>OY776112.1:126343744-127560327 GCA_963675035.1 Allygus modestus | reverse complement strand
AACGTTACTTACTACTAAAGGAACTTGTAAGAGGGAGGAAAGTTCGTCCTGGTCCTGGGCTGAAGTCTGCGGGTGAACCAGACCTCCCTGGTTGGACAAGGCACAATACGAGCCGACCAGAACATTACTGGCTACTGTCTGTCGGAACACCTCCACCTTGAGTACATCAGCCAAAATCTCTTCCGTTTCCTACAAAACCAAGAACGTAACTGTTGAAGAGTCCTTTTGGAAATCATACACGTAAAATAGAAGGAACTGCAATAGGGTGATTCAGTTATAAGAAGTCGCTCTAGATTTACCAGCTATCTTGCTTGTTGTGTCAGAAGAGTATCACATGTAAATGTTATACTATTCTTACTGCAATAGAGTACAAGGAGGCTACTTAGACCTGAAAGTCAGTGTCAGGCCGAGGGTTAAGTAGGCCTAATATTGATTTGTGTATAAAATTCACTGTTGGTGATGGTGAGTTTCAGTTCTTTATGAAATCATTGCGGATATTTCCCATCACAAAATGAGAAAAAAAGTTTCACAACGTTTCCATATCTGGAATTTGATCCCGTCTTCAGGTGTTAAGAATACGTCTTTGATGAAGAAACAAAGATAGTAGATCTGAAACCTAGGGTTTACAAAAGAAAATTAATCGATACTTTGTATAGAAAATTAGCAGACAAATCTATCAGTCAATCCTCAGTTGAAATAAGGTCTCGCTTGAGTAGAAGTGATGTGCTGTCATGGTGTTGTATTCCGCTTGGATGCCTGGCTTTAGTATTTGGTTTGGTTTCATTTTCATTTTGACTGCTCTTCCAGTTCTCTGTTACCTATAGTTTTTTCCAGCCTTGCCTAGATTGTGCAACTAGTTTTAATATATCTTCTAGGTATTCTTCTCAGTTGAAGACGGAATCAGATTCTAGGACGCGAAGTATTGTGAAACTCGATTTCATAATTTACTGCTGACAAATGTCCGCAGTAATTTCTTAAATAACGGTTGAGCAATATTAATTTGTGTCAAATAAACCTTACATCATGATGTATTGTACATATTCCACGACCCGGAGGAAAAATCGACTTGGCGAGACTCGGTATCAAAATAAGTGACTGCTGGAAAGATATTATTTGAAAATACACCTCCGATCCAAATTAAAGGACTTCCAAACCGACTAAATCCACTTCTAAAATCCACTTACTCTGTCCAGATCAGGATGGACCAAGGCAACGTAGTCGTTGCATGTGATCACGTTCCCCAAGGCGGACAACCTCTCCTCTACCCTCTGCACCTTGACGGTGTCTGGCAGCGAGTTACGGATGTGCTGGAGCTCTGCGTCCGTCGTTGTGTTTGGCACCAGAAGGCCATTCCTGTTACCTAGGTGCAGCACATTTCATGATTAATCCGTGCAATGCATCATAAGTCAGACATGAAAATCTTAGAAATCACTAACCTTATAGTTTTGTCGGAGCTATGCATGTCAGATACAGTCAACTCCCGATCATCTGGGGTAATAACCAATTGGAGGATCGCGGATAACCCAAAACCACGCTTGAAACAAAGAGATTCAATAAATTGAATATTAGGAATATAATAAAGGTTTATTCACATTGCTCTTCTACAATATTGGGTTTTAATATAATTTAAGACATATTTATAAAGATTAGATATTTTTGGAAATTTGATGAAATCTACAAAAAATAGATAATAGATAATAATAGTTGTTAATACTAGCAATGGCTGATAGCAGTAAAAGCTCTTCAAAACGCCAAATAGTATTTAGTAGGTTAAAGTTCTCTAAAACACGTTTGAAATACCAAAATGAGAGTTTTTTTTTGTCACAGAACTACACCAAACAGAATGCTAATTAATTCCACACTGGGAGCAAAAACTTGTGAGGTAAACAGCAGGGGAAGGTTGATTGTTTTTGTTGGTTTCTATTTTTAGACATTAGTCCCTCGGTCTGCCCAGAGCAGGTGCAAGGGTGCAGGAGGCTTGAGCAATGTCAAGGTCAGACTCTCAGATTACGTTGTATTTATATTAAATTGTTTGGATAGCATTTATTCTGATGAATAAAGTAAATGTTACAATTCTTAACACGTTCGCTACCGAGCGAAGCATATTTCTGTCGGTCCCCGGTCACTCCCACAGATTAAAAGAAATAATCTGAACGTTGCAAACAGACCGGGAGGTACAGGAGTAACATTAACAACAAACCACGAGAGAAATTGGGTTTAAATGGACTAATTCACTTCATAATAACCTAAAATGTATTTTTAAACAATAATAATTGTTTTTTATTTTACTTTGAGCAATTTAAAAATGTTGCATGTATGCGTCGGTCAGTCTATACAATGGAAAATAGTAAAAAAGATTGTATTTTTGTTCAACAGACCAAGCGACGCACATTTGCGTTGTTCTAAATTTGATCATTTGTAGGCCTATTCAGTTTCATTGTTAATGTTCTGCACAGTAATTAAACAAACACCACTAAAGCACGTCCAAAAACTGTAAGGCTAGCCACGTGGACAGTTGTACAGTGATGCAGTGAAAATGACAATGTAAACAACAGTTCTGCCAATTGCGATGTAACATCACCAATCATCATACCCACAGACCAAGCAACACACAAGTGCGGCAGATACCACTCTAGACTGATACAAAGAGATCAGAGCTTTAAAATAGACCGTTGATAATAAATACACGTTTGAATAACAATGGGACACTGACGCAAATTAGCATCGCCAGTCTATTTCAATGTGACCAGCCGACGCAAATATGCGTTGGTGGTCTATCGGGAGAAACCACTCGACGCAAAAGTGCGTCGTTGGTCTATGTGAATGACAAATTCCATATAATTGAGGTAGCGAACGTGTTAAGATAATTGAACCAAATCAATTGTTACCAATTGCTCTATTTATGTTTAGAAGGGGTTAAATAAATTTAATACAATAAAACCTTTTGTGACCCCGGTTAAACCACAACCTGACTAACCCACTCCCGAATAATCGGGAGTTGACTGTATACGGTACTGTGATGCATGGTACAAACATGCGAACCCCCTCCCTCCATTTAAATGTTTTCAGGATGCATAATTAATGGAGAATCCCTGAAAAACTGCCAAGGAAAAATATTTAGTTTAAAAAGAAAATTTACAAATGAATTTGCTAGGTAAAACTTAACCCAATGGAATTATTGAAGTAGCAAAAAACAAGTTGTGACAGGAATTGTAAATATCTGTCTTTCTAAACTAACACAGTTTAATATTATAATATAATATCACAAAAGCAAACTCATATTTTAATTCTAATAATATGTTTTTAAACACGAATAAAACAAAATTTATTACTTTTTCAACTAGACAGAACAGAAATCCAATTGAACCGATTATAAAAATCAATTTTAATAGAGTACAAGAGGTTTGTGAGACCAATTTTTTGGGTATGAAAATTAACAATTTTTTAAGTTGGGATGCACATGTAAATTTCATTTTGAGAAAATTAAGTTCAGGTCTTTATGCCTTAAAGCAAATGTCATATTTGTATAGTATTTCAGTTTTAAAAACAATTTATCATTCTTACATTCAATCTCATATTTCATTTGGAATAACAATTTATGGATCAACAAGCAAGAAAAACATGGACAAAATATTAAAAATGCAGAAAAAAGCAATAAGAATTATGTTAAAATTGAAAAGTGAAATCAGTGTTAAAGATGAATTTAGTAATTTGGGAATATTAACTAACAGTATATGGGTTGTATATTTATGAGCTAATTTTGTATGTAAAGACCAATGTTAGTGAAGACAAAAAAACTGAGCCTTGTGTCTATAATACTAGAAGAAAATTTGAAATTATTAGAAATCACCACAGATTAGAATTATATAAACAAAAATCATTTTATATGGGAAATAAGTTTCTGGGTAAACTACCAAGCTTATTAAAGAATGAACCGAACCAGACCACTTTTAAAATAAAGTTAAAACAATACATTGTGGGATTGAGGCTGTACTCCATTGAGGAATATTTAAATATGTAAATACTCTGGAATAATGGAGTGGAATTGGAATTGGTGTATTTTCTATGTATTGTGTTATTTTATTTTAAACAATACTTGTTATAGGACCTACATAATATACTGTACTGACACTATTCAATGTATTTATGTACATAAAAGATGAATAAAGATATTTTGAATTGATATCACATCATGCGCAATCTACACCCCTTCTCGAGGGAAGTTCAATTAAAAACCATAGGCCATGGTTTAAAAGGTAGCCAGCCTTCAAACACCCAACTGAATGACTGTTAACAGAAAAATTGTTATGTATGAGAAAAGTGAGAGAAGCAGACTAATATGAACAGAGCATGATAGGGGGATTATGAATAGGCCTAGTGATTTAAAAGAAAATGAGTTTGCATTCAAAACTTTAAAAAATTAAATACATTAGGCCTATTAAACTTAAAACTTAAGTTATCCCAAATGTTATGAAAATTGAAACAAATTTATTTTTGGGCTGTTCTGATGCTTCTCCTGGTATCTGCAAGGCTGGGATAGCAATGTTATGCGTTATAAGGATAGGAGGAGGTCCAGTCAGGAGTGAAAGTAGTTATCAGTCCTGAGGACAAAAAAATAAACAAAATTTGAAAAAGCCTATTTTTAAAATGTAAAATCACATAAGACAACATACTGTGTTTAGTCAATTTACATTTCCTTTAATAACTCAGTAACTTAAATACTTATGTAGGCTATGTATGCTATAATTATGAAAGATGGCTTAAAGCTTTTGGTTTTCCACATTCTATAATTTAATATTCTTTAATTTGTCATCCGGGGCTTTGTTTAAACTTTTTGGGCTAGTCATACTGAATTAAACAATTGAAGTAGGTAGGCCTAATTGGTATGTATGAAGCAATGCTCCGAGCTCTTACTTACCGACACACAACCTGCCAATTATGCGGCACCCAGCAACAGAAGCATGAACCACAGGAATTGTTTCACCCAATTCAGCTTCAAATACACTAAAATAAAAGAGAGATGTGACTTAAAAGTAGTAACGGACTAAAACAACTAGTAGAACGTGCTGGTTCTTAGAATGCTGTATAATACAGCATATACTGTATTAGTCATTAAGTAACTAAACGTTACTTACTCGCCTACTGGAATATTTTGATATCTTCATCTTGATCAATTAATTGCATCTTTAAATCGTCACAAAGAACATAACTGTATATATAACATATACATAACGCATAGCAGACATGACTAAAACTCTCCACACGATGGCTTCCCCTCGGCAACTATGTCCTAATAAGCGACTCCTCCTTGAGCTCATCCAAGGTATAGAATGGCCTGTTTACTAAGCATTCAAGCAACACATTTTTGAAATTGGAAATGTCCATCTCACATACTCTTATCAGGTAGGTTGTTACAAATTCTTATAGCAGAGCGAGGGTAGCTCTTTAGAGTACGGCTGAGACAACGACGTGGCATCTCCAGATCGTACGCTCGTCGGGTCCCGTAGTTATAGAGTTCCTTGAAGAGGACCAGAGTGCTAAGAAAGTACTGACCTAAATTCACAGAGTACACCAAATTCACTGAAAATGGGTCAGAAGTGCTCATTTTGCCCCGAAGATGTTATAATTCTCATGGATGTTAATAGCCTAATTACCTCAGGCTGCATTGCTAGAGTCAAATCATAGTCAAATCCTTAAAACTAGGGGATATTTTTTCGTCTTAGATTATCCCCTAAACTTGATTTAGAAATGCCATCAAGGAATTTGCCATATTAAAATTTGAATTCCCAAGATTCTAAGTATTGTAAAAAGTAAAGAAAAGTGGCAAAAATAAAGTAGGCCTACTAGGCTACATAACATAGGCCAACTTCCTAATCAAAAATCAAGGGTGTGCCAACCTCCAAATGTCAAACAAACAAACTTCAAAAAGAAGTAGGGCCTAGGCCTAATGTAAAAATCTATAGTAAAATTGTGGAATAATGTAGACTATCGACAATAATATGACCAAACCTAACAGCGCCAACAGTCAGTTGACTATCAAATGGATAAGGCATAACCAAATCATATTCTTCACTTCAACCAAAAAAATTAAATTGCTTATGGCTCCCTTCTAGGATTATAAACTTGCACTAGAGGGGTAGAACTTTTCACCAAGTGTCGCAGGGAGTGCCTAAGCCTATTCATAATAAAATGAATAGCTAAAGGCCTATATCCATGTATATTAAACTTGTATACACGGAGAGATGGTTAATTTGTCGAGGTTATGGAGAAACAGAACGGTTTTGAAATGTCAGGTAGTAGCCTACTTTGAATGTTAACTTACAAGTTGTTATTAAATGTACAGCATAGATTTAGACAGAGTGGGTCTACAAGTCATTGAATTGGTCCGGCATATAACCCTTATGAAGTCACCAATTCCGTACCTAGTTTTGACACTTTACGATCAAAATAAGACCTGTGATTGGATTGCATCAAATCCTTCTTAATAAACTTATCTATCTCTATTTCTAAGAAGTCTGAACACAGTAGCCTACCTGCTCGTCCTGCTCACCTTAAAAAATCTAGGGTTACAATGTTTACACAGGCAAATTAGAGACTTACCTGTAAAAATTCTCTGAGCCCCCGATGGCAACCAAACAATAAGAATTGGTCAATTTACTAAAAACTCCAACCTCGTTATTGTTTTCAAACTGAACTCGTGTAGCCATTTTAGATTCACTTCCAATACAGCTGACTTTTCTAAATTCAAGCAGGATGATACGTTTTTAAAAGTTAATAAGAATATAAAACAAAAAACCAGCTATTTTAGTTTTACAACACTAATTAAAACTTAAATTTGAGCGACTGACGGCGAAGCTACAACTGTAACATGTGCAACACCGACAACTCTAGCCCAACCCGCCAATCGCCAATCAAAATCAAACTTTCCTTGAAGTTTGTTTGAAAGCCTCTATTCTCTTTTTGTAGGTTATTTGCCACTTCTCTGTCGGCAGATGGTGCAATGGACAATCATCTGTTAACTATTCTGATTACACCATTGCATCTGAATTGGCATGAATAACAGCCAGGAAGACTAAAAGTAAAGTGATTTATGTAAAAAAATGTGCAAATTACAATCATCAGTGCGATCCAATTGCTATATTATTTCTACCACATCTTTTATCTATTTATTTATTTATTTATTTACGGAATACCTATTTTTATACATAGAATGATGTGATATGTTCCATATGCACTAACTAATTAATACAATACTTGTGCTTTCAACAATCAAATTCAATCCAGCTATTATTACAAAAGTTCAAACCTCGTGTGGTGCGGGCCCATACCCACAACAATGCTCCGGGCCCGGATGAGTTATAAACTTAAAACGCGGGGCCGCACCTACACCCCACGCAATTAGGAAGGAGAATAATGATAACTGGATTTTGTTGACGGTGTCCTATTCGAGATACTGTGGGAGGGAGATGGAAATAGTGGCGAGGGGACATGCTTCCCCCACTCCAGTGGATGCTGTTGAAAGAATTATGGGTGAGGCTCTGGGTGGTTTTGAGTCTGGAGGTTTTGCTGGGGCCACTATATGTGTGACCTCAGCAAGGCCTTTGTACGGTAGACCATTCTATCCTTTAGCAAAAGTTAAATCACTACGGTGTTGAGAGTGGTTCCTTAGAGCTTTTGCGGTTCTACTTGCGGGGTAGGAGGCAGTTAGTGAGCGTTAATGGTCGGAATTCTCAGGAGAAGTATCAGCCATTGCGTCCCGCAGGGCTCGATACTTCGGCCTCTGCTTTTTCTTGTAATGGTGAATGACATTAGTTTCAACCTTGACTGTGGTGTTGTTTGCTATGCTGATGACACCACTTTGATGAATCAAAGCCAAAATGTTGACGTTCTTAACGACAAAATGAAGCGGTCCCTTGACATGGTCGAAAGCTGGTTCCAGGCTAACTACTTTTTGCTTAATATAGAGATAAGACTCAAAGTATAATCTTCACGCTCAAACATGTTTCGTTGGAATCTGACTCTGTTAAAGTTCTGGGCCTTACTTTAGACAAAAAACTTTCTTGGAGCCCCCATATCTCAATTGTATGTAGTAATTAAACTCTCCCGTATCTTTTATTTGCTTAGAAATTTAAGTGTTTTAGTAACCAATCAATATCTGAAACAGGAGATATTGAAAGTGCTAAACACGGTACGTTGTCCAATGTTATTCTTATGGAGAATAAGAAACATTGTATATCTCGCTTATTTATAAACGTATCCGGACGAAAATTGGTATATGGCTTAATTCCATTGTGGTCTATTGATAGTTGCTAAAAAAAATTCCCTATGGTTCCCGTAGCAGCAAACCTGCGTGCGTACTCAGCGCCCATGTTATTCTTATGGAGAATAAGAAAAATGTTATGCCTCATTTAATTATGAACAAAAATATATAAATTGGTATGTAGCTTCACCTAGTTGAGTTACATTGATATTTGTATAAAAAGCCATAATTTGTGTTCCTCGTTGCAGCCAACGTGCGTACTCAGCCCCCCATGTTATTCTTATGGAGAATAACTAAAATTGTATAAATTGCTTATTTATAAATGGATACAGATGAAACTTGATATGTGGCTTCACCTGGTTGTGGTCTGTTGATATTTGCATTAAAACTTAGTATTTTCTGTTCCTTTTTGCAGCAAACCTGAGTACTCATTTCCAGTGTTATTCTTATGGAGAAAAATTAAAATTCAATATACAGCTCATTTTTTAATATGTATCTACGAAACTTATTGGTAAGTGGCTGTATATAGTATATATATATGCATTGGAAATTCGCTGAGTATGCAGGTTTGCTGCAACGGGGTATTATTTATCCTCCAAAAGAATAACATTAGGGCTGAGTACGCAGGTTTGCTGCAACGAGGAAGCTAAGAAATATTTTTTGTAATTATCAATACAACTCAACCAGGTGAAGCTACATAACAAGTTTTATTTAGGTTCATAACTAAGGGAGATATACAAATTTACTTATTCTCAATATGAATAACATGGGGCCGAGTATGCAGGTTTGCTGGTTCGGGGAAAATCAACAAGAAACATGTTTTTGTGCAAATATCAATGTCAACTGGAGAGTCTATGCTAAAGAAAACCAATAAGTTCTATGTAATCTGTCACTACACTTGGTTTAAAAAGCGTGCCGTTGTGAAAGCCATTTGTTGCTCATATCAACTAGCTGAAGCCACATACCAAGCTTCATAAATATACATTAATAAATAATCGAGATATCAAATTTTATTTATTCTCCATATAAGGATAACATTGGACAACATACTGTGTATAGCACTTTGAAAATATCTGCAACGGTTGGACGTAGAACATCAATTAAAACACCATAATGATCTTTTTGTAGAATTAAACTTATTGGTAAAAAGAAATGTGAAGTTTTTAGTACAATTATCTGAGGAAAATCCAAAAACCTTTTTCCCATAAGATTAACATGGGAAATTTTACGGACGCGTTTTTTTTACTTTTCTCCACAACCACTTAACCTTGGTTAATGATTCAAAATACTAAATTATTTGTTTTTAAGCTCTATAAAATGGCGATAGCCAAAATTAAGTGTTTTTTTTATTTTAGCTAATTTAGCTGATTTATTTATGGGCATTTATACTTTCAACAATATACATGAAATTCAGTTATTATTTCACGATGATAGATTGAGAAAAAGCTGCTACATAAGAGAAATAGGCAAGCTATTCGTGTTTGGATGGGAAAGTTTTATTTCTTGAGGTTTTGGTGTTAACTTAGGACCCTTTCAAAAACCTTCATTAAAACTTTGGAGCTATCAAAAAAATCACGCAAGATCATCGAATTCCTAATCGTTTCGTAACGAGCCTCTTTTTCTAATCAGCAAACTCTCCCCGGAAAGTGACAAAAACCTACAGAATTTCTAGAAAAATCTTCCTCATCTGTTTCATGTTTTAGCGAATTTCCCCTATAGGGAAGAAGCTATTACCGTAAGTCTCATGGTAAGACTTAAGCCCGAGACCATGATAACTTTTCGTTTTGAGGTCCCCAGATGCCAAAAACACCATTCATACAAATTTATATATATGTATATATATATATATATATATATATATATATATATATATATATATATAAATAAATGTGTCCGTAAGCACGATAACTCTCGTAAAAAAGGTCCAATCTTAATGAAATTTGGCACAAATATGTAAAGTACATTTATTTGAACGAGTAAGAAAACCAGACAAATCGCACCATTGGAAGGGGGGTTTTGGGGGGGTTTCGTACCCCAAAAATGTTTTTTTAAGATTTTTCACATGTAATGGTTATTTGAATCAAATTTTAATTCATACAATTGAATTCAGATAAAAAAATACCCCCGTCACAGCAAACCTGCGTACTCAGCGAATTTCCAATGCATAATATATGTCTTAATCTCTATATATAATTCCGTAAGTCAAATTTTTGTAAAGAAATTGTGAGTGACTGGATGGCCGTAGAAGGATGGGAGGGGTATCATTTTAAAGGTCTTGACGTGAATTTTGAGGGAAAACTATTCATTTTTCTTATTTTTTTACCATAAATTCGCAACAAAATAAAACTTTTCCCATTAAAACAACATGGGGTTTAATTTGTTTACATCTTTTGAAATTAAAACAGCTGTGCCACAGAGTTAAATTAGCCTTTGATATTGATACCAGCTGTACTTATTCAGTTTGTTTACTTTTAAACTACAGCAATGTATAGTTGTTTAGGAATGGACATTTTATTAAAAACATAAGACAGTATAATAATATTATATTATAATGCTAGAAAATCAGTGCTTATTTATAAATGACCAAACGAGTTATAAAAAATTTATGTATTTTGGTTTTTTAGGGGCTTTTGCCCCTACAAGCCCCTAGTACCATATAAAGCCGCATACCAAGTTTCATAAAAATATATTCATATATAAGCGATATATACAATATTAATCATTCTCCATAAGAATAGCATTGGTGATGAGTACATAGGTTTGCTGAAACAAGGAACACAAACAATTGGTTTTTATGCAAATATAAATATAATTTAACTAGGTGAAGCCACATACCGAGTTTAATCAATATTCAATCATAAGTAAGTACTATATAACATTTTAATTATTCTCCGTAAGAATAACATGGGAGATGAGTAAGCAGGTTTGCTGCAACAAGAAACTAAATAAATGGATTTTTATGCAAATATCAATATAACTCAACAAGGTGAAGCCACATACCAAGTTTTATTAATTTATGTTCATAATTAAGGGAGTCATTACATTTTACTTATTCTCCTTAAGAATAACATGGGGGCTGAGTACGCAGGTTCGCTGCTACGGGGATAATCAACAAAAAATCAATTTTTTGTGCAAATATCAATATACCAGTACTACGTGACCCCACGTGCCAAGTTTTATCAATATACATTCATTAATAATGGAGATATCAAATTTTATTTATTCTCCATAAGGATAACATTGGACAACGTACTGTGTTTAGCACTTTGAATATCTCTGCAACGGTTTAAACACACAATTTAAACACCAAAATGATTGTTTTGTGGAGCTGAGTTGATTGGTAAAAGCAAATGTGAAGTTTACATTAAAATTAACTTAGGAAAAGCCAAAAACCTTTTTCCCATAAGATTAACATAGGAGATTTTATGAGCAGGTTTTTTTTTATTTTCTCCGCAACCACTTAACCTAGCTTAATAATTCAAAATATCATATTATTTTTTTAAGCTCTGTAACATGGTCTAAACCAAAATTACGTGTTTTAAAAACTTTAGGGTAAAAAATGCAAAAAACTGATTTTTGGAAAATTTAAAACCCCCATAAACCCCCCTTCCCATGGCTCGATTTTTCTGGTTTTCGAACTTAAAGTCATAAATGTCACTTTACACATTTGAGCCAAATTTCATCGAAATCGGACGTTTTTTACTCAAGTTATCGCATTCACGGACACATATATTGATATATATATATATAGATATATGTATATATATATATGTATATATATATATATATACATATATAAATTTGAACGAATAGTGTTTTAGTCATCTGGGGACCTAAACAAAAATTTGTCATGGTCTCGGGCTTAAATCTTACCATGAGATCTACGGTAATAGCTTCTTCTCTATAGCGGAAATTCGCTAACAAACAATTTGGTTTTTAGATCATTGCTCTACGACAATTGGTTACTGAGATATTGAAAGTGCTAAACACAGTACGTTGTCCAATGTTATTCTTATGGAGAAAAAGACAAATTTTATATCGCACTTATTTATGAACATAAACTGACGAAATTTAGTATATCGCTTCATCTGATTATGGTTTGTTGTTTGAACAAAAAAATTGTTCGCCTATGGTTCCCATAGCATTAAACCTAGGTACTCGGTCCCCATGTTATTCTTATTGAGCATAGTAAAAATGTTATATATCGCTTATTTATGAATGAATATGGATGAAACTTGGTATGTGACTTCACTTAGATGAGTTCCGTTGATATTTGCATGAAAACCCATTATTTTGTGTTCCTTGTTGCAGCAAACCTGCGTACTCATCCCTAATTTTATTCTTATGGATAATAATGAATATTTTAAATATCGCTTATTTATGAATATATTTCTTATGAATTCTGGTAAGAGGCTTAATGTGTTATTAAGACATATATATTCATTGGAAATTCGCTGAGTACGCAGGTTTGCTGCGACGGGGGTATTTTTTTTAAGCGAATTTCCCCTATAGGGAAGAAGCTATTACCGTAGGTCTCATAGTAAGACTTAAGCCCGAGACCATTATATTTTTTTGTTTTGAGGTCCCCAGATGACAAAAACACTATTCGTTCAAATTTATATATATGTGTGTCCGTGAATGCGATAACTTGAGTAAAAAACATCCGATTTCGATGAAATTTGGCTCAAATGTGTAAAATGACATTCATGACTTTAAGTTCGTAAACCAGAAAAATCGGACCATGGGAAGGGGGGTTTATGGGGGTTTTAAATTTTTCAAAAATCAGTTTTTTTGCATTTTTCACCCTAACATTTTTGAACAACTTAATTTTGGTTTTGACCATGTTATAGAGCTTAAAAATAAATAATACAGTACTTTTAATTATTGACCTAGGTTAAGTGGTTGCGGAGAAAATCCAAAAAAACCTACTCATAAAATCTCCCATGTTAATCTTATGGGAAAAAGGTTTTTGGCTTTTCCTCAGTTTATTGTAATGTAAACTTCACATTCGCTTTTACCAATCTGTTCAGTTCCACAAAACGATCATTTTGGTGTTTAAATTGTGATTCTACGCCCAACCGTTGCTGAGATATTCAAAGTGGTAAACACAGTACGTTATTTTCCAATGTTATCCTTATGGAGAATAAATACAATTTGATATCTCGATTATTTATGAATGTATGTTGATGAAACTTGGTATGTGGCTTCACGTAGTACTGGTATATTGATATTTGCACAAAAAATTGATTTTTTTGTTGATTATTCCCGTAGCAGCAACCCTGCATACACAGCCCCCATGTTATTGTTAAGGAGAATAAGTAAAATGTAATGACTCCCTTAATTATGAACATAAATTAATAAAACTTGGTATGTAGCTTCACTTGGTTGAGTTATATTGATAATTGCACAAAAACCCATTTTTTTTGTTCCTCGTTGCAGCAAACCTGCTTACTCAGCCCCCATGTTATTCTTATGGAGAATAAATAAAATGTTATATGGCGCTTATTTATGATTGAATATTGATGAAACTTGGTATGTGGCTTCGCCTAGTTAAATTATATTTATATTTGCATAAAAACCAATTGTTTATGTTCCTTGTTTCAGCAAACCTACGTACTTATTACCAATGTTATTCTTATGGATAATAATTAAAATTGCTTATATGTGAATATATTTTTATGAAACTTGGTATGCAGCTTTATGTGGTATTTTGCATTTGAAATTCGCTGAGGACGCAGGTTTGCTGCGACGGGGGCATTTTTAATTTTGCGTTGTAAGTAGTGAGGAAATGTTTGTTCAATAACCAAAATTCATGAAAATATCCCCGTCGCAGCAAACCTGCATACTCAGCGAATTTCCAATGGAAATATAAATATCTTAATACTACACAAAGCCACTTACCAAGTTTCAAGGATTTCTGCAGTGCCTTCAGTTTCACCAACGCATTCTCGTGGCTGGACTGTTTGCTGTTTGCTCGACGCTTGGAGGCGCAGGGCTCATTTTCGCAGCGCTGTTCCGTTGCCTGGATCCTTCTCAGAACGATGCGTCCAACTACTAAAATAAATTGTTGTTTTTTTCAGTAGTGTTTTTGCACTGCATGTTAATTAGTTGGTTTTAGTTTCTAGTTTTTAATTGTTGGTTATTTATCAAGCATGGTACTGACTCGTGCCATGTCATCAACTTCTACCTCAAATAACTTGGACATCATGTTGGTTGAAGCTGTCAATCTGGATGACTCGACCGTGGACTTTGTATCTGATCTTTGCTTAGAGTTTAAAAAAATATCAGCTAATAATCCTGATTGTCACATGCAAAACTTAGAGGCCAATTTAGCACGTTTAGTTATTATGCTAGATAATTCAACAGAAAGTGTTAATAAATTGGAGGACTTGGTTTCTGAATTAAATATAAAAATACCCCAGTCGCAGCAAACCTGCATACTCAGGGAATTTCCAATGGAGATAAAAATGTCTTAATACTACATAAAGCCACTTACCAAGTTTCATAAAAATATATTCACAAATAAGACAATTATATATACAATATATACAATTTTAATTATTCTCCATAAGAATAACATTGGGGCTGAGTACGCAGGTTTGCTGCAACAAGGAACACAAAAAATTGGTTTTTATGCTAATATCAATATAACTCAACTAGGTGAAGTCGTGTACCAGTTTTTATTAATTTATGGTCATAATTAAGGGAGACAGAGCATTTAATTATTATCCATAAGAATAACATGGGGCCTGAGTACGCAGGTTTGCTGCTACGGGAGAATTATGCAAAAACAATTTTTTGGAGCAAATATCAATAGACCTCAACGAGATGAAGCTGTATACCAAGTTTCGTCAGTATACGTTCATAAATAAGCGAGATAAACAACATTTCTTTTGCTCCATAAGAATAACATTAGACAACGTACTGTGTTTAGCACTTTCAATATCTCGGTAACCAATTGACGTAGAGGAATGATCTAAATACCAAATTGTGTGTTTTTTTAAGCTTAGTAAAATGGTCAAAACTAAAATTTGACTTTTACAAAAATTATGTGTAAAAAATTCAAAAAACCCATTTTTGGGGTAAAAAACTCCCCAAAATACCCCTTTGGATAGGTCGATCTGTCTGGTTTTCGAACTTAGTCATAAATGCTGCTTTGCATGTTTATACCAAATTTCGTCAAAATCGGATAATTTTTACGAGAGTTATCGTCCTCACGGACACACACACACACACACACACACACACACACACACACACACACACACACACACACACATATATATATATATATATATACATATACATATATATACATACATATATATACATATATATAAAATGAATGGTGTTTTTGGGGTCTGGGGACCTCAAAACGAAAAGTTATCATGGTCCCGGGCCTAGGTCTTACCATGCCGACTACGGTAATAGCTTCTTCCCTATAGGGGAAATTCGCTAATAACAGGTCTTGAATTCAGGTGTGAGGAAGAGAAAACACAGAGACGTTCTGAACTTAATAAATCTTTTAATGTTCAGGAAATATTAACAGAAGAAAAAGACAATATGCTAAGAGATATCATTGCTTTGAAATCTAATCTAGATAAGGTTAAGACTAGCGTACATAATCTCACAAGCGATTTCAATCTTTTAAAATTAAAACTAGATGAAAAAGAGACAGAAATTGACTCTTTGAACATACAAATACAGCTTATTTCTCAGAAAAAGTTAGAAACATTGAACCTTGTTTCAAAGTTAAAAGCTCAAGTCACAGATGTAGAGAAAAAGTCATGGCTAAATAGTAGGTTTCTAGATGATAAGCTTATAGAGTGTTATTTTAATGCATTTTCTAACAACCATGGCAATTCCAAGTTAAAAACTGTTTTTCTAGGGCCAAGTGTTAGTCAAATAGTTAAACATGGTGATGGTGATGATGTAAACAAAACCTTAGAGGAACTGTCATTTTTTAGCTCAGATTACGCATTTTTATGTATTTGTAATAATCCGGCTAATGTGAACAAGGGTGTAGATTCCAGAGTTTTTCATTGGAGCTTGCTGCTCATTGATATTAAGTCAAAGCATGTTTTTCATCTTGATTCTCTTAAGAATACAAACTCAGCTACTGCTAAGGCAGTGGCCGATAAGCTGTTTTCTGGTTGTGGTTTGTTTACAGAAGTAGACTGTGTCCAGCAAAACAACACGTTTGAATGTGGACTTAATGTTTTAGTAAACGCCAAATTCATATTTGATGGTTTTTGTAAGCGGGAGTCTATGTGCCAATTGCAATTTTTGGATTGGTATAAATGTTTTAGATGTAATAATTTCAGTCCCTCACAAAAAGAGCAAGAATTTGTGATAAGTAATGATGGCACACTCGCTGATAACACAGCTAGGTTTACTGACTTATCCACTAGTGAGGGCACTCGCTTCTTGGTTACAGAAGAGTCGGCGGTGGTTCCATCAGAGCCAACCACTGTACAGCCGAATCATGTTCCTAACATTTTACCAACCGCTGCCAATGTAATTAACGATGACCAGGGCTTGAGTTTAAATACGGTCAGCTGTGATAGTGCTCCATCCACTGACAAATCTGGGAAATGGATTAATGTTAAAAATAAGGATAAGCGTATAAAAAAGACCAGAAATAACATGCATTTTAGCCAAACTGACAAAACTGAAAAATGTACAAGTCGTTTTCAAGCTCTTGAGTTGGAGGGCAATTCTGTAAATGATACAATAGTATGCAATGCATCTGGTGAATGGAAAACAAGTCATTTAAACGGGGAACAGACAAAACTAGGGTACCTGTAAATGTGCCAAACGGAAATAGTTCTAAAGTGGGTAAAGAAACCTCTTCTCATTGCAATATCGTGCACTCAAATGTTAGAGGAGTGGTTACAAGTGGCACAAGCAGTACAAGGTGTTCAATGCAAGCAAATGAAAAGATCCAGGAAAGCCCAATGTCCAATGTTTTGTTGATCGGGGATTCACTTTTGCGTTACTCAGGGAAGAGGTGTGCAGATGGTGGGGCTGTCGTGGATGTAAACCCGGGTGCTACAATTTCACATATTACGGGTAAACTTGGGAAATATCAATCTGCACAACCCAAAATAATATACATTCTTGTTGGCACTAACAACCTTGTGCCTGGTTATAATGGTGGGCCTGGGTATAATGGCGGTGGGGTAAGCGCGCGGTGCTTCACTCTATGGCTGACCTGTTGAGCACTGCAAAACAAATGTTTCCGAACTCTATCATCATTGTAAATAGTGTTCTGACAAGGAAGGATATAAGTCAGAAAGCTCTCTTCTACTTTAATGAACAGTTGATGTTGATGTGTAATAATTTCAATGTTGAGTTCCTTGACACTAGCGCTGTGGTTCAATATCATCATCTAGCGCGGGACGGGATTCACTTGAGTCGAAAGGGGAACTTCTGTTTTGGTGATCTTATTTTTCATTCATTGAAAATAATTCACGAAGCTGTGTCCGCTGAGCCAAAAGGTGTGTGTCCCAGCCCTCAGGTATCACATACTGATGTTTCAGTTTCTCCCTCTTTGAGTAGTAACCCGTCGGGAAACGACAACGTGAATCTACCAATACTTGCAGAGTAGCGCATGTAAATATTCGATCTATAAATACAGGTTTTGAAGAGCTATGTTCTGTGATAGATGATTTCCAGTTTGACTTGTTGGGAATCACGGAGTCATGGTTATCTCGGGAGACCCCAGTAGTGTGGGTTTGCCGGTTTTGGACCGGAAGTGACGTCATCCGGTCACGTGACCGGATGCGCTGAGTCAGGAAATACGTCATCTGAGGCTGAGCCAGTGACGTAGGCGGTTTTGTGACGTAATGAGGCAAAGTTCACGGGGAGGGTGTTTTAAAAAAGTACTACCTCGCACGCGTAAAATCCGATTGTGATTCGATAGTTAATCGATAAGAAATATCGAATGAAACAATCGAATGAAACAATCGAATGAAACAATCGAATTATACGAGTGCGAGGTAGTACTATTACAAATATTACTTTATTTTATTTACAATAATTCATGTTTACAATAGTTCCCCGTTGTTTGTTGTCATCGATGTTGTTGATCCGGACGAGTTGCGGCCATCACTTCGCTTTCTGATGAAAGTCGGTAGATATTTCGATTCCTGCGCAGAGTCCATGTTGTTTTTTGATGCGTAAAGTTCCAAAGATAAATCGTAACCGGACGCAATGAGAAGTCTTAACTCTTCATTAAAAACCTCGAGGTCTTGGAAAGTCGCAAGATGAATAGAGTCATAATGAATACACCTAATTTTGATGGACATTTTAACAGAGAGCTCGATGTACACTGGTCAAGAGCCGGAGGTGTACTGACTATTCGCTAGCTAGCGTTTTGGTATCAAACAAAATGGTGGGGGTAAAAGTGTGGTGGGCGGAGCAGATGGCGGACGGCAGATGGCAGGCGGCAGGTGGCAGCTGGTGCGAGGCAGATGGTTGCTACTACATTCGCCGCCACAGTAATGCAATCCTTCGGCGTAATTCTTTTATTTTATCTTGTCGGTTCATTTGATACGTTTTACATCTACATATGCAATAGCTGAAACACTTGCACTTACGACAAGCTTTCCCGTCAACTTGATCGCCTGGTATTTTAAAACATTGTAACTCGCAACAATATGTCTTCAAATTGTTATCGAAAAATAAATTGTTCATAGGTGGCACCGACATGTTAGCTGCAGCGTGTGTTAGACAAGACTGAGACTAACTTCACTGCTCCCTCTCTTTTATACCTCTGCATAAGTTAACCCTGAATGAAAGTTCAAGGTCATCCATTTGAATTTTAAAAAAAGCAACACAGCAGTACATCAAATAATATACTGCTGTGTTGCTGTTTTTATTTATTTTTGTATATATTTTTTTTATTTTCTTTATTAAACAAACATCTTACAATACAATAAGCTTAAGTCTAACATTGATGACTAGAAATACAAACAGAGAAATACAAACAAAGACATTATGTACAAGGATGCGTGATGTGCAGAGTGAGTTCCGTCGAGTTGTTGCCGCTTACACCGTGTGATACCAAATACAACGTCCCCGGTTGAATATCTCGCAAATCTTCATTTTGTAGCAGTTGAACAAATCGTTTTGGAAGAAATACTTGAAACTTCGGCTCATCTCCTGGAGTGAAAGGTCCTTCGCTCAATGAAACTAGAATTGCTTCTCCATGTGTGGTTTCCACTTTCTTGATGTTATGAATAAT
The DNA here is from genome assembly GCA_963675035.1 of Allygus modestus. NCBI lineage: Eukaryota > Metazoa > Arthropoda > Insecta > Hemiptera > Cicadellidae > Allygus > Allygus modestus. The sequence goes on along the minus strand of OY776112.1, from coordinate 127,540,819 downwards.
GTAGTGTTTTTGTTCTTTTAGTTCTGAGCACTTTTTAGTTAGCAGAAGGTCGGATTTTGAATGAGTGTTGAATTGATCAACCAGTGTTTGTAGAAACTGTTGTGATGCCATCTTCGTCAGTGGTGGTTGTTGTGTCTTCTGTGATGTTGTCTCTTCGGAGTCTCGAATAATACTCGTGCTGGAGCGGTGCTGTCTCCTCGTATTTATAGGCCCCACTACCCCCACCACATTTCAGTTCTCCGCTACCCCCACCACATTCCTGCGTTTGTTTCAAGTAAGCAGCCAAACGATATGCGTTGTACATGCACAGTTTGTTTGGCCGTGTTTAAGATCTTTTGCAGCGACACAAATATTACCGAGATTAATGTTAAAGTCCTTACTGATAGTTATATCGAAAACATCACCGTGCGTGTACTTTTGTATCCAGTTCTTTTTTTCTAATCCTCTTGTGTATATATGTGAATATTGTATGCAAAAGTTAAACATAATACTGTGCAGATTACTGTAGCTTATAAATCCTTCATACCAATGTATGTGATGAAAGTAGTTTGTTATCCATTTGTTTGTACTTTTTGCTTTGGTGTTAAGTTTGTTAAAAGAAAAAGGAGCTTCAAACGTGAATGGGTAGGCTACAAATGTAAGCAAGTCTAAAATTACTAATTCCTTGATAATAAACCTATCATCATTATTTCGAAATGCTTGAAATTCTATTACACAAGGCTTTACACTCACTTCTTCATCCCCTCCGCTCATCATAGCACCTAGCGATCAACTAAACTGTTTTCCACACCACGGTAGGTTAAATACCAGGCCGTACAGTTGCAGGCGCGTTGGTGTATATTTAACGTGGGCACCGTCCCCAATAGGCCTACCCCACGTGTGTTCTTCTTTACTAAGTCAAACTTTAGTCTTTTTTAACTTCTTCTTCTTGTGTTTCGTTTTCTTCTTCTTCTTGTTTCTCCGTTTCTTCTTCCTGTGTTGTTTCTTCTGTAGCTTCTGTAGCGATTTCTACAAGTGGTTCAAAATCCTTTAACTTTCTCCACATGCAAACTTCATGAGGTATTCTATTAAAAATAGATGTATCCACAGGTCCGTACACGATGGTGCTATCAGGTTGTTTTTCCAAAGTATCGACCAAATATTCTTTAATAATAGCGCTTGCAAATACCAACTGTCTCATGTACCTTGTAATAGGTTCTGTTGCGTAGTTTAAAACGTAGAATTCTTCACGAGACAGTAGAATCTTATTTTCATGTTGAGTCAAGTCTCTAATTCGCACTTGTAGTTGTCCGCGATGTTTAACAATATCGATTTCATTGTCACAATCCAAAAGTCGAATATGTGTTTTCCTTCCACACAAACTGTTAGTTAAATAACATTCTATTAAATGTACATGTTTCAAAAATGACTCCCAAGCATTTTGCGAAAATAAAACCTTTTTTGTTCCATGGTGTAGTATTACTGTAGGGGAATAATCCAATGACTTCATCAATCCAACTGATACACTTTTACTGATGCATGCTGAGATGGGGTAAAAGATTCGCAAAAAAACTTCAGTTAAAATGTGAGGAGGAATATTTTCTTCAACTTTCTTCTTCCTCTTTGGTACTACCTTTGATGGGTCTGCATTACTTTCCTCCTCTCTATCTCTTTTACCAAACTTTAAAAATGCAGTTATTTCCTTGATGATTTCTGCTTCACTAGTATTATCACGTTCCAATAACGGTGCTACCTCTGCATCACCTTGTACAACAGATGGAGAACTCATTTTGTAGAAGATGTTACCCATGCGACGATAGACGATCAACTGAAGACCTGCATTGTTGCTCCGCTATTTATAGGTTAGCGACAGTGGCGGTGCCGGTGGTGGTACAACGTTTTACAATACTGTCTTTACAATACCGGTCAACGGTGTGTATGTAACAATTTTATCGTGCAAAATTAAACAATACGCAGATGTATTTGCAGGTACGTTTTCTTGAAATTCCATTTCTATTTTTATATCAACACTAGACGATTTTACAGATTCATTTTGTTTGGAACAATCAATTACAACAATCGGAGCTTTCGTTTCAAACTGTACGGGAGATAGTAGAGGTGTATTTGTTTTGCCGTAATATGAATTTTGGAACCTAGCGTACATATCGTATAAAACACTGTACCTTTTTTTATCAAAAGAAATATTAAAGTTGTCGTAGGGAAAGAATTGTGAATTCAGGAACACTTTACAGTTTGTTAATTTACAATGGTCAAATTCACCAGCATTTTCAGTTATTATACTTTTCTTCTTCGTTTGTAATCCAAATATTACATATCTCGCTTTTTCCAAATGAGTAGAAGTTTTTACAGTCCATGTATGCCGTTGTGTTGTAGGTAAAACGGGGTATTCATGAAACTCCCAGCTTCTGAATGGCATTACAATGTCTCGATCTGATTTTAACTTTCTTAATAATGTAATCCTGTGTTCATCATTTAGTCGCACATGTGGTACTCTCCAAACAATCTTGTCTAATGTTAATTTCCAGTCTAAATTGCCATCAGTTGTTCCAGTAGCTGCTTTAATAATATCATTATCGTTTGATGATCTTAATAAAACTAGTTCTTGTTTTACATTTATTATTATTCTTCTGTAGTCTTCAGCAAATCCTAGGAGTAATCTTAAAGGTACGTAGAAATCAAAGTTTCCCGAAGAGTCAGGAGCGATTGTACTTTTGTCTGGTGCAACCCATCCTGCAACAGCTAACAGATTCTTCTCATTTGGTGTTAAAGACGCTAATCCTTTCAATGTACTGGAAATTCCAACCTTTTTTGTTGAATCGACTGTAACTCCTGAAATTTCATATCTAATCTCGTCAAATAAAAATGCCATAGGATTATTTATGAACGGAACAGTGGTTCCAGCAGTACCATCAGTTTTTGTTGCTTTTCCTTCAATATATAAATAACTTTCGCATGGAAGAGTATAAATGTCTTTTTGTTGTATAGGAATCCTAATTTCATCGTTATTGTTTAATTTGGACGAAGCGTAAGGGTTGTGCGTGTGATATTCCTTTTCCCATAAGGTCTCGTCGAATGTTGGACCCTGCGCTATATCCAGTATATCCATTGTTAATGACCTTTAATCCAATTTCTTTTAGAAAACGAATGTTGTCACTTGTTAATCCTTCTACAGCTGATGAGCTACTGACCTCTTTGCTTGTTGGCTCTCTCTTTTTAAATTGCCATCACCCATTGTGCAAGCGGATGATCAACCCCATTGTCTAAGCGGATGATTTTATATGTATTCTTACAGTAATAGCTTCTCCTCTAAAGTCAATAAGGTTTCCGTCTTGATCCACTATGTTCAGCACGATGTCTAAAATGAAACTGGTGTTTAACGGTAGGTACACAAGGTTTTGAGGCTTTTCTACTATCTTGAAACCTGGTGCAACTGATGGGTAGAATGTGTGTAATATATGACGATTTTCTCCATCTCTGTAGGATCCTTGTATAATGTTACATGTAATGTCTATGCTATTAACTTTGATGATCGTCACAGTTTTATTCCCAGAATGAGTTTTATTAGGTTCTAATACTTTTGTTTCCTTAGAAAACCCCAATAAACTACCAATTGAATGTTCTTGACTAAAATCAATATAATACTTAGACGTAATTTCGGCTTTCATTGTATTGTTATTGCCTTTTATCGTTATATTTTCTTTTCCCATATGTTTTTGTATAACTTCATTTATATTATCAATTTCATAAGCTCCTGTTGGTAAACTGAATTTTTCCAAAGCTGAATACTTTCCTTTATCATCTTTTGTCTTGTAATAATGTATTTTGTTATTAATTCCTTCACTAACGTTTGGAATAGAGTTATATGTTGTTAAATCCAATAATGCGGCTTCCCATAGTCTTCCTTTTTGCAAACGTAGCGCTGGAAACAGAATAATGCGCAAAGTACATGAGTTACCGGTTAATGACACTGTATACGAAGACATCTTAAAGTTGACTAACACTTTTAGCTAAAAAGTCTAAACATAAATGACCGCAAATGGATGTATCATCAGGTTGTTTTCTTGTATGATTGTAAAATCATTTTCTGCCGCACGAAAGTATTGTTGAAGTTCTTTCGGTGGTGGAAGGACTCCAAAACTGTCGAAATAATAAATGGTTTTACCAAGTTTCTTGTAACACACCCAATGAGTGCCTAATCCTTCACTATTATCCAAATTTACAATACCAGTCTCATTTTTCCACATTTTAACCGGTAATTCATCTTTCATAAATACTCCTCTAAAAAATGGGATTTTCAAACAAGAAGCATATGTAATCAGTTCTTCATTGGTCAATTCTTTGTTTTTAATTATCAATTGCTCTTTCTTATTTAATACACACGATACGGTCTTAGGTATAATCCTCCTTCCTTTTTTATCATTGACCATATTGTTGGTTTCTTTTTAGCTTTACCACTGGTAGATCGACGTTTTCTTCTGATATTACCTCCTTGTTTCTTAGCGGGTTTTTTCCCACGCCTTCTTCTCTTTCCTCCTCCAAACGTAGTTTTTGCTTTCATTGCTGCTGTTACTGCTAAAGACGCTGCTTTTTCACCAATACTCGCGTCACTAGATTTTACTCTTTGCCAAGCTTTCTCAGCAAGTGCTTTATCCGCTATTGATCTATTTTTAGTATCACCAAATTTGGAATACGCTATATCGTGCTGTTTACAAGCCTGATCGAGCTTATTTATTCCAGGATCTCCTCTAGCAAGACGTTTCTCTAATTTGGTTCCAGGACCACAATATTGATATCCTCCAGGTAAATGTAATTCCACAGGTAAAAAATCAATCGCCTTGTTAACTATAGCTCCAACCGGTTTACTCAATAGAGAAAATGCTGTTGATGCTATTCCCCTTCCTCTCTGTAGTCTCTCTCGATTATGACTGATGCGTTTAACCCTCGACATGACTATTTATAGCAAAACCTACAATCAGTAGGTGCACTCTATAAATGTTTTACAATGAATGTAATATCAGTTTTGGTTTCTTGTATTATATACTGTTTAAAATCCATTTATTATATAGAAATGGATTTATTAATTAAATGTAGACATATTAAATAAAAGTAGTAAAAATAGAAATAAAGTGTAATTGAAGATGTTCCAGATGTTTCTCCGCTGGTGATGGTATCGTTGTCTTCGGTAAAATGAATAAACTTTAAATAGTTGTCATGTTCCCTTAGAAACTTGCCACTTAATCGTTGGTAATTGAATAACCCATCCCAGTCTAGTTTATCTTTAAAATTGTCAATGTAATTCTCAGAGAGATTTTGATATTTACTTATTACTTCCCAACAGTTATTAAAATTTGATGTCATCTCTACGAGGAAGTCTTCTGAAAACTGTTGTCTTTGTAAAATATGGATCCAGTTAACTCTGTAAAAATAAATTCTTAACATAGTCATTGTAAAGAGGTAGTGTATGGAAAGTTGTTCCCAATCCATATATCTATCAAACCGTTGAACAAAACCATCTGTCAACACTCCTTGGGGAAATCTCGGCTCTTGAGATATTAAACTCCACGCAGTAATATTGGATTCCATCATCCTCTCTGTATCGTCTCTCGAATATGACTGATGCTTTATCCCTTATCATGGTTTTTTTAAATTCTTTTTTCTCTTATGTAATCTTCATTGTTTTCTGTTGGTTCATTAATCACATTCACTTTATCCTCCTTTCCTAATGTCTTGACTTTAGAAGGCTCAGACGGTTTATCTCGTTGATTAGGTTTCTCTGGATTGTGTATATTTTTCCAGTCTAAATAATTGTGACTGTCAACATCTGAAGCTGCATCTCTTCCTGAAGCCCGATGGATATAATGGAATAGAGCTGCACCAAACCTTTCCAAATGTTTTTCATATTCCGTAGTCCATTTCTTGTGTACAATATCAAACATTTTCTTATTTACAGCGTCTCCATCCTGCTCACAATCACCTACATTTGATAATTTTAATTTTTTTACATCATAGCTTGTGTCAGTTTCATTCCTTTTGTAAATCGTTAACAATTTTAGAGTAGCGAAATTTACTGCTTCACCATCATAAACGGGATGTTGTATATTGCTTAACCTTTTACCGGAAAACCCCCAATGATCTTCGTGTACAGTTGGGGTTCTTTTATCCATGTATTTTACCGTAACCACATCAGAAGACAAAAGCGGATCACCAACATTTTGAATTACTTTTCCTTCAAAATTATAGTTGCCATCAGGTGTTAACGGAAACTCAGCTCTTTTTTCACTATATCCAGATTTTACTCCAAACTCGGAATACCGTCCAAACTTGTCCACACTCATGATGTAACTGAATCGCTATCGTTTAGGTTCTTATTTTATATATATATATATATATATATATATATATATATATATATATACGTCTACTGAACAATTATTCCTTGTTTTCGCAGTTCATCAACCAAAGCTACCCATTCGTTTTCTAAACCAGTGTGCCCGGCTTCCATAGCTTCATGTAATAACCTCATTCGATCAACTAACTTATTTATATCGTTGTAATATATTATATTAGTTTTATACAAATTTTTCAATAATCCCCTTCCAGATGTGGTAGGATCAGTTGTTTTTCTTTTTTTATGCAAAACATTTAATTCAGCAGAAGATAAAGCTCTTCTTTTAATTTGAGCTTTTTTTAATTTCGAGGGGAAAAGACTAGATATAATACTTGTATATTTTACTGACCGATTTCTATGAATAGGTAGGTCTTTGGAATACTTCTTTCTATGTGCATTTGTATACTCTAATATATTAAAAAAAATTGTAAATCCCTTTTAGTATATTTACCAGGATTATTTTTAAAGATAAGTTCAAACAAACCTTTTGTACCTTTATATTTCTTATCTCCAATAACTATATCATCATTTTAGTTTATATCTAACTTGCTATCTCCAATCATTAATCCTTTATCCTCTATTCTAGCTCCATAGGTATGAAAATTTCGATTAGCATGTGCGGCGTGTAACATTTTTAACGTATATGTTCTTCCAAGAGTTCCTTTAAACATAATATCCGTGCCTAATTTGCTTAAGTTGGATGGGTTAATATCCTCTTCTTCTGCTCTTGTATCTTCTACACTTGTATCTTCTGTACTTGTATCTTCTGCAATGTCCTTTTCCTTTAAATCCTCTATATCTCCGCTTTCTTCATACTCGTCGCTTTCTTCAGATGTTTGTAACTGACCAAAACTTTCATCATTCTGAAATTCTTCTTCATATTTGGAAATTGGCAGCATTTTGTCTCCTTCGAAGCGAATTGAAGGTTTTTCCATACTTTGTGCTATTCGCTTTAAAGGTTCAGTAACAGGTTTGAATGTTTTTTCTAAAAATTGCTCTCTTTCATTTATACCTGATTTTAAAGCTCGGTTTTTTTGTCTAATAGAATCACTAAGTGATTTTATTTCCTTTAATAGCTTTTCCTGGTTAACCATCTTCACACCTTGACGACTTGTGCAGTAATACCGCTAATCAGTGTATTAAAACAAATTTATCAAAACCTATTCTATAACGACCATCTTTTATAGCTTGATCTTTCATAATAACCAAAAATCCATACTTTTCCGCCCATGCTTTTCCGCAAAGCTCTTTAAACTTTTCAAATGGCATATCCGCATTCACATGATCGTTATATATATGTTTTAGGTTAGTATCATCTTGTTTGAATACAATTAGAATATTTGCATTATCTCTGATAAGTTGTTTTGGGATTTTGCTATAAGTTTGTCCTATATATATGCTGTCGATGTTATTATGTCTTCCCATGGCAAAGTAGTTTCTAATAGTATCCTGATTTTCACAAGATACATCGTCAAATATAAATACAGAATACGGTTTCGCTTCGTTTGGTTGCATAATGCTATCACTAGCGTTAAATTTGTAAAAATTAACATCAGACACATCAGATAGGATTTTATCCAGCAATTGATACTTTGGTTGATGTAGAGACTTTGAAAAAATATATAGGTTATTAAACCTTAATCCCTGCGGATTAGTGATCAAATTAAAGACAACATTGGTCTTTCCGCAGTTTGAGTCTTTCCACCTTCTTTTCTCTATATCATTCTCCTCCTTTCCTTTAACATCTAAGTTAGACGATCCTCCTGGGCTATCCATAGCTGAACAATAACTATACTCCGAAGCCGACTGCCTTATATATGTTTACCCCCACCCTTTTACAATGAATATAGCTGGTTCAATGTCTTGTTCGGGAAAAAGTCGCTAACCTAACGTGTAGTGTAATAAAGACACAAAACAAACCCCTCTTGTAATAATCGGTAAATTTCTCTCTTCAAAGGAATTGGTTCCACATCTATTTTTACCTCTTCAGTTTTACGAATACCCAATCCTTTGACCTTAACATCATGATACTCCATAAGCAGTTGGTATACACGCTGGGTAAAGATATCCGCTTTAGTAGTAGAGTTAATATAGTGGAGGTATACCATGGTAGATGCTCTATTGATGCAGTTCACAACCAAAGTGATTATTGACTCTGCAACATCGCGCTTTAATACCCATCATGTAAGTGGGTCAAGGCCGTCTGATTATATTACCAAAACGGGGAATAGAGCAGTAAGTGATTCTCACTATAACCACAAACTGATCTATTTCCCGCCTGTGATCACCCCTTCTACCACATCTTCTAACTGGGTCAAGGTCATTTCTGATCAAAATGGGGGGTGGGGTGTGAGATTTGACAGAATCTCACACCCCGGAAACCTAAAGGGAAGTAGATATAATTTACAGTAAAGTCTGGCTAAAGTTCAAGTCACAATGAAGAGTTATTATTTTACAAATATAAAGTCACACAAATATGTAAATTGTACGAATCTAAAATAAAGGAGTCGGTGAGGAGCCTTAGGACCCCTCTCACCGAGGTCTAGCGAAAACCGGGGAAATGCGAAACCCCATCCGGTATGTAAAGAAGGTGCAGTGATCGGTTTGCGGGCCGTAAACACTGCAAAGCAAGAGCCGGTTTGCTGGCCGTACTCTTAAAAGCTAAGGAGAGCCGGTTTTCTTGACGTACTCACAATGAAAGGAGGTGGAGTTAAAGGGTATCTTACATATTTGTATGATGAATAATTAATTTCAATTAACAAGAGTTATAAATGTAAATTGTACTAATCTAAAATAAAGGAGTCAGTGAGGAGCCTTAGGACCCCTCTCACTGAGGTCTAGCGAAAACCGGGGAAATGCGAAACCCCATCCGGTATGCAAAGAAGGTGCAGTGATCGGTTTGCGGGCCGTAAACACTGCAAAGCAAGAGCCGGTTTGCTGGCCGTACTCTTAAAAGCTAAGGAAAGCCGGTTTTCTTGCCGTACTCGCAAGGAAAGGAGATGGAGTTGAAGGGTGTCATTAATATGTGTGTGTGTGTGTGTGTGTGTGTGTATGTGTGTGTGTGTGTGTGTGTGTGTGTGTGTGTGTGTGTGTGTGTGTGTGTGTGTAAGATGTTAATAAATTAAAAAATGTATAAATAACCTAGCCAAACTTTAAAGTAATTTAAAGAAAGGAGTTAGTACTATCTACAATACAAAATAAGCAAACAAGCAACCAAAGTTCAACCAAACATACAACATGCAACATGCAAAAGTATAAGGGATTAATAAAAAGTGTGCGCATACTTAGTATTAACCCCTTATTTCTCCAGTTGTTCTTATAAAAAGAACAACTAGACAGTTGCACTGAACAGTGGAGATGGTACCATGTTAACACTCCACTGTACAGCAAGCAACTGATGTCAGTTACTGCATGGTTCGCTTATATAGGAGACGCGAAATTAACTCGGGTGAGTTTGATGAGGTTTTAATTTCGCTTTTATCAGCATACTACAATACAGTTAAGAAAAGCAAAGACATGCGGAAGATTTTAAATACAAAAGCTGAACTACTAAAGCAGCGAACCTAGCATGCAAGAAAAGAAAGACAAGGAAGGAACTAACTACTATAGCCAGACTAATAAAGCAGCAATATAACATGCAGGAAAAGAGAGAAAGAGAACCCAGGTAGCGAGATCTTACGAGGGGGGCGCCCTCCCCCCGCATTACCCCGCTACTGCAACTGTCCTCGCACTTTAATACGCAGGTCACTTGCATGGGAGCAGTCTCGACTTAGATCGACGACTGCTAAGGAACTGTCCGGAGCACTCGCTTATATGCCCGCGGGAGGGCGCGGGTAATTTTCCCGACACAGGGTAATTTGGTTGGGTATTTTGTTGTGTATTGCAGCTCTAGACATAAAAACAAAATTATGCTGATTTAGTGGGGTTTTTAATTTCGCGTGTAACAGCTGGCGCGGGGCGTTCCCTTGACAGCTTGATTTAATGGGTTGCGCACCGGTTGCATTCTACTAGGTAATTAACTCTCGCACTCGTTTTGTTTTGCTGAACGCTAGTACAGGTTGGGATTCTTCATTCATATTTAATTTAGGTACCTTTTGTTGTAACTAAAATAATTATGTTGTGTAGCTAGTTGAGGTATTTTGCATTTACGTATCCGTATTAGCGAATTTCCCCTATAGGGAAGAAGCTATTACCGTAGGTCTCATGGTAAGACTTAAGCCCGAGACCATGATAAATTTTCATTTTGAGGTCCCCAGATGCCAAAAACACCATTCGTTCAAATTTATATATATATATATATATATATATATATATATTTATATATATATATGTGTGTCCGTAAGCACGATAACTCTCGTAAAAAAGGCCCGACCTTAATGAAATTTGGTACAAATGTGTAAAGTACCATTTATTTGAACGAGTTCGAAAACCAGATGAATCGCACCATCCAAAGGGGGGTTTTTGGGGGGTTTTGTACCCCAAAAATGTGTTTTTGGGGTTTTCACAGGTAATTTAAATTTAAATCAAATTTTAATTTATACCATTAGGTTGAACTTAAAAAAACAAACAATTTGGTATTTTTATCATTGTTCTACGTCAATTGGTTACTGAGATATTGAAAGTGCTAAACACAGTACGTTGTCTAATGTTATTCTTATGGAGAAAAAGAAAAATTGTATATCTCGCTTATTTATGAACATAAACTGACGAAATTTGGTATATGGCTTCATGTGGTTGTGGTTTATTGTTGTTTGCACAAAAAAACTATTTTTCGCCTATGGTTCCTGTAGCAGCAAACCTAGGTACTCGGTCCCCATGTTATTCTTATGGAAAATACTTAAAATGTTATATCGCTTATTTATGAATGTATATGGATGAAACTTGGTATGTGACTTCACATACATGAGATCTATTGGTATTTGCATAAAAACCCATTATTTTGTGTGCCTTGTTGCAGCAAACCTGCGTACTCATCCCCAATGTTATTCTTATGGAGATTAATTAATATTTTAAATATCGCTTGTCTGTGAATACATTTCTTACGAATCCTGTGAAGTGTTTTAATGTGTTATGTTATATGTTCATTCGAAATTCGCTGAGTATGCAGGTTTGCTGCGACGGGGGTATTATTACTTTAGTGTGAGCTGCCCCCATTATATATCATTGTGAGATACGATCAAGACGTCGGACGTCGGCGAAGTATTAATACGTAATGTGTGAAGAGGCCTATACCAAGTTTCGTCAGTATACGTTCATAAATAAGCGAGATATTACATTTTACTTTTCCTCCATAAGAATAACATTAGACAACGTACTGTGTTTAGCACTTTCAATATCTCGGAAACCAATTGACGTAGAGAAATTATCAAAATACCAAATTGTGTGTTCTTTTAACCTGAATCCAATGGAAAAAACTACAATTTGACTATTTCCAAATTTATATGTAAAAAATGAAGAGTTTTGCAAACAACAAGATTAGTTTTGTGGGACGTTAAAAGTATAAACTGTAAATACCCCCGTTGCAGCAAACCACACTCAGCTAGTTTCAAATGGTACTTCACTACCTCATAAAGTCACTTACCAACTTTCATCAAAGCACCTTCATAAACTAGCGAGATATTAATTTTTATTTATTCTCCATAACAAAAAACATCAAGGACCACAAAAATCAGATATTTATTTAAATACCAATGTATTACCGCTAGATAAAGTAACATACCAATTTATGTTCATAAACAAGCAAGACATCACACGTTTCTTATTCCCCATAAGAATAACAATATAGCTGCTGATTACGCAGGTTTGCTTCTAACTAAAAGCTATAAACAAATTTAATCGTCAACTTATTTGAAATATGAATAAATATTTTAATTGCTCCCAGAATATTGTAGAAAGACGTTGTGGTAAAGTGATTTACGGTCGATAGCTCTCCACGTTTCAATTATTTTTTAACGAGTTGTATGGAAATAACCTCTCCAAAGTTAACAGCATCAACAATGGGTTTAATTCAAGTAGTAAGCACCCAGAACCACCGGGATGACTTCTCCTCTGGTGGCCCGAAGTTATGGTTTAACATATACCAAATGGATACTCAACTTGCGGATTGATCAGACGAACAAGTAGTTGTTTGTACGCAAGAAGCAGCACATGAATACATGCACTGGTTTAGATCATAGTAGCTGTTATAATTATACAGCGTTGAGCAAACATTATTGAAGTTTTCAGTTACGAAGCTGAGGTCTGAGGATGTGAGTGGTGTACAGTGCCCTGCGGCAGAGAAGTCCGTTAGAGGCGGAGCCTGCAGTCGGCGTGACCTTGAATAAACCAATAAGCATCACGCGTAGTTGAAAACCTGTTTCCCCGCTCTAACAGCGCTTGACGCCGAATCATTGTACTAGTTACATTATATCAAGGCGCTCGGGTAAAACATGTAAAACTGCAATAAATCTTGTAACACTGCGTTAAAGAAAAATAAATTACGAACATTTTTAAAAAAGGTGTAGGGCGATAGCTTTTTTCCTTTTATATTAAAAACTAATTTGATTAGATTCTTTGATTGTAAGGCTAGCAAATGGAGTTCTTGGATGTTATTTTGATTTTGTTTGATGTACTAAACGTCTGAACTCTAAAATATCTACAAATCTAGTAAAGTTCTAGTAAAGTTCAAATAAACAGCGATATAAAAGTACTATTTCTCGTTATAATCCTAATTTAAACCATTGAGGCAATTACTTTCCCTATAAATCTCTGAACAATGAATAAAAGTAGGGCGAAGGGGTATTGTACTTATATCCGACACTCGGTTTCCAAGAAATCTACCGATCGTCACGGGAATAAGTCAGATGACAGTTCATGTTTTGGACGTCGATTTTAATTTAATTTGCATTTGTACAAACTGTGTTACAATAGTCATATAATGCTTTATGCTTTATGCTTTTTTATAATGTCATATAATATGCTTTAATATCAGTTCTACGTTTTAGTTAATATTGAGTGTTATATGGTAGTTGTGTTATATGGTAGTTTAAAGTATATCGAGGTAACGTTGGGTGGGTATCATACACGCTAGCGCTATATCATTATACTTTCAGCCCTTGCAGGATTAACATCTACCTATAGAGTTTGTGTTATTCTAAATATGTCACAGTTTTACAGAAATATGACGAAGGTGTCCTTCAACAGTCCGCCTGCCACCACCTTCTACTTCTCCGACTGTGAAGATAGAAGGTCTACACTGTTAGTGGATTGTGAGCGACTTCGCCGTAGAATACTCCAGGCTGAAACATTCTTAGCAAGTTGTCTGCTACGCAAGATACATCATATGAGTACATGCAATAAATTAGATCACAGTGACTGTTATGATTGCGTAAAAACAGTGTCGAGCAAGAATTGTTAATGTTTTTAGTTACGGAGCTCCGATCCTCACAGAGTCAGAGCTAGACTCTAACTAATGCATGTCCCGTAGTTATTGTGCGATGTGACAACTTGGTGGGGGAAACTGGTGTGGTGGGGGGGGGAGGGGGTGGGGGGGGTAAAGACGAGTGTCTATCCTACATGCTTGTATCACTTCAGTATACCTGCGGCTCTTGCATAGTTCACATGGATTCGCCAATACAAGGCACTACGGTTTCTTCCACATGTTCTTCTTTTAATATTGAGCAAGCTGACAATACAAATGATGAAATACAAGTACATGAAGTTTCTAGCACAATATCTTCTGATGCAGAAGCAATAATGTCATCTCTAATAGGGTTTGACTAATGATGGTGGATGTAGTAGCAACCATCTGCCTCGCACCAGCTGCCACCTGCCGCCTGCCATCTGCTCCGCCCCACAACACTTTTACCCCCACAATTTGGTTTGATACCAAAACGCTAGCTAGCGAATAGTCAGTACACCTCCAGCTCTTGACCAGTGTACATCGAGCTCTCTGTTGAAATGTCCATCAAAATTAGGTGTATTCATTATGACTCTATTCATCTGGCGACTTTCCAAGACCTCGAGGTTTTTAATGAAGAGTTAAGACTTCTCATTGCGTCCGGTTACGATTTATCTTTGGAACTTTACGCAACAAAAAACAACATGGACTCTGCGCAGGGATCGAAGTATCTACCTTCTTTCATCAGGAAAAAAACACGATGATCGCGACTCGTCGGCATCATCAACTTCGATTTTAACCAACATCGGCGGAAGCTTCGTATTGTAATTAAGAACAAACATTGTTAATAAAATAAAGTAATATTTGTAACAGTACTACCTCGCACTCGTATCATTCGATTGTTTCATTCGATTGTTTCATTCGATATTTCTTATCGATTAACTATCGAATCACAATCGGATTTTACGCGTGCGAGGTAGTACTTTTTTAAAACACCCTCCCCGTGACCTTGAACTTTGCCTCATTACGTCACAAAACCGCCTACGTCACTGGCTCAGCCTCAGATGACGTCTTTCATGACTCAGCGCATCCGGTCACGTGACCGGATGACGTCACTTCCGGTCCAAAACCGGCAAACCCACACTACTGACCCCCTCTCATGTTTATGATGTGCCTTGCTATTCTCTTCATCGTAGCGATAGACCCATTGATTTGGGAGATGGTGGTGGTGGTGTAGTCCTCTATGTGAAGCAAGGAATCAAGTTTGTTCGCCTTTGTCTTCAAAATGTTGACAACCGTATTGAATATATCAGTGGTGTTGTTAATCTTAAAGGTTTGAAGCTCCTCATCTGCATTGCATACAAACCTCCAGACGTTCCTTATTCGACCTTAAGCTCCTTAATCCACGCTCTGTACATCGATGAGTCACCGGATGTTGATTCAGTGATTTTGTTGGGTGATTTGAATGTGAATCTGCTAGACAAAAAAAGGGCAGATGTAAAATATCTAGAGATAATTCTTCAATCAATGGGCCTTGCTGAGATCATTAAAGAGCCCACACGTGTTACAGAAAGTTCATCTTCTCTGATTGATTTGATAATTGATGATAAAGCCCATAATTTTGAAGTAGGAATGGTTGATACTTCCAAAATTTTTACTCAAAATGGAAAACGGATCACTGACCACAAGCTGAATTACTGTGACGTGCCTTGCAATAAGTACAAATCCAAAGCAAAGCATATCGAAATTTCAGAGATTTTGATCGCGATAAGTTTCTTGACGTTGCTACTAACATACACTGGCATATCATGACACAGCAAAACGTTAACGATATCGCCAATGCAATAACTACAAATATAATTCAAGTGTATGATGAATGTGCCCCTATGGTGAGAAAAAGAATAACGAGAAAGAAATCTCCTTGGAGAGACTCAAATATAAAGTATCTTACAAGGAAAAAGAACAAATGTAAAAATGACTACCTGTCTCTGAAAGCACAGGCTTCAAGAAATGCTTACTGCAGGGCTCGCAATGCACTAAATGTGGCCATTCGATCAGCAATGAGAAAGTATTTTACTGAGAATCTGGACACGAAAAACCCTAAGACCTTCTGGGCTACTTTACGAGCTGGTGGCGTAATGAGTTCAGTTGAAGCAAAAGACCATTCTATTGGACTAGAAGATTTAAACAATTACTTCTCAACTATGGGTTGTAGCAAGACTGCGAACACAGAAAAAATAAGATTCTTTAACAGAAATAAATGTGCAGAGATAAAATCACCTTTCACTTTTTCTTCTGTATCAGAAAGTAAGTTAAAGGAGTTAATGAACAGTATCACAAGTACTGCATTTGGCGTGGATGGAATATCCATAAAAATGCTCAGAGGATTGAGCCCTCTCTGTATTGGAGCAGTTACTCACCTGATCAATGCATCACTGAACACTGGCAATTTTCCTTCTAGTTGCAAGCAGAGCGTGGTAGTTCCTCTCCCTAAAACGCTGAACCCTTCTTTGGTTTCTGACTTCCGACCTATTTCAATCCTCCCTGTCATCTCCAAAATACTGGAAAAGGTTGTGGCAGAGCAATTAGTCTCTCATTTAGAATCCGAAGGATTGCTTCCTGAAACACAGTCAGGATTTAGGCAGGGGTTTAGCACTTGCTCAGCACTCCTTAATGTTATTGACGAAATTATCACAGCAAAAGATAAGGGCTTAGAGAGTGTGATGACTTCTCTTGACTTCTCCCAGGCTTTTGATTCGGTGAATTTCGATTTGCTGCTTGCAAAGCTAAGGTTTTATCAGTTTGATGATATCTCAGTTAAGTGGTTTTCATCATACTTGACCGGACGTACTCAACGTACAAAAGTTAACGGGCAGTTCTCGTCAGCACTTTCTAGGTTTGTCGGTGTTCCTCAAGGCAGTTGCTTGGGACCGATTCTCTTCCTTATATACACAGCAGATTTGAAAGATCATTTGAGCCACTGTGCTTTACATTCTTATGCGGATGATTCTCAACTGCTAATTTCTTTTAAGCCCTCAGAAGCAGCTGAAGCTGTCCGTTGTATCAACACTGATTTAGAGAGTGTAAATAGATGGTCGGACGATCATGGTTTTCTATTGAACTCCAGTAAATGTTCCGTCTTGTTAGTAGATAGGTCATCTTCTGGTGCTCAATCAACAAATAGTTATGTTGAGCAGTGTATCTTTGTTGACGGCCAACCACTGACTTCAAGTAATATTCTTAAGATTCTTGGTGTTACTCTTGATTCCCAACTTGATTTTTCTAAACATGTAAAAGCTATTTGTAAAACAGTAACAATCCGTTTGAAAACCCTTCGCAGATTAAGCTCAATTTTGCCAGAACTTTCTAAGCTGGAAATTGTCCGTTCAACCATTTTTCCTGTAATATACTATGCTCTTCCTACTTTTGCCTGTTGCCTTACTCAGGAAAATTTGACGATCCTTTCCCGGCTGCAGAACAGAGCGCTTATATTTGTCTATAACCTGAACAAATTTGATCACATTAGTGAGTACAGATTGAACTCCAAGGTGTTGTCAATTATGGGCTCCTCCGATATGCAAACTGTCAACTTGATTCACAAAGTTCTTCAGACGGGAAAACCTGAGTACCTTAGGAGGAAGTTGGTCTTTAGGCACGAAATTAAAGAGCGTAGTACCCGACAGGACAGCCTATTGCACCTGCCAAAGACAAAACTGGAAACGGTGAAAAATGGGTTTAGGTACTTTGGCCCAAAAAAGTACAATGCTTTTCCATCCACCTTAAAAGATTGCAGCTATGTTAGGTTTAAGGAATATGTAAAGGAAATGTTCGTCTGACCTGGATATATACTTTTTACTTTTTTGTTTTTATGGAATGTTATGTTATTTTATTTTATTTTCTGACAAAAGTTGCAATGAAAAACAGAGTTTGTACTTTGATTAACGCTTGCCAAATAAAGACCTTATTTATTTATTTTATTTATTTCATAAAAATATTTTCACAAATAACCGATATATATACAATTTTAATTATTCTCCATAAGAAGAACATTGGGGCTGAGTACCAGGTTTGCTGCAACAAGGCACACAAAAAATGGATTTTTGTGCTAATATCAATATTAATCAACTAGGTGAAGTCGTATACCAGTTTTATTCATTTATGTTCATAATTAAGGGAGACAGAGCATTTAATTATTCTCCATAAGAATAACATGGGGGCTGAGTACGCAGGTTCGCTGCTACGCGAGCCTTTGGCAAAAAACTTTTTTTTAGCAAATATCAATAGACCACAACCAGATGAAGCCGTATACCAAGTTTTGTCAGTATACGATCATAAATAAGCGAGATATGAAATTTTTCTTTTCCTCCATAAGAATAACATTAGACAACGTACTGTATTTAGCACTTTCAATATCTCGGTAATCAATTGACGTAGAGGAATGATCAAAATACCAAATTGTGTGCGTTTTTTTAAGCTGAATCCAATGGTAAAAACTAATATTTGACTATTTCCAAAATTGTATGTAACAATTCAAAAAACCCATTTTTGGGGTTCAAACCCCCCCCCCGAAATAACCCTTCGGAAAGTTCAACAGACTAATCCAACAACCTACATTTTAAAAGATTATAAGGGTGAAGGGTTAAAGGCAGGATTTTATCAAGAAGAATTAAGTAAAACTAAGTTTTATGATATTTACTTGGTTGAAAAAGTGATAAGAAGAAAAGGGGATAAATTATTAGTACGGTGGTTAGGCTTTGATAAAACACATGACAGCTGGATTGAAAAGAGCAAACTAGTATAGAAATATGAAATTTGTAAAACAAAAAAGCACATTTAATATTGTTAACTTAAATAAGATTATAAATGTTAATTCTGGTAATAAAACATCAAAGAAGATGCATGGAACATTGCTGTCAAATGACATTAGTTGTATAATATGTGGACCGTCAAACTGTGGAAAAACTAATGTGATATGTTAAATCCTCTTTTTTCTCCAAATGGATTATATTTTAAAAATGTATACGTTTTCTCCAAATAAAGTATAAATTTCTCGAGTGTGTAGTGAAAAACATGAATGAAATTGGATTTTATAGGTTTTCTGATAATGATGAAGTTTTACATCCAACAGAAATTAAACCAAATTCAATAATGATATTTGATGATGTTGCTTGTGAAAAACAGCAAAATATTAACAATTATTTTTCTATGAGAAGACAACAGTATTGATACTTTTTATATCTGTTCACTCTCGTTTGCTGTAACGTTTATCAAATTCATCACTGAATTTTGCAAATTCATTTTTAAATTTACTCCATCTTTCAACATTCAGTTTAAGATTTTGCCCATCCAACTCTGTTATTATATGAGTGTCAGATTCATTATCAACAACTGAAATCTTAAAGTCATTCGCAATTGAAAACATGCTATCCTCTTTGAAATCCCGTCGTTTAATAAACTCATGAAGATAAGGTCGTTTATCAATTTCATGAAGATAAGGTTTAAGTTTTTCCCAATTGCCAGCATATATCACAAAATTATTTCCATCAGATTCAAAAGCGACATAAGTTTTTTATTCACTTCTCTAAGCAAAACTCTTAAGTTTTCAGTAATATTGAAAAGTTGTTCTCCCTCCATGCTTCTTCCTATGCACTTCAAACAATACTGAATAAATTACCACTACTTGCTTTTCTTATATACCTAAATTAAATTTTATTTGTTAATCATTTAGCAGTTCCCTCACCAAATGATTATCTGATTCTTTTTTGACTATTAGTGACTCGAAGGTCCTGAGTTTTGGTCCAGCGCTTATGTTTGATGGAGCATACACAGTTTGAGCCTAGTACCAATTAGAATCAAAAGAGGTCCAACTGGTTGACGAACAAATCCGCTCTGAATTGGCCGTCTTTCACCTCGTTACCGGTTATAGTACGTTTCAAAGGAGCGAGGAAAATCCAAATAAAGATTTCTGGAACGGCTTGTTGAACCTGTTGGCTGTTGAGGGTTTTGGCTTCCTTCTGGTTGTTGATGTTTTCCTTGATAAGACATCGCAATATACCTAAAACAATGATCTGCTTAGGTCTAAATCTTATAAACAACTGACGATTTAATTCGCAATCTATTGTATAAATTAAATATCAAACTATTACGTTTAAATATTAAACGTTTAACAGACTTTTATCAGAGATCAAGTTAGCTGAGTGCCAAAGTATTAGACTTGTAAATAATTGTAGGGAAACCAAAGCACTGATCTAAATTGATCTCCATTTAAAATTTTTATTTTAATTAAACTATTAATTAATAAACTTATTTAGTTCAGATTATTCCTGATTGTTACTAGCACCATCTGGTAGAAAACACGAATAAATTGAATTTTTGGCGCGAAATTTTTGAAATGAAAATTGTCGGTTCCAGAACAGACAGTGTTTTTTTCATGAATTTTGGTTCTGAACAGACATTTCCTCACTACTGTTGTATACCTTAGGAATTTAGTTGAGATATTGATAAACTTGACGTGAGAATTGTATGTGGTTCAGTCTAAGTTGGTTTTGAATTTAGTTTTCCAGTTTTTACTGTTCTCAAATGGTGGTTTTAGCACTATGGTATCATTTTTACTCCCAAAGTTAGCATAGTAGACTCAAACCTATAAGGTTATTTGATATGACGTCACGAAACGAATGTCAAAGCCAAAAGGGAACGTAGTGGCTTTATTTGTTAATTCTTAAAACTACTCTTAAAAGGTAACTCTTAAAAGTTTTTTCTAGATGTTTAAGTAATACCCGTTGTGATTATTTTGTTCTGTAGTTACTCTTTATCAAGTTTGTCAGCATTGTTATGCGCTGTACTAAAAACAAATAAAGAACCCTGCATGACGCTTTATCATTAGCTGTCATGAAGGGTAAACAATAATTGATTATTATTAATGGTTTAATCTTTTATCGTGTTTTATCGTTTTGGGAAGAGCTTATAAACCACACTATGAGGAAATATTGGTTTCTTCTTACTATAGGACACAATTTTGATGGAAAAATATATTCATAATCAACCAGCCCCGGGAAAGAAGGCCTGAGAATATTAGTGTTAACCTAAGTGTATACATATAAAAAATATGTTATGTACTTTCCCTTAAAAAATATCAAGATGGTCATATGTTATCGCCGCATGACTGTTTTAAGCAGATAAACTGGTAATAAAACAAAGCAGCTGTTACAATAAATTTAAAACCCTTTGCAGCTGCACGCTAGCGGATAAAATATTAGTACTAACGACTTCAAGGTTAAAGAGAACGTTATCTTTATTTATAAACACCCTGGTTAATATTTGAATGCAAAAATGATAAGCATTACACATCATTTTCACAAAACTTTTGAAAGAATTGCCGTTAAACAAAACGATGTTACTTTTTATTTTGCAAATAAACATATTATAAATCTGAATTTATTTTATTTAATTTTAAAATAAATTTGTATTTAAAATCTATTTCTATAACAATAATTTTGCTTTGTATTTTGCCTTACGGAGTTTATATAATTTACAATTATATTATTATGTTTTTATTATTTTGAAATTATGTGATATGTTAACTGTTAACTAGATGTGGAGTGGAACGCAATTATTTACGTAAATACAATCCATGGGAAGATATGTATAAACTGCTATAATATTTTTAACTTGATTTGACATTACTCATCAATTACGTGACTTTCAAATTTCAACACTGACTGATGCTGCAGAGCAGCACGGGTTCTCTATTATAGATAATAAACTTATAACCAAATTCTTCCAGGATAAAAAACCTATTCAAGTAATACATCAGTTGTATACAAATTCAATTACAAAAAACTTCTTAAACTTATGAGGGAGTGCCTTTTCCATGAAGATTGTCCATGACCTCCAAACCCCCTGGGACATTAGGCTTCTGCCGTAAAGCTGAGCTGAACAATTTGGACTGAAACCGAATGCCTCCACACACGTAGCGATAGGTCGAGCTCAATGTTCGCCGCAACAAGTGTCAATTATGTAGTTTCAGAATTATTTCGATCAGATTTGCCATGCACATTCGTGTTTTCTAAGTTCCTCAATAAAATATAAAACGCTTATATAACTCCACGTAGCCATAGCAGCATAAACCGTTCACTTTTTACAACATTACAACTGTGATATGGAAAGGGCACAATGCCAACATTATCTAGGAACAGTAACAAATATAAAGTGAGGTTATGCTCTTCACTATGGCCAAACTCAAAATTAAAATGACCATGACCGTGTAAAATAAACAGAAGAAATGCGGTACTACTCGCGACCTGCAGGCTTTACACACACGTCAGTTTTTGCCTCAATGAAGCGTCACATCGACGACGCGAAGGTTGCCGGCCGGTGCACGACGCGCGACGCCTGGTGGGAATCACAACTTTGTTCAGAGTATACGTTGTTCGGGTGGAAAATCTTATAATGTCAAGGAACTTATTCTTCTGTTTTATTTTACTATTTAATTATTAAAATAAAACAATATGTTTACTGTCTGTATGTGAATCAGTATAAGTGAAAATATATCTTAAGTGTTGTAATACGTCTTTTATTACATTCCGTATTTAATTATTCTATTAATTAAACATAAGCCTGACAAATATCGTAACATCAGGCATTAAAATATATAAATTGTATTTAGGAGTATACGAATCAAAATGCCTTGTTGATATTTTTTCTTTTAAAGTCCATTGTACAATTTTGTTGTTGTCTAAATTATTAGGTATGTTTATCATATTTTTTATTCCCACTTTCCCTGGAGGATTGACTTAGTAGTTAAGTGTTTTAGAGTTTTGTTTTATACCAATAAAAATAATAATAATAATAATAACACTTGCTCTAGGTTTTCTGTTTTGTATACGATTATCGTAGCTAAATAAGCTATACTTTTTTACAGGCTAATGCATCTATCATAACAATGGCAAATAAACTATTCTTGATTTTTCATTCTTGTTATTTGGCTACAAACCAATTACCTTGGCGAAAGTTATAATTCAGCTGAGCACGTGTCATGTTTAGACGGACAAAATACACCAATCTTCAAATAACGCTCGAGCCCGAACGGTTTATCGGAGAATACACGGATACTAGAAAGTTACCGTGGGAGAATACATCTTAAAACGTGGGATTTGTATGAACAGGGTATACGTGGGGTTTGTATGAACAGGGTATACGTGGGGTTTGTATGAACAGGGTATACGTGGGGTTTGTATGAACAGGGTATACGTGGGGTTTGTATGAACAGGGTATACGTGTGGTTTGTATGAACAGGGTATACGTGGGGTTTGTATGAACAGGGTATACGTGGGGTTTGTATGAACAGGGTATACGTGGGGTTTGTATGAACAGGGTATACGTGGGGTTTGTATGAACAGGGTATACGTGGGGTTTGTATGCATATGCTACATAGGCGCGCGACTAGGGGCCTGTATCACACAAATACCACAAAAAACCCAAGGAAGAAAAAAATGTGGCTGACCAGGGTGGTGCATAAGAGTCCGCACCAACGGTTGCGCCTAGGAGCCTACAGCTCCTAAATCCAGCATTGTGTAGGAATTTCAGAAGTTCAATGTACCTTCATTTTGGATAGGTAAAAACAGAAAAGATGTTAGTTAATATCCCTTGGGCCGAATGAACAGATGTTGTACTTTACATTAATTTTTAAATATTGTAATACCATTGACTATATATAGGCTACGTCAGTATATATAGTTAATGGTAATACCTATGCATTCTATCCAAATCATTTATATTAAATTCATATTCTGTCCAAATTATATTAAAAACAATGTTTTCTGATTTGCCTTCACTTTTGGACACAATGAACGGCATACGGTATTTTATAATTATTATTTTGTTTGGACAGAATGCACAGTAATTTTACTTTTGGACAGAATGATCCTTGCACACAATGATACACATCCGTGTAAGTAAAATAATTGGTAAAATAATTGGTGAAACATGAATTTGAACTATTTATTGATATCATACAGTGAAATTAATGTACAAAACAAATATTTACAGTTAATTTGTCCTCTATATATATATATATATATATATATATATATATATATATATATATATATATATATATATATATATAGGACATATATATATATATATAGAGGATATATATATATATAGATACCAATTCATCAAAACATCACTGGTGCTTGGGAGTTGGCTCATTTTGTTAAACAATTCAGTCCAGACACCAATGAATGGAGTTCAAAATGTGTTAAAAATCAGTGCAATCTTCATAAACAAGAAGAGTCAAAATTTGGATTATTTGCCACACTCAGGCTGAGAGAAGGCATTGCTCTCCCAGGAACTGACTGTTTTGGACTTGTAGGAACTTGAAGTGCACTTGATTTCAAAATGGTAGGATGAATACCTTCTTTTAAAGATACCCTTAAAGGAACCTCAGGGATAATAGATTCCCCTTTTACACTCTTTTTCTTGGTCCCACAAGAATGTATTTTCACGCTACACTGTCCTTGAACGGCATTAGAATGGTCTGCATCTGAAGTAGAAAGTTCTGTTCTTTTGCCGACTGTAGAGCCGAAGGGAACTTCACAATTCCCGGAGGAGACTGTTCGCAAGCAGGCGGAGCTGGAGCGGCGAGACTGCTCTGAACCATCGGAGCTCCTACGGGCTCCGTCGGAGCTGCCTACGGAAGTGCGGCCTCCAACCAGCCCGGGGGGCGGAGCCCTCAGTCGCGTGCGGCCCGACAGCTCCCCACCGCTGTAGAGAATCAGGGGCTCGGTCTCGTAGTGACGTACCATCTCGTTCACCGAGCGGAATGTCTGAAATAAAATGCACTTAATGGAAACAATAGTGCATTGCTCTTCCAAATGTGAATTACTGTGTGGTAGAGATATTCGCAAATGAGAAAAAAACAATAACACTTCCGAAAACACAGATTAAATATTGTGGTAAAAAGTAGTGCTACCTTTATGTTTATGTTGAAGACTGTAATATGTGTATGTGTATGTTGAATTTCAGCAAATTAAAAAGGTTTTCAAACAAAGCAATCTAGGTACTTTTGAGATTATTTTTTTCTGTATTGTTAAAAGTAAGTTACTGATTTAATCTTCAAATTAGTGATTTTACCGTGTTTTTCAAACATTATTTTTCTTCTCTCATAACTCGATGTCTCTGTTTGATATTACATTTTTTGACCATCACACTCTGGGGTGTAAAACGTACCACTTCCTGACTCTTCTTGGAGCCGAGGGCCAGGAGACCATCCTCCCTCTGGCGGATGAGGATGTTGTATGCTCGGTGGTGGAACCACAGGGTCAGGGTGAGGGACCGCGTGGAGGCAGAGGGTCGGACTACAAAACATCCGGGGCCTCCTGGCAAAAGGAAAATACTTTATTTCAATTTCAATGTTAAAAACATTTTGTTTAGAACACTTAATATTTTCATGGGAAAGCTGTTTAAATCCGTCAACTTGTCTAGGCATCCCATATACTGGGGTTTACTGGGGTGTCCAAGACCACCCACTGAACAAAGTTCAAGACAATTATTGTAAGGCAATAATTACCTCGACTGCCTCAAATTAATGATTATTTTACTGTAACGCCAATTTTAAAGTAAATCAAGCAAAAATAAGTAGAAAAGTTTTTAAAACACAACAAATATATAAAGATGAAGTTTGCAAACGTTAAGCTAAAACACGTATGACCCATTGAAAATACATTTTCTCCATTAAGAATAACATGGCAGCATTGGGTGCCAGTGGGGTGGAGTCCTGAGGACTGAGGGTAAAATAAATTCCATTTAAAACATCCCTTTCGAAAACATCCTTTCAAGGGCACCTTTAATTTGACACCACAATCATCAAGATCGGTCATGTCTCTCTGCTGATCGGTCATGTAAAAGATGTGGCTGATCATACATAAAATAGGATTTAAGAAAAGTATGAAGTTTCTGGAACCCCTTAGATGGAGCTCCTAAGTGGCTTAGGAGCCACTTATTACACAACATTACCTACATATCTGATTGAAGGTTGTCTCAATTCGAAAGAAGGGAGACTTTTAAGATCGACAAGAAGTCCTGTTCAAAACAGTTCCTGATAACAAAACACTAAAGACTCATTAGAGTCGTAATTATGTGAAGTTGCATCGTAATCATATCATTCTAGTTTATCAAGATAAGAGTGTGTTCGGGAAAAATCAATAATTTAGGATAAGGTTATTTGTGCTTGCAAAAAATAAGAAAACAAGTCCTGAACCATAAAATGCCTAGTTCAGATTCAGATTCAGATTCTGAGCCTTAAAATGCCTAGTTCAGATTCAGATTCAGATTCATTTATTGTGTAAATGAAAATTTTCACAAATAAATATATGACAAGTCATTACCAAATATATTCTATTTCTGCAGTTATCTGTATATTTAATTTCTAATTACCATTATTTGTTTAAAAATGGCTTACATTAAAAATCACAAAATTTAACTTCCATTCAAACTGCTATTTAACGAAAACACAAAAATCATAAAGTTTTGTTATGCTTATCTAATTACGCGTTGTGTCAGATATGTCATTATTTCGAACGCCGCTGCTCTAATATTTTTGTAAACTAATATTTTCTTAAATGTATATTGTTAAAGACGTAACAAAATCAGAACAAAAAGTTGTTCTTTACATGTTTTATAGAGTAAGCGTTTTAATTTAATTGAAATTTTAAAATTTGTTAACCACCATTTTTAAACTAGAACAAATTATTTTTATTTGTTTATCCAAATAGTGTTTTAACAAATATAACAAGTGCCAAGTTTCATCTTTGTATTCCCAGCAGTTTTTGAGTAATGTAATTTCAATTTAAAAACTCACTATCAACTAACTCATTAATAACTGGCAGATAACTGAAAAATTAAGCATTTAAGTTAACAATCTGTTGGTCTTGTTTTCTTAGTTTGCATGTAATAATCATTACATAAACCATCGCAGTTTTTTTACGAACACCCTAACAGAAATTATCCAAAACACTCATAATTAACATGAAATGTAATTAAATATAGTTCATTAAACATATACAGAGTGTCACAAAAATGTTTAGCGTGCTATGCAGAACCGGATTCTACATACAAAAATTAGTCGAAAATGTAAAGTAAAACTTGTTCGATTTCGGCTTGGTTTAGCCGTAATCCGCCATTTTGTATTTGTTTGAAAATAATTAATAATTTAAGAATATTGATGAAACTTGGTATGTGGCTTTACCTAGTTGAATTATATTTATATTTGCATAAACACCAATTGTTTGCATTCCTTGTTTCAGCAAACCTACGTACTCATCCCCAATGTAATTTTTATGGAGAATAATTGCAATTGTATATATCGCTTATTTGTGAATACATTTTTTATGAAACTTGGTATGCGGCTTTATGTGATTAAGACATATATTATGCATTGTAAATTCGATGAGTACGCAGGTTTGCTGCGATGAGGGTATTTCTTTCTACTACAAGAACGTCTAGCGTTTCGATGTGACCTCCACTGACAACTACGCACTGCTCCAGTGGTCGGCTCATCGATTGCCTTACCCATTCGAATATCCCTGACATCTCTCTAATCCTTCGGCACCCAGCTTCAATCCCCTCTCTTAGCTGTTCAATGTTGTCAACAGGTGTCGATTACACAATAGACATCAAATGGCCCCATCCAAAATAGTCAATTGGGTTTAATTCCGGCAACCTCGCTGGCCACGCGACCACTTGTTCATGAACTGTTGATTTAAGTAAGCTTTTACATCATTACTAAAATGAGGAGGTGCACCATCGTGCATAAACCACATGCTTCGCCGGATGTTTAGGGGCACATGTTCCATGATTTCCAAAAAGTTATTTTGGAAAATTTAAGTAGCTTACTCCATTCAGCCTTGGCGGTAGAAACACTGGACCAATCAAACTGTCCCCAATAATTCCCATCCAAACATTTAACGAAAATGTATTTTGGAACTTGCATTGTTTTATTTCATGGGCGTTCTCATCCGGTTCTCATCTGCCCAATGGTGAG
The DNA here is from genome assembly GCA_963675035.1 of Allygus modestus. Classification (NCBI taxonomy): domain Eukaryota; kingdom Metazoa; phylum Arthropoda; class Insecta; order Hemiptera; family Cicadellidae; genus Allygus; species Allygus modestus. The sequence continues at coordinate 127,513,009 of OY776112.1, read as the reverse complement.
AATTGTGGAAATTCATGATTCCATTTCTGTTAAATCCTGCTTCGTCAGTAAAAAGTACAGCTGTCAAAAGTCGGGATTTCTAGCACATTTACATCTTATTTGTTCACAAAAACGTTGCCTATTGGGATAGTCACGCTCCGCACGCTCTGAAAGAGCCTGACATCGTTGAACATGATAGGGATAAAGTAGCTGACCTTTCAAAACCCTCCAAACCGATCAATGGTCAATCTTCACAGCAGACGCTATTCTTCTCGTGCTTGTAGTAGGATCTTCTTCCACGGCTCTTAACACTCTCTCTTCTACATCAATTGTTCTTGTAGATCGGGGTCTGCCCCGAGCACCAGAAGGAATTTGAAAGCTGCCATGTTGTCTAAGGCGATCATTCACATTTACAAAAGTCATTTCACTCGGTAGTTGGCGGTTTGGAAAGCGTTCCGAATACAAACGGCGCGCTAACACACGATTACAGTTTGCAAGGCCATACATTAAGTGAATATCAGACAGTTCCACGTTTGAAAATTGCGCTGGCATTTTTAATTGATTACTTAAATGACAAAATAACAACCAAAATACCCCCATCGCAGCAATCCTGAGTACTCAGCGAATTTCTATTGTATATATATATATATATATATATATATATATATATATATATATATATATATATGTCTTAATAATACATTAAGCTACTTACCAGGATGAATAAGAAATATATTTACAAATAATTGATAGTACCTGGGGGACCGAGCTTTGCTCGGGGGAAGGTCAGTCAGTTTGTTTAGATGACTCGGAGTAATATTAAACCACTTCCCCCTACTGATAATCAGATTTGTATAACTCATTTGCCTCTTTTCTACATTTTTTAAGGTCCCTCCAGTTGTCATTTATAACTCAATGCCCCTTTGACTTATTTTACTACTCTATATATGTAATCTTCACTCAAATCTTTTAATCTCTGCTCTCAGGAAACCATATGTTAATAATCATAAACAACATGAGTATTACTTTGACAGTTCCTGGTTGATTATGAACAGCTATTAAAATTCTTTTGTTTTGATTTGAAACTCCATGAGCCCAATGTTAATTTTTTAACTTTTCATTTTAGTTTTTTTTACATTATTTGATTTTTCCTGGGGATGAGGCCTGTCTAGAACTTATTTTTATCCCAGAAATTAGTTATTTCGAACATTTGAAGGAAATCGTTGGAGCCGTTTTTGAGATCAGTGTCGCAAGCAAGCAAGCAAGCAAACCGGTACTTTGGTATTATACGGATGCCACCCTTATGCAGCGCGCTGCGGCAGTTATGTTAGGATGGGTTATCATAAAAATGATTGTAGGACTTTCCTTGTTTTGTTACGAATCGAATGATACCTGATGAGTCATACTTCCGGCCGCCAAACACCCTCCAAATAGGCCAAGGTCAGGTCGTTGACCGGAGCGCGCGCATCACCTGTCACCGCCTGTAATCTGGGTCCTGGGTCAGTGTCATGAGTGATTTATTGCCGTGCACTACGTTACATTTGTTTTCATAATGAGTGACGTTCTTTTCGTGTGGGATTTACCTCGAAATGAAGAGGAAACCGTACGCATTTTTATGATAACCCATCCTAACATAACTGCCACAGCGCGATGTATATTTGGCGGCGTACCTGTGGCGATCGGGTCTGGCTGCTAGCGGCGGCGACGCATTCAACACGATCCTAGCAGACATCGCTGCCTTTTGGGAGGCACAACACAAAGACCGCTCATCAGAATGATGTTAAATTTGTACAGTAAGTCAATAAAAGTACGTTTTTTCGAATTATGTAGTTATCCTTTGTATCCGGTAAAAATTTAACCTCCAAAAATAGTGGCATCCGTATAATACCAAAGTACCAGCAAACCTTACTCATATTAGAGTATAGGATTTAAAATACTAATTATTCTCCATAAGAATAAAATTGGGGACCAAGTACCTAGGTTTGCTGCTACAGGAACCATATGCGAAAAGTGTTTTTTGTGCAAACAACAATAAACCACAACCAGATGAAGCCGTATACCAAGTTTCGTCAGTGCATGTTAACAAATTAGCGAGATATAAAATTTTGATTTTTCTCCATAAGAATAGCATTAGACTACGTACTGTGTTTAGCACTTTCAATATCTCAGTAACCAATTAACGTAGCGTAATGATCAAAATACCAAATTGTTTGATTTTTTTTAAGCTGAATTCAATGGTATAAATTTGATTTAAATAAAAATTACATGTGAAACCCCCACAAAACCCATTTTTGGGGTACAACCCCCCCCCAAAACCCCCCTTCGGATTGTGCGATTCGTCTGGTTTTCGAACTCGTTCAAATGAATGGTGCTATACACTTTTTTACCAGATTTTATTAAGATCGGACCTTTTTTACGAGAGTTATCGTGCTTACGGACACACACATTTGAGCAAAATTTCATCTAAATCGGACGTTTTTTACTCAAGTTATCGCATTCACGGACACACACACACACACACACACACACACACACACACACACACACACACACACACACACACACACACACACACACACACACACACACACACACATATATATATATATACATATACATATATAAAAATTCAAACTAATGGTGTTTTTAGCATCTGGGGACCTCAAAACAAAAAGTTATCATGGTCTCGGGCTAAGTCGAGACCTACGGTAATAGCTTCTTCCCTATAGGGGAAATTCGTTAAAAGTGAACCCTTGTTTACATTTCTCGCACAAGAATGAAAAGAATAAGGCAACAACATTGAATTTGTTAAACAGCTGATTACATTTACTCCAACTGTTAACAGGTAAGGCGGATTTAATAGTCATGAAATACAATTATTTTAGCACTTTAAAAATCACTATTACTTCTACAGTTTTATAAGAAATATTCTAAACATTCGAAGAATACTTTTAATTTTAGTTTGAATAATTTTAAATATTATTCCATTATCTAATAACCTTTTTGCTTTATTTATTTATTATCACATTTAACGTAATTTTAAGTTTAAATAAATAATTTTAAATTACCAACACTTATTTATTTATTAACCGATTTTTTCAATCAAAGTGTCATTGGATTGGGATTAGAAAGGGCTTTTAATTTGATATCTGGTAACATTTTGGTTTTGTAGCTGGTTCTTATGGTATTTGACTTTGAAATTTTTAAATGGCCGCCATTTTGAAATTGATTATTACAAATTACCAAAACCTTTTTATTTTTTAACAGGTTGTTACAATCAAAGTTTCATTGGATTGGGATTAGAAAGGGCTTTAAATTTGATATCTTGTAAAATTTTGTTTTGTAGCTGGTTTTCATGGAATTTGACTTTGACATTTTTAAATGGCCGCCATATTGAAATTTGGTAAGTTTTATAAAAAATATGTTTGTAAAATTTTAATAACAACAAACTTAAAGTTTGTACCAAGTTTCAACAAAATATCTTTAAGGTGTTTAAAACTATTAATTATAAAAAAAATACAAAATGGCGGATTACGGCTAAACCAAGCCGAAATCGAAAAAGTGTTACTTTACATTTTCTATTTATTTTTGTATGTAGAATCCGATTCTGCAAAGCACGCTAAGCATTTTTGTGAGACCCTATATATACTATTTTTCCTGAGTACCCTAAACCATTATACCTTTAATTTTAACCACCTCCCATCATCCTACGTTTTATCAAACGTCTAAAGTTTACCTCTAAAATGTCTCTTATATAATCTAAATATATGTAGGCTACATAAAAACTCATCCAAAGTTCTCCAACTTACTAAGATGCAGGAAAAGTATAATTTGGTACATTGATTTCGTACGTCTAGAATAGGAAAAGTAAAGGGTTCTGATACCAGTCTCACCTTAAGCGTATAAGAGACCCCCCTTTGAGCTCCACCCGCTCCATGGGTCGTCAAAGTTCCAATGTTATTCGTATTGAGTATGGGCCATTCAATTGGTTTTACAAGCAAATCCACAGAGAAGAAAAAATACAGAGGAAACATCTAAACGGCGGGAGCGTTCGCCCTAGTTGTAGTTCCAATCTAGTCCGGTGGCCGCGCTAGGATGTCCTAATGCCGTTGCGAGAGAGAGAGGGATGAGCGGGGACGGATGTGATGGTCGCGGGGGAAATGTCCCTCTTCCCCTACACTCCCCACCCCCAATGCTCAGTGGCAGATTACGGATTGCTGATTTTACCTGGTCTCGCTCTCTCTCTCTCTCTCTCTCTCTCTCTCTCTCTCTCTCTCTCTCTCTCTCTCTCTCTCTCTCTCTCTCTCTCTCTCGCTTTTGGCAATTTTGTTAATACTCGGCTGTTATTTTCTGTTAAGTGTCAGTATTAATGTAAAACCTATTTTCATTACGGGAAATAATTTCCGTAGAAATAAGTACAGAATTTACTAAGATAAATTGGTGGAGTGCCACCTGTTGCAAATTGTATAGTCGGCCGCACCTTAACGCTGGGCAGAGCCATCGGCCCGTAGGTAATCTGGTCTATTCAGTTCCCTCCTCGCCACCGGCTCTAAATTATCGCCGCTTGGCTGAACGCGTGACTCACTAAGTGCACAGTTCAGTAGGAATATGTAATATGTCTTATTTTTAGAAAATAAGGAAAACGAATGTGATATTTAGCATCGTGACAAACCCCTGATAAATTTGATATCAAACTTCACGAAATTCGGACAGTTTTTAGATCTACTTTGATTATGCCAATATGTTAGTAGAAATTTAACTTTTACGGCTCATGACCCGTTTTTTAAGGCAAGATGACAATTTATTTATTACATCCAAGTCTAGCTTGTGACCCGTTCATAAAGAAATATCTTAATTGTTAATTAAGGAACATAATTATTCGTTTGTATATGTTTACTTTGCCTATTTAATTAAACCAGTTGTTTTATTTATGATTTCCATCACACTTTTCCAGGCTGTGGACTGGCTAAATATTTGAAACATTTACAAATATCTAGGCGTGTTTAAAATTTTTTTGTATTTTTTTATTTTTACGGGGACTTAGTACTTTTATGTGTAAACTAACTTTAAGACTGAAGAGAAGCTTTTACACAAACTAAAAAACATACGAAAATAACAAATAAGTCATAGTTAATAAATTAAACAAAACTGTAAAATAGAAATCGCCATCTTTACAGGGATGACACGGCCGCGTGCGGTTTGTTTGTTTGTTTTGACAAACTGTGAGTCACTCTTCAGAAGTATTATCGAGCGATATATCTATAACTTCACTACGTTTTGAGGGTATTAGGCCTACCCTGTATTTTTTCATTGTGTTAATGTCTGAATTAAACGTTTTTAGTTACGTGCAGTCCTTAAAAATATGTACTAGTAATAAAGGGGTTCACAGCTAGTAATTAATAATGTTGATTGTTTAAGAACGGGTCATGACCCTGTCATAGGTGTAAAAGTTAAATTTCTACTAACATATTGGCATAATCAAAGTAGACCTAAATACTGTCCGATTTTCGTGAAGTTTGATATCAAATTTATCAGGGTTTTGTCACGATGCTAAATATAACAATCGTTTTCCTATTTTTTTTAAATAAGACATATTACATGTTCCTACTGTACTGGGTGAGTCACGCCTTCAGCCAAGCGGCGATAATTTAGGGCCGGTGGCGAGGAGTGAACTGAATAGACCAGATTACCTACGGGCCGATGGCTCTGCCCAGCGTTAAGGTGCGGCCGACTACTTATAAAAAGCTTTGTGTTTCTCCAGTTTCCAACTGACAGTGTTCCGGAGTGGTTGTGGTGACAGTCTGTTTAGAAGTGAACCCCATGTGAAGTGTTGAACTTTAAAATGCCTCCTCGACGCGTTAGGCCTCCGGGATCTCGACGCAAGTGTCAATACAAGGGGTGTAAAAACGTCGAAAAAGACTGTGTGGGGAAACGGTTCTTTTGTTTTCCGAATCCAAATAAAAAACCGGAACTTTTTAAACAGTGGATAATTAACACAGAAAATATTAAAGTTTTAGATTCAGTGGCAAAAAATTATCTCCATAAAAGAGTTTGCGAAGACCACTTTAAAGAGGTATGTTTCCGTGATGCTAGGAGGCTGAAACTGTGGCATTATGCGGTACCCGAACCGCGGGAATGTACCAGTAGTGAGTCGTGTGATACGCCGCCGCCGCCGGATTCGCCGCGTTCACCTCAGCAGCCCTCGACACCCGACAGACCCCGTCCCAGCACGTCTGCATCTACAGACCCCCCAATCCTGGATTCTCCGTCAGGAAACAGATGGAACCGATCAAGCACTTCAACAACTCTTAAACAGACGTCGTTAATGGATTCACCATCTGGGAACCGATGGAAAGTTGACAAACCCCGGACAGTTAGCTCACCAGGTAAACCTAGCCATAACAGGTCTATTCGAAATTCCTCCAAAAATGAAAAAGTAAGCACTAAAAAGGCGAAATCCCCTCTTAAAGTAAAAAGGTTCCATAACGTCATAAGCAAATCAGTTCAGGTAGGCATATCACGATTAAGAAATGGAAAAAGGAAACTTGATGGCAACAGAAAAAGGGCAGCTATTAGCCGCTTGAAAAAGAAAACCCACCCATTAAAATTGTCAAATAAATTTCTTAACATGATTGAAAGACACAACAAAAAATGCAAATTCACTGATTCAGAAAGAAACATGGTTTTATCTCTATATTACAAATCCCCGGCAGCATACGAGTTTTTAAGAAAACAGCTGTTATTAAAATCTTTACCCTCAAGAGTAACCATTCTCCGATGGTTGAGCAATTTGACAGTTCGTCCGGGAATTAATTCCGATTTTTTTAAACTACTTAAGAACAAAGTAAAATATATGCCAGACTCTGACAAAGATATCGTGGTCTTAATGGACGAAATTAATCTTAAGAAAGGCCTCGAATATGACCCTAAAAATGACTGCGTCGTTGGTTTCCAGAACCACGGGGACGTATCATTGCCGCAATTATCAAACCACGCTCTTCTAGTGATGATTAGAGGACTGAAGGCGCGGTGGAAGTTACCAGTTGCCCATTTCTTTTCGTGTGGGGTAACTACAAGCGATGCCCTCGCTAAAATCGTTAAGCGAATAATACAAGAACTACAAAACATTGGGCTAAGGGTTCGAGCGCTTGTTTGCGACCAAGGTTCTCCAAACCGTAGGGCTATGAATTTACTAGGGGTGACACGAAGCAAGCCTTACTTTTTGGTAGATAAAAGAAAGGTGTATTTGGTGTATGACGTGCCTCACCTAATAAAAAACATCAGGAACAACATGATGAGAGCTCAGTGTATCATGTTCGACGGTGGGGTAGCTAAGTGGAGCCACATTGTGGATTTGTTTCACTGCGACCAAAAAAAGGAAGGTGACATGGTGAAAGCTAGGCTAAACACCAAACTGACAGAAAAACACCTGAACCCAGTGGGCAGAGAAAAGATGAACGTAAGACTGGCTACACAGGTGTTTAGCCATACAGTCCAAGCCGCGTTACTCACTGCCGCTCAGATGCCAGAATTTGGCGCTGCAGCTGAAGAGACGGCAGTGTTTGTCGGAAGACTGAATGATTGTTTCGATGCCCTAAATACAAAAACCTTGTATGGACGCAGTGCCTTGCATTCGGCTTTGAGCACCAAAAATAAGAAACCTGAAGAATTCCTCAAAGAAACGATTATTTGGTGCGACAAGCTCAAGGTCCTGACTAAAACCAACAAAATTAAAACGGTCCCTTGTTTTTGGGGTCTCAAAATAGCATTGGTGAGTGTGCTAAAACTGTGGGAAGACTTGAAGAATGAAGGAACGTCTTTTCTCCTGACAGCTCGCCTCAATCAAGATCCCATAGAGAACGAGTTTTCCATGATAAGACAGCGTGGTGGATGGAACCTCGAACCTACCCCGGCACAGTTCTCAAGGTAATTATTGTATAATATAAATTAATTTTACGCTCAAAGTAACCGAATGTAACTGTTAACGTTTGAAGGTTTTTTTTAGTGAAAGTGAATTGTAAATATCATGTATATACTTTATTAACTCAAAATAATACTTCCCGACGAGTTGTGCATTTGTTAGCCCCCTAAATGTATAATCGGAACATAAAATCAGCTCTTTACACTTTAAAATATATAAACTAATAAAATTGTTGTGCTTGTGTGTTCGGGTAGTTCACAACCCGATTTTGAAAAGTGTAAAGGTACCATCGTATGATACCGACGAATTACGGTATTTTTAGCGAATTTCCCCTATAGGGAAGAAGCTATTACCGTAGGTCTCATGGTAACACTTAAGCCCGAGACCATGATAACTTTTTGTTTTAAGGTCCCCAGACGCCAAAAACACTATTCGTTCAAATATATATATATGTATATATATATATATATATATATATATATATATATATATATATATAAATTTGAACGAATAGTGTTTTTGGCATCTGGGGACCTTATATATATATCAATATATGTGTCCGTTAACACGATAACTTGAGTAAAAAACGTCAGATTTTGATGAAATTTGGCTCAAATGTGTAAAATGACATTCACCCCTAAATTTTTTTAAAAACTTAATTTTGGTTTTAACCATGTTATAGAGCTTAACAAATAATATGGTATTTTGAATTATTAACCTATGTTAAGTGGTTGCGGAGAAAATCCAAAAAACATGCTCATAAAATCTCCCACGTTAATCTTATGGGAAAAAGGTTTTTGGTTTTTCCTCAGTTTATTTTAATGTAAACTTCACATTTGCTTTTACCAATCTGTTCAGTTCCACAAAACAATCATTTTGGTGTTAAATTGTGATTCTACGCCCAACCGTTGCAGAGATATTCAAAGTGCTAAACACAGTACGTTGTCCAATGTTATCCTTATGGAGAATGAATAAAATTGTATATCTCGATTATTTATGAATGTATGTTGATGAAACTTGGTACTGTATGTGGCTTCACGTAGTACTGGTATATTCATATTTGTACAAAAAATTGATTTTTTGTTGATTATTCCCGTAGCATCAAACCTGCGTACTCAGCCCCCATGTTAATCTTAAGGAGAATAAGTAAAATCTAATGACTCCCTTAATTATGAACATAAATTAATAAAACTTGGTATGTAGCTTCACTTGGTTGAGTTATATTGATAGTTATGTAAAAACCCATTTTATTGTTCCTTGTTGCAGCAAACCTGCTTTCTCAGCCCCCATGTTATTCTTATGGAGAATAACTAGAATGTTATATAGCGCTTATTTATGATTGAATATTGATAAAACTTGGTATGTGGCTTCGCCTAGTTAAATTCTATTTATATTTGCATAAAAACAAATTGTTTGTCTTCCTTGTTTCAGCAAACCTACGTACTCATTACCAATGTTATGCTTATGGTGAATAATTAAAATCGCTTATATGTGAATATACTTTTATAAAACTTGGTATGCGGCTTTATGTGATATTAAGACATATATTAGGCATTGGAAATTCGCTGAGTACGCAGGTTTGCTGCGACGGGGGTATTTTATCTTAACTAAGATTTCAATGCTATATCCCAATTTATATTTATTTACTAAGAAAATATATAAGTGAATTCATGCAAGTGTCTATACAGCCAAACCTAATTATTTTAGAAGCGGTATGCTAATAAATGCAATTAACACATGCGTAGATGGTTTAAAAATTTTTCCATTCGTAAAAGTTAGCCCACACTTCTAATTCCTTTAAGTAATTTTGTTATGCTTCAAAAGGGCTCTGAGATGGCGGCTGGCTACAAGTCTGCTGCGCCCAGCTGAATCAGCGAACTGCGAGCCAGACGACGACGAGGTGATGCAGCTCGACACCCCGACACCTACCGTAGCAGACTCCACATCGGGTGTGTCAACCGGCCCGAGTCCAATGGAAGATGACCATGGCGATTACGCTCACGCTTACGATGACGATGACAACAACGATGGTGATGACGATGACGATGACGAAGGAGACAATCCAGACGAACCAGAACACGTCGTCAGTGACTCGGATCCGAATGTCGGCCAATCCCTAGAAGATGATGACGAAGGCGTGGAGCGTAATGTCGCCCAATATGCGAGGGGCGAAGGCTCATCTGACGAAGTCATCAACAATGAATTCACTGAGGAGTCTGTTTTGAGGGCTAATGCTGTGACTTATTTATGTGGTGTGGTAATACATTACGCACTGAAAAAGTACAAGTGCAGTGCATGTGAGCAGTCGTTATGCAAAGAAAACGCGGTTTTGGAGCGCAATGACGAACTTTTTGTACACTTCAAAGCATACGAAACCAAAATAGCTTTAGATTTTGGACACCTTAAAGTTCCATCCGAGTCTTTCCGGGTGGTTATCGATACCTGCCTAACTGTGTTTGAGAGACAAATCAATGTTGTTATTTGTAATTTAGGAATTGTACAACAGATGTTCGACCTTTGTGTTGCAGCCGTACAAGACATCTTTCCTGGGTGGTTCTTACAGTGCACAGACCACAGACATTTCTGTATCAAACGACTCATACTGATAAAACTGAGATATGAGGTAAAAAGAAGAACAAGCTCGCTGCCAAAGATCTCAAGAGGCCCTAAAGGAGACCAAAGGGCCACAGAGGACTTACAAAAAGTTGTGAGGAGGAAACTTTTCCATTGACTTATGCTGTTTGTTCAAGTCAGTGGTCTTTTGAATTGAAAATAACTGAAAAGTACCCATTAACATTGCACACCCCTGGATATGTAAATCAATGTAAATATTATGAGTTTAGTCGTTAATTATTCATTTGTTGTTCTTTAATACTAGGTTTGTTCAAGTCAGTGGTCTTTTGAATTGAAAATAATTGAAAAGTACCCATTAACATTGCACACCCCTGGATATGTAAATCAATGTAAATATTATGAGTTTAGTCGTTAATTATTCATTTGTTGTTCTTTAATACTAGGTTTGTTCAAGTCAGTGGTCTTTTGAATTGAAAATAATTGAAAAGTACCCATTAACATTGCACACCCCTGGATATGTAAATCAATGTAAATATTATGAGTTTAGTCGTTAATTATTCATTTGTTGTTCTTTAATACTAGGTTTGTTCAAGTCAGTGGTCTTTTGAATTGAAAATAATTGAAAAGTACCCATTAACATTGCACACCCCTGGATATGTAAATCAATGTAAATATTATGAGTTTAGTCGTTAATTATTCATTTGTTGTTCTTTAATACTAGCCTATGTTAATTTTCTAAATAGTTAATATTTAAGTTATGTATATATGGAAAACTGATATTTAATATAGCATTAACATTGGATTTATTGTAAGAGCACATATTCACTTATTGTTTTACAAGGTTTTATGAGTTTTACGAAGCTTATCTGTTGTATTTGTAAAATTCTAGTCTACTGTAGTAGGCTACAGTATTTTTATAATCTATGAATTGTAAACCATTTTATCATTCCTACCAAGAGATTAAACACGTTAAACTGCATCATATTTTTTTATAATCATGTGTACTAAAAATAATATAATTTTCCGCAACTATTATAACGATTTAAGAGTTTTAATTACAGTATAATTAAAACATTTATTGCTTTAAAGTTTACTTTGATAATCCATTTAACTTATTTTGTACTATTGTTCAACTGTTTTACATTTATTGTTACATGACAATCAAATACAGAACTTGTTTGTAACAAGTTTCCTTTGGAAAAGTGAGTTACTGTATTAGATTAGGTTTACCCGAGAGAACAGAGACAATTATGCCCGGACCACCAAGTTTGTACATGCCCCCCTTTACAATACAATTAATTATTTGTTGTTGAACAATATAATTTGTTAACATTATTTAAAACGAAAACCAAGTAAACAAAAAATAAAATCAAACCAAACAATGACATGTTACTAACAACAATTTGAGCTTTTTACGTTGTTAATCGAAATCACACAGTTGTTTTGAACAAGTACGTTAGTAATTTTAAGAGTTTAATCTTTGTAATCAGTCATCTTGTCCGCCGTTATAATTATTTGACTGGGTAGAGGTTGTAAAAATTTTGAATCTTCATTAATACTGCGGACATTACTTGATAGATATTGAAATGCGCGCCGCTCTGGATGCAGGGAAAGCAGCGGGGACAGCTGGGGAGTCAGGCGAGTGTCGCGCGGTGCTGGAGGGGATGAGGGCTTTGCGCGGGTGGCGAGGGGGGGTAGGGGAGGGGCCGGCGACGGTGCTGCCCTCTCATGGCGACTCTGGGAACTACAAATGTAGATACCCATGTTGAGTGTTAGACACCCAATTCGCGCACGCTTAGATGTTTCCTCTGTATTTTTTCTTCTCTGTGGCAAATCTGCTCCTGTACCATACCAGGTTGTTGGGGGACTAAAAGACTTCGGATAATTCTTTCCCGACCTAGTGCTCCGCCCCACTGGCTTCTCATATCACTACCACTTATATAACTTTTCTTATATTTCACTACAAATTTTGATGTGTGATGGTTATTTGAAATTGTTTTACAAGGATGCATGTCATGAATGATGCCCCAACGTTGGATATGCCCCACCCCACCAACCTTAGGGCTACGTCCACTGGAAAAAATGCTATTTTAATCTTTCCGATTGCATGCGTGAATTTAGCCAATTGTCATCGATCCATAACATTTGGATACGTTTTTTATAGCCCCAACCTTGGCTCCACCGCATTGGCTTTAACCTTGCCATGTTATTTTTATTGAGAACAGAGTACTCCAGGTGATTGCGAAAAAGGCTCCTCAAATCTGTTCCCGGACCAAAACAGGCTGTTAGGAGTATAGTAAACTTCGCATAATTTGTTTCTCGATCAGGGCTCCACCCCACTCGCTTCTCCTATCACTTCCCGATCTCCGATTTTGACATATGACCTTTGGTTATTGTGATTTTTTAAACCGCATTTCTTGAATGAAGCCCCAGCGTGGATACGTAATACGTATCACTTAGCAACCTTAAGGCTATACTATGGACAGACCTCTAATAATACCTTAAGTCCCTCAAAGTTCCTATGTTATTTTTTTCAAATTTGTTGCCGATTTTAGCCAGTTGTTATTGATCTATAACGTTTGGATACCTTTCATATAACCCCGAACTTAGGGCTTCGCCCCACTGGCTAAGTCGTTGTCATGTTATTCTTATGGGTAGTACTCCAGTTAATTTAAAAAAATACTCCTCAAAACCACTCACACACCATACTACGTTGTAGGGGACCGACAATATTTAGATCACGTTACCCCTTCTCCAAGTCTCAGGGCTCCGTTCCACTGAAAGCCTCAAATGTGGCCAAGTTATACTTACGTGGAAAATACGATATCTAAAAGGCTCGAAAATGGCCCCTCATACCTGTTCATGGACCACACCACGTTGTTATTTTTAGTCTGGATACGGTTTTCCAAACTTAAAACTCCACCCCAGTGACCTAAAAAGTTGTTATGTTATGGTGAAAATATTGTTCTTGGAGCGACGAAAGGCGCTCGGTCTGGATACTGATAGTAAAAATATCAGCTTGTCTATTACAATGGCTGTCCCATAGCTCCTATAGTGCCCGGTTGCATCCTGAAATACAACAGTTGTGTTTGTTGCATTAGGCCGTATGTGGTTAAGCTTTTGAACTATTTAAAATAAAATAAAAAATAAAAAGTTACTGAAAGAATATATAACACGACAATTTTGCCAGGTGGGTGCAGCCCTATGGTTTGTGGGGAAGACGTGTCAAACATTGGGACATCATTCAGGACATGTGGCTTTGTAACATATATCCAAAGAACCAAAACACGTCTAAATTTGACGTCGGAAAGTGATAGAAGAAGCCAGTGGGGCGGAGCCCTGAGGTCGCGAAAAAATATCTTAAGACCTTTAGTCCCCTAACAGCATGTTATGCTCCGGGAGCAGATTTGAGGAGCCGTTTTCGCAATAACCTGGAGTACTAATTTTTCTATAAGAATAACCATGGCAATGTTTTAGCAACTGGGGCGGAACCCTAAGGTCAGGGTCATAAAAACCCTACCCAAATGTTATGGATCAATGACAATTGGCTAAAATCACAGAACAAATAATACGACAATTTTGCTAGGGGTCGTAGCCCTAAGGTTGGTGGGGGTACGGTTCCAACGTTGGGACATTCATGCGGTTTTGAAAAACAAATTTAAAGAACCGTCACACGCCCAAATTGGACGTCGGGAAGTGATAGAAGAAGCCAGTGGGGCTGAGCCCTGAGGCCGCGACAAAAATCATCCAAAGACCTTAAGTCCCCTAACAACGTGGTATGGTCCGGGAGCAGATTTGCAGAGCCGTTTTCGAGCCATTTAAGAAAAACCTCTTCTCTATAAGAATAACATGGCAGCTTTTGGTGCCACTGGGGCACAGCCCTGTCGTTTGGGGGGAAAAATACGTACCGAAAATGTGGTGGTCTTCTACAACATCTACATGGTCCGGGATAGTTTAGAGGTGCCGTTTCCGAAACCACCTGTGACACACACACACACACACACACACACACACACACACACACACACACACACACACACACACACACACACACACACACACACACACACACACACACACACACACACACACACACACACACACACACACACACACACACACACACACACACACACACACACACACATCCACACGCACACCCACACACGCACAATTACTTTATTAGTATATATGTTATATGGAGAAATTATCAGCTGGCCTAGTTCAAAATTTGTCCTAGACCCGCCAGTTCTATTTGTGTTTACTTATAGTACACTAATCCTATCCTATCCTTTACTCTAATAGGAGTAAGATTTGCGTGCGTGCGTGTTTGCTTGCTTACAACTCTGATCTCAAAAAAATGGCACCAACAATATCCCTCAAATGTTGGAAATAACTAATTTCTGAGATAAAAATAAGTTCTAGACTGTTATCATCCCCAGAAAAATCAAATAATGTAAAAAAAAACTAAAATGATAAGTTAAAAAATTAACATTGGACTTATGGAGTTTAAAATCAAAACAATAGAATTGTAACACTTGTTTATAATCAACCATTGAACTGGCAAGTATTAAAATGCGTTTTCCTGAGAGCAGTAACTAAATCCATTGAATAGTGTGGTCATGTAATTTCCAAAATGAAGCAAATTGACGATGAGCTATAATAACAACTGGAGTTACTTTGACATGCAGAAAAGAGGCAAATGAACTAAGTAAATCTGCTCTAAAGTAATAGGACGTGGTGAAAATTACTCCAAGTCATCTAAACAAACTGACTGACCTTCCCCGAGCAAAGCTTTCCCCCCAGGTACTATCATATTAATGTTGACGTTGGTACAGACCGCTGTGCACGAGATCCTGCGCTGCCTTTCGGTCGAGCTCGCAGAACCACGGCTTGTTTTGGACGCTCTCCACTGGAACATAGTTTGAACATTCCTTTAAAAATTCATTGAACCGATTTAAAAAATAATTAATATACTTTGGAAAAACAATGAAGAAAAGCTAATCTGAATGTGGAAATAGTTGCTGGGTAGCGTAGTGGTTATCGTGCTCGTCTCGTAATCCGAGGTTCGCCAGATCGATCCTGGTCAAAATCTCAAAATTGGACCTTGCTGCCATTTGTCAGTAGGCCATTAATTAATGATGATTTCTAAGTTCTTAGATAGTAACAATACCAGGTTTTGCACCGTTCCCTATCAAAACGTTAAAAAATGCCACTGGCGTTGATATACACAAAAACAAAAACAAACTTCAGTAGTCTGTATTGGAGCAAGCTGAGCAGTGAGGTAGCGGCCGACAGTTTAAGGCGCTGAGTGGGAAGGGGGTGGGGATTGCTCACCACGACACAGTGTCAAGACGGGAAGCTACCAAACCCTACCACTTTAATTTGACCCAGTGGTCCCAGTGTGTCACATTCCAGTCTGCATTCCTTGGTGGTAGGGTTTGTCGTGGTCGGGCCCGACAAAAGCAACTACTTTTAAGTTTGGCCCACCGACGACAAGGTGAACAAAGTCTACCAGCGACAAACCCTACACTATCCTTTCTGCATTCCTAGATGGTGGACTTTGTCTTAGCCAGCCCCGACAAACTCTACCACTCAAAAGTGGCAGGGTTTGTAACTGGTAGACTTTGTCGCGTCCCCGTCAAGACACTCCAATTTCCACTACCCTGACTGCATGCATTTTCTACGATTGGCATCTTGCAAGTATAGTTAAAAGTTAAAGTTTTTTTTATTTGTCAAACAAAATACTGCACAGTTCTACACTTCCTCACGCAAGGTCATGCACTCTAGATGTGTGTCTTTTGAGGTTTGAAAACATGCAACTTAGGGCTTTGCCCCCTTTAGTCTTCAAAGTGTGTATGTTGATATTATTTTTATTGGTATATCAACATAATCTATATAGGCAGTAATTTTACAGTAATTATATGACTACATAAATATTAATGTTTGTAGAACTGTTCTCCGAGGGGTCTCGACGAAGAATGCACCTTTAGAATGCTCAAACGTTAACTATTACAAAACTTGACATAGTTAAAAATAACTTGAAACCACCCATAATTGGTTTGGTTCATCAGGGAACGGTCAACGTCTGCACTAGAGTTCTTTTAAACTTGAGCGCCGTTATAGAATTGTTTGTGGTGTTGTGGTGGGAATAGGATAGTAGGGAGGCTAAAGTTGCACCACCCTGCCACCATCCTACCAACAGCGTACATTCAAAGCTGCCATTTGTCATTGGGCTTTAAATTAATTTTCCTTTATAATAGCGGGTCGCCATTGCAAAGCAACAAGACCAGAGGATGGACCTTATCAAAACGTTAAAAATGTTACTGGCGTTGACGTTACGTTTAGCTCCTTACTATAACTTCCCCTTTTCCGGGCATAAGTTGAATGAACTCAACTGTATGTCAACGAGTTAAAGAGGTAAAGAGGAACGTTAATCAGGAATGAAACTTTCTACCTACTTACCCCATAAGACTAATGTAAACTTTCAAATCCCTTCCCTCCTCAACGGTGTATCCGACACCTTTGATTTATGTCACGTTTAAAAGAACAAAAAAAAACTAACGATTTCAATAAGCAAATTTCGATATCACAAATAATAACCGTTAAACAATCCAGAATATTAAATATTCATGATTATTTTAAGGGTGAACTATTTGTAGTGCCTCGAAATTCTGATGCTCGCTGAAATTGCTAGGTATTTTTACACTTTAAAATGAACCATAAATCACCGATTTCGGATAAACCGTTAAGGAGGGACGGGCTTTGAAAGTTAACATTGGTCTTATGGGAGAAGCAGATAGTCGCAGAGGACTGGAGCCCCCTCTTAAGCCATCACTTTGATATATTGCCTACATGGGTATACTAGAGTGATCTGCACCCACCGAGCACTGCGAGCTGCTCCGGCAACAGCTGGAAGTCCTGGACACCGCCGGGCCCCACATCGTCGTACCTCAGCCTGAAGCTGCGCAGCTTGTAGACCAGCCCCCGGCGACAGAAGGCAACACAGTCGGCCAGGTCTTCGCCCACCCGAGCTACCAGGTTGTGGACTAGCCGGCCCAACAGCCGCACGTACCCGGCCATCCATCCAATACAGCTCACATCTTCTGGAACACCGGGGGAAGCGTGAAGACAGAGGTCTGAGATGTGGTAGCAGGCGGGAGAGGAGGGCACTGGTAGGAGGAAGCCTGGAGTGTTGAGCTATGGGATTAATTGGTGCAGTTTGAATTAAGAGGGCTCCAGTCCTCTAGTCTACTTGCTTATCCCATAAGACAAATATGTTAACTTTTAAAGCCCGTCCCTTGTCAACGGATTTTCCAAAATCGATGACTTATGGTCAGTGTTAAAGAGCAAATCAATACATCATTTCGATACTACAAACAGTTCACCGCTACAAATTTTGATTATTTTGGAATGTGCTTATTAAAATTAACCATAAATAAACGATATGTTTCATTTTAATAAGGAGGTCCAGTTCAGGGCACGGTGCTTGACGTCTGGGAAAGGCGAGAAACTACTAAAACTTCTCGCAAATAAAAGCAGACTATAACGAAAGTAACCAAAACGAATGTTTGAAAATAAAATAAATGAATTTTGCTTTCTGTCGACAAAAGTATACTGTAACCCTGAAGGTACTAAGCCAAATAGAGGCGAAAAGTCATTCCAGAGCATACGCTAACCAGACGCCAAGCACTGTGCTCCGAACTGTACGGGCTTTGAAACACATTGGCCTTATGAGGAAGCAGACAGAAACACGAAAAGTTTCATTACCGGAGCCCACTCTTATTGCAAATTAAGTAATGTAAAATAAACCAAAATAATAGTTGGTGAGATTCCCTATGAAAAACAAACACATTTTTACAAGCCATTTAGACAAATGTTTTCAATCCATCTTTTTTTAACGAAATCAATTTAGAATGGTGCTGGTTTGCAGGATATATAGTTGTAAGACCGAAGTGAATAGTATTTTTTAGTGATTAAGAATCAAGGACGAGGGCGCGTTTTGGCACTCAGCGTTTTCAGCACAACGAAATCACGCCTTTGGAGAATGAGAGAATGTGATTATAAGCAATGAATACACAAACGTGTATTAATTGTTATCAGCTTACACTAGACTTACACTAACTAGACTTGATGATTCCAGTTACACCGGGAATATTCATGGGGAACGAAACACACTAGTTTGTGCTTCACCCCATGGAGAAACTGATGAACTTGCAAGTCCAAAACACACTTGGTTACGTAATCACCTAACCAAATTTAACCATCGTCTCTGCCGTGATAAACATTTACATTTTTAAGGCCAATGGGGCGAAGCTCAAAAGGAATTATTGACGAACACTTTGATGTGTTAATGTTACAGTTGTTTTGTTTTTTTCACGATAACGACCTTAAATTTGACACGTCGGATTTCCTATTTGATTATATGCATTTTAAAGTTAGCGTTTCAAACATAGGTACTCTACCATAACTTTATCCTGTCTTTTAATGTCTTTATCCTGAGGCTTCAGCAATAATGGACGACATAGTTGCGGCCGGCCGAGCAGCATTGCGCTACATGTAGTCATGTTTGTACCTATATTTTAATTATTCTTAAAATAATCGTGGAAATATGATCAAATCTAATATGTTAAAAAAGTGTTAATTTTAATTAACAGTTAAATAAATAAACAAAATACATCTTTATTGCCGAAATCAAAGCAAGTTTGCATGACAAGCGTTAAATTCTTATGCTAGAACACATGTTTGTGAATACATATGGAATGGCCTAAAAAATACAAATACATTATTCTGACAAAACAGTATCGTTCTTTACAATTATGTTTTAATTCATTTTTACTGTCGTCCATGAACTCTCCCCTATCGTGTAAAATATATTTACCACAAAGTGACGCCTCAAATGAGATTTAAACACCCTTGGATTCCTAATCACTTTAATGTTTTCATGGAGTTTATTAAAAAACCTCACGCCCATTTTAGATGCTAGTTTTCAGGAATGCGAAGTCTTCACGAGTGTGTTGGGGAAACTGTAGTTTTCTCGGACTCTAGTCTCATAGGTATGAATATCAGACTTGTACACTTAAAACTGCGAAACATGATCGTATAAAATATGTTCAAACTCAGCAGAGTCATAAATTTGAGTTCCCTGTGAAGGATTCTCAGCACGTAAAACACGGCGTAGTCATACAAATTCGTTACACATTACACTTTCATCGAAATTCTCCCTTATACAAAATATTAATCTACACAAACAACTATTAAAACTATCTCAATACCTGAAGAATGTTACATCCAATGCATACACACCAACGCACAACTACTGCATTCAATGCTCCAATGCTCCTGTACCGACAAGCACACGCTCTCTCACTCGCACTCACGGCGCACATGTACCCCCTCCCTCTCCCTCTCACATCAACCTCCTCCGCTGTTTAATTATCTTCTATATAATAAAAAACACCGAGTTTTTGGGCGCAGACGAGTCGCACCAGCTGTGCTTCTGACGTTTCCCAAAGCCGATTTAAATTAGGGTCTGGTTATTTGAGAATGATCTTATACAGTTGTGAATGATTGAGATTATTTCGTGAACGATTTGTTAGTTTTCATTAATAATATCTACATTAGTTTGAGCCAATACTGAGAAAGCTCAAATTCCCTCGTTCTCACAGTAGTAATGCCGCGCGCTTTGGCCCCAACATAGGGTCTTATGGAGAATAGAATAACATGGACTCTTATGGAGAATAGATTAACATGGACTCTTATGGGGGAATAGAATAACATGGGCTCTTATGAGGAATGGAATTAGGGTGTAATTACTACCCTCTGTCTTTCTTTTGCTACCCTCTTTGGCAACTATCTATCTTCTGCTACCCTCTGTGGCAACTATCTATCTTCTGCTACCCTCTGTGGCAACTATCTATTTCTTGCATCCCTTCACGGTTAATTATTTAACCCTCGTGTCCTTCTCTTGTTAATCATCTAGCCTTCTGTGGTAATTATTTATCCCTCGTGTCCTTCTGTTGTAAACCATCTAGCCTTCTATGGTAATTATTTGACCTACGTTTACTTCTACATATTTGACTCTCGTGCCCTTCTATACATCTAACCTCCACATCCTTCACTCCCTTCTGTGTATCTAATCTCACTTCCTTCTGCGTATCTAACCACAACATTCGCAACAAGTCTCTGTCAGCAAACTCGTTGTAACTAGTTAAAATACAGCTCTGTAATTGGTTATAATAAAAATGCATTCTATTGGTTGTAATTCGTGTTCTGCCCTCTTATTGGTTGAGACTTTTAGCGCTCTTTATTCTCAAGCGTTAACTTCACTCTATCCCTTGCATTTGCACTGGTCAGAGGTCCTTGCGATACTCCGGTCGTTGATTTTGCACATGGCAAATATAATTATTACATTTGATTATAATGATTTTAGTTTTCTTGTATTGTAGTAGTTTTAATTCTCATGTATTGTAGTAATCTTGCGTGCTTAATGACATGGCTAGAGTAGTGTTGTATTTAATTGTTTTACCAGGCTAGACCTGACTAACATATCCTTACACCATTAATCTCACTCTCTAGTCTTGTTCTTTAATACAGTTTTGGTTAGAGCAGTTTTTGTATGTGTCGGCTAAAATAACCTCACACCCAGTAACCTCACTTCCTTGTGTCAAGAGTAGTGTTGTGTTTGTATGTGTTGAGTAACAGTAATCTCACTTTCCATTCTTGTTCTTGGTTACAGTAGTGTTTGCTACCTTCATTAGAGTTAACCTGTAGTTCTGGTTTGACTTGCGTTGTTTGTGTGTTAGTGTTTTTCTGACTTTCGTAGTAATACAGAGGTACTGTGCTCTTTTGTAGATCCTCTGTACCTGTTCTTTTAGAGAACCTGATCGGTGACTTTAAAGTATCAGTTCCAAGTGTTACAGTTACATCATCTATCTTGTTCATTTAATATCGATGAAGACTGCCACAAAGTAACAGTTCCAAAGTAACCGTTCCAATAAAGTAACAGGTCCAACACTACCCATTCCCATTCCCACAGTTTTCAAGGTAACAGTTCCAAAAGTATCAGTTTCAGTAGATCAAACTGTGAAAAAGTAACAGGTCCACTCTCTCTATATATATATCTCTTACAACAAGCTCTAGTTCTTCAGTCTGATTTCAGTCGTGACGCTGATCAGACGTGTTTTGTGCTGCTCTTGCGTAAGTGTTCTCTTGCACAGATTATTATTGATTCTGTGTAATTCAGTTATATCCGTCGCGGTACTTGCTCTTTTAAGCGTTGGCACAGTTTAGCTTGTTTTCAGTATTTAATTCTCTGTTGAATGATGGACGTTTCTAAAAAGGACCCAGAAAACCCGGTAAATTTAATTAGTAAAGACGAAACCTATGTTAGACACTTCAGATTGTACGGGACTAACACTGTTTTCAAATTCACTAAACCTCCCAAAGGTATCTCTGAGTTTGATTGGATTCGTAAAGGTTTTAATCAAATTGTAGAGACATCCAAAGCCAACGTTGTACCCACTGATTATCTAGGGTTTAAATTACAGTCTATAAGTTTAAAAAGTGCTGAACCGGGATATGTATCATTGAGACCGGTCTCTGAAGTTAGTGGTGATGTTCTCTGGGATATTTTTGGAGGCATAATTCAAAGTAATTCTGAATCTTTAACCTCTAGCGACACTTTTAGAATTGATGTTACGAGGATTAACGTCCCAGTAGGTAAAGGGAGAGTAAGACCCGACTTTTTTAATACATTTGATGAAGAATGTTATGCTAGGAAGGGTATTGTAGTAATTAACAACAAAGATAATTTATGCCTGGCTAGAGCGTTGGTAGTAGGCAAAGCACTTGCAAAAAATGATCCCCAGTACAAAGCAATACGTCAGGACAAGGGAAAAAGACAAACTTTCAGAGCTAATAAGCTCATAGCAAAAGCCCGTGTAGAAATGCCCGAGGAGGGTGCAGGAATCCCTGAGCTTGAAAAATTCCAGTCCCATCTTAAAAAATACAAAATTACCGTCTACAACTACGACAAAAAAGGCCGGGATGTTTACTTTGAGGGAGGTAATGAAGATGCTAAATTTAAAATTAACTTGTTATTTCATAACGGTCATTATAACGTAGTTAGAAACTTAACTGCCGCATTTGTTTGTAATTTCTTTTGTGAAGCATGTCATATTCCCTACAGCAACAGACATGAGCATCGATGCTCTAACAGATGCACCTCCTGTCATACCATCTCCCCGCCCTGTAAACTAGAACACGGAGGGATCACATGCCGTTTTTGCAACCGCTTCTTCAAAAATGAGCGGTGTTTAGTAGCCCATCAAGGGCAAATTTGTAAAACTGTAAAACTCTGCCGTGACTGTAAGAAAATGATTTATCCAAAAAGACTTAAGACAGCTCATGTATGCGGAGAAGTTTACTGTAAACCCTGCGAAGCGTTCAAAGACCCCGCACATCAGTGTTTCATGAGGGTAGATAGGAGAACACCGAAAGACCGTGATTTTTTGTTTATTTTCTTTGACTTTGAAACAAGGCAGGACGAGTCACTTCCCTCAGACCCACAACAGAAAGTTCATAAAGTAAACTTGTGTGTATCACAACAGTACTGCTTTAAATGTATTAATGGGGGTGAGTGTGAAACTTGCTCGGAACGGCAAAGGGTATTTGAAAAAGAACCGGTAAAACACTTCATGGACTATGTAATGGAAATTCGAAAAAAATTTAAAGATGTCTGTGTAATTGCCCACAACGGGCAAGGTTTTGACTTTCAATTCATACTACAGTATATTATGGAAGAAACTAAATTTACACCAAAAATAACTCCTCGGGGAACTAAAGCTATATTGATTGAAGTAGCCAACGTAAGGTTTGTGGACTCACTTAGCTATTTTCCCATGGCCCTCGCTGCACTCCCTAAAGCTTTTGATCTGCCTCCCGAGAAAAAGAAGGGCTACTTTCCCCACCTCTTCAACACTCTGGCGAACCAAAATTATGTAGGCCCTATTCCTGACAAAAAGTATTATTGTCCCGAATCCATGTTTGAGAAACCTCACGAAGCTTTTGAAGAATGGTACGAGGAACGAGTCGCTGAGGACTACGTGTTTGATTTTAAAAAGGAAATCTTGGAGTATTGTATCTCTGACGTGGAGATTTTAGCTCAGGCATGTATTAAATTTAGAGCCTTACTTCTTCAAGAGTGTAACGTAGATCCTTTCCTCGAGGCCGTAACAATCGCCAGTGCATGTAACTTGGCCTTCCGCCGTAACTTCTTAAAAGAAAATACTATTGGACTAATACCAAAATCAGGGTACCGACTTGCAGACAATCAGTCAGCCGTTGCATTACAATGGTTAACATGGGAGGAGGAGAAACGTGGAGTAAAGATTAAACATGCGGGCCGGGGCAGAGAAGTTAAAATTAACGGGCTAAAAGTTGACGGGTTTGACGGGGAACGAATTTACGAGTTCCACGGGTGTTACTGGCACGGCTGCCCGAAATGTTTTCCTTACAGCAGAGAAGAACCTCTGCCGGATGATCCCTCAGACAGTTTGCATCTCCGTTACGAGAGAACCAAGTCCAAAATGGCAAAATTTAATAGCTATGAAGTTGTAGTAATGTGGGAGTGTGAGTTTAGAGCTTTGAAAAAGGACAAAAAACTAAATCACTTGAACCAACTGTCCATTCTAAACACACTTCCGCTTAATCCTAGGGATTCCTTCTTTGGAGGCAGAACGGGTAATACTAAAACGTATTGTAAATGTAAAGAGGGAGAAACAATCCAATACGTTGATGTCTGTTCCCTTTATCCGTTTGTGAATAAATATTGTAAGTATCCCGTTGGTCATCCTACTGTTTACGTTGGAAATGAGTGCCGAGAGAGAGGCCTTGAAGTAGAGGGCTTGTTGAAATGCAAAATTCTGCCTCCTTACAACTTGTATCATCCCGTACTCCCCGCTAAAATGAATAATAAATTGATGTTTGTTTTGTGTAGAACTTGCGGTGAGACTTTAAACCAAGGGGAATGTTTTCATGATAGTGAGGAAAGGGCAATGGTAGGAACATGGACTATGGATGAAATTAGAAAAGCTGTAGAAAAAGGCTATATGATCTTGGATATGTTTGAATTGTGGGAGTATAAAGTCGCTACTTATGAAAATGGGGGGCTGTTCACAGATTTCATTAATAAATTCTTGAAAGTAAAGCAGGAAGCCTCAGGGTATCCCGCATGGTGTAAAACAGAGGAAGATAAAGACAAGTATGTTTCTGATTTCTTTGAGCGTGAGGGTATTCAAATGGAGAAAGACAAAATTGCTAAAAATGGAGGACTCAGGTCAGTAGCCAAATTAATGTTAAATTCATTCTGGGGCAAGTTTGGTCAACGAGAAAACATGACAAAAACTGAAATCGTGAGAGACTCTAAAGAATTATTCAATTCGTTAACTCAACCAGGAAAGGAAGTAAAGTTTGTTGAAGTAATTAACCAAGAGGTTTTATTAGTTAATTGGCAGAATGTTGATGATGCCGGTGAGGCTCTAAAAACTGTAAATGTTGTAATTGCGGCCTACACCACAGCTCACGCGAGACTTAAACTGTATGAACATCTAGATGCTTTGGGTGGTCAAGTCTTGTATTATGATACAGATTCGTGTATTTATTTATACCGTGATGGTTTGTACAGGGTTCCTACGGGAGATTACCTCGGGGAAATGACGGACGAACTAGCAAGTGAGTACGGCCCCGGCTCTTATATCGTAGAATTTGTTTCTGGGGGGCCGAAAACGTACGCTTACCTTGTCTGGTCAACCAAAAAACAAAAATTAATTTCTGTTTGTAAAATCAAGGGCCTCACCCTCAACCTAAAAACCTCCGAAACGCTAAACTTTGAAGCTCTAAAGAGGATGGTACTAAACGAAGCTGCTGAAATACTAGAAATTGAAGAGAATAGAATCAGGAGAACAAAGACACGAGAAGTCGTTACAGTAAGTGAAATTAAAAAGTTTAGAATTACAGGACCCAAGAGAAAATTTAATGATGATCACGATACCCTGCCTTTCGGCTTTAAAAAACAAAAACTAATGGAACCATCACATGGGTACTAAGCGTATATACCTGTAAACATCAAATCTATTAACTCATTCTGTTCTGAGACGTGGTCCTGATCGGTTGTGTTTGTGCTGTTACACTAAGTTGTATATTGTTTTGTTATATTCTTTTAGAATGTCTGCTGAACATAATACATCCGCTAACCAACAGGTTTTTCTTCAACTTATACACAAAAAGAGGTTAAATGAAAATGTAAAATTTAATATTACACACTCAGAGTTTAAGTTCTTACTTACAGGTTCAATAAATGCCCGGGAATGGCCTTTGGTGTTTTCGGAGTATATAGTAGATAAAATAACGGAGAACTCCTCATCAAACACCTACATCGGAGTATCAATAAAGCACACAGGTGCATCAGGAGACATACCTTACATGCCTTTAGCTAATCTAACACCGACAGTTTTTGATGATCACTTTGAAGAAATGTTTTGTAACGTTGAGAAACTATCTGGGGTTTTAAATTTTGAAGTATCACTTGTCTATATTCCTAGTTGCTACCGTCGATAAAGGTAGCACCTTTCCCTATGGAGTAGCGTTACTCCTGTATATACCACTTGTCACTATTACCGTTACATCATTCTGCTCCAAGTCGTGGTACTGATCAGACATTCTTCTGCGCTCCTTTTGCCTGTACTATTGAGTAAATTGTGACATGGCTGCTAAATACTATACATTCAATAACAAGCCGGTATTGATTCTGTTTGATAGTGAAGGAAAGCCATGGTTTAAAGCTAAAGACGTAGCTACTGCTCTAAAGCATGTTAATGGTTGGAGTGCAGTTCGGAAACATGTAGATGACAGTGATAAATTAACTGTTAGTAGTTTTACTGACGCCCAAAAACAGGGCGTTGGACCGATTGAGAAAACAACGGTTTTTATAAACGAAGCCGGATTATGTTCTTTGATTTTAAAATCAAATACTCCTGAAGCAAGACTGTTAGTAAGAAGTCTGTTGCCGGAGAAGTTTTACCTTACTTACACAAATATGAAAGATGAAAGCTCACTTTAAATGTAAATTTTTCTTTAAAATCACAAGTTCCCACTGTATGTGTGTGTGTGTGTCTGTGTGAATGAAGGTCCCTGGCGCGGGTGACGAAAAGCCCCGTAAACCTGTATGAAGGTCCCTGGCGTGGGTGACGAAAAGCCCCGTAAACCTGAATGTGTGATGAAGGGTTTAGTAGATTGAGACGCCTGGCTAACACCCCAGCTACTCCTTTGAACAACCCGGTGTGAATGAAGGACTATGTACATTGAGGCGCCTGGCTAACACCCAGGCTACTCCTTGGAACAGTCCGTACGGTGGGACTTGTAAAAAATGAAATAAAAATAAAAAAATAAATACAAAAAGTAAAAAAAGTACAAAATAAAAAACAAAAAATAAAAGGAGGTAGCATTTTGTTATGGAGTGGCTACCACTGTGAGAGGCGATGGTTGGGGCCTCTCACCCCAGAGGTTAGGCCTCCAGGGGAAGCTCTGGGTAACCAAAAAGAACGCGCCGACGCTCCTACGGCCTAGCCTAACGGCTTACCGTGGTGTGGAAACGGGAGCGTTCAAAATTATTTCACCGGAGTTATAAATATTTGACGGAAAACATTACAGTCTAAACAAAATATTCTCCCGGTAAAGTATTTTTACTGGACTCGGTATTGTTTGGCCGAGAAATTTAAAAGGTTTGGGCAAAGTTAAATGTAGCCCCGGTAAACATATTTTAGCGGACTCGGTATTGTTTGGCCGAGAAATTTAAAAGGTTTGGGCAAAGTTAAATGTAGCCCCGGTAAACATATTTTAGCGAACTCGGTATTGTTTGGCCGAGAAATTTAAAAGGTTTGGGCAAAGTTAAGTGTAGCCCCGGTAAACATATTTTAGCGGACTCGGTATTGTTTGGCCGAGAAATGTAAAAAGTTTGGGCAAAGTTAAATGTAGCCCCCGGTAAACATAGTTTAGCGGACTCGGTATTGTTTGGCCGAGAAATTTAAAAGGTCTGGGGCAAAGTTAAATGTAACCCCGGTGGAGTATTTTCAGCAAGTTTTGACGATAAGTTAGATC
The DNA here is from genome assembly GCA_963675035.1 of Allygus modestus. Lineage (NCBI taxonomy): Eukaryota > Metazoa > Arthropoda > Insecta > Hemiptera > Cicadellidae > Allygus > Allygus modestus. The sequence goes on along the minus strand of OY776112.1, from coordinate 127,485,378 downwards.
ATCAGAGTACCTCACGGTCCTCGGCAGACAGTTTTAACGAACCTGAACATATTCAACCGAGAAATTACACCATCAATCTGCAGAACTACCCGGACTCAGACAAAAATAACCAACTCAGAGCGAAATACTGTATAATTTCTGTCCTTCTAAAGAACGCATTTTATGTTTGTTGTATTTTAATATGTCCCCAAGGTGTTTCATTTGTGGTCAACTCTCCAACGTTGGTGTTGGTTACAATATTTGACTAGTGAATGCAGTACAATTATATATTGATTCTGTTTGCTGGTACATCGTAACAGTGTTTTTCAAACAACTAACTACAACAAAAACACACATATGAACTCTAAAGTGTTTAATCTCTGTATTTGTTTAACTTTACAAAATACCTTACTGTCACCTGCCTATTCTGTATTAGTTTTAATTCTAAACCAGTGGACCCTCAAGATCCAACACTTAGAATCTTTATCTGGTGTAATGTTATGAGCGTTTCGCGGCCCTTGAAGCTTGAAGCTAGAGTATAGCTTTTCTGTTAGTGTTTACAAGTCTTTTCTTGCTACTGTAACAGAGGTTTCTAAAAAGTTCAATGCATACTACAAATTAGTCCTGTTAAAATAAGCATACAGTTCAAAATATGCCTTAATGTATTAATTTACAGTAAAAGGTGACAAGTGTTGTTCTTTCATACAGCCTGAACACATAGAAAAAACTTGACATTTTAATTCAGAGCCTACACAATAGCAAAAATTATCTGCTTATGATGTTAAAACCTCAATTACAATGTACTAATAATCTAATAAAAGGCAGAAACATACCCCGAAATAAAACTAAAGATCAGATTGAGCTTGATGAACCCAACTGATTTAATACTAAACTACAACACCTAAACAACGGCTAAAAATCAACACACCTGAACAATAATTACCTTAATTGTAACAGCTACAACTCTGTACATATACTCTCTGAAGGGGGGTCTATCGATAAACCCCCCTTGATCTTCAGTACTTTCAACATGGATTCTCGTTGAAGAATCAGTCAAAGTATCATTTATTTTGTGTTGGTTTGTCACTCATCTCTAGTTTTTGTATGTTTGTTTCAATCACAAGTATTTGACAACTGTAGCTAAACTAAAGAGATTGCTCAAATCTTGGGTTAACAAGATACAAAGCATGCAATCCGTACCCATGTAAGAGAAAAACACCACAAAACCTGTATTGGAAGTACAGGGGGGCGGAACGCCCCCCTTGTACTTCCATTCCCAAACAATCTTTCTTAACGAGCTTGGTTTATATAAATTAATTTTAACACAGAGCTAGTTTTCTTGTATGTGAGTGTTTGTTTAATATGTGCAAGCATGACATTAGCAATAATCCATGATTTAATAAAAAATATCTAAATGAGGTCTTGAATGATGTAAAGGATAGGTACCATAAAACAACACCAGAAGTACGAGACAAACTCCCCTTCCCCACCCCGCCCCAAGGGAGGTCCGTGCAGGACCCCCCTTTGAACTATCAATCAAACACAGTTTACATCAGCGAACCAGGTATTTATTCACTTAATTTAACAAATAAAATAGAAGTTAAAACTTTCAGCTCCCAACACCCACATGCTTGCCTCTACAGACTTAGGACTTGTAACCAGTTAATGATCCAATAAAAATACAGAGCCTGATGAACCCAACTGCTTCTAAACAACAGCTAAAATGTCAACATTTTTGAACAATAATTACCTTAATTGTAGCAGCTACAACTCTGTAAAAATAGCCAGAGAGCCATTTTAGCGAAGTTCCAGTACTTTCAACACCTTCATTGGTTTATATTCTCGTTGAAGAATCAGTCAAAGTATCATTTATTTTGTATTGGTTTGTAACCAGTTTTCTTGTATGCTTAATATTTTTCAATCACAAGTATTTGACAATGAAATTAATGGTAAAGGTGTAGATGAGGACGATAAGTGTAAGGCTGTAAATATACTCTCTGAAGGGGGATGCCTCAAGGCATCCCCCTTTAACTTTCAATCAAACACAGTTTCCTCAATTAATCTAGATTGTACTCTTTTTAATTTAACATAACAAATAGAAGCTAAAACTTGCAAATATTCTGGAAAGCTAGTAAAACAGAACTACTCTTTCTAGTTTTCTTGTATGTGAGTGTTTTTTAAATATGTTCAACCATGTCAGTGACATGATTTAAGAGTATCTGAGGTCTTGGACTATGTAGAGAAAACAATACCGGGAGGACGGTGGAGCGAAACTCTCCTACCTATCTTATAATGAACAAACCAAGTATTTATTCACTTAATTCAACATAGCAAATAGAAGAAAACACCCTGGAGACTAAAAATTTAACTCAGAAGTCAAAACTTTCAAACACCCTGAAAAGCTAGTAAGACAGAGCTTGCAGTCTGTCCAGTTTTGTAATGTTTCTACTTTACAGAGTTAGCGTGGGTTAATAAGTATCAAACTGCATTTCAATCGCCCCAAAAACTCTCAAGATATTTAATTTTAAAATATAGCTCCTTCAGTTGTCTTGATACTTTCCCGCAGTACAGAGTTTAAGTATTTTTTAAATCGTAGAGAATGTCCACAAGTACCTATATACCAAGTTTCAATTATATCGGCCCAGTCGTTTTTAAGATTTTGATTTTTAAAGTATGACTCCTTCAATTTTTGTTATACTACATGCAGTACAGAGTTTAAGTTTTTGTAAGATGTAGCAGACGTTAACAGGTACCTGTGTGCCAAATTTCATTAAAATCGGCCAAGCCGTTCTCAAGATATATAATTTTGAAAATTTGCCCCTTCATTTTTTGAGATGCAACCTGCAACGTTTTGTTTAAGACTTTTTGTATGGGTAGGTACCCCCTTGGAGTGCCTACACTACGTAGTAGGCAGTTTTCCGGGGTCAAAATGACCCTAGGACTTACCGTTTTCGAGATATTAGCGATTTTAAGAAAATCTGACTCAATAAAGAGAAGAAAAAGAAGAAAAAAGAGAGAAGTAGTGGCTTGGAGTGGTGAGGGTGAGAGGGGAAGGTGAGGGGAGTAACATAAAATGCAGAATAATACACAAGAGAGAGAAAAAGAAGAAAAACAGAACGCACAAGAGAGAAGAAGAAGAAATAAAACAGTGGATTGGTGAGGGGGAGTGGGGAGGGGAAGGTGAGGGTGAGAAGATGAAGAACACGCAAGTGGTAACAGAAGTGAGTAGTAGGAGTCGCAGCACATGGGTCCTAACATGGGAATAGTTTTTGAAGTAAATGTAAGTGTCCTTGGTCTTTTATATATGTATATGTTCACGTTAGCGTGATGTGAGTTGGCAACAGTTTCTTTTTTTTCTTAAGTTGTCTACGTATTTTTTTTTTGTTAACTTTCTTACTTAACTGTCCATGAGCGTGACGTAATGGCACCATTATTCATAAATCAATGACTTTATTTTCTTTGGTCACGCTCTTTAGTTTACCCGTCTTTGACGTAACGAGAATCTGGCGGGAAGAAAAGTAAGGTTAGGCCAATTTTTTTTGGCGCGCAAATTTGGCGGGAACGCCACCATGGGCGCCGCCATCTTGGATCACGTGACCTAATTAGACCAATCAGAAGCCAGATTTTAAGCCCATAAGCGCAATGTTAGACCTCATGGGGTGCCAATCCTACTACTCACTTCTGTTACCACTTGCGTGTTCTTCATCTTCTCACCCTCACCTTCCCCTCCCCACTCCCCCTCACCAATCCACTGTTTTATTTCTTCTTCTTCTCTCTTGTGCGTTCTGTTTTTCTTCTTTTTCTCTCTCTTGTGTATTATTCTGCATTTTATGTTACTCCCCTCACCTTCCCCTCTCACCCTCACCACTCCAAGCCACTACTTCTCTCTTTTTTCTTCTTTTTCTTCTCTTTATTGAGTCAGATTTTCTTAAAATCGCTAATATCTCGAAAACGGTAAGTCCTAGGGTCATTTTGACCCCGGAAAACTGCCTACTACGTAGTGTAGGCACTCCAAGGGGGTACCTACCCATACAAAAAGTCTTAAACAAAACGTTGCAGGTTGCATCTCAAAAAATGAAGGGGCAAATTTTCAAAATTATATATCTTGAGAACGGCTTGGCCGATTTTAATGAAATTTGGCACACAGGTACCTGTTAACGTCTGCTACATCTTACAAAAACTTAAACTCTGTACTGCATGTAGTATAACAAAAATTGAAGGAGTCATACTTTAAAAATCAAAATCTTAAAAACGACTGGGCCGATATAATTGAAACTTGGTATATAGGTACTTGTGGACATTCTCTACGATTTAAAAAATACTTAAACTCTGTACTGCGGGAAAGTATCAAGACAACTGAAGGAGCTATATTTTAAAATTAAATATCTTGAGAGTTTTTGGGGCGATTGAAATGCAGTTTGATACTTATTAACCCACGCTAACTCTGTAAAGTAGAAACATTACAAAACTGGACAGACTGCAAGCTCTGTCTTACTAGCTTTTCAGGGTGTTTGAAAGTTTTGACTTCTGAGTTAAATTTTTAGTCTCCAGGGTGTTTTCTTCTATTTGCTATGTTGAATTAAGTGAATAAATACTTGGTTTGTTCATTATAAGATAGGTAGGAGAGTTTCGCTCCACCGTCCTCCCGGTATTGTTTTCTCTACATAGTCCAAGACCTCAGATACTCTTAAATCATGTCACTGACATGGTTGAACATATTTAAAAAACACTCACATACAAGAAAACTAGAAAGAGTAGTTCTGTTTTACTAGCTTTCCAGAATATTTGCAAGTTTTAGCTTCTATTTGTTATGTTAAATTAAAAAGAGTACAATCTAGATTAATTGAGGAAACTGTGTTTGATTGAAAGTTAAAGGGGGATGCCTTGAGGCATCCCCCTTCAGAGAGTATATTTACAGCCTTACACTTATCGTCCTCATCTACACCTTTACCATTAATTTCATTGTCAAATACTTGTGATTGAAAAATATTAAGCATACAAGAAAACTGGTTACAAACCAATACAAAATAAATGATACTTTGACTGATTCTTCAACGAGAATATAAACCAATGAAGGTGTTGAAAGTACTGGAACTTCGCTAAAATGGCTCTCTGGCTATTTTTACAGAGTTGTAGCTGCTACAATTAAGGTAATTATTGTTCAAAAATGTTGACATTTTAGCTGTTGTTTAGAAGCAGTTGGGTTCATCAGGCTCTGTATTTTTATTGGATCATTAACTGGTTACAAGTCCTAAGTCTGTAGAGGCAAGCATGTGGGTGTTGGGAGCTGAAAGTTTTAACTTCTATTTTATTTGTTAAATTAAGTGAATAAATACCTGGTTCGCTGATGTAAACTGTGTTTGATTGATATTTCAAAGGGGGGTCCTGCACGGACCTCCCTTGGGGCGGGGTGGGGAAGGGGAGTTTGTCTCGTACTTCTGGTGTTGTTTTATGGTACCTATCCTTTACATCATTCAAGACCTCATTTAGATATTTTTTATTAAATCATGGATTATTGCTAATGTCATGCTTGCACATATTAAACAAACACTCACATACAAGAAAACTAGCTCTGTGTTAAAATTAATTTATATAAACCAAGCTCGTTAAGAAAGATTGTTTGGGAATGGAAGTACAAGGGGGGCGTTCCGCCCCCCTGTACTTCCAATACAGGTTTTGTGGTGTTTTTCTCTTACATGGGTACGGATTGCATGCTTTGTATCTTGTTAACCCAAGATTTGAGCAATCTCTTTAGTTTAGCTACAGTTGTCAAATACTTGTGATTGAAACAAACATACAAAAACTAGAGATGAGTGACAAACCAACACAAAATAAATGATACTTTGACTGATTCTTCAACGAGAATCCATGTTGAAAGTACTGAAGATCAAGGGGGGTTTATCGATAGACCCCCCTTCAGAGAGTATATGTACAGAGTTGTAGCTGTTACAATTAAGGTAATTATTGTTCAGGTGTGTTGATTTTTAGCCGTTGTTTAGGTGTTGTAGTTTAGTATTAAATCAGTTGGGTTCATCAAGCTCAATCTGATCTTTAGTTTTATTTCGGGGTATGTTTCTGCCTTTTATTAGATTATTAGTACATTGTAATTGAGGTTTTAACATCATAAGCAGATAATTTTTGCTATTGTGTAGGCTCTGAATTAAAATGTCAAGTTTTTTCTATGTGTTCAGGCTGTATGAAAGAACAACACTTGTCACCTTTTACTGTAAATTAATACATTAAGGCATATTTTGAACTGTATGCTTATTTTAACAGGACTAATTTGTAGTATGCATTGAACTTTTTAGAAACCTCTGTTACAGTAGCAAGAAAAGACTTGTAAACACTAACAGAAAAGCTATACTCTAGCTTCAAGCTTCAAGGGCCGCGAAACGCTCATAACATTACACCAGATAAAGATTCTAAGTGTTGGATCTTGAGGGTCCACTGGTTTAGAATTAAAACTAATACAGAATAGGCAGGTGACAGTAAGGTATTTTGTAAAGTTAAACAAATACAGAGATTAAACACTTTAGAGTTCATATGTGTGTTTTTGTTGTAGTTAGTTGTTTGAAAAACACTGTTACGATGTACCAGCAAACAGAATCAATATATAATTGTACTGCATTCACTAGTCAAATATTGTAACCAACACCAACGTTGGAGAGTTGACCACAAATGAAACACCTTGGGGACATATTAAAATACAACAAACATAAAATGCGTTCTTTAGAAGGACAGAAATTATACAGTATTTCGCTCTGAGTTGGTTATTTTTGTCTGAGTCCGGGTAGTTCTGCAGATTGATGGTGTAATTTCTCGGTTGAATATGTTCAGGTTCGTTAAAACTGTCTGCCGAGGACCGTGAGGTACTCTGATGATCTAACTTATCGTCAAAACTTGCTGAAAATACTCCACCGGGGTTACATTTAACTTTGCCCCAGACCTTTTAAATTTCTCGGCCAAACAATACCGAGTCCGCTAAACTATGTTTACCGGGGGCTACATTTAACTTTGCCCAAACTTTTTACATTTCTCGGCCAAACAATACCGAGTCCGCTAAAATATGTTTACCGGGGCTACACTTAACTTTGCCCAAACCTTTTAAATTTCTCGGCCAAACAATACCGAGTTCGCTAAAATATGTTTACCGGGGCTACATTTAACTTTGCCCAAACCTTTTAAATTTCTCGGCCAAACAATACCGAGTCCGCTAAAATATGTTTACCGGGGCTACATTTAACTTTGCCCAAACCTTTTAAATTTCTCGGCCAAACAATACCGAGTCCAGTAAAAATACTTTACCGGGAGAATATTTTGTTTAGACTGTAATGTTTTCCGTCAAATATTTATAACTCCGGTGAAATAATTTTGAACGCTCCCGTTTCCACACCACGGTAAGCCGTTAGGCTAGGCCGTAGGAGCGTCGGCGCGTTCTTTTTGGTTACCCAGAGCTTCCCCTGGAGGCCTAACCTCTGGGGTGAGAGGCCCCAACCATCGCCTCTCACAGTGGTAGCCACTCCATAACAAAATGCTACCTCCTTTTATTTTTTGTTTTTTATTTTGTACTTTTTTTACTTTTTGTATTTATTTTTTTATTTTTATTTCATTTTTTACAAGTCCCACCGTACGGACTGTTCCAAGGAGTAGCCTGGGTGTTAGCCAGGCGCCTCAATGTACATAGTCCTTCATTCACACCGGGTTGTTCAAAGGAGTAGCTGGGGTGTTAGCCAGGCGTCTCAATCTACTAAACCCTTCATCACACATTCAGGTTTACGGGGCTTTTCGTCACCCACGCCAGGGACCTTCATACAGGTTTACGGGGCTTTTCGTCACCCGCGCCAGGGACCTTCATTCACACAGACACACACACACACATACAGTGGGAACTTGTGATTTTAAAGAAAAATTTACATTTAAAGTGAGCTTTCATCTTTCATATTTGTGTAAGTAAGGTAAAACTTCTCCGGCAACAGACTTCTTACTAACAGTCTTGCTTCAGGAGTATTTGATTTTAAAATCAAAGAACATAATCCGGCTTCGTTTATAAAAACCGTTGTTTTCTCAATCGGTCCAACGCCCTGTTTTTGGGCGTCAGTAAAACTACTAACAGTTAATTTATCACTGTCATCTACATGTTTCCGAACTGCACTCCAACCATTAACATGCTTTAGAGCAGTAGCTACGTCTTTAGCTTTAAACCATGGCTTTCCTTCACTATCAAACAGAATCAATACCGGCTTGTTATTGAATGTATAGTATTTAGCAGCCATGTCACAATTTACTCAATAGTACAGGCAAAAGGAGCGCAGAAGAATGTCTGATCAGTACCACGACTTGGAGCAGAATGATGTAACGGTAATAGTGACAAGTGGTATATACAGGAGTAACGCTACTCCATAGGGAAAGGTGCTACCTTTATCGACGGTAGCAACTAGGAATATAGACAAGTGATACTTCAAAATTTAAAACCCCAGATAGTTTCTCAACGTTACAAAACATTTCTTCAAAGTGATCATCAAAAACTGTCGGTGTTAGATTAGCTAAAGGCATGTAAGGTATGTCTCCTGATGCACCTGTGTGCTTTATTGATACTCCGATGTAGGTGTTTGATGAGGAGTTCTCCGTTATTTTATCTACTATATACTCCGAAAACACCAAAGGCCATTCCCGGGCATTTATTGAACCTGTAAGTAAGAACTTAAACTCTGAGTGTGTAATATTAAATTTTATATTTTCATTTAACCTCTTTTTGTGTATAAGTTGAAGAAAAACCTGTTGGTTAGCGGATGTATTATGTTCAGCAGACATTCTAAAAGAATATAACAAAACAATATACAACTTAGTGTAACAGCACAAACACAACCGATCAGGACCACGTCTCAGAACAGAATGAGTTAATAGATTTGATGTTTACAGGTATATACGCTTAGTACCCATGTGATGGTTCCATTAGTTTTTGTTTTTTAAAGCCGAAAGGCAGGGTATCGTGATCATCATTAAATTTTCTCTTGGGTCCTGTAATTCTAAACTTTTTAATTTCACTTACTGTAACGACTTCTCGTGTCTTTGTTCTCCTGATTCTATTCTCTTCAATTTCTAGTATTTCAGCAGCTTCGTTTAGTACCATCCTCTTTAGAGCTTCAAAGTTTAGCGTTTCGGAGGTTTTTAGGTTGAGGGTGAGGCCCTTGATTTTACAAACAGAAATTAATTTTTGTTTTTTGGTTGACCAGACAAGGTAAGCGTACGTTTTCGGCCCCCCAGAAACAAATTCTACGATATAAGAGCCGGGGCCGTACTCACTTGCTAGTTCGTCCGTCATTTCCCCGAGGTAATCTCCCGTAGGAACCCTGTACAAACCATCACGGTATAAATAAATACACGAATCTGTATCATAATACAAGACTTGACCACCCAAAGCATCTAGATGTTCATACAGTTTAAGTCTCGCGTGAGCTGTGGTGTAGGCCGCAATTACAACATTTACAGTTTTTAGAGCCTCACCGGCATCATCAACATTCTGCCAATTAACTAATAAAACCTCTTGGTTAATTACTTCAACAAACTTTACTTCCTTTCCTGGTTGAGTTAACGAATTGAATAATTCTTTAGAGTCTCTCACGATTTCAGTTTTTGTCATGTTTTCTCGTTGACCAAACTTGCCCCAGAATGAATTTAACATTAATTTGGCTACTGACCTGAGTCCTCCATTTTTAGCAATTTTGTCTTTCTCCATTTGAATACCCTCACGCTCAAAGAAATCAGAAACATACTTGTCTTTATCTTCCTCTGTTTTACACCATGCGGGATACCCTGAGGCTTCCTGCTTTACTTTCAAGAATTTATTAATGAAATCTGTGAACAGCCCCCCATTTTCATAAGTAGCGACTTTATACTCCCACAATTCAAACATATCCAAGATCATATAGCCTTTTTCTACAGCTTTTCTAATTTCATCCATAGTCCATGTTCCTACCATTGCCCTTTCCTCACTATCATGAAAACATTCCCCTTGGTTTAAAGTCTCACCGCAAGTTCTACACAAAACAAACATCAATTTATTATTCATTTTAGCGGGGAGTACGGGATGATACAAGTTGTAAGGAGGCAGAATTTTGCATTTCAACAAGCCCTCTACTTCAAGGCCTCTCTCTCGGCACTCATTTCCAACGTAAACAGTAGGATGACCAACGGGATACTTACAATATTTATTCACAAACGGATAAAGGGAACAGACATCAACGTATTGGATTGTTTCTCCCTCTTTACATTTACAATACGTTTTAGTATTACCCGTTCTGCCTCCAAAGAAGGAATCCCTAGGATTAAGCGGAAGTGTGTTTAGAATGGACAGTTGGTTCAAGTGATTTAGTTTTTTGTCCTTTTTCAAAGCTCTAAACTCACACTCCCACATTACTACAACTTCATAGCTATTAAATTTTGCCATTTTGGACTTGGTTCTCTCGTAACGGAGATGCAAACTGTCTGAGGGATCATCCGGCAGAGGTTCTTCTCTGCTGTAAGGAAAACATTTCGGGCAGCCGTGCCAGTAACACCCGTGGAACTCGTAAATTCGTTCCCCGTCAAACCCGTCAACTTTTAGCCCGTTAATTTTAACTTCTCTGCCCCGGCCCGCATGTTTAATCTTTACTCCACGTTTCTCCTCCTCCCATGTTAACCATTGTAATGCAACGGCTGACTGATTGTCTGCAAGTCGGTACCCTGATTTTGGTATTAGTCCAATAGTATTTTCTTTTAAGAAGTTACGGCGGAAGGCCAAGTTACATGCACTGGCGATTGTTACGGCCTCGAGGAAAGGATCTACGTTACACTCTTGAAGAAGTAAGGCTCTAAATTTAATACATGCCTGAGCTAAAATCTCCACGTCAGAGATACAATACTCCAAGATTTCCTTTTTAAAATCAAACACGTAGTCCTCAGCGACTCGTTCCTCGTACCATTCTTCAAAAGCTTCGTGAGGTTTCTCAAACATGGATTCGGGACAATAATACTTTTTGTCAGGAATAGGGCCTACATAATTTTGGTTCGCCAGAGTGTTGAAGAGGTGGGGAAAGTAGCCCTTCTTTTTCTCGGGAGGCAGATCAAAAGCTTTAGGGAGTGCAGCGAGGGCCATGGGAAAATAGCTAAGTGAGTCCACAAACCTTACGTTGGCTACTTCAATCAATATAGCTTTAGTTCCCCGAGGAGTTATTTTTGGTGTAAATTTAGTTTCTTCCATAATATACTGTAGTATGAATTGAAAGTCAAAACCTTGCCCGTTGTGGGCAATTACACAGACATCTTTAAATTTTTTTCGAATTTCCATTACATAGTCCATGAAGTGTTTTACCGGTTCTTTTTCAAATACCCTTTGCCGTTCCGAGCAAGTTTCACACTCACCCCCATTAATACATTTAAAGCAGTACTGTTGTGATACACACAAGTTTACTTTATGAACTTTCTGTTGTGGGTCTGAGGGAAGTGACTCGTCCTGCCTTGTTTCAAAGTCAAAGAAAATAAACAAAAAATCACGGTCTTTCGGTGTTCTCCTATCTACCCTCATGAAACACTGATGTGCGGGGTCTTTGAACGCTTCGCAGGGTTTACAGTAAACTTCTCCGCATACATGAGCTGTCTTAAGTCTTTTTGGATAAATCATTTTCTTACAGTCACGGCAGAGTTTTACAGTTTTACAAATTTGCCCTTGATGGGCTACTAAACACCGCTCATTTTTGAAGAAGCGGTTGCAAAAACGGCATGTGATCCCTCCGTGTTCTAGTTTACAGGGCGGGGAGATGGTATGACAGGAGGTGCATCTGTTAGAGCATCGATGCTCATGTCTGTTGCTGTAGGGAATATGACATGCTTCACAAAAGAAATTACAAACAAATGCGGCAGTTAAGTTTCTAACTACGTTATAATGACCGTTATGAAATAACAAGTTAATTTTAAATTTAGCATCTTCATTACCTCCCTCAAAGTAAACATCCCGGCCTTTTTTGTCGTAGTTGTAGACGGTAATTTTGTATTTTTTAAGATGGGACTGGAATTTTTCAAGCTCAGGGATTCCTGCACCCTCCTCGGGCATTTCTACACGGGCTTTTGCTATGAGCTTATTAGCTCTGAAAGTTTGTCTTTTTCCCTTGTCCTGACGTATTGCTTTGTACTGGGGATCATTTTTTGCAAGTGCTTTGCCTACTACCAACGCTCTAGCCAGGCATAAATTATCTTTGTTGTTAATTACTACAATACCCTTCCTAGCATAACATTCTTCATCAAATGTATTAAAAAAGTCGGGTCTTACTCTCCCTTTACCTACTGGGACGTTAATCCTCGTAACATCAATTCTAAAAGTGTCGCTAGAGGTTAAAGATTCAGAATTACTTTGAATTATGCCTCCAAAAATATCCCAGAGAACATCACCACTAACTTCAGAGACCGGTCTCAATGATACATATCCCGGTTCAGCACTTTTTAAACTTATAGACTGTAATTTAAACCCTAGATAATCAGTGGGTACAACGTTGGCTTTGGATGTCTCTACAATTTGATTAAAACCTTTACGAATCCAATCAAACTCAGAGATACCTTTGGGAGGTTTAGTGAATTTGAAAACAGTGTTAGTCCCGTACAATCTGAAGTGTCTAACATAGGTTTCGTCTTTACTAATTAAATTTACCGGGTTTTCTGGGTCCTTTTTAGAAACGTCCATCATTCAACAGAGAATTAAATACTGAAAACAAGCTAAACTGTGCCAACGCTTAAAAGAGCAAGTACCGCGACGGATATAACTGAATTACACAGAATCAATAATAATCTGTGCAAGAGAACACTTACGCAAGAGCAGCACAAAACACGTCTGATCAGCGTCACGACTGAAATCAGACTGAAGAACTAGAGCTTGTTGTAAGAGATATATATATAGAGAGAGTGGACCTGTTACTTTTTCACAGTTTGATCTACTGAAACTGATACTTTTGGAACTGTTACCTTGAAAACTGTGGGAATGGGAATGGGTAGTGTTGGACCTGTTACTTTATTGGAACGGTTACTTTGGAACTGTTACTTTGTGGCAGTCTTCATCGATATTAAATGAACAAGATAGATGATGTAACTGTAACACTTGGAACTGATACTTTAAAGTCACCGATCAGGTTCTCTAAAAGAACAGGTACAGAGGATCTACAAAAGAGCACAGTACCTCTGTATTACTACGAAAGTCAGAAAAACACTAACACACAAACAACGCAAGTCAAACCAGAACTACAGGTTAACTCTAATGAAGGTAGCAAACACTACTGTAACCAAGAACAAGAATGGAAAGTGAGATTACTGTTACTCAACACATACAAACACAACACTACTCTTGACACAAGGAAGTGAGGTTACTGGGTGTGAGGTTATTTTAGCCGACACATACAAAAACTGCTCTAACCAAAACTGTATTAAAGAACAAGACTAGAGAGTGAGATTAATGGTGTAAGGATATGTTAGTCAGGTCTAGCCTGGTAAAACAATTAAATACAACACTACTCTAGCCATGTCATTAAGCACGCAAGATTACTACAATACATGAGAATTAAAACTACTACAATACAAGAAAACTAAAATCATTATAATCAAATGTAATAATTATATTTGCCATGTGCAAAATCAACGACCGGAGTATCGCAAGGACCTCTGACCAGTGCAAATGCAAGGGATAGAGTGAAGTTAACGCTTGAGAATAAAGAGCGCTAAAAGTCTCAACCAATAAGAGGGCAGAACACGAATTACAACCAATAGAATGCATTTTTATTATAACCAATTACAGAGCTGTATTTTAACTAGTTACAACGAGTTTGCTGACAGAGACTTGTTGCGAATGTTGTGGTTAGATACGCAGAAGGAAGTGAGATTAGATACACAGAAGGGAGTGAAGGATGTGGAGGTTAGATGTATAGAAGGGCACGAGAGTCAAATATGTAGAAGTAAACGTAGGTCAAATAATTACCATAGAAGGCTAGATGGTTTACAACAGAAGGACACGAGGGATAAATAATTACCACAGAAGGCTAGATGATTAACAAGAGAAGGACACGAGGGTTAAATAATTAACCGTGAAGGGATGCAAGAAATAGATAGTTGCCACAGAGGGTAGCAGAAGATAGATAGTTGCCACAGAGGGTAGCAGAAGATAGATAGTTGCCAAAGAGGGTAGCAAAAGAAAGACAGAGGGTAGTAATTACACCCTAATTCCATTCCTCATAAGAGCCCATGTTATTCTATTCCCCCATAAGAGTCCATGTTAATCTATTCTCCATAAGAGTCCATGTTATTCTATTCTCCATAAGACCCTATGTTGGGGCCAAAGCGCGCGGCATTACTACTTCTCACACTCTCTCTTCTTAGTTTTATTTAGTTACTTTTAAAATATTAATTTCAGCAAACGCTTCCATGAACAAATCGGAAATAATTCAAACAAAGTTTTAAACTGATTAAAACATGTTGTTAAACCAGCGAGCACATAATAAAGCACATAATAGTTGTATTATGTGCTCGCTTTGTTAAACTTACAAATTTAGCTTTAAAAAGTAACTTTAAAAAGTAAAATATAAATAACGCCTAATTTATTGTGGTTTTCATTACGATAATTATATACTTATTAAAAGAACGATTTCGAACAAAATTATCTTAAGAATCAAGAAGAGTTACGAGGTTTACGTTTTTTGGGAACGTCCGAGAGCCAGAAAGATATATGAAACAAATTCAACACAATCTTATGTGATGAGATTATATTTAGTCTAGGAGACAAAACATTAGTTTAAAACGTCATTAACAATCAATTTGCATATCCTTATTAGCATTGTTCATATAAATATTTTCTTCATAATCAACCTTGTTGCTCTGACATTGTTATTGGCTTCTGATTTAGTATAACTTATGTTATAATAAGTTGAAACCCCAACAACCAACTCAAAATTTTAAAACGATATATATTGATTTATTAAGTTACATTTTCCTGGTAAACAATTATCATAAGACTACTTTAGATTTAAAACGTTCCAAAGTGTAGAAATGAAGTTTTTATGATTGGGTCATTGAAGACTTCTTCGGATTATTGTGCAAGCGGAGAACCTATTTTATTTGAGTCTCATGTAGGATGTTTATACAATACTGGTGCATTGAGTTCTCTAGCATGTTTTATAATGGGTTCTATGGAAATAATGTTGTAATAATTGGTTCCATGAAAGTGTAAGCTCCAGAACCCAGAATCAATAACTGCAACACCTGGTGACAAAGTGAGTTTACATGTTCTGATAACCCGAGATCAATCAACATTGAAATCGCCGACTTTTTGTTATTGAAATGCTGATACCAGGCGTTATTGTTATTGTTGTTTATGTTATTGTTGCTGTTGTTTTTTTTACGAAAAGAAACAATTTTTTGCATCCTCTACTGAAATATTGCTTGTTATATAAATTGTTAAGATCTTTGCTATTCACAATTATTTAGACTCAATAGATTCATTCACAGAGAAAAGTTGGCAGTATTTACTTTTGAATTAGAATAATTATTAGTGAATTTCCTTTGGAAAGTGAACTATTAGCATGACCTGCACGGTGAAACTTAAGCCCGGGACCACCATAGAAGTTCCTAACGTGACCCCCTGAACACGTTTTGGGGGGGTCGTTCAAAATGTTATATATATATATATATATATATATAATATGTATATATATAATATTATATATATATATAGACATATATATATGTTTGCACTCTAGCGGTCGCATTTTTTGTCCGATTTACTTCAAATTTGATAGGGAAGTTCCTTTCTGTAATCAGTTGGACTCGTTGGGCAAAACAATCGGAAAACTCTAAACCCCTTTTTTGGGGATTAATCTTTCAAATTTCGAGTTTTTGGGCCCAAAAAGGGTCATAAAAGCCCCAGATGCAAAATACATGCATGTAAAAAGATGGGAATTAGTGAGGCGAAAGTTTTAAGCCCTCTCTCGTCATTCCAGCATAAATATTTACCGAGTTATTAAAGAAAATGTGTATCGACTAAACACAGTACGTTGTCTTATGGGGGTTTTACACTAGAAAAGCCTGTTATTCCTTTGTTAGAGTACTTTTATCATCCCCATCAACCTCACGCCTACTTACAAGCCTGTCTGGACCTTCTCCTAACCTTATAATGCGCAAAATTGTATTCCCAGCTTTGCAAGTAAATGAAACCAGAAGTATCAGAACAGCCAAAAAATCAATAGTTTCAGATTTCAATAAAAATTGGAAAAATGTATGTTTTAGCGAATTTCCCCTATAGGGAAGAAGCTATTACCGTAGATGAAAAGTCAGCCGTTGGTTTGTTTGTCATTATCATGGTAAGACTTAAGTCCGAGACCGTGATAATTTTTGTTTTGAGGTCCCCAGATGACAAAAACACTATTCGTTCAAATTTATATATATGTATATATATATATATATATATATATATATATATATATATATATATGTGTGTGTGTCCGTGAATGCGATAACTTGAGTAAAAAACGTCCGATTTCGATGAAATTTGGCTCAAATGTGTAAAATGACATTCATGACTTTAAGTTCGTAAACCAGAAAAATCGGACCATGGGATGGGGGGTTTATGGGGGTTTTAAATTTTCCAAAAATCATTTTTTTGCATTTTCACCCTACAATTTTTTAAAAACTTAATTTTGGTTTTGACCATGTTATAGAGCTTAAAAAAACAAATAATTTAATATTTTGAATTATTAACCTAGGTTAAGTGGTTGCGGAGAAAATCGAAAAAACCTACTCATAAAATCTCCCATGTTAATCTTATGGGAATAAGGTTTTTGGCATTTCCTCAGTTTATTTTAATTTAAACTTCACATTTGCTTTTAGAAATCTGTTCAGTTCCACAAAACAATCATTTTGGTGTTTAAATTGTGATTCTACGCCCAACCGTTGCTGAGATATTCAAAGTGCTAAACACAGTACGTTGTCCAATGTTATCCTTATGGAGAATAAATAAAATTTGATATCTCGATTATTTATGAATGTATGTTGATGAAACTTGGTATGTGGCTTCAAATAGTACTGGTATATTGATATTTGCACAAAAAATTGATATTTTGTTGTTTTTCCTGTAGCATACCTGCGTACTCAGCCCCCATGTTATTCTTATGGAGAATAACTAGAATGTTATATAGCGCTTATTTATGATTGAATATTGATGAAACTTGGTATGTGGCTTCGCCTAGTTAAATTATATTTATATTAGCATAAAAAACAATTGTTTGTGTTCCTTGTTTCAGCAAACCTACGTATTCATTACCAATGTTATTCTTATGGGGAATTATTAAAATCGCTTATATGTGAATATATTTTTATGAAACTTGGTACGCGGCTTTATGTGGAATTCAGACAAATATTATGCATTGGAAATTCGCTGAGTACGCAGGTTTGCTGCGACGGGGGTATTTACACTTATTTTGAGTTTTACAAGTTTTTATGTGGAAATTCACTTCCCTCACGTCAGCGTGCTGCGTGCGAACTCGTTATTTGTTATTAGCGAATTTCCCCTATAGGGAAGAAGCTATTACCGCAGGTCTCATGGTAAGACTTAAGGCCGAGACCATGATAATTTTTTGTTTTGAGGTCCCCAGATGACAAAAACACTATTAGTTCAAATTTATATATATGCATATATATATATATATATATATATATATATATATATATATATATATGTGTCCGTGAATGCGATAACTTGAGTAAAAAACGTCCAATTTCGATGAAATTTGGCTCAAATGTGTAAAATGACATTCATGACTTTAAGTTCGAAAACCAGAAAAATCGGACCATGGGATGGGGGGTTTATGGGGGTTTTAAATTTTCCAAAAATCATTTTTTTGCATTTTCACCCTACAATTTTTTAAAAACTTAATTTTGGTTTTGACCATGTTATAGAGCTTAAAAAAACAAATAATTTAATATTTTGAATTATTAACCTAGGTTAAGTGGTTGCGGAGAAAATCGAAAAAACCTACTCATAAAATCTCCCATGTTAATCTTATGGGAATAAGGTTTTTGGCATTTCCTCAGTTTATTTTAATTTAAACTTCACATTTGCTTTTAGAAATCTGTTCAGTTCCACAAAACAATCATTTTGGTGTTTAAATTGTGATTCTACGCCCAACCGTTGCTGAGATATTCAAAGTGCTAAACACAGTACGTTGTCCAATGTTATCCTTATGGAGAATAAATAAAATTTGATATCTCGATTATTTATGAATGTATGTTGATGAAACTTGGTATGTGGCTTCAAATAGTACTGGTATATTGATATTTGCACAAAAAATTGATATTTTGTTGTTTTTCCTGTAGCATACCTGCGTACTCAGCCCCCATGTTATTCTTATGGAGAATAACTAGAATGTTATATAGCGCTTATTTATGATTGAATATTGATGAAACTTGGTATGTGGCTTCGCCTAGTTAAATTATATTTATATTAGCATAAAAAACAATTGTTTGTGTTCCTTGTTTCAGCAAACCTACGTATTCATTACCAATGTTATTCTTATGGGGAATTATTAAAATCGCTTATATGTGAATATATTTTTATGAAACTTGGTACGCGGCTTTATGTGGAATTCAGACAAATATTATGCATTGGAAATTCGCTGAGTACGCAGGTTTGCTGCGACGGGGGTATTTACACTTATTTTGAGTTTTACAAGTTTTTATGTGGAAATTCACTTCCCTCACGTCAGCGTGCTGCGTGCGAACTCGTTATTTGTTATTAGCGAATTTCCCCTATAGGGAAGAAGCTATTACCGCAGGTCTCATGGTAAGACTTAAGGCCGAGACCATGATAATTTTTTGTTTTGAGGTCCCCAGATGACAAAAACACTATTAGTTCAAATTTATATATATGCATATATATATATATATCTATATATGTGTCCGTGAATGCGATAACTTGAGTAAAAAACGTCCAATTTCGATGAAATTTGGCTCAAATGTGTAAAATGACATTCATGACTTTGAGTTTGAAAACCAGAAAAATCGGACCATGGGATGGGGGGTTTATGGGGGTTTTAAATTTTCCAAAAATCAGTTTTTTGCATTTTTCACCCTACAATTTTTTAAAAACTTAATTTTGGTTTTGACCATGTTATAGAGCTTAAAACAACAAATAATATAGTATTTTGAATTATTAACCTAGGTTAAGTGGTTGCGGAGAAAATCCAAAAAAACCTACTCATAAAATCTCCCATGTTAATCTTATGGGAAAAAGGTTTTTGGCATTTCCTCAGTTTATTTTAATTTAAACTTCACATTTGCTTTTAGAAATCTGTTCAGTTCCACA
The DNA here is from genome assembly GCA_963675035.1 of Allygus modestus. NCBI lineage: Eukaryota > Metazoa > Arthropoda > Insecta > Hemiptera > Cicadellidae > Allygus > Allygus modestus. Next base: position 127,466,033 of record OY776112.1, on the reverse strand, counting down.
AAACAATCATTTTGGTGTTTAAATTGTGATTCTACGCCCAACCGTTGCTGAGATATTCAAAGTGCTAAACACAGTACGTTGTCCAATGTTATCCTTATGGAGAATAAATAAAATTTGATATTTCGATTATTTATGAATGTATGTTGATGAAACTTGGTATGTGGCTTCAAGTAGTACTGGTATATTGATATTTGCACAAAAAATAGATTTTTTATTGGTTATTCCCGTAGCAGCATACCTGCATACTCAGCCCCCATGTTATTCTTATGGAGAATAAGTAAAATGTAATGACTCCCTTAATTTTGAACATAAATTAATAAAAACTGCTATGTAGCTTCACTTGGTTGAGTTATATTCATAATTTTATAAAAACCCATTTTTTTGTTCCTTGTTGCAGCAAACCTGCTTACTCAGCCCTCTTGTTATTCTTATGGAGAATAACTAAAATGTTATATAGAGCTTATTTATGATTGAATATTAATGAAACTTGGTATGTGGCTTCGCCTAGTTAAATTATATTTATATTAGTATAAAAATCAATTGTTTGTGTGCCTTGTTTCAGCAAACCTACATACTCATTACCAATGCTATTCTTATGGAGAATAATTAAAATCGCTTGTATGTGAATATATTTTTATGAAACTTGGTACGCGTCTTTATGTGGAGTTCAGACAAATATTATGCATTGGAAAGTCGCTGAGTACGCAGGTTTGCTGTGACGGGGGTATTTCTATCATTCTATTCGAGGCTTTTGAGATGGTTTAATTTGTTATGTAAGAAATCTTTCTTTCGCCTACTAAAACATTCTGAATTATTACAAATATATAATACGTTGGATCATAAATTTTAAACAGCAGTGACACGCTTTAGTTCGAATCTTGATCAGACAACTTTGGATATGTTAAAACCAGATAAAGATTAGAATGTAAACGAGTGCATATTAAATTTCGACCTGAGGAAATGTTTGAGAAGATTTATTGAAAATCCGGACAGCCTTACGAAACCTCCGAAGACTTTTGTTAACTGTAGATAATTGAGTTAAAAATCGAAGTTTTTATGGTTTAAGGTAATGTTAGTGAAAATTGAGAACCGTTTATCTTGCGTTAGAGTTATGAAACACTGCAGCTTAACAAAACATTTATCACTTTAAACGGAAATACCGATTACACAAAGAGGCGCACACAACGTCAACCAATGAGTCACCATAACTAAAAATAACGTATATGTGACAAATTTTTTCAAAGTGTGAGATCGGTAAGGTTAGTATTTGTTTTCTTGAAAATTGGAAATGAAGGTCGCCTTATTTACTTTAGATCCTCGATCGTAGTCGTAAGATATATTGTGTTGCTGTTTCTGAATTTAATGGTGCAAACCGAAATTATATTTTCAAGTTTTAAGTAAGAAAAAACACGTTTGGGGTAATATCCCTCCCTCCATTGTTGAATTTAGATAATGCGATCCCTCCAGAATATAAATATAACTTTGCACGATAATACCAAATTTAATATAGATCGGATTTATTTTTACAAAACATAGGCCCTACGTCGCGCCTTCAGACACGTATATACAAATTTGGATTAACGGAGTTTTTTATCTTCTAGGAACCTCGAAACAAAAATTATCATGACCCCGGGATTAGGTCTTACTATGTCACTTACAGTAATAGCTTCTTCTCTGTAGGGGAAATTCGCTAAAACATAGCATGGAAAAGCTGGGATATCTTCAGCATTACCTATTGTAGTCATGATTACCCCTGAATATGAAAATGGAGGGAAGGGTAAGAAGATCAAGCAGTCGGAGTATTCCTCTACATGAATGTAGCGGAGGTATAGCCCTTTCATGATACGGACAGCACGTTTTTGCACCAAGGAAACCTTCATAACATGTGGAGACCCACCCCACACTTCAACTCTGTACGTCATGACAGAGGAGAAACATCCATAATAAACCATAAGCAAGGCATTTGAATCTATGAGAGGATGTAAGGTTCTGAGTGCATAACTCGACTCAGCTTACTGCACAGCTGAGATATGTGAGAAGACCATGATAAACCACTGTCCATGGTCAGACCCAGAAACTTGACCGAAGATATAACACACTTATTAGTTAGTATTTGTTATTTTAACCCGAGCAAAAAACGGGTACATCGCTAGTTATATATAAAGACTAGTGGATTGAAGGGGCCATAGCCCCTAACCTTTCTTCAATACTCTGCCTCTGATTTCTACTTTACATGCTGAGGAAAATAAAACAATATAAGTAAGAACACATGTCACGTAATCACATGAAGTAATAGGTTAACGTACCTTATCCATCGCCAATATTAAATCATTAATAGATGACTAGTTTCGGGACTGCTGTCCCATTTTCAAGTCTACACGTCGAAATCTAGTTGTGAAACACGTAGTCGTTGTCAAAGGGACAACAGCCCCGAAACAAGTCATCTACTAGTGATCTAGGATTGCCAAAGGATAAGGTACATTAACCTATTAACTGAAGTCGACTTTCAATATAGGAGGCAAATTATGAATAAACGTAAAACATCTTTTAATGTAAACAAAACAGACTTTTTAAACCCTGATGATTTTCTTATGGGGGATGTTTTACGTTATTTCTAGTTTGCTAATAACTATTTAAAGAAATACTGCGATTTGTCTCGAGTCCCTGGAATCAAGACCTTTAAATTGAGCTTTCTCCCATCATCCAGCAACTTGCCAAACTCCCACAATTTGGACTTAAACATTTCGCTTACAGAATTATAAAGATTAGTAGGCTATTTGGCTAAAGCTTGTGGAGAAAATTTAAATTTCCATTTAGCAGTAAACAAAGTGCATTGTTCGATATTATTCTTATAAGAAAAACAGAACAACATTTATCTCTTATTAATTTTATTTAAACTTGGTATGTTAGCATTGACCAACAATAGGGGATATTCGGAATATGTTTTCACCTAACCCAGAAGAGGGAGGCGGAGCAACTTAGCCCTTTAAAGTTTGAAAACCCCTGTGTGTACCTAGCGAATTAGATTAAGTTATATCGTTTATTTTATCACAGGTCCTAGCTACTATGTCATTATGCCTATTCACGCTTTTTAAGACTCGGCCAATGACTTAAATATATTTTTGGCATCGGACGAGTTTTAACTATATCACCTAAGAGAAAATTTGCCAATTATTATTATTAATTTTCTGATCCAAAATCGGGTTAAACATACAGAAATATACTTTTTTTTAAATCATTGAATTTAATAAAACGTATTCAATTAAATCTGCCGATAACGAAATTAGTCTTACAACGTAGACAATGGGAATTGCGGAGTTTTGGACATCTTGATTGTTTATGAAAATCAATATTCACCACAGAAACTGAAAACAAATATAAACTGTTTCCGGACTGTTTCACTGACCGGTAGATTACAAAACGAATTCTAATGTCATGAAAATAGGTGACAGTGGGGTCTTATTTTGGTGCATTACATGTAATAATGCTAGTTTGCACGTATATGATTATTTATTAAGTCTAGCATTAATTTATTTGTTCACAATAAAAATAAACTACTCTAAGTCTACACCACTCTTGATTATCAATCACAGTCAAATAACCCTATCAACAAGGTTGGTTGGGCCAACGTTGGGAATTCATTGGCATGGTTGGCATATATGGTGGGTGGGTTTGCCAACAAACTGCCAACGTTGGCCCAACTGAAATAAACATCGTTGGCCCTCCTTCCATCGTCAGCATACTTTTGGATGGGCCTTTGTTATAAAATAGTGGGTTGGCCCAAAAACAGTATTGTTGGTTGGCCCTCCTGAAAATCAAATTAACTGCCCAACTACTTTTATAAAAACAAATTATGACTATATTTCGGTTGGTTTTTATCGCGGCTGGCTAAAACCTTCAATTCAAAGGGATAGTCGACTTTGTTTCCAGCAGGAACTAAATTATACATTTTAGCTCAATCTCTCGTCATGAAGTGAATGAAAGACGACAAGACGACCGCCATCTTGTCTTGATTGAGACTGAGATTGAGATCGCATCGTCGCATCAGTCTGTGTCTTTACTTTAACTTAATGTCTCGTTTTGTTTGCAGTTTACTTTTAGTGTTGCTTTAGTAGTTATGTTGTTTTATCATTCAAATGAATTACTTAGTATGCTACGTTAGTATTTAGAAAAGTGAAGTGCTAACCTTCGTCGTAGCAAAATGAAAGTAATTTAGCCATAGTGTACCTAATAGAATAAGCATTAATGATAAATGATAAAATGGAAAGTTCGTTAGCATAGCTTAGACCGAATAAGTTTTAAAGACCAAATTAATGAAATTAAAATATTTAACTTATCCATTAGACTGTTTCATTAGAATATGTGAATATTTTTCTCTTCCCGGTGTGTTAGGTTGGTTCATTATAAACTACTCTTTAGTCTAGCTAGCTGAGGCCAAACACTCTCCAACCAAACAAAATTGTTTGTTGCCCCACAAGTTATGCTTTACCAAATTTGAACAATACCCTCCCAAAGCATTTAATTTGGATATGATTTTGGCTAGCCTACCTTTAACACTAAGCTCAGCTTAAATTAGACTTCAATGTCAGGCCTTAACTTAGTTGTGGTAGGCTATTTCTGCGTTTTACAACTTAGTTGTGGTAGGCTAGGCCGAGTTGTTATGATATTGTTATGCTAAGTGCTGTATGCTGACTTAGGAATTAGGCTAATATTTTATTGTAGGTTAAATGCTAAAACTATCAATGTTTATTGGCATTTTTCTGACACATTACATTTGTCGCTGTTCTGTAACCATTGGCAAATTGGCACATTTTGCAAGTATTTACTAATAAACTGCATCTAGGTCGATTTCCAACAGATGGTTATAGGCCCTAATAAAGTTCTATAACTACAAAGTGTCATGATCACAACTGTTTGTAAGTAGCCTAGACCTACCCTTTAAAAATGTTTTGATCATGACCTTTTAATTCCGGTAGTGTTGTGTGTAACAAGCATACACTATTATTTTTATTTGGTTTCCTCTCTAATATGATTCTCAATATAGGCCTAGTGTGAATTTGAATATGAAAAGTTGGGGTGGTCTTTCGGTATAGTTGTCTAGAAATTTTAATTTGAGAGATCTTTACAATTGGTTTAAACTTAACAAAACCTTAGTGTGAAGTTTCAATTTGGGCTATTAAAGTTGATTATGATAAATAAGTAGATTGTACTAAATTAAGGACATTCTTTATGGTGTTTTTTAGCCTTTGGCTGGTGCAAAGGCATCTGCAGACCTCAAAACACTGTCCAACTACAGACAGGAGAGGTTAGTTTATGCGTTATAATGTTATTTAGGTGGGAGTCCGGTCAAAACCGCGTGTGGGGGTTGACCCGGACACTTTTATTTATTTTATAATAAAATCTAACATACATAAAGGTGCAGGGATATAGTAAATGATACACACACTTTACAATGGGACTTACGGTTTTTATTGGTGACATCATTGATGGGAAGGCACTATCACCTAAAATAGTAAACAAGTGTCCGGGTCTAGCCTGGTTTACGGTAGCAAAAGTGTTAAAACGTCTTTTAAATACAAATTTTGTATTAAAATTAATGAAAATTGTTTGCACGCATCTTGGGAATAAACAGTGGATGGAAACCTAACCAAACCCACCCAGAGAAATATATTAAGACAATTACAAAAAATTATAAAATCTAACGTACCAGAAAACCCTAACTTAAGTAAGTTTAATAAGCCCGACCATAATATATTGTAACCTAACCAAACCAAATTAATATAACCTAACCAAAGGTATAGCAACCAAAGGAAAGGTAAATTTAACCTAATCAAACCTAAATAACTAAACCCGATCTTTGTATTTACAGGTTAGAAATGCAACCCTCCTTAAACTGCTGAAGACCGAGATATAGGCTACACCTCTCAAGGCACAACAGTCACCAGTCGTGTACGCGATACCAAAAGCATAGTGGAAGGCCTGCACTTATACATATATACAGTATGTAGTTATATTATGTATTTGTCTAATGTTAACATGAGGCATTCAAAATGTTAAATTACCGTAGTTAATTAAATAGTTTTGTATGTATTTTTGTTTGTTTGTCCCTGAATGTTCTTTAGAGCCAACTAGGCCTACTATGGTTTATTCTGTTAACAATTCAAAATTTGGCCAGGTCAAAAGTAATTAATAATTTAATTGATATATTTACAATCCAGGCTATTGCAGATTGGTTTTATTTAAAGTAGATAGTAGTAGCAATTGCGATCCAAGTTTCTTGTAGCACATGCACATATGTACATAAAGCCTTTGTACATTACTTTAAGTAAAATAATTTTAGGGAATGAACAGTTTTGAAGTATTTTACAAATACAAACACAACCAATTGATAATATATTTTATTATATTACTTAAATAAAAGAGGCTAAATTGATTCCATCCTTAAAATATTTACTTCAGTTTGATTATTTTATAAATCATTTTATGATAAACAAAAATCAAATATTTTATAGAAAAAAGAATAAACTGTTATTGTATTATTGCTAATAATTTTCATTTCTTCATTAGCTTGTTGGAGCTTAGTGGTAAGTTGTCAGCCCAATACAACAAAATGTGTACCCAGCTGCAAGGACCACAGTTGGCAAATGGTGGATTGGCCCAACGTAGGCTCATGGTTAGTTGTCCCACGGTTGGCAAATGGTGGATTGGACCAACGTACAATAACGGCTAGTTGGCCCACGGTTGGCAATTGGTGGATTGGGCCAACGTAGGCTGATGGTTAGTTGGCCCAACGAAGTATGCAGCCGTTGGCCCACGGTTGGCAATTGGTGGAGTGGCCCAACGGAGGCAAGTTGGTCAATACATACCGTTGGCCAACCGTGGGAGACTGTTGTAGGGCCAACCAATCCCCAACAACTTTTGTTGATAGGGAATCAGCCGTGTTACGGAGTTATACTGTCCCAGTAACATAATTCCAAAACTTATTGTTTTAATTTATGATCACTAGTCCAAACACTTACCCTAGTACCTAGCACAAATCGTTGGGCCAACGTTGGGAAATGGTTGGCACAGTTCGTTGGCCAACGGTTAAGAAATGTCCGTTGGCGCACCGTTGGGCCAACGTTGTATTTGCCAACAAACAATGCCAAATAAAAATGCCAATAATGCCAACCAATGCCCAACCATATGCCAACAGTTTATAATTTTTGATTTAAATGGTTATTTTTTATTTTAAAACACGATTTCCAATTGAATTGGCTTAGTAAACCATAATATAATTTTGTTTAATTATTTTAATAGCAAAAATTGTCTGCCGTGGTCGAGTCTTGAACCTACGTCCTTTGAGTTACTGTTCACACGCCTTAACCCCCACGGCCAATCTGACTCATGTTAGTGGATGGAAGGACTAGGATATAAAAAATTGCCAATAGTCTACACCTACACGACGGCCTAATACTTTCCTTCAATTCTTCTATAAATTAATGTACTTGCGCAGTAAGTAAATAATTAAATACAAGTTGGAACAATGTAATTTGGTTATTTTGGTTTGTGTACCTATTCTTGCTATGAAAAATGATAAATTAAACTACGATAAAATTAATATATATAAATTAAAAGTTAATGACGGCACCAGTACGTCATTTTAAGCCAATGGGTTAGTATAATTTTAATAATAAAATATATGATGTTAATATGGTATAATATAATATATACATTAATATTACTATATAATTAATAATATAATATAGTATGATTTGCCAACAATAGCTTTTGATGGTCTGCAATGGTTGGATTTGCCAACGCGGGTAGCCCAACCATTGGTTCATTGGCCCAACGTCTCCTACGGTTGGATTCGCCAACCGACCATTATCCAGCCACGTCTAAATATCCCAACCATTATCCATCGTTGGGCCAACGATGTGTGCTACTAGAGTAGCTTTTAAGTCAAAGTTGTCCAATAAAAAATAAACTAATAATAAATCTAAATAGAAATAAGTATTTTTTTAAACACGACAAAACACGTTTAACTTACATAACACTGACTTTCTAAACTATTTCAAAATAAAGAAATCGATCAAACAAAACATAACTCCATCAAACTCCATCGTTAAAAATAATGTTTACATATGTGTGATTTAATAAACAAAGATATGTCTCAGCTGACATTTTAAAGACAATTATAGTCAATAGTTTACTACGAAAACCAATTCAACTACTGAATAACAAACATTAAAATTAGTTTTAATAATTATTAACAATCAAAATAAAATACAAATGCTGTGTTAAAACATCCTTAGGTATCCTAAATGTCTCATTCAAAATGTCATTACGAAATATTTTATCGTTATTTAGTATTTCGATAAAACATACACACACACACACACACACACACACACACACACACACACACCCTACCACACACACCCCCAACACACGACACACGGCCACTGAATTTTCTTCAACAATCTAGTGATTCACTTAGTTCATCAATAATCCCAACACAGCTACATTTAAGACTGGTGTTCCGCAGGGATTAATTATTGGCCCAATGTTGTTTTTGATATTCATTAATGACATTCATAAAAGCTTAACAAAAGGTCACCTATGCTTGTTTGCGGATGGCACATCGCTCGTTGTCTCCTGTTCTGGTCGGTCTCAGCTTGAGGTTGGCACTTTCGTTCAAGGTAGCTCTCTGATAGAGTACTTTTCAAATAATTATCTGTGTAAATCCTCTCAAAACAAAACTAGTCGATTTTCACCTGCGTAATTTTTCTTATTTACAAAATACTTTTACATTTTTTATTGGCGAGGAGGAAATAAGTTCCAATGAAAGAATTGACTACCGGTATCTAGGTTTAATTTTTGACTCCAAACTTACTTTTTCTAATCAAATTGACAAGGTAGAGAAAGTAGATTAAGTTCTGGAATATTTCTGTTAAGGAAAATTACTAGTTTTGTTGATCATCACGACCTCTTAACAGTTTATTATGGTTGTATTTATCCTCATTTTACATACTGTGCATGTTGCTGGTTGAGGAGTTGAAAGCTCGAAATCACAACACCTTTTCCGTATTCAAAAGAAAACAGTCAAATCAATTTTCGGAATGAAATTCAAGGAATCCTGTGGATTTGTTTTCAAACAAAACAATATATTAACTTTTTCATGTATATACATTTTAGAATCTCTAAATCTTTTTAAAGAATGCTAACTATTTTCAATCATGCCAACTAACTCATAACTACAGTTTACGCCATAGATTCAATTGTCTACTTCCTCACCACAATACTGTTTTTTTTTTTTTTTTTTTTTTTCAGTAAACAACTGCATTCAGCTTGCATCACACTTTTCAATGCCCTGCCGCTTAGTCTGAGGGTTCAACCAAAGTTACATCGGTTTAAGCGAGAGTTGAAGGCCCTTTTTGATCACCAAGGAGTAATACGGTGTCAAAGAGTTTTTAGCTGATAAGAAATAATTATCTCCTGTTGTACCGGTACTGTCTTTTTGTATATATGTAAAAAGTGTAGGCCTATTTGATAATTTTATGTTTTAAACATATTTGTATGACTATTGCTAAAAAGGGCACACTTTTTATTGCAATAAAGAATTTTATTTGAATCCTTATAACAGCTGTTTATTTAAATGAATTGAGAACAGACTCATGTGACCTAATAAAACAAATAAAACGTTCCTCCATAAGAGAAACAAGTAAACTTTGAAGGGCCGTAGGGCGCTTCCCTTAAGGATTTTCAAAATGAAAATAGGCATATTAACCAGGTATATAAGGACAATTCCTGTAAATTTTCATGGCAATCGGTTCTGGAAGTTTTAAGTTATAAATGGTGTAACCAACCCGACTTTCTTTTATATATTTGGATACATTTATTTTTGTATGTAGAAGTGGTATTTTTCATAATTTGGAAATTAATTTTCCTAAATTACACCATCGAGTACCCCAATAGGAGACTATAGGCATAGAAAAATAAAACGTTTGTCTATGTTATAGTCCTCATTGTGGTAAATCCCAAATTACAAGTTTACTCCGATATCCAATTTTCTCTAACAAAAAAGGTCTCCACAAAAAATGCACAAGGTTAACCAGATAAAGGGTAAGTTTTATGTTATGTCTGAAAGGCCCGTCACTCGTAGTTGCAAAGAGGGCCGATAGAATGCGCTGTTTCGCTGTTTGTTGTAATGATCTGGAGACAGCACAATGGCGAGTCGGCCCCGGTGTCAAAGAAGTCAAGCGGCGTGACGGCGCATCTGGCCGGCATTGTTCAGTATAATGTCGCAGCGTCGACCTTTCAACACGCCGAAACCGACGTCTCTCACTGTCCGATGAGCCGCTAAAGTCTGCCTCGCCTGTTAACAACGTGACCTGTTAATTTGCCAGTGGGAGAAGCTATGAGAAAAGATTCGGTGGTTTACGTGAGTTTTCACTTAAGGCTCTGGTCTATCCCTCCCGCGCAGCGCTAAGAAAGGGGTTGCAAGACCCTCCTTTCCAGCTGCTACATAAACTATTTAATTAAAGTTATAGTATAATTTTAAAGAGTAAAATATTATCTACAAATAATGTACATTTTTACTTTTTTAATTGAGTTGAATTTACAAGGACTTAAGACTTATTTATTTTGAAATTCTAAATACGAGCATGAGTAGAATTAACTTTCTTCTGTCCTTTCGTCTTTTTCATATTGTACATTCAGTTTTAATTCCATTCCAAAATGAATATAGTCTACTGTACTTCAATAAATGTAAACAAATTACAAAAAGAAGGTCATCAGCGTAACATACGACAATTTTGTTCAAACCCGAATTTTCCTCTGACTTTCCTGAAGCATGGAACGAAAAACGAAAAAAAGGTTTATGGTCCTAAACGATGTATATGAAAAACTACTATATTATTTTTATAGATGTCACACAAAGCTTGATTTAGACCTCCATTTTACTAGTAACACCAATTTAAAAACTATTTTCAAAATGTCACCTTTAATCCTTTGTTGGTGATAGTGAACTTATAACTTTTTCTTAGATAACATTTAATATATTTTCACCATAATTGTTTCAAATAAAACCATGATGAAACATTAAAAAAAACACTTAAGAGGGGGCAGGAGTCAGATAGAATTCCGCCTTTTCGTTTGGAGTTTGGCCACTAGAGCGCTAGCAGTTTTTCAAATAATTCTTCCTTACCGACCGGCAGCGTGCGAAGGCTCGGCCTTCAGTCAAAGGATCGGTATTGTCTACATACAACACCTAGAATGACGGGTTCACTGTCACTGGCGGCTTCTCGCACGCCTCGCATACAAGGGACTAAACCCAAAATTCTTGTCAAGACTGTTTGGTGTGAAGTCTGATCAAATATGTTGCAACTTCGTCTAAATCTTATGTCTGATAATAATTACTAGTAACAATATTAAGTTATAAGAAATACATTAGACACTTATTTATTAATTTCTCTGGTTCAAATTTGTTTTTGAAGTATCAGTTTTGTAGCCACCGCCTTATATCGATTTAAAGAAAGTGTAAATATATTCTTAAGTGTTGTAAGACGTCTTTTATTATATCCCGTAAGAAAATTTCATAAGCTTTAAGAATATCACTTTTCACTATTATAGTAGAGTTTAGCAATTTTCACTAACACAATTTGTGATCTATTTTCTATAGACCGTTGTATTTTTTGTTCCAGCGGACTTTGTTGCTATAGTCAGGATAAAAAACACTAGTAACTTGTAGAGATTATAACTTCTAACCTTCTGTTTAGCCTGCATTTTATCTACGGTTTACTGGAAAATTAATTAATAATGACTCCTTTAGCTACAAACCGAGCTACGTTATTGCTAATAAGCTCTACGATTATCGAAAGAAAGTGACTGGCAGAGCGGCCGTGCGGCAACCGCATAACGTCGAGAAAAGATAACATTCCAATAAACGTTATTTAAATAGCCAGTTAAACACCTTTGTAGTAAATTTGCCAAAGATTTCGCACCTTATTCCGATGAGTTTATATTGATAGTTTTATTTTTAAAAACCCTAATTGAGAAATTTTAAATTTAAATTCATGCTTTTTAAAATATAACTATCCATATGAACTCATCGGAATGTAATAACAAATATTTGAAAAATTGCTCTAAACATGTTTAACTGACTATTTTAATAACGTTTATCGGAGATTTCTACCCATGTGTTTTACTTTCCACGAGGTTATGAAATAGAATGTTCGGTCGCTCCGCCAGTCACTTTATTTTGATAATCAGACAATAATCTTGTTATCATTTCAGTGGTTTGTGTATCTGTATTTATCTCATAACATATGTTACTGCTGTAAGCCCTGTCCACAATGGTGCGCTCAGGCCTAAAAATCGGATGAGAAATAACAGAGGAATTTTCTTAACTAAAATCGGCTTAGCGTAGTATTTTAATGATCTAATGAACAGTCAAAGCCAAAATTCGAAATTGTAAAAACATTTGAATAAGGTCACTTGAGGTTAATTGCGTCAAACCCTATTCCCATGGTTTATTCTCGTTGGTTTTCGAATCCATGACAGTCAATTTTCTTTTACTTAATTAGATATTTCCCCTCGAGAAGACCTGTCTATAAATTATTTTTAACCCAGAAATTACAACTTTTGAAGGTAATCGTTGCAGCCGTTCTTGAGATCAGAGTTGCAAGCAAGCAACCAACAAACTTAGCAAGTAAATCTTACTCATATTTAGAGTGTACGATTTAACAGCTGTTGAAACATTAACAAAAAACAAGCCTTGAAAATGTGTACAATGTTAATCAATCAAGTCTTTATTGGATAAAAAATAATACTCAATTGCTAATTTCCAGTTATACACACACAACACGTGTAAATGGAAATTGATATTAAATATTTATATTTATGTCCATTTTGTTACATGCGTTTTAATAGTTTATTTACAACTTTCCCAGTATATTTTTCGTATTTTCTAAGTCTTCTAAAAATGACAGATCCTTTTATGGTTATTTAAAAATTCTATCGAGTCTGAAATCCGATCACAATGGTTTTCTTACATCCAACTCTACACTGACGGCTCTAAAGCTGACGAACGAAGACTTGTAAGTTGTTGTATGTATGATAAAACCAACTATAAGATTATATCATTCAGATTAAATAAACACTATTCGAGTTATTATGTTGAAGCTCTAGCTATTTTTACTGCCATAAAGTACATATAAACGTTACCACCAAGTAAAATAATAATAATTCTATCTGATTCCAAAAGTATTATTCATGCCAAATCTGCACACATCGGATATGAAATCAGACTACAGTTTACAAAATTATTAAATTTGAAGTACAAGTAATTTTGTTTAGGATACCTTCTCGCATTGGCATAAAAGGGAACGAGTTACCGGATTCTTTTGATAAAGATGCTTTACATTTAAACAATATTAATAACTCGTTTCTACCTTGTTTCAATTACACAAATTTGTTCGTCACCAAGAAAGCTAATGTACAATGGGAAGAGGACTGGGAGGCTGCATCAGTTAGGCCTACAAAGCCTAAGTTTGAGTCAGCAGAGATTTTGGACTGAAACCTCAAATTACGACTCCGACTTGGTTTTCAAAATTCAAGACATCAAGATCAAAAATTCCAAATCATTTCACGTCTTAGAATCGGTCAGTGCATTGTTCCGGAACATTTACACGGACTCGAAATTATATATTACTCTCTTCTGGTGAAGTCTGGTGTCGGGGAAAAAGCGGCCAGCGAAATAAGCGACCTGTGAGGTCAACACTTCAGTGAAGTTAGTGACCAGCGAAATAAGCGACCATCATGGAATTTTATCTGCACCTAAGAGGGCAACACTTCCTGTGACATACTGATTTCCCACACTTTTCCCAGGTTTGGACTGGCTAAATGACTGACAGACATTTCTAATTGAAATATTTTTTATATTTTATGAATAGTAATACTAGGGGTTTCCAGCGCGTTGCTCAGTGAGCTGTATACAATCTGGAGTTTGTCATAATGCCTAGCAGTTTATGACAAAAACCGTGCCGAGTTTGAAAATCAGCTGGAAGCACAATATCTCCCCTCTACAGTACCAACATAGCAAAACGAACACCATGTACTAAGGTGTCATTATCGTTTTGTAAAACAAAACACAGCATAGCAGTAAGAACAGATGTTACAGACATTAAATAATAAATGATTACTGAAATGACAGACAGTATGTCATGAGGAGCCATGTAAATTCAAAAATATGAGGAAAAATGTAATGGATTTCGAGCAGTAGGTGATAATGGTTTCAAGAGGAGAATCAAATCTGCCGCGCAAAATCGGTTGCGGAAACGGGATCTTTGGTCGGTAAGCGACGTTGCTGCCATCTATCGGGGTGACGGTGAACCAGTTGCAGTCTGTGGGCCTACTCGTTTTGTAAGAATTCAAAAAAGTCTTATTTTGGAACAGTTTCACATTTTAAAACCGAAAAATACTCAGACCAAACAATAACAATAACATGACTGCTATTATGACGTTTTCAAATTTAATTTATATAAAACGTGTCATTTTATAAATTGTTTCAAAAGTACACAACTCCTTATGGGAAAAAAGAAACTTAGTTTACATGTTTTAAGTGTTATTTTTTAAAAATAATACATTTTGATTCTAAGGTCACACGGCTAATAACTATCAGATTGTTTGGCCTGCGATCATTTTTGCATTTAAAGGCGGGCATTCAATAAAATAAAACATTTATAGTAGCGCCCCATGTTAAAAGACGACCGGAGCTGGCGGCTGGCGGAGCTAGGTCCGGCCCCCTCTTAACAACATTATCTTAAAATATAAATTGCATAACTCGTAGCCCATCAAAACGGTTCCACTCGTAACATTCTCTCTCCTATTCAGCCACAAGTATCCCTTTTCATTCCAATCTTGTTAGTGCGAGTCCGGCACCTCGGAGGACCATAATTTAATTAACACCTGAATGGCCCGCGTTAGCACGGCCGCCGATACAAAGGTTCCTAGAATGGTTTAAATGGCGGATTCGTTCCAAGCGGGGGCTTTGAAGTGGCGATTTCGCGGCCGGGGGCGTGCCACCGTGTCCGGGCAACCGGACAAACATAAAGCCGGACGCGGTGGCCTCTGGCGCATGAGCTGGTCGGGAGATGTCAAAGGTGTTGTCCGGGTGTCAATAAGCGGCGTGGCTCGAGTGGCTGCGATACAGGGAGAAATAGCCTCTCAGATAGGGGGAATAAGCTTAACTTTTTATACTCCGGGGTTTTTTGTTCGTAAATTTTTCTATTTTTCTGGATTTAATAGTGGATGGTCCTGTAGTTGGAAACCGACCAATTTTGTTCATAAGCACTGCAAAAATCGTGTTGCCAATTCAGTAGTTTGTGAACTATATTTCGCTCATAACATAATGTTGGTGTTGTGAAATTGTGTTTAATACACCAAATTGATGTTTTGAAATTTAATAGTTGAAGTTAAAAAAGTATCTCCATGTTATCCTTATGGCCAAAAACTAAGTTTAAGCCATGTGCCATTTAGAAAAATAGTCTAGTGTCGAGAATTAAAACCACTTTGCATAACTACCAATTGGGGCCAGTCTTTTGATACCTTAATTGACCAATTCGGTTTTGAAATAACGGAGGAGTAGTGTTCACAAAACTCGCGTATAATAGATATAGATTTATTTGGTGGGTTTATGTGCGTTGTTAGGAATGTTTTTAAGTCCTGCCACTAAATACGGTACTGAAATATTTATTCGCCGTCATGACAAATATTTATTCGCCGTCATGACAATATTTCTTCTGGTATGATTTTGTACACAAGAAAATAAATTATTAGCGAATTTCCCCTATAGGAAAGAAGCTATTACCGTAGGTCTCATGGTAAGACTTAAGCCCGAGACCATGATAACTTTTCATTTTGAGGTCCCCAGATGCCAAAAACACCATTCGTTCAAATTTTTATATATGTATATATATATATATATATTTATTTATTTATTTATATATATACAGGGTGAATCTCGTAAGTTGTCCAGTATTGATTTCAGACAAACCGTTGGTCCTACGATGATGAAATAAAATTATTTCCCACTAAACCAACCCCAAGGAATAACGTAAACATATTTTTAACGATTTTTAACCCTAGCCGTGGCCAAAGGGCTGCGGCAGCTGTTTGGCTGTGTCGCCTTAAATGGCCAACAGCTGCCGCAGCCCTTCTGGGACCGATAATTTTGTAACGTAAAAAAACCACTAATAATCAACTCAAAAGTGAACAATTTATATATCATTCGAAAGATAATACTCTGAACTTTCATTTTATTACATAAACAAACCCTGTAGCAGCTATATAACAATGTCACGACGATTAGAAATCCAATGAATTTTTGTCGCGATGCGATTCTTGCAGTCGATGCTAGGAAAATGTCAAAACACGACTTTTTAGAGATTACCCAGCTCGGGTAATTTTTGTCGTGGGAAGATGCGGTTGGTACCAATGCACTGCTAAACCAAGGGGCTTTATTTAGATATGGATGGTTTGGACGAAATATTGATTGGGCAGATAATGTGATTTTATGAAAACAGGTGTTTTTGGTTTTGTTGTGAAATGGCCAAACAGCTGCTACAGTCGTTCCGGAAAATCTGATTTATACCCAGTGTAAGTTATAATTACTATTCAAAATATATGTTATTTTGGAGGGTAAGATATGCAGATCAATTTGTGCTCTGCCGTTGGCAGCCCTGGTTGAAATTCATTGTCTCCCAGCTGTCTGCATTTCGACGTATTTCTGCTCTGTTTACGTCTTGTATTTATATCCTAACCTACGCGTTTGCTATTTTTATTCATGAGTTATTTATTACTAATTATGTTATTATTTCAGAGTTTTAGTGTTAGTGAAGTATTTGTGTGTATATAACAGTAATCATTATGCATTATATTATGCATAAATATTACTGAAGTGGGACAAATAGTGCTTATAAGTGTTGTGTTTACTCCTACATAGGCCTAGTGACCGACACGTTATCTCGTATATAATATGCCACAACCCTATGTATATGTACATATATACATTTTATTGTTTATAAATACCTTTAGTAATAATAAATATATATAATATGACATTATTTATGTTTATACAAATTACAAATATCTCAATGAAAAATACTGGGCTACTTTTCACAAATTTCCCAAGTACACGACTGTTTGTTTATTTCTACATAACACATATAAAAACAATAATTTACCCTAGGTGTTTACATTTTTATGTAGGTAATTGAATGTACTACAACTTGTTTATATTTGTTTGGGGGTAAAATATTTAGTAAAAAAGTTATATACTAAATAATGTGAAATATTTTTCTTCAGAAAACGCAAAAATATCAAAACATTCTTTTATATACATATATTTATAAGTGATACTATTTTTTACCATCAACTATATGACTTTTTTGGATTCTTTTCTTCATTAGGTTTACAAATACATAAAGGCTGGTAAAGCTGACTATTACCACCATGTTTAACAAATAACATGTGTTTTAATGTGGGAAAACATGTTTTTTGTTGATAACTCTAAAACCAAAATAGATACGCATAAGGTTTAAATTTGAAAGTTTCTTAGAATTGCAATACCTTTAAAATGATATGCTATTTGACATATGGTGCTATTTGAAATTTTTGAGTTTTGGCTATGTACATATTTTCAAAAACTGATATTTTTGAAACTTTTTGTTTTTGAGATAATATTGAAGTGTTGCATATCAAAATAAAGCTTAGCTCATAAGGAATGCGATATTTGAATCAGAATCAAGATATCTGCATTTTTAAGAAAAATACAGGGTATTCAAAAAAATACTAATTTTTTCACAAAAACAGCCGCCATTTTGAAATGAATCAATAATAATCAAAATCCGATTCCGCTAAATGGTTTGGATTGAAAAGAGCTTTAATTTTATGTATATCATGACATAAGTTTGTATTTGATATTTCGTAGATTCGGACTAGTGACCCTCAGTTTCTGGTACACCCTGTATTTAAAAATCGTTAATAATATTTTTACGTTATTCCTTGGGGTTGGTTTAGTGGGAAATAATTTTATTTCATCATCGTAGGACCAACGGTTTGTCTGAAATCAATACTGGACAACTTACGAGATTCACCCTGTATATGTGTCCGTAAGCACGATAACTCTCGTAAAAAAGGTCCGATCTTAATGAAATTTGGTACAAATGTGTAAAGTACCATTTATTTGAACGAGTTCGAAAACCAGATGAATTGCACCATCCGAAGGGGGGTTTTTGGGGGGTTTTGTACCCCAAAAATGTGTTTTTTGGGGTTTTCACATGTAATTGTTTTTTAAATCAAATTTTAATTCATACCATTGAATTCAGCTTAAAAAACAAACAATTTGGTATTTTGATAATTGCTCTACGTCAATTGGTTACCGAGATATTGAAAGTGCTAAACACAGTACGTTGACTAATGTTATTCTTATGGAGAAAAAGAAAAATTGTATATCTTGCTTATTTATGAACATAAACCGGCGAAATTTTGTATATGGCTTGATCTGGTTGTGGTTTATTGTTGTTTGCACAAAAAAATTTCGCCTATGGTTCTTGTAGCAGCAAACCTAGGTACTTGGCCCCATGTTATTCTTATGGAAAATACTTAAAATGTTATATATCGCTTATTTATGAATGTATATGGATGAAACTTGGTATGTGACTTCACTAAGATGAGTTCTATTGATATTTTCATAAAAACCCATTATTTTGTGTGCCTTGTTGCAGCAAACCTGCGTACTCATCCCCAATGTTATTCTTATAGAGAATAATTAATATTTTAAATATCGCTTGTTTGTGAATACATTTCTTATGAATCCTGTTAAGTGTTTTAATGTGTTATGTTATATATTCATTGGAAATTCGCTGAGTATGCAGGTTTGCTGCGACGGGGGTATTATAATCCCCATTGTCCCGGTTACACCAAGAAAATTCTTGTTTTGCTGTATTTAAAACGCTGACTTTGGAATACACGCAGTCAAATGGAAAATCCGCCGTGCTAAATTTGAAGGTGATATCAAACAACAATTCAATTATAGCTGATGATGCGAACTTATATCAATAAGTTCGCTATGATTATTTAGCGTGAGTCAAAACTTTCAAACCCATTTGAAAATCCCTATGGTCTTTGTCCCACTGGCCTTTAAAAATGGCCTTTTTAAATGTCTCCCGTTGCAGACGATGATTTTATGTACCCATTCAGACGGTTGTTTAATCATATGTTTATTTATATATTTTCGTGTAACTGTGATTTACAGGTCAGACTCTATTACGGAATAAATGTAATCAAATGGAAAATCCGCTGGTCCCAAATTTGTAGGTGCTGTTCAGACAAACCCTTAACTTATTATATGTACACACTGAGAAAAATAACAGCCCTAGATTGCATGTAATTACTGATATAGCAGGATTCTTGTTGTTAACACATGCCAAATGCGGTAAACATTAGTATTCTATAGGGGTATATATGGACAAGACATGCTGGCTTGGCCCTCCTCTAGTGGTATAATGTAAAAACTGGTAAAACTATATTCCGGGCGTCATCCACAGTGGACATGTTGGCATCACAAGCCAAGTTAGTGTTCGTAGATCAATGAGTAATAGTTAACCCCAGATCATATTAGTGATGGTTGAATACTCAAGAAATCTGGAGTTTTTCACTTCCCCAGTTTTTCATATGACAACCCCCCTGGATATAGCATATCGCAAACTAGCTGGGAACACTCAACACCTAGCCAAAGGCAAGGGTGTGCAACAAACCCCAGCCGAACTCGTAGTTGGCTCAAAATTCCTCCGTTTGACCAATGGCCGTTCTTGCGCAGTTGTATAATTTTGTCCAGGTGCTTTTGATTTTCTCACTCGGCCATCGGTGTTATTTGCAAATGATAAACGTGACAAAATTTTTAAAAATATCCAAAATTCTCTCAGAGCTTAGTCCCAAGGGCCTTAAAAGTGTCCATGTTTATCTACGGCAGACTATTTTATTTGGCCGGGGTTAAATCAACATATGAATATTAGTCGAGGCAGTTTACAAGTGTCTATAGAATGCACACAAAAATTATTTTTACTATCCACGAATCTTTCCAGTGTAGCTGGGAGGCCTTCCTCGTAAATGAATATTCCAAGATTCAGGTAAAAAATATTTAAAAGTCTTCTACACGTTACTTAGAAAACATTGTTTTAAATCGGGATAAGGTAAAAAGTGCAGAAAAATAAGGATTTATCGGTGGAAGAAATAACTAAGTATTTATTTTTTTTTCTGTTACTCTTTCATCATTTTCATCTAAAACCTCAGGTGCGAGAGGGGTTAGGGGCTGGAAACTGACGAGATTTTGATGGAACCTTTTCTAAACGGCCCCGACCGCTTGAGATGGATTTCACGCACTTCAGACCCAACTAGTACAGACAGCCGCACATAAAAGCGAACGTTCTGCGAAGACATTTATTTTACGATTGTATCCTGCTACCTGTAAATGAAAAACTATATAGTAAAAAACTGGTGTGGTAATTTTTGAATCTCTGCTGCCAATGTTGGTTTAATGAGTTACCATTTTAATCACATTTGCTCGTGCGTCATTTTATGCGTGACGTAAGACGTAACCAAGGTCCATACATACTTCGTAAAGGTTTATGCTCAGTCGATTTATTTAAGGTTTTCTAGTTAACCGGAAGAGAAACAGCTGTAAGGTCACGTGACAACCAATCCCATCTGCAGTGTTGCTGGAAACACGATATTTATCGTACGAGTAACATATTTTCCTCATCATCTATATAAATAAAGCGGAGTTCTTGTCTGTGTGTGGATCGCGTACGGATAAACTACAAGAAGTTAAGGCATGACATTTTCAGGATACAGCTGTTGTACCTGACTCTCAGTTTCCTCTAAATCCTCTAGGGCTACTCCCCGTGGGACATTCAACATTCCAATGTTAATCAAGTGAGATCATACGGTTACAATTTTCTGCTATTTATTTAATGTTATTAAAATAAACAGCTGTTTTAACTACATTTTACACCCGGGTGAAACCGGGTGTAATTAGTCTAATTAGTGTAATCAGCTATATGTAATTAAAATAAACATTGTTTAACTAATTACATAATTTTATCAGCTGTTATTTTATGAAACTAATATATTGTTTTGATTTATTTGTATTATTAGATTAATCAATTAATGGTTTAAATCTTCTTTATGCATGTCTAGTCTGTCCAGTGACAATTTAAAAATACCCCCGTCGCAGCAAACCTGCATACTCAGCGAATTTACAATGCATAATATATGTCTTAATACTTCATAAAGCCGAATACCAAGTTTCATAAAAATATTTTCACATATATGCGATTTTAATTGTTCTCCATAAGAATAACATTGGTAATGAGTACGTAGGTTTGCTGAAATAAGGAAGACAAACAATTGGTTTTTATGGAAATATAAATATAATTTAACTAGGCGAAGCCACATACCAAGTTTCATCAACATTCAAGCATAAATAAGAGCTATGTAACATTTTAGTGATTCTCCATAAGAATAATATGGGGGCTGAGTAAGCAGGTTTGCTGTAACAAGGGGTAAAAAATGTATTTTTATACAATTATCAATATAACTCAACCAAGTGAAGCTACATACCAAGTTTTATTAATTTATGTTCATAATTAAGGGAGTCAATACATTTGACTAATTCTCCATAACAGTAACATGGGGGCTGAGTACGCAGGTTTGCTGCTAAGGGAATAATCAACCAAAACTCAATTTTTTGTTCAGATATCAATATACCAGTACTACGTGAAGCCACATACCAAGTTTCATCAACATACATTCATAAATAATCGAGATATCAAATTTTATTTATTCTCCATAAGGATAACATTGGACAACGTACTGTGTTTAGCACTTTGAATATCTCTGCAACGGTTGGGTGTAGAATCAAAATTTAAACACCAAAATGATTGTTTTGTGGAACTGAACAGATTGGTAAAAGCAAATTTGTGAATTTTAGATTAAAATAAACTGAGGAAAAGCCAAAAACTGTTTTCCCATAAGATTAACATGGGAGATTTTATGAGTAGGTTTTTTGGATTTTCTCCGCAACCTAGGTTAATAATTCAAAATACTACATTATTTGTTTTTTTTAAGCTCTATAACATGGTCAAAACCAAAATTAAGTTTTTTAAAAATTTTAGGGTAAAAAATGCAAAAACAGATTTTTTGAAAATTTGAAAACCCCATAAACCCCCCTTCCCATGGTCCGATTTTTCTGGTTTTCGAACTTAAAGTCATGAATGTCATTTTACACATTTGAGCCAAATTTCATTGAAATCGGACGTTTTTTACTCAAGTTATTGCATTCACGGACACATATATAGAAAATTCGCTAATACATACATATAAATTTGGACGAATAGTGTTTTTGGCATCTGGGGACCTCAAAACAAAAAGTTATCATGGTCTGGGGCTTAAGCCTTACCATGAGACCTACGGTAATAGCTTCTTCCCTATAGGGGAAATTCGCTAATAGCTGTACTATTATTATACTTTGTAAGGTTGGCAACACTTTATAACTACATAAAGAAAGTAGCCGGTTGTTGTTGATTTCACTGAGCTCTATGTTATATCTGGAGTCACCTCTCCATAATATAATATATTTGCCATAAACATGAATAAAGAATTAACATGTTTAAGTTTATAAAACTGATTTTGATACCTCACATTGATATTTTATCAGTGCATGAATGCTAGTCAGTTTAATTAACCACTTTGGCCTTGGAAAATAAACTATCCGAGAAAAAATACAAGGTCTGATTTCTCTTCTTCCGGATAAATTGTTTTATACAGCTTAATAAAACCCAGGAGGTATATTGGTAATACTGGAAACAACACTTCGTCGTAAAAGCGAGCCGGTGATTATGTCAGGTTGGTACACTTACTAATGAGGAAAATATATCGTTTTTTAACTGCAGTAATGGATTGTTTGGTTCTTCTAAAGGTTCGTTTCAATTCTGACAAGCTCCGGGCTCATGTGACGACACACGTTGCAACGCAGGTTTCACGGGATTTTTTAGCGAATTTCCTTCATAGCGAAGAAGCTATTACCATTGACTATAAATACTGAAGTAGACTTCTCATTGCCATTGTAAAATGTGTCCCTAGGTTTGAGTATGCCAGGATTGAAAGAGGTCGTAGTTTACACCAATCACCAACAGAGTGTACTGCTATCAACTATTTACTTATCCTCTCAAGGAGGGGATAATACAACAGTTGGTGTGTCAGGAAGCAAACATAAGTTGATTATCACTTGCTTTCTGGGGTGTAGATATTTTAAAAGTTAACGTAAATAACTAAAATAAAAAGTTGACAGCAGCACAATCTGTCGGTGACCCAATCAAACTACTTCAATTTTAAATTCTAGCATACACTAAAAGTAGGACAGCTGGGCCATATGGATGGGATGTCTCCTTCAGTATTTATAGTCAATGCTATTACCAAAGGTGGCATGGTAAGACTTAAGCCCGAGACCATGATACATTTTTGTTTTGAGGTCCCCAGATGCCAAAAACACTATTCGTTCAAATCTATACCTATAAAAGGCAAAGCCCTCACTGACTTACTCATCACACATACATACATATAAATTTGAACGAATAGTGTTTTTGGCATCTGGGGACCTCAAAACAAAAAGTTATCATGCCACTGTATCAAGAATTCTCCACCTTCCCATGTAGGTAGAGAGCTGAAATTTTGTACACTGATTCTTTAGGTCTTAAATAGGACAACTAAGCAGTTTACACGCCTGTATCTCCATAGGGTATCCCCACAGACCTTCAAAGTTACCATGTTATTTTTATGGAAGAAAGATTTGTTTTGATGATATCAGATGACTAATTTAAAATATTGTAAACAGCTGTTGCTATTCTACACAAACAGTAAAACCACGGTAGAACGTTGATTTATAATTCTTTTGAACTGGAGTAAGCCAATAACGTTAAAAATGGGCGAGTGTCTTGCAAACTCTACATTACCACCTGTTTCTTTAAAATTTTTTATACAAACAGCTGTTATTATTCATTGGTTTGTTTATGTTTATGATTTTTATTTTGTGTTGTGGTGTGACAGGTTAAAAGCTAATTTATTGAATTTGTTTATGTTTATGATCTTTATTTTGTGATGTGGTGTGACAGGTTAAAAGCTAATTTATTGAATTTTATGATATTTTAGTTTTTTTTTTGTTTTTGTCATGAATACACAATTTTAGTAATATTTTTATTTTTATTGGTTTATTTTATATATATATATTTTTTGAATTTTTGATATGGATACAAAATTAACACTATTTAGACAAACAGACTCACAGTTTAGAGTTATTCACATGCCTCCAGATGGTTCGTGCCTCTTTCATTCTATATGCTATTCAGTTTACGGAAATAATTTCTCCAGCGATCAAGTAAGAGAGGAAATTTTTAACTATGTTTCGACTAATTGGGCAAAATTCCAAATTTTAACTCATGATGTTAAAGGGGATAATTACATCTCCCCTGAACACTACCGTCGCGAGATGTTGAAACCATCAACTTACGGATCAGCATGTGATTTGATTGCCGCGTCTGAGCTCTTCCACTGCATATTCAGAGTGTACCATGATGGTCATTTACTCCAGAGCTTTGGTGTAGAGGGAACAGCATCTGATCGTATAAATTCAAACGGGGCGAAGCCCGCGGGTAACTGCTAGTTTATATATATTTATATAAACATATATGTGTCCGTTACCGCAATAACTTTTGAAAGAAACGCCCGATTTTGATAACTTTTGGCACAAATGTGTAGAGTAACATTTATGACTTAAAGTTCGAAAACCAAATCGATCGGACTATGGGAAGGGGATTTTATGGGGGTTTTAAATTATCCAAAAATCAGTTTTTTGAATTTTTCCCACTACAATTAAAAATACCCCCGTAGCAGCAAACCTGCGTACTCAGCGAATTTCCAATGCATATATATGTATATTAATACCACATAAAGCCACATACCAAGTTTCATCAATATACATTCATAAATAAACGATTTATGACATTTTAATTATTCTCCATAAGAATAACATGGCAGCTGAGTAAGCAGGTTTGCTGAAGCAAGGAACACAAAAAATGGGGTTTTATACAAATATCAATACAACTCATATAGGTAAAGCCACATACCAAATTTCATTAATTTATTTTCATAATTAAGGCAGATAACACGTTACTTATTCTCCATAAGAATAACATGGGGCTGAGTACGCAGGTTTGCTGCTACGGGAGCGTTGGGTAAAAAAATTGTCTTTTTGAGCAAATATCAATGGTCCACAACCAGATGAAGCCGTATACCAAGTTTCGTCAGAATACGTTGATAAATAGGCGAGATAAAAAATTTTTCTTTTCCTCCATAAGAATAACATTAGACAACGTACTGTGTTTAGCACTTTCAATATCTCGGTAACCAATTGACGTAGAGAAATGATCAAAATACCAAATTGTGTGTTTTTTTAAGCTGAATCCAATGGTGAAAACTAAAATTTGAATATTTCAAAAATTATATGTGAAAAATTCGAAAAACCCATTTTTGGGGTACAAAACCCCCCCAAAATACCCCTTTGGGTAGAGCGATCTGGCTGGTTTTCGAACTTAAAGTCATAAATATTGCTTTACACGTTTATACCAAATTTCATCAAAATCGGATCATTTTTACGAGAGTTATCGTGCTCACGGACACATATATATATATATATATATAGATATATATATATATATATATATATATATATATATATATACAGTATCGAACGAATGGTGTTTTTGGGGTCTGGGGACCTCAAAACGAAAAGTTATCATGGTCCCGGGCCTAGGTCTTACTATGCCGACTACGGTAATAGCTTCTTCCCTATAGGGGAAATTCGCTAAAATAACTTAATTTTGATTGTAGCCATTTTATAGAGCTTAAAAAACAAATAATTTGGTATTTTCAATCATTAACCTAGGTTAAGTGGTTGTAGAGAAAAGTCAAAAAACGCGTCCATAAAATTTTCCATGTTAATCTTATGGGAAAGGTTTTTGGATTTTCCCCAGATAATTTTACTAAAAACTTCACATTTATTTTACCAAACAGTTTAGCTCTACAAAAAAATCATTTTGGTGTTTTAATTGTTGTTCTACGTCCAAGAGATATTCAAAGTCCTAAACACAGTACGTTGTCCAATGTTATCCTTATGGAGGATAAATACAATTTTATATCTCGATTATTTATGTATGTATATTGATGAAACTTGGTATGTGGCTTCTACTAGTTTTGGTATATTGACATTAGCACGAAAAATTATTTTTGTTGATTTTTACCGGTAGCAGCAAACCCGCATACTCGGCTCCCATGTTATTCATAGGGAGGATAAGTAAAGTTTTATATCTCCCTTAGTTATGAACCTAAATTAATAAAACTTGGTATGTAGGTTCACCTGGTTGAGTTATATTGGTAATAGAAAAAAAATTACTATCTTTCTCGTTGCAGCAAATCTGCGTACTCAATTCTAATGTTATTCTTATGGAGAATAAATAAAATGCTATGTATCACTTATTAATGAATGTATTTTTGTGAAACTTGGTAAGTGGCTCTAGGTAGTAGTTTCCCACATGAATGCATTGGAAATTCGCTAAGTACGCAGGTTTGCTGCGACGGGGGTATTTCAATAAGCCACTTCCACACCTACTGCAACCATTGCAGAGTAAATGGAACCATGTGTATCAGAACAGGCTGATACAGTATGATACGCCTGACGAGGCCTTGTAACTTACAAACAATTTATTTAATGAAAAGGCCTAATTTCTTTGATATCTTAACAAATATGTAACGTTTATCTGAAGACAATTATTTTGTAAACGTTAATGCTATGATAACGCAATTACATTTTGTGTTTGCAAAACTCAGCGAAATATATTTTACCTCGGTCAGTTTAGCTACATGCGTTAATTGACAACTAACATTTCTCACAACACTACTCACAAGTTACTGAAGAGGATTTAATAATATAAAAACATTTGCAATATATAAGTCTAAATTCCGAGTTGATGCCCAGCAAGATTGTTAGATATGATAAATCCATTTAGCAGCCAGTAGCTTCGGACGACCCCAAATAATTCTTTGTGATTGTGGTGTGACGAATGCAATGTGCGGAGAGGTTTAGAGGGGACGTTAATAAGTCAGTCCTACAATGGGCCAGCTGAGCTAGCGCGGCCCTCCCTAAACGACAGTGTTGGGGTTGAGGAGGGAACGCTACGATCGTACTTTGCAAGATTCTCCTAAATTTCTTCTTATGTTTCGTTTAAAAATCATATTCCAATAGGGATTTCATACATTGGGGAACCGAGCTATGCTCGGTGAAGGTCACTTTGTTTGTTTAATAGACTAAGAATAATTTTCACCACACCCCAAAATAATGATGGGCAGATTTACTTAGCTCAATTGCCTTTTTTCTGAAAGTTTAAGATCCCTCATATTGTTATTATAACTACCTTCGGGTTGAATCTGTATACACACTTTTGATTCATTTCGGATGTACCCTATATAAAATCAACATTCAATGGTTTAATCACTGTTCTCGTGAAAAATACATGTACATCTTGCTGATTATGAAGAGCTGTTATGATTCTTTTGTTCTGATTTGAAATGCCAATGTTCATTTTTAAATTTTAAATTTAGATTGTTTATATAATTCAATTTTTTCTATACGATACCGGCCTATAACTTATTTGTAATTCATCAATTAGTTGATTACAACATTTGAAGGAAATATTTGGAGCCGTTTTTGAGATTATAGTTGCAAGCAAGCATTTAAAACATTATCCATATGGTTTTACTGTTTAATAACTTTGTTCTTTAAGGTGGTGCAGTCGACTCTATTGACAAGCTATTCCGCCTAGAGGTCAGGCCAGTCGCTGCTCACCCACACACATGCAGAGTCCCGGATGCTCACTCACACACACGCAGAACCCTCCCCTCAACTACCTACCCCCAACCCCCAACTTCCCCAAGCGGTCAAACCACTTTCACTCAGCTGGGCTTGCTACTCGCCCTGCCCTGAACCTTCATCGGGCACCAAGATTCTGAAATGGCAAATAGCAAGCAGCACAGCGGAAACTCAACTCAACCAGCCTCTCCGCATGTGTTATAAACATATTTATTTGTTATACAATTTTCAGCGGTTAATATACCATTTAAAAATGTCATATTTAATGAATTCAGTCAAGTCTCTCAAATCTATGATATCGTAGATAAAATTAATTATAAAACGTATTTAACAAGTTGGGAACGCTCTACTAACATACAAATAACCCCGTCGCAGCAAACCTGCGTGCTCAGTGAATTTCCAATGCATAAATATGTGCCTCGCTACCACATAAAGCCACTTACCAAGTTACATAACAATACATACGTAAATAAGTGATATATACTATTTTTATTATCGATTTATTTGGATTTTACCTATCACTTATAGTGTTTAAAACACTAGAAACAATAGTTTTTAAACCCTAGAAGCGATAGGTAAAGCCCAAATAAATCAATTATAAAATTCAAATCCATCGCTATTATGAGTTTCAAAAATACAGTATAACATTTTATTTTAGGGCTGAGTACGCAGGTTTTCGCTGAAACAAGGAAGATAAGAAACTTTTTTTATACAATTATCAAAATAACTCAAGAAGATGAAGCTTCATACCTTTATTTATTTAATTTAGGTTCATAAGTAAGGGAGGTAGGCCATATCAAACATTAACTATTCTTCATAAGAATAACACTAGGGCTGAGTATGAAGGTTTGCTGCTTCGGGGAAAATAAAAAATTGTTTTTTATGCAAAGCATATAAATAGGCCAGAACTAGGTCAATTCACATACCAAAGTTTCGCTAAAATATGATCACTTTAAAGAAACTGGAAAGAGTATTTTTTATTTGAATTAAACAGATAATTTTAATCAAATATTTGTTTACAAAAATCGAATTAATACAGTTCATATGATAACGGTTTTTAACAAGATCCAGTATAAAATACGATTGAATCACGGATAAAATATCTGATAACAATTAAACACATTAACTTTGAAACAAAGTCTAAGGCATCAGTAAACTACTGGTAGTAATTCTAACAACATTTTAAAATATCAGAACTAACCGTTTGTTTGCGATTTTAATTTACTATATATATGATTGGCCTAGTAGAGCAATGGTTAAATATTTTTCTACCATAGTGAAGTTTGTAAACTTTAGATGTGCCCAAAAAACGGGTGGCAGTTTGGTAGTACTGTACCCAGATTGGGAGGGAGGCAAATGGTTTCCAAAAATATACATTACCACCAAGAGATATCCTGGTAAACCATGTCAGTCAGGTCCCGAATTTTGTATTGCTTGAATTCCTTTACAGCAACTTTAGAGACTCAATAGACACGGTCCGAGACTGTCCGTAGAAACCACAATACCCCATGTTTAAGAGTAGGACTGGCTGTCTTTACCCAAAAACAGGCTGTGAGAGTAAGAGTATTTTTTTCTGTTAATGTGCAAGTGTAAAAACTTTAAAATGACACATCGATTGTCCAAATCGGTTGAGAAATAACGACGTATCGGGCCAAAAACGAAATTCCTTAGCGATTTAATATGTTAAGACTGGGCCGTATTTAGGACCTCTGGGGCCCCGGGCGAATACGAAAATGGGGCCCCCCTAACATAAATACAAGCATGTATGTAGGTATACATACAATAGATATTTCTCTATTCCGTAATATAACCTTATTAATTTTAATTGTCTAGTCTGTAATAAATACACAAAATATACAAATAATTAACAAATTTTAATTTGTTGTGAAAACTTTAAAAATTTTCATAATAATAATGTTGTATTTAATTTTCTTTACAGGATTTAGTCTGGTTTTAGCTCTCAAGCCTATATCCAACAAGTTACTAATATATTAAGTTAATATACAATAAAAAACATTATGACTAGTTAAACCAACAACTTATAAATTTAAAAATAAATATCTCGTGTAGTTGCTTTACCACAAAAATCATCGTACTAACATGAAAACAATCAAAATATAGCACATATGAAATGTTTTGTTATGTTATGATTTGTTATAATAAATGTTATATTATGTGTTTGAATTCAATACACATTGATTTGGAACTATTTAAAAGGTCGTAGATCAACATACTGCTGGATAGACTTTATTAAATAGTATTTCATGCAGTATAGACGGTAAAAACTCCTTTCTCGGCATTTCTTGGCTGAAAAATCATAAATTATGTGTTCAAGTAACATAGGCAATGCCAACGCAAAATATGATTTTGTAAGCTCTGGTTTAATGCTAATTCAAAGGTAACTTTTTACAAGTTTAAAATTTAAAACATGTTCTTATTCCGGATGCATTTCATATTATCGCACATAAAAATATTCTTAAAGAGATTTAAATATTTGGAAATGTAGTAAAAAGTCAGTTATATTGTAGACGTTTGTACATTATTTTCGAGATAAGTTTACGTGATTTTGATACAATGAAATATTATCTTTATCATTGGGCCTTGTTTCTTCCTACGTTAAACTTGATGTGTGGGGTAATCGCAGGATTCAGTGTTGGCAACAATGATAAGCATACATCCCGTAACACTCACTGATACCGGGGCAGTGCTGATCGTATTGAGTAATAATTAAAGTAAACAAAGCAGACGTTTTAAAATCCCCATGCTTTTCTTATGGGGGATGTTTTACGTTGTTGTTCGTTTGCTGGTAAATATTTAGAAATACTGTTATTTTTCCCGAGTCCCAGGGATCAAGACCTCTCCCATTATCCTGCAATTAGCCAAACTCCCACAATTTTGACTTAAAAATTTCGCTTACAGAATTATATATAAAGACGATACGAACAAAATAACAACAACAAGAAATAGGCTAAAAGCTACCGTACCATTATTATTATCATCTTTATTATTAATTGTATAATCATATTTAGGATAACCTCAAACACTTATGACTACTCAGTGTCCTACGTTAACTGACTTTCGTAACCAATTATAGTTTTGATACTATTAATTAATTACTTTATATTTGGCTGTTTGTTCCTAACAATTTATAATATATCAAAATTAGTTTTGTGCAACAATAACAACAAACTTAAATCGGCTTGAACGGAATATGCAACTTCCAAGTACGGCAGAGCATGGCTGTTATAATTTATAACAATACAATACATACAATCTATGCTCAGCAAAATAAGTGCTCTACAATGCCATCAGTAGTTATGTTTCAAATCTTACCTGGCCAATTTTAGTTACTGGATTTGGGCAAGTTTATCAAGTCCGCACATGGTATTAAAATAATACAAATTATTGAATGACTTTGGATTTGATACTTAGTTTGAACGTACACCTTTTACATCTTACAATTATTTGTATTGTTTTCAGTTAAGAAATAATCAACTTTTTCAGAACAAATTTAAAAACTGCCTCCTTAGTGGTCTGAAGGGTCCCACTTTCGTGGCCTGAGGGCCCCCCTCGGGCCCGGGGCCCTGGGCGCTCGCCCCGTGCGCCCTTACGGCCCTGATATAAGGCTAGTTTTGCCCAACAGCTTCTATTGTTCATCTGAGTTATGTTTTATAGTCAAATAAAATCACACAGCTGAACAAATTGTAATTCATTGCTCTTTATAATCAAACGTGCTCTTTATAAGTGCGTTTGTATTTTAAAATATGGTTGGCAACTATTTAATGTGAAATTGAAGAGTCATAAATTATGTTTGACTAACATAGAAAAAAGCAAAGAAAACTGTGTATAAACAACTTGATTATTAGCTAAGAAAAACCCTTTTCACTAACAGAAATAAAATGTGGCGTTTTTGTCTTAAGAATAAATTTGTAGGGCCTAATTAACAATTGTAAAAATATATTAAACATCTTTGATGGGCATAAAGAAATCTGACTTCAGGCCTACATACAACTTAACACGACCTGGCTTTTAGACCTTTGTTTTATTTGCAAGGAGGATACCTCCTCTGTCACGGGGTGACGGTGCCGGCAGTTGGCACGGCGGGCCGATGCGGGGTAGTGAGAGAGAGAGAGATTGAGAGAGAGAGGAGATGTGTGGGAGAGCAAAGGGATGTGCGAGTGAGAGAGAAATATGGTGCGCGGGTGCCTGCACGTGCGAGTCGGGGCGATATGGGCGGCTCAGGGTATAGCGTCCCAATTGTAATTGAAACGCTATATATAATTAAATTTACTATTTGTTATGTATTAAAATAATTAATGTATAAAAATATAAAAGATGTTTTGTGAATAATTGCTGGCAGTTGCAAATAAGAATTGCTGGTGCTACTTGGTTTTGCAAGTCAAGGCAAGATCGCGATTTTCTTGTTCGGGTTTGTTAGACTGAGAGTTGGAGACAATGATTTAAATTCTTCCTTGGCTGGATTGAACCGGAGCTGGGTCACGTGACGGCCGGCGTGGTCGCGTTCTGGAAGTTTCTTAGCCAAGGGGTATATATTCACGATCGCTGGGAGGCTACGGCATTTTTACGTTGACCATTGGTCTTGTGTGTGTGTCGTACGTCGCCCAACGAAACGTGAATCTCTTCAGATTTGAAGGTACAAAGTTGTTTTAAAATTTAGAGTTTCGATTTAAATAATTGCTCCAATTTCTCATTTGTTGTTTTTCAAAAAGGGGAACAGTTAGTAAAACAATTATTTCTTTTTCAGGGTTCGAAGCGTTTCATCCTTTCATCTTTTTATGGTTTCATCTTTTCTTGGTTTGGAAGATTAAAAATTAAAGTCCAGTAACATTAAATAAAGATCGAACTGTTAATGTTATATTTTGAAAGACAGAAGTGATAAGCAAAACCAAGTTAAATTTTATTTTGAATTTTGAACTGTTTTATTTGACAAGAAAAGTTTTATTTAATTTATTTAAATATATACAAGAAGAGTTTATTCATTTCTTTAATTTTATTTATGACCACCACTTCTTAAAATCCACAAGAAAATTATAGCCTGTGTAACAGCGCTATAAGGGGTAGATAGGTGTCTGGCGCGGGCTAAAATTAAAAAGTTTATTGTACACAACTTTTTTATGAAACCTAATTTTTACATATTCTTGTGTAAAACTGTCTTTGTACACCCTTGGCTTGGGTTAGCTGAAGTTTTAAAACCACTCGAATAAAATACAACCGAGATACAAACTTTATTTCCTGAAATAATAAAAATTTTATTAAAATCCATTTAGGTGACCCTTAGGTATATTTTTTGTAAATATATAAACCAATTTTGAAACATTTGTGATTGGCCGTTTTCAACTGGTGTATAATTCAAAATACCTCTAAAACGGCACTTCAAAGGGTGAAAAAACCAACATAACGGAAATATTTTTCCAAAAAATGTGTGTTTACGGTTTGTATAAACGTAATAAACAAAAAACAGTGAGAAAAAAAATTAAAATTTTTTGACTGCACAGCCTTAACGTAGTGTCATGAAATCAGTTGTTCTCTTCACATTATTTTTTATGAATGAATGGATTTGTTATAAAGCATCTGTTTGTAAAATAAAAACAATATCTCATTAAAATACTATTTAATTTAAATCCTTGGAAAATATGAATAAGATGTTTACTTACATAATGTAAGCATTTTATATTGCTTACTTTTATTACGTTACGTAACAAATGCAGGGGTAGGGTGTGCTCAATGGTTACAGTGTGTTATATGTGAGAGAGTTTGAAATGACGAAAGAATGAGTTACGGAACATGAGAATGGGCCTTTAGTCAGCGAATCAAGAAAGGGATGAAATCTCTTACTAAAAAATGTTACTTCATTAAAACAGAAATCAGTTCTTTATTGTAATTTTACTTTCATGTAGCATTGGCAAACGTTCAGAATCTTACACAGTAACATGAATAAAAATAAAACAAGAAGAAAAAAGTCCAAGTCAGTACAAAGGTTTAACAACTAAAAAATATTTTTAGCTAATTTACCCTATAGGGAAGAATCTATTGCCGTAAGTGTCAGCATAGTAAGACTTAAGCCCGAGACCATGATAACGGTTTTTTTTGAAGTCCCCAATTGCCAAAAATACTATTCGTTCAGATTTATATACGTGAGTGTGTCCGTGAACGCGACCACTTAAAAAAAGTTCGATTGAGCTTAAATCTAGCACCAATGTGTTAAGTGACATTCATTACTTTAATTTTGAAACACAGAAAGATCGGACCATGGGAAAGGAGTTTTACGGGGGTTTAAAATTTTCCAAAAATCAATGTTTTATTTTGAATTTTTCGCACTATGACATTTTAAAAACACAAGCTTTTGGTTTTGACTATTTAATAAAGCTTAAAAAACAAAACGTTTACTACTTTTAATCATTAACCTAGGTTAAGAAATTGCAGATTAAAAAAACAACATATTCATAAAGTCTTCCATATTAATCTTAAGGGGAAAAGGTTTTTAGCTTTTTCTCAGTTAGTTTTGCCTCTGAAAACTTCACATTTGTTTTTACCAATAGGTTAAATTGCAAGAAAAGTCAATTTTGGTGTTTAAATTGTTGTTATTTGTCTAACAATTTTAGATATATTGAAAATACTAAACGCAGTACGTTGTATCATGTTATTCTGATGGGTAATAAATACAAATACATAACTCGATTATTTATTTATCAGGACAGGATAAATAAACAACGTCTCGCAACATTACAAATTATTTATACTGTACTTACATAAAAAACGGTAAAAATACAAAAAATTGGTACAAGGCCATCGATTTCAAGCAGTTACACAGGTCAAAATTTATTAATGAGTGTTTATTACTGTATATTGATGAAACTTGGTATGTTCTATCAATAAACTGGTGGAGGCCTATTTATATTTGCACCAACAATTTTGTTGTTGATTGTCCTTGTAGAAGCAATCCTGCATTCTCAGCCCTAATATGGAGAGTACGTGAAGTTTGAAATATCATTGAAATATGAACTTAAATTAATACAACTTGGTATGTAGTTCACCAGGTTGAGTTATATTGATAATTGTATACAAACACGTTTATTCTCTGCGTTTTTGCAGCAAACCTGTGTGCTCAGCCCTAATGCTATTCTTATGGATATAATAACAAAAGTTTGATGTCTCCCTTAATAAACCTAAATTAATAAAACTTGGTATGTAGTTTTCACCTGGATAAGTAATATTGAAAATTCCCATTAAAACGAATTTCTTATCCTCCTTGTTGCAGAAAACATTCGTACTCAGCTCAATGTTATTTTTATAAGGAGAATAAATCAAATGTTACATTATTTATGAATGTATTTTTATGATACTTGGCAAGTCTTTATGTGGTAGTGAAAAACATACATATGAATTGTAAATTCACTGAGTACGCAGGTTTGCTGTGACGGGGGTATTGTCATTTAGATACTCACTGTAGTACTCTTTTAAAACAAAAAAGTTGCTTGATACTTTACTAAGTGTATATACCTGAAACTTTCTCTAGGTAGGGTGGAATTGCATTAAACAATTTTATACCTGAATATAAAATTTGATTTTCAAAAAAGCAGTGTTTTGGCGAGGAATGGTTAGGGATCCAACACTTCTAAAATGCAACTTTAATGTGTGACTAGTCTGAAAAATTTGTTTACAAGAAAATTAAGGTAAAAAATATATAAATATATAAGGTTCAAAAATATATAAATACAGGAAAAAGTAAAATAATTATAGTTATAAATAGACTCTTCTGCATAATTCAAGCATCCTCAACCCAAATGTCAGTCTTACCGTGATCTATTGTAATAGAATTACTTTCTTCGTTCAGATGGATTCTGTGCCTCATGTTGGAATTCCATACCGCATGTGAGGATACAAAGAAACAGTAGTAAGAAGAACTTTCATCAAACTAAGCAATGTAAACCGAGCAACCTACAAAGGATGAAGATACTACTATTCATTTTAGTTGAACCTGTATCGATTTTTTTGAACCAAGAAAGTTGTTACAGTAATACTTGAAATTGTCCGAAATACTATTCTGATGCGCTTAGATTTGTTAGTATTCATGGAGAGGCTTTTATCAGCCAACCACTGAAGCAAAATACTTCTCTATATAATTGTGTCATCCCTAGATTGGGACGAGGACATGGATGTAGTGACATACCATGGAGCATATCATTAGTGACGGCTTTATAGTTTTATGTTACGAACATCACTGATACTAAGATACGTGTCGTCATGCAAACAAACATATATCAGATCTTGGCACTCTACTGGCAATGGCATTTACGAAATTTAAAAAGAGGATCGGTCCAAGGACTAACCCTTGCAAAAACTCCAGAGCCAACCACAGCTTAATCAAATTTTCGACACTCAGTGTAGCTCTTGTCGTCAATTTAATCTATTTTAACAGTTTATTTTCTCCCCAGGATGGACTTAACGTAAATATCCAATCTAAAGCAAGGCTTATGATGCGTCAGTGTTCCAATCTTTTGAAGAATAAAATGTGGTTAACCTTGTCGAAAGCTTCACTAAGATCTAAGGGTTATAAAATTAAATGTTTGTGTTTGTGGTCATCGATGGTTTTTGAAGATGTCGCAAGATTAGATACTAAATTTCACTTGTGGGCTTAGAAAATAGATGGAAAACACTAGTACTTTGACAGGGAGGTCTAGAGTAACGGATGGTTTTTCATCAGAATTACCAATAATGTTAGAGAGAAACTTATTTCATTCATTCGATACTTCTTCGGCAAGTATAAAAGATGCCCATAATAATTCTTAATGGTGATACAGTAGTCAAGTTAATGCTCTAAAATAATCTAAATCCTCTTTTAATAATATAATAGTAGGAAAGTAATAACTGAAATAACAAAAAACGAGTTCGCACGCAGCACGCTGACGTGAGGGAAGTGAATTTCCACTTAAAAACTATAAAACTCAAAATCAGTTAAAAACATACATTATTCCAATTTTTATTCAAATCTGAAAACATTGATTTTTTGGATGTTCTGATGCTCCTGGTTCTATTTACCTGCAATGCTGGATTTACCTGCAATGCTGGGATTCCATTTTTGCGCATTATAAAGTTAGGAGAAGGTCCAGTCAGGCTTTAAACTAGGCGTGAGGTCGTTGGGGATGATTTAAGTACACCAAAAATGAATAACATGCTTTTCTAATGTAAAATCCCCAAAAGGCAACGTACTGTGTTTGGTCGATACATATTTTCTTTAATAACTCGGTAAATATTTATGCTAGAATGACGAGAGAGGGCTTAAAAGTTTCACCACACTAATTCCCATCTTTTCACATGCATTAATTTCACATCTGGGGCTTTTCTGACCCTTATTGGGCCCAAAAACTCGAAATTTGAAAGATTGATCCCCAAAAAAGGGGTTTAGAGTTTTCCGATTGTTTTGCCCAACGAACTTGTCCAACTGATTATAGAAAGGATCGTCCCTACCAAATTTGAAGTAAATCGGACAAAAATTGTGACCGCAAGAGTGCAAACACACACACACACACACACACACACACACACACACACACACACACACACACACACACACACATATATATGTAAAATTTTGAACGACCCCCAAAACGTGTTCAGGGGGTCACGTTAGGAACTTCTATGGTGGTCCCGGCCTTAAGTTTCACCGTGCGGGTCATGCTAATAGTTCACTTTCCAAAGGAAATTCACTAATAAAGAGGTCATTCCCATTTTTACATTTACTTAATAAATTGCTTCGTCTACACAGTCTTCAAAACCCGGTTCACACGCCTCTCAAGCCCGTGGGTAAGACCATGCAATTGCAATTCCATCCTCAGTACGCCCTCCCTTGCCCCCTCCCAACCCTGGCCAAGGGTATAATCTCATTCGGAACCACTGGATCAGTTGACACTTCTGTCTTTTGTGGTCCCGGATATAAATAGATCCTTGTGCCACGAGCGAATAAAATGTCCAGCCCTTGAAAGGTACAATGCTGTCCAAACCGCAACTCGCAACTCGAGCAGCTGTTATGATAATCGGAGAGGTTATATTGTTTGGAGATGAAATATAGACGGCAGTGGCGGAGTGGCGGTGGCGCACGTCCCTGATTGGCCGTGGGGCGGGGCTTCGTTCGGGTGGAAACGCTTTATAAATCAGCTGATCAGCTGCCCTAACATGCTGCTGCTAGATTGAATGAGTTGATGTTAATTTAATATTTTATCTCGCTGCATGGTGGTGCACGATCCAGGGCTACGATTAAGTTATAGGACAATGTGGTGATAGAATAAATCGTATTTGAAGAAAAATCTAGGAACTGACCCTATTTTTAATTATTTAAAAATTGTTTTAGAGAATTGAGATGGTCCTTTTAATTAATTTTTGCAAGAAGACTGTACTGCCAGTAAATAAAGTTATCATATGAATTAGTTACATATTACAAAAGCATGGCAAAAGCTAATTAAAAAAATACTCAACTCCATCCGCAAACTCACTGCAAACCATTTTTGAAAATAATAATAATGATATTTATTCATCGAAAAACAATTATAAATTGTGTAGGCTTTTACAAAAATACTGCAGCTGAAATTTTCTTCTTTTTCATGTTAGTCTTATCCAATGAAATCCTTACCGTTCCATCTCTCTACATCCTACAAAACATAACAATTATAAAATTAGATCCATCCAAGATGAGAAGTGACTGCCACATATACAATTTAAGAAACTTAAACTTGAATTACAATCTTCAACAACATAGATTAACTAAAACCAGCAAATGTCCTCAAATAATAGGATCAAGAATGTTTAATTTCCTGCCAGACAATTTAAATTCAATAACAAATTTAACTTTTCAATTACTTAAAAAAAAACTTAAACAACACCTTGTTAATAAACCGTACTACAGTTAAAATGAATATTTTGAAGAACATCAAGTTTTAAATATAAATAGGCCTATGCCGCAAAACAAATGCTCACAACTACTCTATACTCAGCAACACATATACACAAGAAGAATGTGACAATTCCCTGATCTCTTACGATTACGAAGAAAGAGGATCCAGTAAAAGTAAAGTAAAACAAACAACAAGCAATCACAAATAAATACAAAATTACTTCAGCTCAACAACAAACATTGGTAACTTCTAATATATGTTTATTTTATGTTTTGATTACATTGAAAATAATTTGTAAGCAGACATCTTTAATTTAAATTACTTTTGGTTATTTATTTAACATCCGAAAACTTTAATTGATATATTTGTAGGGTAAACCTTAGCCACAATACGTTTATTTATAAATACCACTGTAGCTTTGTATGAAGAAGGTTATTATTTACTGTACTTTCAAATAGTTGATTTATATTGTAACCAATTATATAGGTAACAATGGGAATACGCTCTCATGACAGCACAAATAAGGTGTTTTCTTTAGTGTGAAAAATAAGACAAAGTATTAGTTTCAAATTGGTTTAATTTAGTAATAGTTTACTTGTTACAATTTTAGATAAATTAATGGTTACATTTTCACTGTTTAACAAATTAAATAAAATGTTTCTAAAATAATTAATTAAAACAATGTTTTAGACACAGCAAGTGGTTAATGGATGGATAGATGGTTGGTAATGGATTGGTTAATGGTTTAATAAATAAGCACGGACCACAAAATTATATTAAATGTTTCTAAATTACTAAGCCTCTATCCATTTAACTTCTGTTGATTTTAATTTAACGTATATTATTAACTAGCTGCAATCGTTCCCGGTTTCACCCGGGAATACAGTCAAACAGCTGTAACCTGGCACATGGACTCGAGGTAGAAATCGTGTACTCTCATGGCACAAAACATCGGTCGGGGAAGACCGGGCCCCGACCCTTATTAGCCGCGCTTGAATGGACATTAGCCGGCCGTAATAAACAACTCACCCTATTGATACACTTGTTCTACGTAAATACTCCTTAATATAAACACTGGAATCAATGAAATTAACTTGCCTGGCTTGAACGATATCATGTAATGATTAATGATTTAAAATTTAAATGCAGACATCCTCTTATAAAATATAACTTATAGTATTAAAATACCTTGTTTCCAATTTGACACAACAGAGAAAAATAATTTTAAAACTTATTCAAAGACAGACATATTTATTTAAACATTAACAATGTTATTTTCATAAGAGGGTTCAGTCAAAAACCTATTAGAACTTTTTTTCAAATATCTCTACTCTATAAATATATCATTTTATAAAACCTCACATATTGCAAAGTGTGTATGTTTCTACCTTCATTACTGAAAAAATTACATTATATTTATATTACATGTTTCCAAAGAAATGTGAGTACATGAAAAGAAACAACATATTTATATTACATGTTTATAATGGATATGAGTACGTTAAAAGATAATTAAAAACATTTAACTAATAAATTAAAATACGTACAAATATATACAAAATAAAGACACGTTAATTATGTGTTTAGATGATTTATAATACAAGGAAATAGACAAGGCATCGATAAAAATATATAAGAAATTAGTGAAAGAAGCTAAATTATTATACAACAGCAACTATATATTGAATAGTCCTAAAAATAAATTAAAAGCAATATGGTCGCTAATCAATAAACTAACAGAATTAGAATCGGCAATAGAAAAATTGTGGGTGACAACATAATCTTTAACTTCTGCCCAGATCAGTTCGATTGGGGTTAAGTCGGGGTGATATGGAGGCAAACGCAAAACACTGTGACCAGCCTTTGCCTTGCTTAATTCTTCGTCCAGAACGTATTTTTTAAACTGGGCTTTGTGGTTCTGGATTAACTTGTATAACTTTAACTCAGCAGCCGGAAAACAACAACCCTGGGTCGTCAACCCCATGAGTCACGCGGCGGGGTTTTGCAGCCCACACAGCGGCGAGGGCCAATGTTCTGAGAGTAGGAATAGGAAGGGTTTTCCGCCCCCTTCCCTTTCGGACTCGCCAGTCCCAAGTGCCAGGTTACAGCTGTTTATTAATACGACAGTTGTGTGTGCTGCATTCTGTGATTGACCCGTGGAACTACTACGAATCATAATCAGCTGATAGAAGAATAACACAGCTTTGGAACTTTGAAGCCCCGTGGGGCATAGCCCTATGGGAATTTCTTAAAATCTCTTCTTAGTGGGTGCCTTTGCTACAAGAGGAGTCTACATGCAAAATGTCGTGCTTTTATTAGGTGCAATGGTTTGGCCTGGGCGTTGATCGTAATTTCGTATTTATAGATATAGATGTACTCGTACAATTGTGTTCAAATTTAAAATCTAAGTTTTATCGAACATTAATAATAGTCGCGCCGTGCGTGAGAGTAAAGATGTTCTTTTACACCTTGTATACCGACCATAACAATAATTATGGTCTGTTGATGCCCTAGAAACATATGATAAAAAAAATTTCGGCTATGTACCAAACGACTGTACGATATCAGGGAAACAATTCTATCTCTAAAATGTTTCTTCCGATTTTGCAGAGACATTTACAAATATCTCTTCAGTGTTATTGGCATCAAAATTGGCACTATAGTTTCCGCTATGATGATTGTTGGTTTTATGAGATTATTTATCTATAAATTACGGCTCATGCTCATGTGCAGTGGGCAACGAGAGCCGCGGGTAGAATGTGCAGGCTTTGACGCTGGTAGACTCAGTCGCCAGTGGTATTTAAGTTTTCTCCGGTTGCCCGGTTGTTCGGACAGCCCAGGCCAATCCTCATAATCTAGTAACACATACTGGAATGCGGCAGGGGTTGACGGTGGTAGATTTTGTCATAGCCCCGATATTTTGC
This sequence comes from Allygus modestus, assembly GCA_963675035.1. Taxonomy (NCBI): domain Eukaryota; kingdom Metazoa; phylum Arthropoda; class Insecta; order Hemiptera; family Cicadellidae; genus Allygus; species Allygus modestus. The sequence continues at coordinate 127,424,175 of OY776112.1, read as the reverse complement.
GCTTGACTCCATCTCCGGCTGCACCACCGCCTCCGCATCCGGTGTGTCATCGTAGTCTATGAGTGGGGCCGTCACTCCGTCACTCGATGCAGTAGTGTCCTCCAGCCATCGTTCCGGGTGGCGCTGGCGGGCTCCTCCCCACCACAACGCTCCTGCCGCTCCGGCTCCGCCAAGCAAAACCGACCCTTGAGGTCCCTCCTGACTCCTGGTCCTAAAACAATTAAACAATCGTGCTGGTTCAAAATTCTGCTTTCACCATGATAAATTCAAACGAGATCGCACGCAGCACGCTGACGTGAGGAAAGTGAACTTCCGCATTAAAACCTTTAAACAAATCTAATAAATGGTTTAAAACAACACTGTTAACATTTTTTGGAAAATTGAAAAATTTTATTTTTGGCCATTCAGATGCTCCTGGTTATATTTAAATTTACTCTTAGGCAATGTTGTACATTATAGGGTTAGGAGGAGGTATATTCAGGATATAAAGTTGGTATAGGGGTATTGGGGGTGATAAAACTACATCAAGAAAGGAAAAACAGCCTTTTCCAGTGTAAAATCTCCATAAGACAACGTATGGGCATTAGTTCAAACCTTTTAAGTTGAATCGGTAGGAACATACAACATACCTAATATATCAGATTAAACACAAGCCTATTCCCATTAAGAACGTGTTTTAGGGCCCCACCCCCGAACCTTCAGAATACTTATTTTAACAATCTTGCACCTGCTACTGGACTGATGGAGATTAAATTCCGTAGTGAAAAAACAGATTAAAAATACTTAAGGGATCTGCCCCACTGACCTTTAATATAATCATCACAAACTACTCAACCAATAGAGCTGAAATTTGGTACTATAAAGGACATCAGCAACAACAACATGGCCCATAATGGAGAGTCATGGTGTTTTTCTCTCTAGAGATTTCATACAGACCATGCTTGAGTGTGCATGGATGTGTGCTTGAGTCATGGGGGGACGAGATCTATGCCTCCCTAAATAGATATTTTATTTAGCCAACTACTGAGTGCCTCAACTTAACAATAAATTTGAAATCATTTTCGATAAGGGTTGAGGAGTTGTATTAGGTCCTTTTAAAAGTTGAGAACAGAACATTGGAAAACAGGTGATGGTCTCATACAAATCCCTCCTTCACTCTGTTCAATCGATGAATAACAGGAACTAATGATCGACAGTTTTTTCCCTGAGGTTCATAAACAGATTAATTTCGAAAGTACCTTGTGTAAAATTAATTCGGTTGTTATTCTTATGAAATTCATCTATTATTTAGACATACCACCCGTACGAAGGACGGGTACTCAGCTAGTTTACAATATTATGGGAATGTTAGGTACATCGACACAATAGGTTCAAGTAAAAATTAAATTATCACTAAATGCTGGGGGGTTGTAACAAATTGCATACAAGAATTTCTTAATGTATGTTTCAATTTAGAGACACACCGAAGAAAGACTACGCCAGTCCATCGTAGATGAAATAATAAAATTAGTAAAATGATTAAGAGGAGGAATGAGGAATAATTAGAAAATTAAGACCCAATCAAATACCGTTTCCTAGGGTTTAAAATAAATTCTCGAAATCACTACCTTGGTAATTTAATTTAATATGCTGACGTCAGTCCATATTAATATAATTGTATGCAGCATTTCCCTTATAGAGAGCTCTTTCACTCAGCTCATTCGCCCTTCAGTAAATTGTAGAATGTGCGTGGTGAAGTTGTAAGAAGAACGTGATGAACCGTCTAAATAAAGAACACATGTTTAAGTAGTCATCTGACCAATAAATTTAATGCTTATAAGATTAATATGGTGAATGCCAGTAGGGCCGAGCCCTAAACGGGGATCGAAGCTGGATCAGATCTGTTGTGTTTGCCTTTAGTATATTAGCTATACTAGCAAATTTTAGTAATCGGACCAGTACTGTAGTGTCAGAAATATGTAATTCAAAAGCAAGATTAATGGAGATTCAAGAATAATCCTTAAAAATGTTGTTTATGTTATTTTCACTCTGTAGTTATGCAATTTAGTACAATTTCACTTTCGTTGGTGCCAAAATACCAACACTTACAGTAGTTTCATTTAAGAGGGGGCTTCTACTTCTGCTTCTCCCATACAAGCAATGTTAACTTTCAAAGCCTGTCCCTCCTTTACGTATTTTCTGAAATCGTTGATTTATGGATACTTTTAAAGTGCAATAACATACGTAGTGATTTTAGTGACCAGAATTTCAATATGGCAAATGGTTCCCCCATAAAAAAAACGTAAATATTGAATATTTTAGAATAAATAATTACATTTTATTCCTTTGACAAAATGTTTGATCAGCATTACAAATTATTGCTTAATTTAAAACTAGATATGGTAATTTTTGAAGTACTGTATATAATATTTATTAGTATTATTTTCTCCATGTTGTTCTTATTTTATCATAGTTTCTTGAAAATATACCTACTCTTCAGTGGTGATTTTGATAATCAAAAAATTCATCTATTGTATACAAAGTTTTTTTTAAGATGATAAGATTTAATTTTTGGTTTAAACCCTCCAGAAGGTAAATTTATAGATTGGTTAGGCATTTTATTCATTGATTTTATTCCATTGTATATTAGTTGAGCTTTGTAAAATGTTATTCTATGATAATTATGGGTATAATTTTTGTTTTCGAAGATTTAAATTACAAGCGTTTACATGCACGGTTTGAAAAATAGTTTTTGACAAAAATAAATGTTTCCAATATATAAATTGACCAATATGTTAATAATTTGTTTTCTTAAAAAATGTATCGACATGAATCTCTTGGTTTCATGTTAAATATAATACTTAGTGCAGCTTTTCGCAGTTTAAATATATGACATACATTTGAATTTTCCATATTCCAAATCTGGATGCCATATGTAAAGTGAGGGATGAATAAAGAATGGTAAACATTTAAAAGTACTTGTCTGTTACAAATGTGGGATAATCTTCGCAATATAAATACATTTGTTTATAATTTATTACTCATTTTATCAATTTGATTGTGAATTATGTTGGACGATTATTATTTGCGATATCTAAATTTCTCTCACTGAAATCGCTTGGGATTATTTAGCTTTAATAAAGTAAGCTAGAAATCAACGATATCGAATAATCCGTTGAGGAGGGATGTGCTTTGAAAGTAAACATTGGCCATAATATGAGGGAAGCAGGTACAGGAAATGATACGTGACTGTATCCCCATCCACGTACGCAAGTAAGACATGATTTCCCCGAGAGCGCCGCACAATGTGGTGGCGGAGGGGCCCATCTCCCATCACATCTGCTCCGAGAGTCTCTTGATCAGCGGGCGTTCCTGAAATTCGGAAATGGATGATGGATGGGCAGCGGTGAATGGCGCAATTTGCAACTCTCGCCCAAAATCGCTTCCGGGGCAACGGTTTTGGGCGAAAAAACTCAAAACCGTGAGATCGGACACATGTCGTCGTCATCGAATCGCGATCGGCGACGAACGGGGAAATCGACAATTGAGCGATGAGGTGCTTGAATCAATTGAATCGTTCAACCGCTAATCGGGATTGGGAAATCCCCTCTCTTGATGAGACACATGAAAATTGAATGAAAAGCTAAACGAAGCATTAAGACTTACGTAAATTTACAGTGATGACTCAATTTGTACAGTAGGCCTCATGATTAGTATTGTATTCATGTTATTTGCCTTCTGAATTGATATATGACGACTTAAAAAATAACGCTACTTACCTTATCATCGTCAATCCACTAGTATCATTAGATTAATAGTTTTGGGACTAGTACTGTTCCATTATCATTTGTTATATGAAGATTTGATAATGGGACAGTACTAGTTACGAAATAAGCAATCTAATACAACTAGTGAACTGACGACAAGGTACAACAAAGTATACAACTTTATTTTCGAAGTAATTAGTATTCCTACAAAATTCTTATTGGTTTAAAAAAGTTTGAGAATACGCATACTTTTAAAATACTAAAGAAAACTACTGTCAAAGAGTTTACATTTATTGTAATTGAGATATTTAAAATTCGGAAGGAATTACGTTTCGTTCACTGAAAACCCCAAAAGGTTATTCTTTACTGAGAAAGGGTTGATATTTACTGAGTTGTAGGGTCAATATAGCACCGACCGAGTTGGTTGGTTACCAATAACCTTGCGACACTTCACAGTGCTCAGTGAATATGGGTTAGTAATGACCGACTAAGTAAGTAAAATCATTGACCAAGTACTGTAGGTCATAGATGACCGAGTATTTTAGTTGATTTAACTGATCAAGTTGGTTGTTTTAACCTAGCAGCTAGGTTACTTTGACTAATATTCTGGGTACTTTAACTGAGCTAACGGGGGGTTACTCTAACCGAGTTAATGAGTTAACACAAGTTTAAATCAAACTTTTTTACATAATATTTGCAATAGTCAAATGTTAGTTTTTACCATTGGATTTAGCTTAACAAAACACACAATTTGGTATTTTTATCATTCCTCTACGTCAATTGGTTACCGAGATATTGAAAGTGCTAAACACAGTACGTTGTCTAATGTTATTCTTATGGAGGATAAGAAAAATTTTATATCTCGCTTATTTATGAACGTATACTGATGACACTTGATATACGGCTTCATCTGGTTGTGGCCCATTGATATTTACTAAACATTTTTTTTGCCTAAGGCTCCCGTAGCAGCAAACCTGCGTACTCAGCCCCATTTTATTCTTATGGATAATAATTAAATGCTATGTCTCCCTTAATTATGAACATAAATGAATTACAACTGCTATATGACTTCACCTAGTTGAGTTGTATTGATATTAGCATAAAACACCATTTTTTGTGTTCCTTGATGCAGCAAACCTGCGTACTCAGCCCCAATGTTATTCTTATGGAGAATAATTAAAATTGAATGTATTGCTTATTTGTGAATATGTTTGTATGAAGCTTGGTAAGTGGCTATATGTAGTATTAAGACATTTATATCTCCAATGGACATTTTCTGAGTATACAGGTTTGCTGTGACGGGGGCATTTCCGTCTCTTACCGTTTCCGTACAAAACGCGCTCGAAGTAGAAGCATTAAAAACGTGGAAAATTGAAAAATTGTAATTTTCCCCGCCAAAAAAGTTCCTCCAAAACTAAAAAATGTTAACTTTTTGAAATTTTTCTGAGGGTTTCTCGTCAATAGCTTCAATCCAAGTATGAGTTCGAGGGGGGTTTGATTACGGGAAGTGCCTCATAGTTTATGTCAGTGAGTGAGTGAACCCAGCTTTATTACTGTATAAGTAAAAGATTTATATATATACCATTTCCATATCTCTTCTATTCTTTGGACTGATTGGATTTGTTTAACATTTTGGAATTCAGATTGAACCTAGAACTAGTGGATAGTAATTATGCTTTACAAGGCCGTAACAACTTATTAAATACTTGCTTTAAACATATCACTTAAAAAATATGCACTGGATAGTGAGTACGTCAAAAGTTCTACAGGCGTAATCTGCTGGTAATTTACATTTAGAATGTGTTGTACTACAAGAACCTTCTATATTTAATCGACCTCTTCATAATGGCACACTTCCGAAACATATTAATATCCACAATAAGATTGAAAATAAACTCATCGGAAATAGAAACCATTACCCTTTGCCCGACTGGAAGAAACTGCGAATGTGTCAGTGTTTGCCAATTAGACAGGCCTAATGTTTGGATAAACAAACAGTCAGTGTTGGGGACTTCCTGGAATTGGATGTCTCACAGGTCGGTATCCTGGCAGCATAACCCCCTCCCCCAGGACCAGGAAGACCGAGGGGGCGAAGTCTAGGACAACATCGGCACCCGAGAGAAGATAACGTGTTGATAGCTGCTGCAGTTCCAGGAATCGGAATCGAAGCGATACAAACAAGATGATTCGCTTAATAGGTCAAATTGGCTGAAACTAAAGATTTGTTACAAAGAAGTATTATATACGAAGTATTTAACCAGAGGTAGTTTTCTAAAGAAGAGTGTTGAGCACACTAGCTAGACACTGCGGAGGTAGTACAATTGGGATATTATAAGAGGTGTCAAGTTCCTTCCTCTGCCACATCTGCGGTCTGATTCAGAGAACATAAGAAAAATGAGGCGTCAAGTTCCTTCCTCTGCCACATCGTCACATCTGCGGTCTGATTCAGAGAACATAAGAAAAATGAGGCGTTAAGTTCCTTCCTCTGCCACATCGTCACATCTGCGGTCTGATTCAGAGAACATAAGAAAAATAATTAATAATTATTTGTCTGTGTTCGCTGGTCAGACTCGACAGATTTTTAAATATTCATCCTGGGTCTTTCCTTTCTGGCGTTTTACTCCACTTTTGATTTGTAACCAATTTAATATTTTCGTAGTATACCTATTCATTTTTCTTTTTAACCGTGAATAGGTTAGTGGAAGAGTTAAAAACCAATATTATTTTTCCTGAAAAATAATAAATGTTGCTCTTATACCACAGAGTGTCCCAGGTTGGTTGAAGATAGGACCTACTAACTTATGTTATCCACCGATTACAGAGAGTAAATCCCTCAAACTCTTTTTAATGTATTCGTTTACACTATGAAGGATATAGTTTATAACCTCATCGATAAGAAAATTTAAACTATTACAAATTAATTTAAACAAATGTTTATTTGGTAAACACATAAGGCATTTCGTCCAACGACGCGACGTTAAGGCATAAAGACAAAAGGAAAAAGGTATTTTGCATGATTTTTCAGAATAATTCACGCAGTTATTTCCATAATACGGTAGAAATTTCAAATAGTCGCGAATTTATGTTGTTGAATGCAATTGTCTGGATGTTTGCCGGGGAATATTTTTCCTCTAGCATAATACCCCCATCGCAGCAAACCTGCGAACACAGAGAAATTAAATTTACCAATTTATAAAGAAGGGACTCTCTTGATTAATAAAATTATACATTATAACTGATTTAAACGTTAGGAATAAGCAAATAAGTAAAACTGAGTGTCATCTATTGATGTCCTAAAATATATTCGCATTTTGGATTACTATTTGCGATTTGCTCTTTAAAAACTACACAGAGAACAATTACAAGTTAGCTCAAACTAGCAATTAAATATATGAACTGTTGTAAAATTGTTCCTCAAAGTCATAAAAAAGTCTACAATTTTGTACAATTTAAAAAGTATTTGCCCACAACAAACAAGTTAATATCCACACGACCCATCATTCAAATAAATAATGTATTTGTTTCAATAAATGGCTTGACTCTATAAGGAATTTAATTCTGTTGATTTTTACATCAAGTTCGTGTAATGATTTTACGACAAAATTAAAACAGCAAAAAACTGTATTCGATATTTAAAGCCAGCTTTACCTACATCCTGTCCTACATTACTCACGAATTCGCCCGAATGTTCGGCTTATTCAAGAATAATGTGGGAGCTGCACGAATACTGAATACCGAATGTTTACATTGTTGATCAGCGATGACGAATGTTTGTGAGAACGTTCGGCCGAATATTCGTGCGTATTCGCGTGTAGGCTGGGGCATGATTAAAGGTATCAAATTACCAGTTACTACATTCTACAGCTAAACCCTATAGAATTAAACTATATTAGATGACAATTTTAGCCATTGCAATATTTTTAGTTGGGGGCAATGTTAAATCACAAAATACAAAATCGATTATGCATATTTTAAAATATTATTGCATAACCTAGTCTACCTTCTACGTACTGTTAATATGTTATCAAAATAAACATCAAAAATACCAGTAAGCAATTTAAAATGTTCGCAATGTTTTCAAAAGGATGTAACAAATGAGGTTAACCAAAACAATATAAAAATTAACCACTGATTGGTCAATGAAAAACCTTAAAAGAGTCTAATTGACCAGCGTGACCGTTTACATTTACTTTTGCAAGTCCTAATGAAAATCTTGTGTAAACCTTGTCATCGTAAACGTTTAGAACACCTTGTTTCTTGATTAGAGAGTTTTTGTTGCAAGGTTGTTTTCATAATCTTGCATACGTTTTTCATGGAAAACCTGTTTACGATACATGTATTACAATGGTGGTGTGAACCTTTTCACAACCTTACATGCTACCTAAACACGTTTAGTATATAAATTCTAATTAAAATCGAATTATTTCATAAATACCTCCCAAATCACACGACCTTTAAAGCCCGTCTGCAACAACTCAAAGATCAACACTTTCATTCGACTCCTGCTCCAGCAAAATTACTGTGACTGCCCCTCTACAACTCCCGGAGGATCGTCAGGTACAAGACGGGATTGCGCCGAGACGTAAACATGTTTTGTGAACGTGTCAGGAGACGATGGATGGGATGGATGGGGCCGCGGAGTGATGGAGACGGATCAGCTCACCTGGCATCGTGTCGGCCTCAGGCCTTAGGCCTAAAGATTTCTGACCTCAACTCTAAAAAGGAGGCTAAGGCTCACATATGCAGAAGAATAGTTGTCATATCTGGGGGTTTCCATTTATTTTTGTTGTCTTCAGACGATAACTTTAGTTAAAAAAACAAGTTTGTTTGAATTTGGTCTTGTTAGTGAATTTCCTATGGAAAGTGAACTATTAGCATGACCCGCACGGTGAAACTATGGTGGAAGTCCGGGACCACCATAGAAGTTCCTATCGTGACCCCCTGATCACGTTTTGGGGGGTCGATCAAAATTATATATATATATATATATATATATATATACATATATATGTATATATTATTTTATTTAGTTCACTGCATAGGGCTACTATTATTATTATTATTTTTAAAAGAAAATTACCAGAGTACCCTTCAAAATTAATTTTTAATTCACTGACACGTGTTTCGAGGTTTACCTCATGATCACAGTGCAGCTAATAACCTTAAACTTAAAATTAAATAATCTATACATAAACAAAACAGTATGATAATTTTGTTAACATATGCTAAACCATATATTTAAATATGATTAATTACTTTTAATTTTTTCGATAGTTTCAAAGATTGGATTGATTTGTTGCGCCTACATTATATTTAGTATATTAGTTTTGTGTTCTGAATAATTCATGTGATTGTGAAGCTCTTCTTTGGCATTCATTTTGTCACCTTTCTTTTCAATAGACAAAACTTCTAAACTTTCTTGCAGAGTACCAAAACTGTGATCTGTAGTTAAAATATGTTCGGCAAATTTTGATTTTTGTGTGGTTTGGTTATTTTTTTATTTTATAGCTTGAATATGCTCATTATATCTACATTTAAAATTACGTCCAGTTTGCCCAACGTAATATTTTGGGCATTCCTTGCATGCCAATTTATATATTCCTAATCGGTCAAAAATGTCGGCGTTTTGATTATGTGAGCCGTTTGAAAATTTGGTTATCACATGAAATGTATTATTCCTGGTTTTATAGCTGACCTTTAAGTTGGTATATACGAAGGTTTTTCTCATAGTTTTGTTCAACACAGAACTATAAGGCATGCAGATAAACTCTGTCTTGTTTTGGCCATCAAAATTTTGTGAAGTTTTATTTTTAATTTTTCTTATGATAGTATCAATTACTTTAGAGTTGTATCCATTTCTTATAGCTATTAGTTTGATTGTACTTCTTTCTTCCTCAAAATGTTTTTCTGTCATCGGTGTATTTAAAAGCCTATGTATCAATGAATAAAAACTAGACATTTTTTGTTGCCATGGGTGGTTGGAACTTTGTGGAATTATCAGGTCAGTTTAATCGGCTTTCTATATATTTTGAAACCGTGTTTGGTTCTTTCCTTAAATATATTTAAGTCCATAAAGTTGATTTGTTGTTTTTGGGTTTCTATTGTGAATTTAATTTTCTCAGATAAGGAATTTAAATATTGCAATAAATCGTTACACTGGTTTTCATCACCATTAAAAATATAAATAACGTCATCAATATACCTATACCAATATATTATGTCGTTTTTTAATGGATTGTTTTCACTAATAATTTGTTATGTTTCTAAATGATTCATGAATAGGTTTGCAAGCATTCCTGATAATGATGATCCCATAGCAAGTCCGTCATATTGTTTATAGTAATTTGATTTGTATTCAAAATTATTTTGGTTTAAAGTCGTTTTTGTTAACTTTTAATAAATCTTCTACTTAGTTTTTTGGAATTTTATTTTTGTTTAAGTTGTTTTTGAGAATTTCAAGCGTTTCATTAGTTGGTATGTTTGAATACATATTTGAGACATCAAATCATATAAACATTGAGTTTGTTGGAATTTCCACATTTTTTATTCTTTAAATTAAGTCTATGCTGTTTTTTACACCATAGTTTTGTTCAAAATTAGATTTATTTTTGAGTTTGCTATTAAGAAACTTACATAGTTTGTAAGTAGGTGCATTCATGAAATTCAATACAGGTCTTATTGGTATTCTATCTTTGTGTAGCTTTGGTTGGCCTTTTAGTTTAGGAGCTTTAGGATTTATACTTTTTAATTTGATTTTCTCAATATTGGATAACGTTTTGCACTTAGATATTGAATTGTTGGTGTTTTATTGAACTCTTGAATTATTCAGAAGACAAAACTAATATACTAAGTATAATGCAGGCGCAACAAAAAAATCCAATCTTTGAAACAATAAAAAAATCAAAAGTAATTAATAATATTTAGATAGATAATTTAGCATATGTTAACAAAATTATCATACTGTTTTGTTTGTTTACAGATTATTTAATTTGAAGTTTATGGTTAGCTGCACTGTGATCATGAGGTAAACATCAAAACACGTGTCAGTGAATAAAAAATGAATTTTGAATTTACCGAGTTATTAAAGAAAATGTATATCGGCTAAACACAGTACGTTGTCTTATGAGGTTTTTACATTAGACAAGCATGTTATGCATTTGTTGGTGTATTTGTATCATCCCCAGCAACCTCGCGCCTACTTTCAAGCCTGACTGGACCTTCTACTAACCTTATAATGCACAAAATTCTGTTCATTGCAGGTAAATGAAACCAGGAGCATCAGAACAGCCAAAAAATCAATGTTTTCAGATTTCAATAAAATTATGTTTTTACACTGGTTTTGAGTTTCAAAAGTTTTGTGTGTGGAAATTCACTTCCCTCACGTCAGCGTGCTGCGTGCGAACTCGTTTATTTTAGGAACGAGTCAGTAATGAGTAAGTTGCAAGGGTGGATCGTAACAAATAAGACTCATTTTATTTTGGGCCTCAGATTTCTTGATATAATTGTATTATGACATATCTTACCTTGGAAATTGAATAGATTCATTTAGCCTTTAAAACTCGGATTTCGGTACCCGTAGGAACACCATCTCTTAGGACTGTGGGTCAACCAAGCTATAAAAGGTAACTATATATTTATCCGACGGATTTCGTCTTTATTTTTATGTTAACCTTTTACACATATTTCACAATAGTAGGGGGCAATGTTATGTTGTAGTGTCTGTGAAGTAAACAGTTTAGAAAAATTACGACGAAATCATTCTGGTGAATATTAGTGAATTTCCCCTTTAGGGAAGAAGCTATTACCGTAGGTCTCATGGTAAGACTTAAGCCCGAGACCATGATAACTTTTTGTTTTGAGGTCCCCAGGTGAAAAAAAACACTATTAGTTCAAATTTATATATATTTGTGTGTATATCTATAATATTATAAAGAAGAGGTGGTGTCTGTCTGTCTGTCTGTCTGTCTGTCTGATGTTCCGGGTGAACACAAAAACTACTGAAGCGACTGGGCTGAAACTTTACACATAGGTAGATCTTGAACCCATGCAACACATAGGCCTATTCACTTCCTTAAAATCCCCTCGGGCTACGCCCCATGAACGTCCTAAGTTTCAATGTTTACATTTCAGAAGAAAGTAAACATTCAGAAACTGTAATGCGAACAGCTGAGGGCACTTACATTTGACAGCTTAAAGAGCAGAAGCAAGAACAACAGCTGTTTCAAGCTAACTAAAATGAAATTTGCATTGACTATAGAACGGGTAAGGAAAACCCCTGTGCGAAGAACGTGTACATCAAGTATATATATATATATATATATATATATATATATATATATATATATATATATATTTATTTATTTATTTATTTATTTAAATATACCGTATAATTAATCTATATAAATAAAATTAGAGTTTTGTCTGTACACTGCTTGGAATTATGAAATTTTTGCATATTTTCACGTTTTACATCCTAGGGGAACCAAAACAAATCTTATCTCAATTTATGTCTGTCTGTCTGCCGGTAACGCTCAAGGACGGGTTTTTGTTCGCTTTTCACCGGAAAACGGGTGCAGTGACATTAATGAAACTTGGTTTCTTTGTTCTATATATGCGTGAGAAGGTTTTAGGGCACTATAAACTGGCATACGCCTTTTTAAAAAATAATGGCGGCCGCTCAAAAAACGTGATTTTGTGCGGTTTTGGTCATGTTTTGTTCGCTTTTCACAGGAAAGCGGGTGCACCGATTTTTATGCAACTTTTTTCTATGTTCTATATGTGCGTTAGAAGGTTTTAGGCTAATTGGATTGTTTTAAATTACCTTAGGACACTGCCCCATAGGGTTTTTAAGATCCTATGCTATTCTTATGGACAAAGCATTTATTTATATTGAACCAGATGATGGCATAGTTATTCTATAAATAGGTTTTTTAGTTCTTTTTTAAAACGTTGAGTGAAGATTGGTAATAAATAACATAAGTGGATATATGATCTAAATCTATATTTGTCAGACTCATGCACTCACTGACATAGTGATCACTTTATCTAAGAAACGACAATGTCTATTGAAGATAAAATTTTGGATGGTGGTTCCCCTTATGCTGCAGATTCACAATAAGAATACGTTTAAAAAAGTCCTATAGGGTTCTTCGCTAATTTACTTTTATGACAATTGTATGAGTATTAGTACTTTCTGGACCTTTGTAAGTTACATTTCGGTAGGAACATAACTAATTCATCAGAAAAAAAACGCAGCCTATTCCTGTTACGAAAATGTTTATGTGCTTCGCCCCCCGGAATTTCAAAATACAATATTTTAACAATCTTGCACATACTCTTGGACTGATGGATCTGAAATTTGGTAGGAATGTAGCTGATAGGTCAGTGCAGACATTTACCTACTCCAGACACAAATATACTCAAGGACTCTGGCCCAATGGCCTTTAATATAAGCGCGTTAGTCATAACACACAAACTACTCAACCAGTAGAGCTGAAATTTGATGCCTTAAAGGAAATAAGAAACAACATCATGGGGAGTCACGGTGTTGTTCTCTGGAGATCTCACACAGACCCTTTGTAGTAAGTGAGACATGAGTGGACGAGTCTACGCCTCTCTAAAAATATATTTTATGTAGCCGACCAGTGAGCGTCTGAACTTAACAGTAAATATGAAAATGTATTTTTGAGAAGATTAAGGGGTTGATCAGTTTTCTTATGCGCTTTTAAAAGTTGAGATAGGGACATTGAAAAACAAATTAAGGTCTCAGAAACATCTATCCTTCACTCGGCACTATCGATGAATCACAGGATTTATTGATTAACAGTTTGTCACACCGAGGTTCATAAACAGTTTAATCTGGAAAGTGCCTGGCTCTGTGATTGTGCCATCCTCACGTCCACCAATGAACAAGCAACGGAGATCAACACAAATGTAGGTCTATTCCAAAGGGAGGAACGAACATACACAATATTTAATACCGTTCATTTAACCATGACCACTGTTAGAACAGTTCGTATATATTGATTTACATTTATTTAAATAAAATCAAGTAGTCATATGTTTTTAAAACATATGATTTTTTCAAGTTTAAATTGTTTATTTACAATTATATTGAAAACATGACCTGGCAAGAATGGTGATTTTAAAAGTGGTTTGTCAATGTTTTTAAAGTTTAATGTTTCGTTACATTACTAATAATTTATTGGAATGCAAAGATTAATGTATCAAAGTATTTAAAATGTTAAATTAAACAGGGTTAATATTTTGTTGTACTTGAGTTCTTTTATTTCTAAAATCGAATCCAAAGTGTTACGTGTACCGATTTGGAGTAGCAAAAACCATACCGTTCACTACCCGACAGAGTTCCTCTACTTGGCAACAGTACCCGAACTATCTGCCATAGTATATTTCGTTTAACTTTAATTTAATTCTACTTTAAAAGTGTAAAATGTAATTTTAATATTGTAAAATTATGTGAGTTGTTAATATTTTTAGTTAATCTGCCATTTATATACAACCCTTACGAAGGACGGGTACATCAGCTAGTATATATATATATATATATATATATATATATATATATATATATATATATGTCTGTGTGTGTGTGTGTGTGTGTGTGTGTGTGTGTGTGTGTGTGTGTGTGTGTGTGTGTGTGTGTGTGTGTGTGTGTGTGTGTGTGTGTGTGTGTGTGTGTGTGTGTGTGTGTGTGTGTGTCCGTGATTGCGATAACTTGAGTAAAAAACGTCCGATTTCGATTAAATTTGGCTCAAATGTGTAAAGTGACAATTATGACTTTAAGTTCGAAAACCAGAAAAATCGGACTATGGGAAGGGGGGTTTATGGGGGTTTCAAATTTTCCAAAATGAGTTTTTTGCATTTTCCACCCTAAAATTTTTAAAACACTTAACTTTGGTTTGGACCGTGTTATAGAGCTTCAAAAAACAACAAACAAGTAATATAGTATTTTGAATTATTAACCTAGGTTAAGTGGTTGCGGAGAAAATCCCAAAAAACCTGCTCCCATGTTAATCTTATGGGAAAAAGGTTTTTGGCTTTTCCTCAGTTAATTTTAATGTACACTTCACATTTGCTTTTACCAATCAACTCAGCTCCACAAAACAATCATTTTGGTGTTTAATTTGTGATTCTACGTCCAACCATTGTAGAGATTGGAATTCGAAGTGCTAAACATAGTACGTTGTCCAATGTTATCCTTATGGAGAATAAATAAAATTTGATATTTCTATTATTTTTGAATGTATATTGATGAAACTTGGTATGTGGCTTCACGTAGTATTGGTATATTGATATTTGCACAACAAATTGATTTTTGTTGATTATCCCCTTAGCAGTAAACCTGCTTACTCAGCCCTAATGTCATTCTAAGAGATAATAAGTAAAGTTTTATATCTCCCTTAATTATGAACATAAATTAATAAAACTTAGTATGTAGCTTCACCTGGTTGAGTTATATTGATAATTGCCCAAAAATATATTTCTTCCTTTTTTTGCAGCAAACCTGCGTACTCACCCCTAATGTTATTCTTATGGAGAATAAATAAAATGCTATAAATCACTTCTTCATTTATGTATTTTTGTAAAACTTAGTAAGTGGCTTTATGTGGTAGTGAGAAACATATGCATGCATTGGAAACTCGCTGAGTACGCAGGTTTGCTGTGACTGGGGTATTTAGTTATATTTTAGCATGGTCCTAATGGTGATCCTACGGGTATCGAAATACAAATTTTAAAATTTGAATCTATTAGATTTCTCATTATATAATAGTAGGCTAACCAAGACGGTTATGTTTTCAACGTTGTATTTAATTCATTTTATTGAAGTTTATACTTTTGAATAATGAAGGTGTATTTTTTCCTCATCGCTATAATAAAGAATAGTTGGACTTGTTTTCAAAATCTTTCAGAATTTATAAACGGTTACGGTCTTCAACTGAGGATCAAGAAGTGTCATAAACCACGACGCCTATTATAATTGAGTTGAAACGTTTTACTACCCAGACCTAAAATGTTAACTCTTTCTTTCCAATGTTCTATTTGATAAAATTGGGTTGATTTAATTTTCGACCCAACGATTAACTAGCAGTTAACCATTAAATTTAAATGTAGGTAAATCCACAAAGAAGGAAGATTTGTTATTCTCTGTATGGAGTTTCATCGATTTACATTAGACCAAGTGGAATAAGTTGAATAGTCTTTATTAGTTTGATATCAAACGAAAATGAAAATATAGTTTTTCATTACTAATACTTAGAGTAAAAATTGGAAGACAACATTTCTATGAATGAGGTGCTTTAAGAATCTCAAATACGGTACTTTTAGTAACTGTCACGACTAGAAGAGAAGCTCTTTTTTAACATTTTCCCTGCAATATTATTTGTTTAGTATCTAAAAAATAACACATTACCCCATAATTTTATACAATTAAACTATGACTGCGGTGTAAGTTTCTAAGCGCAATGTATTTTAATAAAAGCTTCTTAATCATGCCAAACACTAATTAAGCTAGTAAGGTAATTTATTTCTAATTGAAACCCAACTTATTCTCTTTAGACGAAATTCTCTGGACATACTTTAGAGTTAACATAATGTAATAGTATTAGCATATACAAATGATAGCTTGAAAAATATAAAGTCGCTTGAATATTTATTAGGTTTGAACTGTATTTATTAGTACATAAGTAAAAGGTTATGACGTCTCCACATTGTAAGTGCATATCCCTTTTTTCAAATAATATAAGGTTCCGATGGGTTTTTCTATCAACAGCTATAGTTTAGTGATAATAAGTATATTATTTTAATTTGCGCTCAAATCTTTTATTGCAAAGCTAGGTAATGTGTTCAGGATAGTTTACATTGCTCCAAAAATTAAAAGGAAAATATAGAAATTGCAATAAGGGACTCTTTAAACCAAAGCGGCATAAAGGGTTTGGGTGTAATTCATACATCATTATCAGGCAGATACATAACAATTCCTAAACAAATATTAACGTAAAAATAAATCAAAACATATTGCTGTTTAGGTAGTATATTACTCTAAATCTTAGTTGCTTATTTAGTTTTTTGTATGCAAGGTAAGCTAGAATTTACTATTTTGCAAATATGAATGTTTCAATTAAATACCCCCGTCGCAGCAATCCTGAGTACTCAGCGAATTTCTAATGAATATATAACATAAAACATTAAAACACTTAACAGCATTCATAACAAATATATTCACAAACAAGCGATATTTAAAATATTAATTATTCTCCATAACAATAACATTAGGGATGAGTACGCAGGTTTGCTGCAACAACGAACGCAAAATAATGGGTTTTTATAAAAATATCAGTAGAACTTATCTTAGTGAAGTCACATACCAAGTTTCATTCATACAAACAAGCGATATATAACATTTTAATTATTTTCCATAAGAATAACATGGGGACCAAGTACCTAGGTTTGCTGCTACGGGAACCAGAGGCGAAAAATAGTTTTTTTGTGCAAACAAAAATAAACCACAATCAGATGAAGCCATATACAAAATTTCGTCAGTTTATGTTCATAAATAAGCGAGATATACATTTTTTATTTTTATCCATAAGAATAACATTAGACAACGCACTGTGTTTAGCACTTTCAATATCTCAGTAATCAATTGACGTAGAGCAATGAACAAAATACCAAATTTTTTATGCTGAATTCAATGGTAAAAATTAAAATTTTATTAAAATAAAAATTACATGTGGAAACCCTAAAAAAAATTTTGGGGTACAAACCCCCCCAAAAATCCTCCTTCGGATAGTGCGATTCGTCTGGTATTCGAACTCGTTCAAATAAATGGTACTTTACACATTTGTACCAAATTTCATTGAGATCGGACCTTTTTTACAAGAGTTATTGTGCTTACGGACACACACACACACACACACACACACACACACACACACACACACACACACACACACACACACACACACACACACACACACACACACACATACCAATATAAAATGTAAACGAATGGGGTTTTTGGCATCTGCGGACCTCAAAATGAAAAGTTATCATGGTCTCGGGCTTAAGTCTTACCATGAGACCTACGGTAATAGCTTCTACCCTATAGCGGAAATTCGCTAAAAATGTTTGCCATGGAGCCATGTTTTTGGTATTATTTATCACAAAAACAACGAAAACTCAAGAGACTGTTTATCAAGCAGTTTTGACTGACAAGTGATATAAACAAATCACAAACCAAGTCTAGTCTAAGCGTACGCTCATTCCGTAAGAGGATGAACGGACATTTATATTGGAAAACCTCAATAAACACCGTATGGCTATTGATTTTTTTACCTAAATTTAAATTTGTAAAATGCTTACTGTTTTTATAGATTCCTTCTTTGCAATAATGAGACAATGATATATGCAGTACAATGCTTATCGTTTACGGTTTATTTATTTAATCTGAGCCACACTGTAGCATTCAAGACATATGTAAATAAAAAATATACAAATATTACATTTATTATTTATGAATTTTCTATAACATCATAGATACCATTTTTGTACTATATGCTGTCAAGGGTTTCAAAGAGATTATAAAAAACCATCACTCGCGTATCATAACTCGATTGTATATTAAATAAATTTAATTTATTAGTCCAACTTTTCCCACAACCTTTTCAAGGGTTGCTAGTAATAAAAAAACACAAACAATAAATCCCATTTACCCCTACCCCACCACAATAACATGACTCCTCATCATCCCCCTCCCAGAAGCGAGACATAAGTGTATTAGACCAACACAATGGCGGGGGGGTGAATCATCCCAAAATGGCTCCCCTCCCCGCCTCTCAAGCCCCGGGGCGGCTTTTGGGCATTTCGAGGGCACTTCAGTCGGGGCTCGACCCTCCCAGCTACAGGTGCCTTTGAAGTGCTCAACTAAATCTTATATAGTTCGTTCGAAAATTATTTTTACTAGTGTGTGTTAACTTTGTATGTGTCTTACAATGAGTTCTTGCGGGGTTAAGTTGTTTCGCCCCTGGGACACTGAGGACTCCAGTTCTTCTACGTCCGCCTCCGAGTCGCCGCCCCCAGAGAGCCGCCCGCAGTCCCCCGAGCCGCCCCCGGGCGTGACCTGGGCCTCCGCCACCGACGACAGCTACTGGGCCGCCCTCGCCGCCTCCTATGACGCCGCGGCCGCTGCACAGTCCAAGGGGCGGCCCAAGAAGTATCGCTGTCCTTACTGCCAAGTCGGGTTCTCCAACAACGGCCAGTTGAAGGGGCACGTTCGCATACACACTGGTGAGTGGAGTCTGGAGGTGACATTTAGAATTTACTAATGAGAGACATACATTTGTGACAGACATTTTATAATGATAAATCGTAAAATATATAAAAGAACCAAAATATCCGCAGGAAATGTATCAAACTGTAATACAATTATGAATGTCGATTGCAAATTTAGGCTATAAGTCTTAAGTATTATTTAGTCTTAAGTATTTAATTGGTAAGTCTTAAGATACTGAATTTTGCATCAAAACGTGTTGCGATTGATTCGGTTTTTTATAATGATATGGATAATACTCTTAAATTAGACAGACCCTTTAAAGCAGTTGGAAACATCAAAAAAGTGAAGAAAAAGAGTAGGCCTGAATCTAATTTTGTAGAGATTAATACATTTTAAGTAAATACTACTTTCGTAAACTGAAATTTAAGTAATTGCTTAATTGCTTTGCAAGACGCAGACACAATCTTAGTTGGGCATTTAAAAGCGAAAATAAGCCGTTTTCTTATGGGAAACTTTTGTTCTAGATGGTTTTTATTTATTTATAAACTGATGAATTCATTCATAGATTCTTTGAAAATCTGCGTTGGGTAGGAATCAAAATAAACTATAAATTTTATAAAAATTTTGCGAAAATGAATTAACCTGAATTTCGTTCACGGGATGTTTTGGTTTCTTATATGTAACATAAAACGGGAGACACGGAAAAAGAGGAAGTAAATTTGATTTAAGATTTCAAAATACAGGCAGATAGCCAAAATCTGGCCAGAAAAACAACCTCAATAAATTTGATTTCAATGTCAGTCATGTGAAAATAGGATTTTTGATCTTAACTCTTGTTTCGTGTGTTTTAATTTTTCAAAAAAAATCACTGATAAATATATAGCAAAACCTAAAAATGTTATCAATAATATGACATTTTTAAACCATTCCGAATGAATTCCGAGGATAATAAGTAGCATATTACTTTTTTTCTGTATGAAATCAAAATACAAAATAAAAATTGTAAAATAACTATTAAAAGTTCATAGGAAAAGGCAAAATAACCATCAAAGTCTATGACAAATACATTTTTCTTACGTATGCAATAACACTATTGTTTTTTTCAAAATATTTAATAATATTGTATAACAATAGGACCAACAAATATACATTTTAGAAATAAATTATTGGGCACTACCCACCTCCAGGATTTATGGCGTTTAGTCAGAAGTTGCTGAAGATCTCCGTGTAGAAATCCTCTTGTCAAATTCTACAAACACAAACACATACAAAACACACACGAATAAAACAATTACTAAAACGCCACTAATATTAACCCGACGTTTCGGGAAACCAAAAAAAGTTTCCCTTTCTCTAGGGTCCTTGAGAAAAGTGTTTATTGCACAACCGAGCCGAGCGCCGGACCACGACTACAGGTGGCTCTTCGTTATCGGTCACGGGAGGGGGAGGGGGTGCAGACGTCCTGTCTTGCCTTGCCATTGATAACGATTGTTGTGCGTTATCAGACAGATGTTTTACCTCTCTCCTCACCAGGTCCAAATAAACCGGACTTATCTCCAAAGGTGGTCGTGAAATGGGATGCTGCTCAGTAGCCATAAACAATGATTCCACCAAATTTCGCTTTTTCCAATTAGATTCTTTATAAAAGATTACACTGTCATTCCATTTTATTGTGTGGCAATTATCAAAAATATGTTCACATTTTTTAGAACCGTATACTTCTCTATTTTTAACTTTCTTTTGATGTTCCGAAATGCGAACCTGTAGCGCTCTATTGCTCGGTTGTGCAATAAACACTTTTCTCAAGGACCCTAGAGAACGGGAAACGTTTTTTTTGGTTTCCCGAAACGTCGGGTTAATATTAGTGGCGTTTTAGTAATTGTTTTATTCGTGTGTGTTTTTTATGTGTTTGTGTATAGAATTTGACAAGAGGATTTCTACACGGGAGATCTTCAGCAACTTCTGACTAAACGCCATAAATCCTGGAGGTGGGTAGTGCCCAATAATTTATTTCTAAATACATCGACCCCACCAAAAAACATGTATTTTACAGAAAGGAAATATACATTTTACTTTACTATTAAGGTTTTTTGTATTTAATAAGGATAAGGATAAGTTGATAAATAAGCAAGATATACAATTTTTCTTATTCTCCAAAGAATAACATTGGACAACGTACTGTGTTTAGCACTTACAATATCTCTGTAACAAATTGACGTAGAGCAATGATCAAAATACCAAATTATTTGTTTTTTAAGCTGAATTCAATGGTAAAAAGGAACATTTGATTTAATAAAATATTATTTGTAAAAAAATTTTAAAAAAAACATTTTTGAGGTGCAAAATACCCCTTTGGATGAAGCGATCTGGCTGGTTTTCGGACTGTCATATCACACCTACGGACACACACACACACACACACACACACACACACACACACACACACACACACACACACACACACACACACAATAAAACATACATATTAGGGCCTAGGTCTAACCATGGTTGTATATATATATATATATATATATATATATATATGTTTGTTTGTTTGTGTGTGTGTGTGTGTGTGTGTGTGTGTGTGTGTGTGTGTGTGTGTGTGTGTGTGTGTGTGTGTGTGTTTTCCCGGAGGTGTGATGTGACAGTCCAAAAACCAGCCAGATCGCTTCATCCAAAGGGGTATTTTGGGGGGGTTTTGTACCCCAAAAATGTTTTTTTTTTAGATTTTTACATATAATATTTTATTAAATCAAATGTTCCTTTTTACCATTGAATTCAGCTTAAAAACAAATAATTTGGTGTTTTGATCATTGCTCTACGTCAATTTGTTACAGAGATATTGTGAGTGCTAAACACAGTACGTTGTCCAATGTTATTCTTTGGAGAATAAGAAAAATTGTATATCTTGCTTATTTATCAACTTATCCTGACGAAACTTGGTATATAGCTTCATGTAGTTGTTGTCCATTGACATTTGCACAAAAACAATGTTTTTGCCTATAGTTCCCGTAGCAATAAACCTGCGTACTCAGGTCCCATGTTATTCTTACTAAGAGTAAGTAAAATGTTATCTCCCTTAATTATAGTCATAAATTAATAAAACTTGGTATGTGGTTTTGCCTAGTTGAGTTATATAGATATCTGTATAACAACCTATTTTTTGTGTTCCCTGTTTCAGCAAATCTGCATACTCAGCCATCATGTTATTCTTATGGAGAATAATTAAAATGTCATAAATAGTTTATTTATGAATGTATATTGATGAAAATTAGCATGTCGCTTTATGTGGTATTACGATACATACATATGCATTGGAAATTCGCTAAGTACGCAGGTTTGCTGTTACGGGGTTATTTATAACTAGGCATTAAATGCACATTGTTACAAACATACATGTATAGGGATAGCAATGTTTTTATTGTTACCCTATTTTAAAATAATTTTCACTTGCAACCTCAGGATTGGTTGTATAACATATTTTCTTCATGTAGTTAACGGTATAAACAAGTCAATTATTCCTGTTATATGTGAGTCATTTACAGTTTTTTTAAATTCAAAACAAATATACAATTTCTACAGTTCATGCATTACTGTACGAAGTTGTATTGTTACGCTTGTACAAAGTTGTTCTGAATTACTTCACAAAACATGTGCGTGTGGTGCCTTAGGTTTTTTATCTTTACATTTTTATTGTAAGTCTCTATTATTGTCGAATCATAACGTCTTAGTTACTGGTAAATATTGGCAAGGTTTTTTCCCGGCTGTAAACATTTATTTTGCTTTCGAATTCCACATCATTAGATGATTACAATTTTACTCTGATGAAGAGGGAGTTGACATGTGACATTGCAATTTATGAACGGGTTAGGTTAGGTTAGGTTAGGTTAGGAATTTTAGAATTTTTAAAAAGTTCTTGCTTTTAAGGCTTTTGGAGGTTGGTAAATATGGTGTATAGTATGTTTGATTTCCATCCTCGGATGTACTGATTGGGTTGTATCCTGTATGGATTACTGGAGTACTTATCAAGGGGGTTTAGGGTTACGTTGTCATTCTTGATGGTATTCTTAATTCATCATATTTACAATACGGGATTCTATGATTTTAAACTAGGAATAAAATTAACTAAACTTCAGAGCAAGTAAAAGTAGCGAATACTGATTCACTTGCGTGTTTTGGGCTAAATACATTTTGCCTTATTTCAGATTAAAAAACGACATAAGATTAAGAACTTAACTAAGCGGAAATTGGGAATGCCATCAGGTTTTAAAATTATCTAGAATGAAAACCAATATCTGAAAAGTCTATAAAATATTAATAAATGAACATTTATCTGCAATGACGTGTAAAAATATCTAGTGGATTTATTCAGGTTATTCATCTTATGAAAAACTGCCAGATCAAAACAGCAATACAACCGAATAGGATAAAGGTGTAATAGGAATAGGAATAGGTGTAAACTACGCTTCACACCACTAAAATATATGTTTAGGCTTAAACTGTGCTTACATACAATACAGTACGTATACATAGAGATTGGTACAAGAGAATCTAGAGAATCGGAGAATTCTCTGGTTGGGCCTGATGAAAACCGGTGAAACTGGTTGAAATCGACCTTCTTGTACCATCCTTTATCTATATTTACCTTATTGTATCATTGTAAGTAGGCCTAACTAAATATACGTTAAAATGCATTTTGATTGTGAGACGTAGTTTATTTTATCATGCTTAATTAATTGTAACAACATGTATCATGCAACTCAAATTTGTTTAACACATTTCACATTAGGAGCCTCAATCAACTGGCTCTAACGAGTTAGCTCCATATAGGGTTAGGAGTCTTCACTAACATTTCGTAGTAACATTTATATTCGCATTTGGTACTTTGTTTAAATTCTTGTACCGCGTGAATGTAACGTTGTAACCATTACCTTTACGGGCTATAATCAGTACAAATGTTGTTTCGCAGGTATACTAAAAGACAATTTCAGTCAGATAACAACTGACTATGTTATTTACTATGCTATGTTTGTTCCACTAAAAGAAATTGATAAGAAAGGATTATATAAAAAGAGGGGTAGTTAAAATAATAATAGAAAGACCTATCTTAAATATGTAATAATAACAAATACAAAATTAATAAAACTGTAGGGTAGATTGTAGGAAAATGGAAGCACTGTGTAAATTTGTTTAGTCATAACCTTAGATTTAGCCCTTTAGCTATAAATCAAATCGAATATGCTTTGAAATAAATAAATAAATGCTTGTACCACTAAAATAATGACACTACAAAAACAATAGTCAAATCACAGGTCTATGCCAAGATTACATAAAATCATTAAACAAACTGTGCCATTTTTTGTTTGTGTACTTTGTTGTACCACTATTTAAAATTTGTGTACCGTTTAAATAAGCGCTATATTGTTTGTATAATAAAGTCGGCTCACTAGTCTACTCCAAAAACACAAGTAGGCTACGTTGCAATGGAAATTATACGATTCATAGCGAAATTCTTGTACACATTTTAAACTTTTTGTGCGTTTCAAAAAAGCTGTTGTAGCTTAAAAGTATTTAACCAATGACTCTGCAATAAAAGCAAAGTCCACTCACAAAAAAGGGGTTTTAATTAATTTAGTGTAGTTGTCATATCACAACATATACAAACACAATTAATAGGAAATTAAAAACTAGGCTATGTCATTTTAAATTTCAAATATAATTTTAATATATCTGTATACTTTCTTGTATTACCAAAATAATATCTCTTACCAATAAAATAATGGCCCTATAATAAAAACTTCATGAACACTAGTGTCTTACAAATAAAATTTAAATAGGCCTATACCATGTTCTCCAACGAATTTGTTGTCCTTATTGTTATAATTAAAGTGTATCGCTTGCGTAGTGTGGCTGACCTGAAATGTATTGTCTGCTCACAAAAAAATAAACTTCAATTGGCCACTTTTTAATGGTATTTTAATAGATTCAAAATAATTAGTTATATCACTATTTAAATGCAAGTTAATAATTCGACATCACATATTGGGAATTGTAAATCGTGATATGGTAACTATGAAGCTCTATCGTATTATATTACTACTAGCTGTGTACCCGTCCTTCGTACGGGTTGTATATTAATGGTCATTAACTAAAGCAAATAACAATCCACATTATTTTGCAATATTAAAATTACATTTTACACATTTAATGTACAATTAAATCGAAGTTAACAAAATATAGTAGCAGATAGTTCGGGTCCCACTGCTAAGTCAAGGAACTCTGTCGGTTAGTAAACGGCGTGTGGTTTGCGACTCCAAATCGGTACACGGAACACTTTGGATTCGCTTTTTAAATAAAAGAACTCAAGTACAAAAAAAAAATAATATCGGGGAGAGGGGGAGGGGGGGATAAAAATTTAAAATCGGGGTG
Source organism: Allygus modestus (assembly GCA_963675035.1). Taxonomy (NCBI): domain Eukaryota; kingdom Metazoa; phylum Arthropoda; class Insecta; order Hemiptera; family Cicadellidae; genus Allygus; species Allygus modestus. Next base: position 127,398,708 of record OY776112.1, on the reverse strand, counting down.
AGGGGAAATTTAAAATGGAGAAGGGGCATAAAATAAAAATATAAAATCGAAGAGGGGAGGAGCAACAATATAAAATTTGGGGGGGGGCAAAAATAAAATAAAATCGAAAAGGGGGGGAGCAAAATATAAAATTGGGGGTTGGGCAAAAATAAAAATAGGGGAGCAAAAATATAAAATCGGGGGGGAGCAAAATATAAAATCGGGGGGGGGCAAAAATAAAAATCGGGGGGCAACAAAATATATAATCGGGGGGGGGGACAAAAATATAAAATAGGGGACATAAAATAAAAATATCGAATCGAAGTGGGAGGAGCCAAAAAAATATAAAATCGGGAGGGGGCAAAAATATAAAATAGAGGGGACATAAAATCTATATAAATAAAATCGAAGAGGGGGACAAAATATAAAATCGGGGGTGGGGCAAAAAATATAAAGTCGGGGGGAGCAAAAATATAAAATCGGGGGGTGGAAAAGAAATAAAATCGGTGGGGGGAAATATTAAAATCGGGGGCAACAAAATATAAAATCGGGGGGGAGGGGGGCCAAAAATATCAAATGGGGAGGACATCAAATATAAATATCGAATCTAAGTGGGGGGAGGCAAAAATATATAAAATCGGGAGGGAGCAAAAATATAAAATGGAGGGGACATAAAATCTATATAAATAAAGTCGAAAAGGGGGGCAAAAATATAAAATCGGGGGTAGGCAAAATATATATAATGTCGGGGGGGGGGGTGCAAAAATATAAAATCGGGGGAAAGGGGGGCAAAAAAATCCGTGGGGGAAATATGAAATTGGGTGGTGGAGCAAAATATAAAATCGGGAGGGGGCAAAAATATAAAATGGGGGGCAAAAAAATAAAATCGGGGGAATACAAATTGGGTGGGGGAGCAAAATATAAAATCGGGAGGGGGCAAAAATAAATACCCCCGTCGCAGCAAACCTGCATACTCAGCGAATTTCCAATGGATATATAAATGTCTTAATACTACATCAAGCCACTTATCAAGTTTCATAAAAATATATTCACAAATAAGCAATATATACAATTTTAATTATTCTCCATAAGAATAACATTGTGGCTGAGTACGCAGGTTTGCTGCAACAAGGAACACAACAAATGGGTTTTTATGCTAATATCAATATATCTGAAGTAGGTGAAGTCATATACCAGTTTTTATTAATTTATGTTCATAATTAAGGGAGACATAGCATTTAAATATTATCCATAAGAATAACATGGGGATGAGTACGCAGGTTTTCTGCTACGGGATCCTTTGGCAAACAATTATTTTTTTGAGCAAATATCAATAGAACACAACCAGATGAAGCCATATACCAAGTTTCGTCCGTATACGTTCATAAATAAGCGAGATATAAAATTTTTCTTTTCCTCCATAAGAATAACATTAGACAACGTACCGTACTGTGTTTAGCACTTTCAATATCTCGGTAACCAATTGACGTAGAGAAATGATCAAAATACCAAATTGTGTGTTTTTTTAAGCTGGATCCAATGGTGAAAACTAAAATTTGAATATTTCAAAAATTATATGTGAAAAACTCAAAAACCCATTTTTGGGTAGTAACATTTATATTCGCATTTGGTACTTTGTTTAAATTCTTGTACCGCGTGAATGTAACGTTGTAACCATTACCTTTACGGGCTATAATCAGTACAAATGTTGTTTCGCAGGTATACTAAAAGACAATTTCAGTCAGATAACAACTGACTATGTTATTTACTATGCTATGTTTGTTCCACTAAAAGAAATTGATAAGAAAGGATTATATAAAAAGAGGGGTAGTTAAAATAATAATAGAAAGACCTATCTTAAATATGTAATAATAACAAATACAAAATTAATAAAACTGTAGGGTAGATTGTAGGAAAATGGAAGCACTGTGTAAATTTGTTTAGTCATAACCTTAGATTTAGCCCTTTAGCTATAAATCAAATCGAATATGCTTTGAAATAAATAAATAAATGCTTGTACCACTAAAATAATGACACTACAAAAACAATAGTCAAATCACAGGTCTATGCCAAGATTACATAAAATCATTAAACAAACTGTGCCATTTTTTGTTTGTGTACTTTGTTGTACCACTATTTAAAATTTGTGTACCGTTTAAATAAGCGCTATATTGTTTGTATAATAAAGTCGGCTCACTAGTCTACTCCAAAAACACAAGTAGGCTACGTTGCAATGGAAATTATACGATTCATAGCGAAATTCTTGTACACATTTTAAACTTTTTGTGCGTTTCAAAAAAGCTGTTGTAGCTTAAAAGTATTTAACCAATGACTCTGCAATAAAAGCAAAGTCCACTCACAAAAAAGGGGTTTTAATTAATTTAGTGTAGTTGTCATATCACAACATATACAAACACAATTAATAGGAAATTAAAAACTAGGCTATGTCATTTTAAATTTCAAATATAATTTTAATATATCTGTATACTTTCTTGTATTACCAAAATAATATCTCTTACCAATAAAATAATGGCCCTATAATAAAAACTTCATGAACACTAGTGTCTTACAAATAAAATTTAAATAGGCCTATACCATGTTCTCCAACGAATTTGTTGTCCTTATTGTTATAATTAAAGTGTATCGCTTGCGTAGTGTGGCTGACCTGAAATGTATTGTCTGCTCACAAAAAAATAAACTTCAATTGGCCACTTTTTAATGGTATTTTAATAGATTCAAAATAATTAGTTATATCACTATTTAAATGCAAGTTAATAATTCGACATCACATATTGGGAATTGTAAATCGTGATATGGTAACTATGAAGCTCTATCGTATTATATTACTACTAGCTGTGTACCCGTCCTTCGTACGGGTTGTATATTAATGGTCATTAACTAAAGCAAATAACAATCCACATTATTTTGCAATATTAAAATTACATTTTACACATTTAATGTACAATTAAATCGAAGTTAACAAAATATAGTAGCAGATAGTTCGGGTCCCACTGCTAAGTCAAGGAACTCTGTCGGTTAGTAAACGGCGTGTGGTTTGCGACTCCAAATCGGTACACGGAACACTTTGGATTCGCTTTTTAAATAAAAGAACTCAAGTACAAAAAAAAAATAATATCGGGGAGAGGGGGAGGGGGGGATAAAAATTTAAAATCGGGGTGAGGGGAAATTTAAAATGGAGAAGGGGCATAAAATAAAAATATAAAATCGAAGAGGGGAGGAGCAACAATATAAAATTTGGGGGGGGGCAAAAATAAAATAAAATCGAAAAGGGGGGGAGCAAAATATAAAATTGGGGGTTGGGCAAAAATAAAAATAGGGGAGCAAAAATATAAAATCGGGGGGGAGCAAAATATAAAATCGGGGGGGGGGCAAAAATAAAAATCGGGGGGCAACAAAATATATAATCGGGGGGGGGGACAAAAATATAAAATAGGGGACATAAAATAAAAATATCGAATCGAAGTGGGAGGAGCCAAAAAAATATAAAATCGGGAGGGGGCAAAAATATAAAATAGAGGGGACATAAAATCTATATAAATAAAATCGAAGAGGGGGACAAAATATAAAATCGGGGGTGGGGCAAAAAATATAAAGTCGGGGGGAGCAAAAATATAAAATCGGGGGGTGGAAAAGAAATAAAATCGGTGGGGGGAAATATTAAAATCGGGGGCAACAAAATATAAAATCGGGGGGGAGGGGGGCCAAAAATATCAAATGGGGAGGACATCAAATATAAATATCGAATCTAAGTGGGGGGAGGCAAAAATATATAAAATCGGGAGGGAGCAAAAATATAAAATGGAGGGGACATAAAATCTATATAAATAAAGTCGAAAAGGGGGGCAAAAATATAAAATCGGGGGTAGGCAAAATATATATAATGTCGGGGGGGGGGGTGCAAAAATATAAAATCGGGGGAAAGGGGGGCAAAAAAATCCGTGGGGGAAATATGAAATTGGGTGGTGGAGCAAAATATAAAATCGGGAGGGGGCAAAAATATAAAATGGGGGGCAAAAAAATAAAATCGGGGGAATACAAATTGGGTGGGGGAGCAAAATATAAAATCGGGAGGGGGCAAAAATAAATACCCCCGTCGCAGCAAACCTGCATACTCAGCGAATTTCCAATGGATATATAAATGTCTTAATACTACATCAAGCCACTTATCAAGTTTCATAAAAATATATTCACAAATAAGCAATATATACAATTTTAATTATTCTCCATAAGAATAACATTGTGGCTGAGTACGCAGGTTTGCTGCAACAAGGAACACAACAAATGGGTTTTTATGCTAATATCAATATATCTGAAGTAGGTGAAGTCATATACCAGTTTTTATTAATTTATGTTCATAATTAAGGGAGACATAGCATTTAAATATTATCCATAAGAATAACATGGGGATGAGTACGCAGGTTTTCTGCTACGGGATCCTTTGGCAAACAATTATTTTTTTGAGCAAATATCAATAGAACACAACCAGATGAAGCCATATACCAAGTTTCGTCCGTATACGTTCATAAATAAGCGAGATATAAAATTTTTCTTTTCCTCCATAAGAATAACATTAGACAACGTACCGTACTGTGTTTAGCACTTTCAATATCTCGGTAACCAATTGACGTAGAGAAATGATCAAAATACCAAATTGTGTGTTTTTTTAAGCTGGATCCAATGGTGAAAACTAAAATTTGAATATTTCAAAAATTATATGTGAAAAACTCAAAAACCCATTTTTGGGGTACAAAACCCCCCCAAAATACCCCTTCGGGTAGAGCGATCTGACTGGTTTCCGAACTTAAAGTCATAAATGTTGCTTTACACGTTCATACCAAATTTCATCAGAATCAGATCATTTTTACGAGAGTTATCGTGCTCACGGACACACACACACACACACACACACACACACACACACACACACACACACACACACACACACACACATATATATATATATAAAGTTTCGAACGAGTGGTGTTTTTGGGGTCTGGGGACCTGAACACGAAAAGTTATCATGGTCCCTGGCCTAGGTCTTACCATGCCGACTACGGTAATAGCTTCTTCCCTATCGGGGAAACTCGCTAAAATGGGGAAGCAAAACTATAAAATCGGTGGGGCAAAAAATTTAAAATCAGAGGGGCAACAAATTTAAAATCGGGGGGGATATAAAATGGGGGGGGGCATAAAATACAAATAAAAAATCGAAGAGGGGAGGAGCAAAATGTAAAATCGGAAGTGGGGCAAAAATCAAAATCGGGGGGGGAGCAATAATATAAAATCGTGGCGGGGGGGGGGGGGTACAGGAAGTATCGGTAAGAATTGTTTTTTGTGCAAATAAGAATAGACCACAACCAGATGAAGCCACATTAATATTTGTTCATTAATATTAATTAATAGCTAGCTGACGTACCCGTTCTTCGCACAGGGGTTTTCTCTACCAGTTCTTTAGCTGTTCTTGCTTCTGCTCTTTAAGCTGTCAAATGGAAGTATCCACAGCTGTTCGCATTACAGTTTCTGAATGTTTACTTTATTCTGAAATGTAAACTTGAAACTTAGGACGTTCATGGGGCGTAGCCCGAGGGGATTTTAAGGAAATGAATAGGCCTATGTGTTGCATGGGTTCAAGATCTACCTATGTGTAAAGTTTCAGCCCAGTCGGTTCAGTAGTTTTTGCGTTCACCCGGAACATCAGACAGACAGACAGACAGACAGACAGACAGAAACCACCTCTTCTTTATAATATTATAGATAGATAGATATATCGTCTTATATTTGTTATTGAAATTTATAAAAGGTGTTTCCGTACAATTTTCACCAAACTTTGACTGGAAATTAATTTATATTTACTCTGTTTAAAGTTGAGTAAAGTTACTGTCGTAAATAGTTTTGGTGTGAACGTAGGGAACTTATGTGGAATGCAATTTTTATCTACATTTTTAATTGGTAAAATTATTCGTATCTAGAATAGGCTGATTGCATTATATACGCAATTGATAGTACGTAACTACGCGTTTTATCTATTAAAATGTTACCCCTCTCACCCCTTATAATAAAAATAAAAATATACAGTGTACATTTTAAATGTTAAATTAATAACATTAATTTACCACAGAGCCCCATTTTACAGTCGGTGTCACTGTCCCAGGGTGTCCAAAAGTAGTAAATTATTTTCACTGTTCCAGGTGAGCGGCCTTTCAAATGCGACGCGGAAGGATGCGGGAAGAGCTTCACCAGGAACGAGGAGTTGACGAGGCACAAGCGGATTCACACGGGGCTCCGTCCCTTTGGATGCCAAACCTGCGGGAAGAGGTTCGGGCGAAAGGACCACCTCAAGAAGCATACGAGGACGCATCTCCCAGTTGTTCCACATCCCGCTTATATCTTCTACCCGTACCTATACCCTTACTGATGATCAGGTGCTTCGCCCCTTTGGCTGTTGTCCGACCTGATGCGGCAAGAGGTTTGTGTCGAAGAATCATCGCAAGAAGCACACCCTGTACCACCACCTGCACCCTTGCTAATGAACGTGGGCTTCTCCTTGGCGTTCTGGAGAATCACCTCAAGGAGAAAGAAGCTCAGAAGTGACTTTACTGACCCATTTGACAGTAATCTTCCTTTTTGTTTTAGACGTTCACAATTCTACCCTTTAAATATTGTCTTTCAAATGCGTAGAGCAAGTCTTCCTTACGCAACCAGAATTTTTGTAATTATCTTATCAACAATTTGGAAACATGTTTTTTTTAATTGCAATAGCTTGTTAATTTTATTACATTTTAGAGGTTTTCAATTTTTTAGCATGTTTAAAACCAATAATGTGGTTTTATCAGAGGATAATATGTTGTTGTTTTAGGTTAATTACCTTTTATTTTTTAATTTATTCATAAATTTATAAACTTACTCTGACGTTTTTACCATCAATTTTATCACAAAATAAAATAACAGTAAATACTGAACTTCTTGCCAGCTAAATGTCAAGTGGTTAACTGAAACTGCTCATACAATCAATACGGATGTCTAATTAATTGTGATATTAGGCTAAGAGTTATAAATAAAATTAGTTTGTAGTTACACTGTTTATTTTATATATGTAAATAATCTTGTTAAAACTTTATAGATATAATAGATTAAATGTATTTTTGTTACGAAAACTATCTTTAAGAGATTTAAGAGTAATACTGTAACAGCATTAAACAATAATTGTGTGTTACAATATTTTAGAGATATTCAATAGAAATATCCTAGTACAATTTGTCTGGAAATTTAAGTCAAACAATTTAACTACAACTTATTACTTACTACAACTTACGTATTGCTTATAAGTGCCAGACCAAAACTAAGATATTACAACAGCGTTTTTACAGATTGAAGTGAGTTAACTGTATATTTATTTATTTAACGGTAACGCCATTTTTATGTTTCAATACTACACTGTACACATGTTATAGTGAATGTACTGTCTGATATATATAAAAAATAGTAATATGTAAATTATGTTGAATGTTAAATCTGTAATTTATTTCTCAAAACAACATTTGTTTACAGTTTGAACTTTATGTACTAATGTACTACCCTTCTAATAATATAGTTGCATTATTAACGAAATGGTCTACTAACTTCATAAATGTATAAATATATTTTGTAAATATATTCTTATATATTTAACACTGTGGATTGAATTGCCCCTATATCACGTAGCTTTGTCGATGCGGTGAGTAAAATGGCGTCCCCTTTGTTTTGACGTGGGGTGCCCCCCCAATCATGGCGCCCTCGCCCCTATCATTTAATCTGATGAAACATGTCTCTAGCCACAGCCCCAATTTTTGGCCCTCATTTTTTGACCGGCGACAGCAATTTATGGTTATTGGGGCGAGTTCTTTAACGGCTCCCCAGTTGCGTTTGGGTCCCCGATTAAATCAAATTCCCCATGGCTTGTGGTGAAGACGATTATTCAGGTTTTTGATAGGTTGGGCACGAAATAGACCCTTTTATGGTTTACAGCCCATTTTTTTTAAGTGGAGAAATAAAATGAGGGAGGTTCATAAGCTAAGATTTTGACGTAATTATTTATTTTATTTTACAAATTTGAAGGAACAGACAAATTACACGTATGCCCCTAATAAGTTTGTAATTTAAAGTAATGTAATGTCCTATTTTATGTGATAGTGAAGTATGTGTTCTATAACAAATTTAATGAAGGTTTTTACAAAAGTAAAAATCTAAGATTAACCTTGTATAAGTGATGTTTTAATAGTTAAAAATTATTAACGTAACAAATCCATTTGATTTTAACGGAATTATTTCCGGAAATAATAAGGATACAAGTTTACAACCTGTTTAGCCGCCTGCACCCATTTGCAGAATCTCGACGAGCGAAGACGAACGCGAGTGTATGGATGGGTAGTTCGTTTAAATTGAAAATTAATTACACTGTAACTCGCCGAGTCGCTCGACGAAATTTTCGGCCAGGGTGTGAAGGATACGCATACAGTGTAAGAAAATTGCTGTCTAGCTACTATAAATTGAGGTTTGTATGAAACTAACTTTACATTTATTTCCAAATTAATTCCTATTAGATATAAAAATACATATGTTTTCCCTCTTTTTTGTTAGGAGAATGATAGGCAAATTATTAATCTTTTATAGATAAGTGGCATGAATAAGATGACCATCACCGTTCTCAGAGCAAATTTATTAATTTTAAATCGCATAGGTATCAACGTGTGTATTCGTGTAACATGTTAAAGTGCTTCAGTGAAATAAACCCTAAACAGGCAAGCTTAAAGCATTGAATGTACGGTACAGAGTATATACTCAATGCTTAAAATTATTCCAAAGACAATAATTATTTTCTAATGAACCACATAGTTCTAACGTAACAGTTAGAAACAGTTTCATTGATACAGTTAGAAAACATTGCAAAAACAGGTTTTTAATCATAACAATACAATCTTACTAACATAACAGGAGCTGAATGTCTAATTGGTGTTCCATCTAGAACGTTACGGCGTTTTCCGGAAATGCATGAAAAGAACAAGCTGCCGAACAACATGAGCTGAAATTTCGTAAACCCAAAGTAATACGCCCAAACAAACGGTATATTCCAGTTTCTGAAATAATTTACGCCTAGGCCTCATCGGTTGTTTAAAGTTCCAAGTTAATCTCATTTTTGTTAACTTACTTAACGATTTAAACAAAATCTGGCTTTATGCCTTCGAGATCCCCGAGTCAAATATTTTATTTATAAATTTGAATGTAAACCAGAACGAATTCATTCCTTGGAAATAATACATCTTGTAAAATAAAGTATTCGTGTTTTATATTAGTTTGATAATATTATCGGTAAATGCCAATTTATTATATAGTCTCATATATATTATAGTGGTGTTTCTGTCCTGTAGATATAAATGTAAAACTGTTCAACTAATTGATAATAATGAGTAACGTTAACCAACGCACTAGATCCCATAAAACTGCTTTATTTTATGATATTCATAAATATCACTAAAATATGTAAACCAATTACGGCCTGTAATGTTTATTTTTAAGTAAACAATTACCATATAATTTTATTGGGTATATTTAAAAATCTATCCAAGTGCTTTGATAGTAGAGGTTTTTATTAGCGTGTTTATTTTATATTATTTTTATTTTGGTACGTCTTTCTTCAACCTTTTTACAACGTAAAAAATTATCTTTTAACATATTAAACAAGTATTCATCTACTATAGCTCTTTTTATTGATTTAGAATTTAACATAAAAAAATCTACATCAGTCAATACATTATTTTTTTAAATTTTGAACGAGGCCTTTCAGTTATATTGAATCTGAAAGGTATCTTTCAAAATAAAAAATAATGTTTTGATTGATGTTGTTTAGTTTAAAATTAAACAAGTTTTAATAATATTTACGGGTAGTACATTTTGTTACCAATGTTATTTAATTTCCTCTGTAACAAAACTATTTTTAACTACATATCAAATAAACGACGACGTAAACATTGCTTCTTCCTATCTTATTGTAGCGAACGTGGTTATTAGAGCCAATCCTCACAATAGACCCAACCTACAGTCCTCTTCAAACGACTCCTTGACAATAAATTAGGGCAAACAGTCGCACCTCCCGCGAGGCGGGGATGACCCGTGAGATCGGATTATGCAGTTTTAGGGAAACCGAGGGTCAATTCATTACTGCAGAGTTGTAGCGCCGACAGTCGGAGGTCTTTGTCTGGCGGTCATCTGTCACCCGGGGTAACGGACCCGGGGCGGTCGGAGGGGGGAGGGGGGTGCGGACACTCAGTGGACCAGTGGACACCCCTGTTGGCTGCTTCCTATAGGAAACGGGAAATGAGCTGTTGAACCATCGAGGGGTAACAGATTCTGATAACGGAAAACGGAAGGAAGTATGTGAAGTTCAGTATTGTGCAAAACCACGGAAGAGGAATAACGTATCACTGAAAAATATAGTTGTAAAATAAAGACGCGGTACGTAAATAAGCGTGTGCGGGTTACAAAATGATGTGCTGGACCCTTCGTGGCCGGACCTGGCACAGAAGACGCTCAAGTATCATTTCAGGGTTGTACCATTGTTACAAGGTCCTGGGGGCCGAGCTGTGCTTGGAGAAGGTCAGTCAGTTTGTTTAGGTGACATGGAGAAATTGTTCACCAAGTCCCTCTAGTGATGAGAAGATTTGCTTTGCTCATTTGCCCCTTTTTTGCATGTTTATAGTCACTCCCGTTGTTATTATAGACAACCTAAGTGTAATTTTAATTAATTTTGGATATTACATAACCACGCTATATGTAATCTTCATTTAATAGTTGTTGTCACTTTTCTCAGTTAACCATATGTTAATATTAAAACTACATGAGCCTTACTTCGACAGTTTACTGATTCATTATAAACAGCTGTTATGATTCTTTTGTTTTGATTTTAAACTCCTTAAGCCCAATGTTAAGGGGTTCGTAATTATTCGCTTTCACCAGAGAAATCTTGAGCTTGTATCTTATTTTCTTGACAATGTGTTCACTAAAATGTCATTTGCATGTGAATGCCAATTACAAAATCTTTATCTTATAAACCACTGAATACGTTGGCTTTCTCATATTTTTCTTTTCAACTGCGAGTATCTTACTGATATTGTAATATTCGCTTAAGAGCACAAGCACAGCACCATACTCATAAGCGCAATTTGAGTACTGAATTTCGATTGGTGGAGGAGGGGGGGAAATTGTTATATTCGTGATTAATTTGACTTTTCATATTTTACAAATTACGATTATATGCTCTCCAAATTATTGGGGGAGGGGGGCAACTGCTCGCCTTGCACCCTTTATATATACGCATATATCTGGGACTACAGCCAAATTATGATTTATATTTTACTCTTTTACTGACCACTTGGATATAGTAAAACGAGAAATATTAAATCGCCAATAAACAAAATCTAAATCCAATATTTTAACAAGTACCCCAAATTTTCTAAATAATTTGTTAGTTCACTCAATTTGATAGTTAGTACTTGACTTATTCAGTTGATTTGAAACCTCCCACTTTTGAAGGGCCTTATAAAAAGGCCTTTATAATTATCACAGGACCTTATCTTCCATAAGATCAATGCTAACTATTAAAACCTCCCTTATCGGACTATCCGAAATCGTTCATTTATGGTTTTCAAAGAACAAAAAATACCTTAATGCAGGTATTACATAAATTCTGCAATGCAATAGTAATAGGGATGTCCTGACTATTTTTTGTCCTGTGGTCTATGATGTATAAAGAAAGGAAAACTCAAGCTAATATAAAATATTGAAGGGAATTTACTGCCATGTATACATCTTTTTATACATTTGGGAAACCGAGGGCCGAGTTTATTTTGTCCATTGTAAAAACGCAGCGTGCGAAAGGACTAGTTGTATTTATACTTTACCACTCTTAAATAAAGCGAAAATAATTATTTTGGCAAAATAAAGACAGACTAGCATATCTAGCAGCTGCTCGAATTCGAGCAAATACGGTTCTGATAGTTTAACTTGTGAAGCTATTTCAGAATGTTTCAAACATGTAAAGCTATACATGATTGCTGTTCTTCCATAAGATAAAAATTGCAACTTTGAAGGTCTGTGGGGTGTAGCCTTAAGGGTCGAAGTAAACTTGAATGATTCTCTGCAAACCTACACATAGAGACCTTTCCATAGACACTGTACTTCAATAATAAAAATCGGTCCAAGTGGTTCCTGAGATCTCAGCGTGACAAAGTCTGCTTTGTGTTAAATATTAGGATGGAGTTCCTAGCAAAGTAAAGTGAGCCTTAGTCGGTCCATATTTGACCAACAACTTCATCATCTCCCCCAACACACTCGAGTGTGGGAAGTATCTTTCTCCACACTGAGTTACAGCGAGTTTATCAATGAGTGCGTAACAGAGGGCCAATTTGACCGCGACCTGGGTGTCCCGGCCTTTCACACTGCTGTCAATTCTCTGATTTACACCTCGCCCACAAAAGCGGTCGTTTCGCAAATCCTTAACCTGCCGGAATCTGGATCTACCGCCCCAATAAAATTCTGAACGCTCTTTCTCCCGGGGCTATAATTCCTCGCCGGTCGGCTGGACATCTAGCAGTGACCACTGATCATATGTTGAATGGAGCCCAGAGGAGTGCAACTGGCCGATTATATTCTTTGTTGCTGCTTGATTCCGCCCAGGTGGTCGAGGAGTTTATATACTGCTGGAATATTCTGAATTAACCCGAAAACTTCGAAGTGGGTGGTCCAGGTAGTGGCTGTATTACAGTTACATTGGTGATATAGGTTACGCGTGCGCGAGAATGTTTTTTATAAGTTTTTGGTAATTGTCTTGACATTGCATTACTAAGGTTGGGCTCCAGTCAAACACCGTGATTCTACCTGCTTCCTCCATAAGGCCAATGTTAATTTTCAAAGCCCGTCTTTCATCAACGGATTATACAACATCGTTATGGCTAATTTAAAAAATCGAAAAATACCTAGGTGCCATACACATATTTTTTCGTCATTTCAGATCCCCCTCCCCCATGTAACACACCATAACGCTTGACCATACCCCCCAATGTATTACTTTACAAAAACAAAACTCTAACTTGGTACGCTTTAAAACAGCTTAAACCTTTTAAATATCGTTTTACTGTATTAGCAATTTGGAGTATGGATTTCAATAAGCCATTAAACGTTTAATGACTTTCTTGAACACGTTTTAATAACTTTTTCAAAGTAAAAGTATACAAACAAATAAGACTGTTAATAATAATGTAAACAACAAAGTAAACTACCTCGCAGCTAAAAACGTTATACATTTAATTTATAACAACTAATATAAATATAAAATATCCCCCGTCGCAGCGAATTTCAGCGAATTTACAATGCTGCCAATATATGTTTCCAATATATGTTTCTAAATCCTACATAAAGCCACTTACCAAGTTTGACAAAAATACATTCATAAATAAGTGATTTATAACATTTTATTTATTCCGCATAAGAATAACATTAGGACTGAGTACGCAGGTTTGCTGCAACGAGGAAGATAAGAAATGAGTTTTTATGCTATTATCAATATAACTGAACCAGGTGAAGCTACTTACCAAGTTTTATTAATTTATGTTCATAATTAAGGGAGATATAAAACTTTACTTATTCTCCATAAGAATAACATTAGGGCTGAGTATGCAGGTTAGCTGCTACGGGGACAACCAACAAAACATTTATTTTTTGTGGAAATATAATATACCAGTACTACGTGAAGCCACATATCAAGTTTCATCAATATACATTCATAAATAATCGAGATATCAAATGTTATTTATTCTCCATAAGGATAACATTGGACAACGTACTGAGTTTACCACTTTGAATATCTTTGCAACGGTTGGACGTAGAATCACAATTTAAACACCAAAATGATTGTTTTGTGGAGCTGATGTGATTGGTAAAAGCAAATGTGAAGTTTAAAGTAAAATTAATTGAGAAAAAGCCAAAAACCTTTTTCCCATAAGATTAACATGGCAGATTTTATGAGCATGTTTTGTGGATTTTTTCCGCAACCACTTAACCTAGGTTAATAATTCAAAATACCATATTATTTGTTTTTTAACCTCTATAACATGGTCAAAACCAAAATTAAGTGTTTTAAAAATTTTAGGGTGAAAAATGCAAAAAACTGAATTAAAAAAAAATTAAAATCCCCATAAACCCCCCTTCCCATGGTCCGATTTTTCCGGTTTTCGAACTTAAAGTCATAAATGTCATTTTACACATTTGAGCCAAATTTAATCGAAATCGGACGATTTTTACTCAAGTTATCGCATTCACGGACACACACACACACACACACACACACACATATATATATATATATATATATATATATTTGAACGAATAGTGTTTTTGGCATCTGGGGACCTCAAAACAAAAAGTTATCATGGTCTCGGGCTTAAGTCTTACCATGAGACCTACGGTAATAGCTTCTTCTCTATAGGGGAAATTCGCTAAAAACCTAAAAAAACTAAATACGTGGGTAGCACTCTGCAGTACAGTATCACGTCATGATTTTACACTCTAAAAAGACACAAAACAGATGTGTAAAGAAGCAATACAGAAATACTCAAAACACGTTAGTTATGTATTTATTTTTATTTTTATTGTTAGTATGACGGAAATATTTTTTATATAACTACCTTGATTTAGATATCAAACTAACTATTTTTTAACTACGGGTTAATATATGTGAGTTACGTAACGTTGATCCAACCCCCCTCCCCCACATAACGCTACGCCATACCCCCTCCCACCCCCTTAAGTGCGATATATAATATGTGTGCCCCCCCCCTAGCGATTTCAATGAGCAACATTTTGATATCACAAATGACAATAGTTCAAAATATGTCCATAATATTCAATATCTATGATTTTTTTATACGTGGACGGTCTGTGACATAGTCATTCTGCTCGCTGAAAGCGCTAGGTATCTTTTGCTCTTTAAAATCAATCATAAGTCAATGATTTCAGATAACTGTTTTATTTGTGGGGGGGGGGCTTTAAAAGTTAACATTGGTATTATATGGATCTTATTGTTCTCTGTATTAAAACTAACAATGTATAAATAATAGTTTGCAAGAGAGTTGTTTATGCCAATATCAACGCGACTAATAATGCGACTCTTACAACGCACAACATGAGCGAAACACTAAATTAGTAGGGTTTAATGAAATATTGTATTTAAATATTTACATTAAATCATTTAATTTAGTAATAATTTCTTGAGCACCATGATACGTGTTGTTTCAGTAAAGAGGATAAAACAATCTATATTCGTCACACAAGTCACATCACTACAAAATATATTTACTCTCAGGCGCCACACGCATATCACGTAACGAATTTTGTCGTAATTTCAAACCCCGCCCCCCTCCCCAACGTAATACACCGTAACGCTTGAGCATATCCTCCCCCCCAATGTGTTACGTTACTCACCTGAGTAGACTTTAAAACAGGTTAAACCTTAATGTCTTTCTTTTAATAATATTTGTTAATAACTTTTTTCAAAGAAAAATGTATACAAACAAACAAGTCTATTACTAACGAAATAAATGGATAACAAAATAAACTACTTCGCTTTCGCGACAAACACCGAAAGAAAACACCCCCGTCCCAGGAAACTTGAATATTCAGCGAATTTCCAATGAATATATAACATAACACATTAAAACACTTAACAGGATTCATAAGAAATATATTCACAAACAAGCGATATTTAAAATATTAATTATTCTCCATAAGAATAACATTGGGGATGAGTACGCAGGTTTGCTACAACAAGGAACATAAAAAATGTTTTTTTTTGCAAATATCAGTAGAACTCATCATAGTGAAGTCACATACCAAGTTTCATCCATATACATTCATAAATAAACGATATATAACATTTTAATTATTTTCCATAAGAATAACATGGGGACCAAGTATCTAGGTTTGCTGCTTCAGGAACCTTAGGCGAAAAATTGTGGTTATGTTGTGCAAATAACAATAAACCACAACCAGATGAAGCCATATACAAAATTTCGTCAGTTTATGTTCATAAATAAGCGAGATATACAATTTTTAACGAATTCCCCTTATAGGGAAGAAGCTATTACCGCAGGTCTCATGATAAGACTGAAGCCCGAGACCATGATAACTTTTTGTTTTGTGGTCCCCAGATGAACAAATTTTTGATTAGCATATTACGTGTTGTTATTACTTACGAGATGTAATAAAAGACGTCTTACAACACTTAAGATATATTTACACTTATACTGATTCATATACAGACGGTAAACATATATAATAGATAGTACTAGGCTATCGATTTCGACTAGTCACTACAAAAAGAAAAATTGTATACCTCGCTTATTTATGAACATAAACTGACGAAATTTGGCATATGGTTTCATCTGGTTGTGGTTTATTTGTGGTTGTTTGCACAAAAAAATTTTCGCCTATGGTTCCCGTAGCAGCAAACTCGGTCCCCATTTTATTCTTATGGAAAATAATTAAATTTTTATATATCGCTTATTTATGAATGTATATGGATGAAACTAGGTATGTGACTTCACTAAGATGAGTTATATTTATATTTGCATAAAAACCTATTATTTTGTGTTCCTTGTTGCAGCAAACCTGCGTACTCATCCCCAATGTTATTCTTAAGGAGAGTAATTAATATTTTAAATACAGCTTGTTTGTGAATATATTTCTTACGAATCCTGTTAAGTGTTTTAATGTGTTATGTTATATATTCATTGGAAATTCACTGAGTACGCAGGTTTGCTGCTACGGGGGTATTCTTTTTCTCCATCAGAATAACATTAGACAACGTACTGTGTTTAGCACTTTCCATATCACAGTAACCAATTGACGTAGAGCAATGATCAAAATACCAATCTGTTTTATATTCTAAATTCAATGGTAAAAAAAATTTTATTTAAACAAAAATTACATGTGGAATCCCAAAAAAAATTTTTAGGGTAAAAAAACCCCAAAACCCCCTTCGAATGTAGCGATTCGTCTGGTTTTCGAACTCATTCAAATAAATGGGAGGCCTACCTTACACATTTGTAACAAATTTAATTAAAATCGGACCTTGTTTACGACAGTTATCGTGCTTACGGATACATACACACACACACACACACACACACACACACACACACACACATATTAGGTCTGTATCAAATTAAAATAAAAAACTAATAAAATCTGTATCAAATTAGTATATATATAAATTTGAGCGAATGGTGTTTTTGGCATCTGGGGACCTCAAAATGAAAAGTTATCGTGACCTCGGACTTAAGCCTTACCATGATGAGACCTACAGTCTGTATACGGTAGGGTGGCGCACGGACCCGCCAGCTACCTGAGTCGGTCCCTTCCTCCGCCCGGCACTCGCGGCTGTTTCCTTAATGAGTCACCAACTAGCCCCTCTAATAGAATTATTAACTTTTTTTACTTTCTCATAATATCTCAATTTTAATAGAATATTTGTTAAGTACTAAAAAAACTAAGAAGAGTGATATAAAACACGATGTGCTTTGATTATAAATAACGAAATGGTCGAAAGTTATTTTTTAGCCGGAATACTGTATGATTTGTTAAATGTTTTATATTTCTCATACAACGTTATCATGATACAATATTATTTTAAGAGTACTTTGAAATAAGCATAAGCGTAACTTCAGTATTTTGATTGGGGGGGCAAACATAGTCATGATCGTGATTATTGTGTCTTTTCATATATATTATAATAATATGTTTTCCAAATTATTGGGGGGCCCCCCATGCCACCCCCGAATTACGCCTATGGAAATAAGGTACGGTACTCTTGCCTTCTCCCATAGTCGTGCAGTGTGCAGATATGGGACATGGGACAACAAGGCTGGTTAGGACATTGAACTTGTTGATGACTAACCGTAGTCTAATATGTGCGCTAATATTTTTCCGCGAAGGGGTTGGTGATTCACCACTCTTAGCAGTAATGGTTGTCCAGGGTGCCAGGGTAGTTTTCAGTTGGATGTGGATACTTCCCGGGATAACTTGTAACGAATACATTACGCATAGTTGGTTTATTTATTATTTTTTTAAGTGTTTAAAATAGTTTAAATTTTTTTCCAAGTGATATTAGCGAATTTCCCCTATAGGGAAGAAGCTATTACCGTAGTCGGCATGGTAAGACCTAGGCCCGGGACCATGATAACTTTTCGTTTTGAGGTCCCCAGACCCCAAAAACACCATTCGTTCGAAACTGTATATATATATATATATATATATATATATATATATATATATATATATATATATATGTGTCCGTGAGCACGATAACTCTCGTAAAAATTATCCGATTTTGATAAAATTTGGTATAAACGTGTAAAGTACCATTTATGACTTTAAGTTCGAAAACCAGCCAGATCGCTCTATCCGAAGGGGTATTTTGGGGGGGTTTTGTACCCCAAAAACGGGTTTTTTGAATTTGATACATATAATTTTGGAAATAGTCAAATTTTAGTTTTTCCCATTGGATTCAGTTTAAAAAAACACACAATTTGGTATTTTGATCATTTCTCTACGTCAATTGGTTACCGAGATATTGAAAGTGCTAAACACAGTACGTTGTCTAATGTTATTCTTATGGAAGAAAATAAAAATTTTATATATCGCTCATTTATGAACGTATACTGATGAAACTTGGTATACGGCTTCATCTGGTTGTGAACCATTGATATTTGCTCAAAAAAACAATTTTTACCAAAGGCTCCCGTAGCAGCAAACCTGCGTACTCAGCCCCATGTTATTCTTATGGAGAAGAAGTAACGTGTTATCTCCCTTCATTATGAAAATAAATTAATGAAATTTGGTATGTGGCTTTACCTACATGAGTTATATTGATATTTGTATAAAACCCCATTTTTTGTGTTCCTTGCTTCAGCAAACCTGCATACTCAGCCGCCATGTTATTCTTATGGAGAATAATTAAAATGTCATAAATAGTTTATTTATGAATGTATATTGATGAAACTTGGTATGTGGCTTTATGTGGTATTAAGATACATATATATGCATTGGAAATTCGCTGAGTACGCAGGTTTGCTGCTACGGGGGTATTTTTTTGTTTTGTGAATGTTTTAATTTTTTGTGCACGATTATGCCGTCATCAAGTGAAAAACGTGGGTTTACTTATAACTCTCAAGCCAGAAATTTAATTGCATCGGTGTTACATTACTTTGAGCGGGAATGTGACAACAAAGGTCCATTATTAGATGTGAAAAAGTATCTGAAAGAGTGGTCGCCGCATGTAACATTTCACGAAGAACATTGGTGCGGATCAAGTCGCAACTAAAACAAGCAGTGGAAAATGAAGGAAACTCTAGTGTCAACCCTCAAAGTTTTGAAGAAACGGATCAATCACCAATACCTGAATCAGCTGTAAGTAATGAATCCAGGCAAAATACTCCTAGACCTATCATCCCTAAGCTTACTACCCCAAGAAGAAGAAAACCATACAAGTCAATAGTTACACAGCTAGACGATTTTGAGAAAACTGCAATTAGAAACCACGTTTTTAGCTACTACAGACGCCGAGAAGTCCCTACCCTCCGAAAGTTAAAAGTAAGTTTACGAACAGTGGGTTTGTTTGATGGTTGTATACGAACACTGGCAAAAATTTTGAAAACTATCGGATTTAAATGGAAAAAGTTAGACAATAGAAAAGTTCTCATGGAGAAACCCTCAGTTGCTCTTGCTAGGTGCCGATATTTGCGAAAAATTCGGGAAATTGACTATAAAAA
Organism: Allygus modestus; assembly: GCA_963675035.1. Classification (NCBI taxonomy): domain Eukaryota; kingdom Metazoa; phylum Arthropoda; class Insecta; order Hemiptera; family Cicadellidae; genus Allygus; species Allygus modestus. The sequence goes on along the minus strand of OY776112.1, from coordinate 127,378,852 downwards.
AGTTATTTTTCTGGATGAAACGTGGATCAACGCCAACACTTCGAAAGACTCAGGATGGACAAATGACAGTGTAAAGTGTTCTGTAAATGCCCCTTTAGGAAAAGGAAAACGTTTAATAATTTGCCATGCAGGAGGCTTTAACGGCTGGATCAAGTCGCCACCTCTGATATTCCAGTCAAAAAAAACTGTCGAATATCACGAGGAAATTAATTCCGAAGTCTTTGAGGGTTGGTTTTTTGAGGTTCTCCTGAAGTCTATTCCAGCTGGTTCGACAATAGTAATGGACAACGCACCTTACCACTCTCAAGTAGCCAACAAAGCGCCAACATCTGGCTCACGAAAGTGTGAAATGGAGGAATGGCTGAAAACTCGCGGCATTGCATATTCACCAGACATGCGGAAGCCAGAACTATACAGTCTTGTAAAGCTGCATAAGGAACAAAGAAAATCTTACGTAATTGGAAAAGAAGCCTCTAAGCGTGGGTTTAAAGTAATCAGACTGCCACCGTACCACTGTAACTACAATCCAATTGAGCTGGTTTGGTCAACTTTGAAGCGGTATGTAGCAGCAAGGAATACTACATTTAAATTGAACGATGTTCAGGATTTGTTTATGGAAGCTGTAAACTCCTTCACCTCAGAAGATTGGCGCAAATGCGTTGAACACGTCAAGAAAGAAGTCGAGACAGACTGGACAAACGAAGGACTTGATGACGTCAGTGTCCAAGAACTAGTCATTAATCTGGCCCCTGGTGAATCGGATGACAGTGACTGGGATACCAGCGATGACGATGACGATCTGGGAGTGTCACCTTTAGAGTAATCAGGTAAAATAAAAAAAATAAATCTATTTATCTAGAAAATTTATTAAAACACCATCATAATACTAGACATAAAGACAGATTTCAAATACCTGCACACAGACTGACACTTTTTGAAAGTTCTCCACAATACAGCGCAGTAAAATTACTTAACAAAATACCTAAGAGAGTTCTTGATCTCCCTCTTAACTCAATGATTCAAAAAATTAAAACTTTCCTAATTGAAAAGGCCTTTTATTCCATGAAAGAATTTTTAGATTGTAATGATGTCTTATGACAGTTGAAATTTTATTTGTTACCTCAGGATAGGTCATTAATAAGACCAAGTTTTATTGTAGTTTTGGTTAGTTTTTTTTTCTTTAGAGTTAGATACCAGTTGTCATATTATCTTGAGTTACTATGTTTAACTTATAAATACCCCCGTCGCAGCAAACCTGCGAACTCAGCGAATTTCCAATCAAAATTTACAGAAACATTAAACGATTTTTTCAAATATACGTAGAGTAATAAGATATTACTACTTCTTTATTATTCATGACAATAAGGTTGTGATGATTGATAAATAGCGGGTACTGTAACATTTCAGTGTATGCTTTAAAACATTTTAATGTCATTAGAACTAGTAATAAAATATAACGAATGGTAAAGAATTAACTGCAATCTTAAAATATTGTAGATTGGTTTTAGCGCGATTTTGTTTTATTTCAGAGTCACACGGCAACAACATGGCAGATAAATGGAAAATGCTCAACTTCTGGACACTATATACTTTGGCTTGAAGAAGATTACTGGGAGTAATATAAAATCATGTTGATTTATTAATCAAATAAACTGTAAAGTATGTAGTGTTGCCTATTTAATGATATTTTGGCTGATTAAATAGTATGCGATAACATCGTTTTAAATTATTCTACCTTATTTCAAAGTACTCTTAAAATAATATTGTATCAAGATTAGGGTATTATGAGAAATATAAAACATTTAACAAATCATACAGTATTCCGGCTAAAAAATAACTTTCGACCATTTCGTTATTTATAATCAAAGCACATCGTGTTTTATATCACTCTTCTTAGTTTTTTTAGTACTTTACAAATATTCTATTAAAATTGAGATATTATGAGAAAGTAAAAAAGTTAATAATTCTATTAGAGGGGCTAGTTGGTGACTCATTAAGGAAACAGCCGCGAGTGCCGGGCGGAGGAAGGGACCGACTCAGGTAGCTGGCGGGTCCGTGCGCCACCCTACCGTATACAGACTATACAGTAATAGCTTCTTCCCTATAGGGGAAATTCGCTAAAACGTGGGTGGCACTGCGCAATCATGTCATGATTTTACACTCTAAAACAACACTAAACATAGATGTAAAGCAATTCAGAACCTACTTAAAACATTAAAACTTACGTAAGGATACTTTCTATTCCACTCGCTACAAACAAATTGAACAGATAACAATCACTGAACCATTTGCATAAAACAAGTCTATTTGAAAGACTTGCAAATTCGGACCCCAGACCCCTAGACCACCCTGGAGCTTTGAAATATGAATTGACAAAACCGCAATGTTGCGTTGATTTATTGGGTAATGTGCGATCCGTGGTGATTGTATGTGCAGACAGACGGACAGACGGACGGACGGACCCCCACAGCGCCCGCCGAGGGATCCAAAACAACCCCAGGTCACCTCAAGGCAGAGAGATAGTGATGAATTGTTGCAAACGGAAGATCGTAAGCACAGCGGCACGTCAACAACTGTAAATTTGTGACACTCCCAAAGAATTGTTAATATTTTAAATACAACGACGTAGGCATTTTACATATTAGTTGTGACTGTACTACCAAATAAATTATTAGTAGAATAACATAAGTACCATCAGGTATACTCGAGCTTTTACGGGATACTAAGTTGGTGGGATAATCGAATAAAACAGTATTAATTTGAATTTACATTAGTCACAACACAAACACTTTTAACTACTCGGTAAATAAATAGTCTCGTTATATACTAGAATATCCTCCCTCATAAAATAATGTATATATTGTACTTGATATCAAATCTGTATCAAATTAGTACATAATATTATATTGGCATGATTAGTAAGACCTAGGCCTAAATAATTAGGAATACATAGGTTTGTTCCTCTATTTTCCACATTTTGCTTGGGCTATATGGGCATGGCAAATATCCCATAACTCACGTCAAAACAATTTGTTTAATATGAACGAAGTTTTGGATTTATTTATAAACTATCTGTTACCCGCAGCTTCGCTCGCGAGAAATTAAAACACATTACAAATATTAATTTGACCAGCACTATCAAATTTTTGTTAGTTTTACCATATGACTTCCTTTTCCCTAACTGACAAACAACTTCAGCTGGTATTTTACAAATGATATCTTCCCATAAGATTTGCATTGGAACTTACAGGACTCGTGGGGTGGAGCCCTAAAGTTGGATGTGGACATTTTTAGGCCTATATGTTACTGTGATATGTAAGCTATGTCCATGCAAAATTTTAGCTTAATCGGTCCAGTAGTTTATGCGTGATGGAACTTCACTCATACACTAATTCATTAAAATAAAGGCCTCATGTTGGAAATGCACTATTGTCATAAGTATACCGTAGTACAACAAAATACTGTGGGTATATGATACATTAATATAATTCACCACCCCCATTGTACTGTCATGTAATGAATGCTGTTCCACCACTTCCCCAAACTCGTTAAAATTACGGAACGATTATTTTATTTTAACAAATGTAATGGGCAAGTTAAAATATTAGAAGCTGTTCAATCAAAACCTAATCTTGTAATTAATTTCTCAATAAAATATTGTGGTATAAGAAAACGTCGACTTAAAAAAAATGCATGAACTAAATAGTTTTTTCCAGTATTAAATCATGCAAATTAAATCTCACTCTTCTAAGTTCACGTCAGAAAAACTGCAATTATTGAAAGAGTAACATGTAAAGCACCTTCAACCCGTCAACACTTGTTTGCAGTACAGTGCAGCTTTGTCACAGTATTACAGGGACAGAAGGCGCTATCGAAATAATACATTCTAAACGGTGTAATTTAGTGTCAGTAAAATAAAACGGAATAAAATGTAAATAAACTTAAAAATTTAACACAAATAAAAATATATATTGAATTTAGATTATCCGTTTTAAATAAAAATAGACCAACGGGCGCACTTAATATCGGCGCCTTATTTTAAGGTGAATATTAATGTTTGCGACCGAGAACCAATGCTCAACATTGAATGATGAATGTAGACTGAGTGATTTGCCTTATTTGATGTTTTCATTCTTACAACACGTAATAAAAGACGTTTTACAACAGTTAAAAATATATTACTATGCTTATACTGTACTCACATATCAGACGGTAAACATACAGGGTGACAATTAAGTCTGAAACCTCTTTTTTAACTTTTAAACCACAACAGCGAAAAAGACCTAAGTTCACACATCATTACTGGTGACAGTAACCTACTTATCTGTGTAATTACTGGCCGGATCCCTTTGGGGGACGGTCAACGAGGAGTCAGAACAAATCTTTAATGAGAGCCTATGTTGAGCTGTGCATAAATGGAAAGGCCTTGTTTTACTGAAAATAATGCCACAAACCGGGCTTCAAAAGGTTGATTCAATCAGTAGTTATTGCTGTTAGAATTTTAAAACTTTTGAACAATGTAAAATATTAAGTATTACAAGTAAAATCCAATTTTTGATTACCTTTGGTCAAAATAGGTGTTCAATTTGGCCACCTCCCATCGTCTGACAATGTCCTAAGCATGTTGAAGTTGATCACGAGGAATATCTTAAGCTTCTTCAGTGCGCCAAACCTTAGAGCGAAAAAATTTCACATTGCAACAGTACGTGTGTTATAACAGTACGTGTGTTATTGTTCATGTTATTGATAAGGAGTTATTCCTGATTTCAATGACCACATTGTCAGACAACGGGAGGGGACCATTTTGAACGCTTGCTTTGACCACAGGTAATTAAACATTGGGTTTACTTGTAATACTTAATATTTTACATTGTTCAATAGTTTTAAAATTCAAACAGCAATAACTACTGATTGAATCAACCTTTTGAAGTCCGGGTTGCGGCATTGTTTTCAGTAAAACAAGGCCTCTCAATTTATGTACAACTCAACATGCCCTCATTAAAGATTTTCTTCTGACTCCTTGAGGATCGTCCCCTAAAGGGGGCATGCGGTCGGTAATTGCACAGGTATGTAGGTTACTGTCACCAGTAACGATGTGTTAACTTTGGTATTTTCTCTGTTGTGGTTTAAAAGTTAAAAAAGAGGTTCCAGACATAATTGTTTCAATGTGACAAAAATGTTTGTCTGACATAATTGGCTGTATACAAAAGACTAGATGTTACTCACGACAAATTGAAACACTTTAACAATTGTAACCTGACCAGCACTATCAAATCTTTGTTTAGTTGCAACATATGACTTCCTTTACCTTAACTGAAAAACAACTACAGCTGGTAATTTTATAAATAATATCCTCATATAAGATTTACATTGGAACTCACAGGACCCGTGGGGGGGAGCCCTAAGGTTGGATGTAGACATTATCAGGTCTATATGTTAATGTGATATGTAAGCTATGCTCAAGCAACAATTTAGCTTAATAGGTCCAGTAGTCTAGACGTGATAACGTGATAAAAAAGTTCAAAAACGAAACAAACAAGTATCTTTTAGCGAATTTCCCCTATAGGGAAGAAGCTATTACCGTAGGTCTCATGGTAAGACTTAAGCCCGAGACCATGATAACTTTTCATTTTGAGGTCCCCAGATGCCAAAAACACCATTCGTTCAAATTGTTATATATGTATATATATATATAAATAAATATATATATATATATATATATATATATATATATATATATATGTGTGTGTGTGTCCGTAAGCACGGTAACTCTCGTAAAAAAGGTCCGATCTTAATGAAATTTGGTAAAAATGTGTAAAGCACCATTTATTTGAACGAGTTTGAAAACCAGACGAATCGCACCATCCAAGGGGGGGTTTTCGGGGGGTTTTGTACCCCAAAATTGGGTTTTTAGGGTTTCCACATGTAATTGTTATTTAAATCAAATTTTAATTTTTACCATTTAATTCAGCATTAAAAAACAAACAATTTGGTATTTTTATCATTGCTCTACGTCAATTGGTTCCTGAGATATTGAAAGTGCTAAACACAGTACGTTGTCTAATGTTATTCTTAAGGAGAAAAAGAAAAACTGTATATCTCGCTTATTTATGATCATAAACTGACAAAATTTGGTATATGACTTCATCTGGTTGGGGTTTATCGTTGTTTGCACAAAATACCAAATTTTCACGTATGGTTCCCGTAGCAGCAAACCTAGGTAATCGGTCCCCATGTTATTCTTATGGAGAATAATTAAAATGTTATATATCGCTTACTTATAAATGTATATGAATGAAACTTGGTATGTGACATTACTTAGATGAGTTCTATTGATATTTGCATAAAAACCCATTATTTTGTGTTCCTTGTTGCAGCAAACCTGCGTACTCATCCCCAATGCTATTCTTATGGAGAATAATTAATATTTTTAATATCGCTTGTTTGTGAATATATTTCTTATGAATCCTGTTAAGTGTTAATGTGTTATGTTATATATTCATTGGAAATTCGCTGAGTATGCAGGTTTGCTGCGACGGGGGTATTTATTATTGTATACGACTAATCAGGGGTGCCCATCCTCCCAAGCCTCATGGCGCTATCCCCCCAAATGTGGCTACCCTCTCCCCCCCCCCCCGGTATCAGCAATATACTTTAACTTTGTAGCTCTTGTGTTGTGACAGTGAATGAACTGAACCTACATACCTACAATAAAGTCGCCCGGGGGGGGCGACCACACCGAGATTCTACCAAAACCGAAAGAACTATACAGACACAGATAATGGTAATGGCGACAGTGAAATAAACCTTAGTTATATATTAGGTTAGGTTATACATACGAGGTAAATTATCTAATAAACCCCCATTTTTTGTGTTCCTTCCTTCAGCAAGCCTGCATACTCAGCCGCCATGTTATTCTTATGGAGAATAATAAAAATGTCATAAATCGTTTATTTATGAATGTATATTGATGAAACTTGGTATGTGGCTTTATGTGGTGTTAAGATACATATATATGCATTGGAAATTCGCTGAGTACGCAGGTTTGCTGCTACGGGGGTATATTTCTATTAGACTATTGTTTGTTGTTGGTAAAAAAATCGAATGCTATACTTACTATAGCATTCGATTTTTTTACCAACAACAAATTATTATTTTGAATAATCGTAAGCGATTTCTCAATTAATTCATAGTAAATTATTTTTAGAGTTTGTTTGGATTTAGAGATATGCATTTTTAGAAGATATATACATCTTGGATTAAATGTTTAATCGTTCCGTCATAACCATGAAATTAATTCCTGCACGAAACTGAAAGGTGCTGCTTGTGGACTTGGGCTTGACTTGACTTTGGCATGTGAACTTTTGATGCAGAAAAACTATGGGTAATTTCGTGTCTATAAAAAAAACTTTGGACGCTCATTTCAGAAGAAGCAAGAAGGAATTTTTGTGAATTTCCCCTATAGGGAAGAAGCTAAGACCTAGGCCCGGGACCATGATAACTTTTCGTTTTGAGGTTCCCAGATCCCAAAAACACCATTCTTTCGAAACTGTATATATATATCTGTGTCCGTGAGCACGATAACTTTCGTAAAAATTATCCGATTTTGACGAAATTTGGTATAAACGTGTAAAGCAGCATTTATGACTTTAAGTTTGAAAACCAGACAGATCGACCTACCCAAAGGGATATTTTGGGGGGGGGGGGTTTGTACCCCAAAAATGTTTTTTTTTTGAGTTTTTTATATATAATTTTTTTTTAAAGTCGAATGTTAGTTTTTTCTGGTGGAATCAGCTTAAAAAGACGCACAATTTGGTTTTTTGATCATTGCTTTACGTCAAATGGTTACAGAGATATTGAAAGTGCTAAACACAGTACGTTGTCCAATGTTATTCTTTTGGAGAATAAGAAAAATTGTATATTTCGCTTATTTATCAACTTATCCTGATGAAACTTGGTATATTGCTTCATATCGTTGTGGTCTATTGATATTTGCACTAAAAAATATTTGTTGGCTGATAGTTCCCGTAGCAGCGAACCTGCGTACTCAGCTCCCATTTAATTCTTATGGAGAATAAGTAACGTGTTATCTCCTTTAACTATGAACATAAATTAATAAAATTTGGTATGTGGCTTTATGTGGTATTAAGAAACATATATATGCATCGGAAATTCGCTGAGTACGCAGGTTTGCTGCTACGGGGTATTAAACTTTGGAAAAGGGAGACCAAGTCGAGAAGTAAATGCAATCAATGAGTGAATTTGTGAGAAGACATTTTTCTATTTTACAAAACGATTTTCAAAACAATATATTTATAAAATAAAGACTGTAGAGTAAAAAAAAAGTATGGGAGGAATTGTATGAGGTGGCAAAATAAAATTAATACCACAAAAAGACTACTAGATTGACGACTGATTTTGGCAGAGGCTACGTACACGTCCGACATGAGCCGCTACTATTCACGTCCGTTCCAAATTATGCACCGTACGTAACTTTTCTTGTGATTTTTAAAACAGATTGAGGGCCAGAAAACCTCCTAACCTAACCTAACGTAACCTAACCTAACGTAACGTAACATAACCTAACCTAACCTAACCTTACCTAAGCGGTAGCGATGTGAATTTGCCTTTACATTGGACGTGTACGTAGTCACTTCGAATGATTTTACTGACAGTGATAACGAACTCACTAGAGACTGATGAAGAAAGTCCTAGGCTTTTTAACTAAGCCGTTTTCCATGAATCTGCTTTAAAAACAGTCAATACGGAAAATGACCACAGTTAAATGTTCATATATACTTATTTTGTTGTAGTTTATTTTCCTTTATTAATATGTTGTAGGCTAGATAACTTACTAGCTGCTAATCCCGTGCTTCGCAACGGGGAAACAAATTCAGAGTAGAAAAAATAAGCAGTTAGGCCTATGTGTGCACCATTCTGTGGCTAGCCCGTGGAACAACTAGGAATCAAGATCTGCTGTTTGTATTTACATCAGTTCAAACAAAAATTAATGTCTACAAGGAATACATGGGAACTTTGAATTCCCATGAGGAAAAGCCCTATAGGATTTTCAAAATTAAAATAGGTCTATTTGTTTATTTGGTATATAAGGAAAATTCCTCTAAATTTTCAAGCCAATCGGTTCAGTCGTTTTTGAGTGTTTGAGTAACAAAAGGCAGACAGACAGATACACACCATCCCATTTATATATATATATATATATATATATATATACGAGCTGTTCCCCCGCAATCCTTGTAACAGCTGTTTATTGAATCAAGAAAAACACATGTGACATAAACCAAATAAAACTCTCCTCCATATGAATAACATGAGAACTTGGAAGCCCCGTGGGCAGGGTGACCAGACGTCCGGCTTGAGGAGGACATGTCCTCCTTTTCAACGATTGTCCTCCTGTCCTCCCGGCTTTCAAAAAATATCCTAAATGTCCGGCTTTTTGCAAAATCCAACTCAAATAACAAAAATAAATAAATAAATAACATGACTAGGCTTTGCCGTTGTAAACGTAATGCGCCCGCGGTCAAAAATCCAATAATATTTAAATAGTGCAGATGATAAACAGTGTTGTCTTCATGGTTATGTCGTCTTTTTGTTGTGCCGAGCGCAGCGTCGCTACACGGCGCCGGCGTGTAGCACTATTGTTATTGTATACTTATAACAATAAATGTTGTTATACGTATATCTAACGTTGTCCTCCTCTGTTTGTGAATGTCCTCCTTTTTTAACCCAAATGTCCTCTCTGTAAAAATCTTCATCTGGTCACCCTGCCGTGGGGCAGAGCCCTGGGGCCTAAATCGAAATTCTGGCTCGACAATAACTTAAAACTTGAAATTATCTTTTAAATAAAAAAAGAATCATCAAAACCAGTATTAGGCTATCTTCAGGAAGTGGGTGGACAAAAAGCAGGATTTTTTAAAATATGTAGATTAGTAAGAATTTAGTTTATACTACAAAATTTGCTACGTGTTTTCGGCACGCTCACATACCTAGATAAACATTTAATTATCATGAATGTTGTAAGTAGTTAAGATAAATTATTTGGAAATAAGCAGGTTATCAGCACACGTAGGTATTAGTATGGGCAAAATAAAAAATAAAATCCTAATAAATCACAAATCATTTATTTGAATAATACTACTCTCCATCTTTTATATTAGCTAGAAATAAAACATTTAATTTTCTGTATGGTTATGAATAGACAAAGTGCTTAGGATTTGCATTCAGTAGGTCTATATAGTATTTTAATAAGGTAAACATATAACATAAGCGACTACATTTTTATTAATCCGTTTTGTTCACAACAAAATTATTGTTTTAGTGAATTTCCCCTATAGGGAAGAAGCTATTACCGAAGTCGGTATGGTAAGACCTAGGCCCGGGACCATGATAACTTTTTGTTTTGAGGTCCCCAAATGCCAAAAACACCATTCGTTCAAAACTGTATATATATATGTGTCCGTGGGTGCGATAACTCTCGTAAAAATGATCCGATTTTGATGAAATTTGGTACAAACATGTAAAGCAACATTTATGGCAGATTGCTCTATCCAAGGGGGTATTTTGGGGGTTTGTACTCCAAAAATATATTTTTTTTTAGTATTTTACATATAATATTTTAGTAAATTCAATTTTAGTTTTCACCATCAAATTCAGCTTAAAAAAACAAACAATTTGGTGTTTTGATCATTGCTCAACGTCAATTGGTTACCGAGATATTGAAAGTGCTAAACGAAATGTTGTCCAATGTTATTCTTATGGAGAATAATAAAAATTGTATATCTTGCTTATTTATAAACTTATCCTGACAAAACTTGGTATATTCACAGAGAAGAAAAAATACAGAGGAAACATCTAAGCGTGCGCGAATTGGGTGTCTAACACTCAACATGGGTATCTACATTTGTAGTTCCCAGAGTCGCCATGAGAGGGCAGCACCGTCGCCGGCCCCTCCCCTACCCCCCCTCGCCACCCGCGCAAAGCCCTCATCCCCTCCAGCACCGCGCGACACTCGCCTGACTCCCCAGCTGTCCCCGCTGCTTTCCCTGCATCCAGAGCGGCGCGCATTTCAATATCTATCAAGTAATGTCCGCAGTATTAATGAAGATTCAAAATTTTTACAACCTCTACCCAGTCAAATAATTATAACGGCGGACAAGATGACTGATTACAAAGATTAAACTCTTAAAATTACTAACGTACTTGTTCAAAACAACTGTGTGATTTCGATTAACAACGTAAAAAGCTCAAATTGTTGTTAGTAACATGTCATTGTTTGGTTTGATTTTATTTTTTGTTTACTTGGTTTTCGTTTTAAATAATGTTAACAAATTATATTGTTCAACAACAAATAATTAATTGTATTGTAAAGGGGGGCATGTACAAACTTGGTGGTCCGGGCATAATTGTCTCTGTTCTCTCGGGTAAACCTAATCTAATACAGTAACTCACTTTTCCAAAGGAAACTTGTTACAAACAAGTTCTGTATTTGATTGTCATGTAACAATAAATGTAAAACAGTTGAACAATAGTACAAAATAAGTTAAATGGATTATCAAAGTAAACTTTAAAGCAATAAATGTTTTAATTATACTGTAATTAAAACTCTTAAATCGTTATAATAGTTGCGGAAAATTATATTATTTTTAGTACACATGATTATAAAAAAATATGATGCAGTTTAACGTGTTTAATCTCTTGGTAGGAATGATAAAATGGTTTACAATTCATAGATTATAAAAATACTGTAGCCTACTACAGTAGACTAGAATTTTACAAATACAACAGATAAGCTTCGTAAAACTCATAAAACCTTGTAAAACAATAAGTGAATATGTGCTCTTACAATAAATCCAATGTTAATGCTATATTAAATATCAGTTTTCCATATATACATAACTTAAATATTAACTATTTAGAAAATTAACATAGGCTAGTATTAAAGAACAACAAATGAATAATTAACGACTAAACTCATAATATTTACATTGATTTACATATCCAGGGGTGTGCAATGTTAATGGGTACTTTTCAATTATTTTCAATTCAAAAGACCACTGACTTGAACAAACCTAGTATTAAAGAACAACAAATGAATAATTAACGACTAAACTCATAATATTTACATTGATTTACATATCCAGGGGTGTGCAATGTTAATGGGTACTTTTCAATTATTTTCAATTCAAAAGACCACTGACTTGAACAAACCTAGTATTAAAGAACAACAAATGAATAATTAACGACTAAACTCATAATATTTACATTGATTTACATATCCAGGGGTGTGCAATGTTAATGGGTACTTTTCAATTATTTTCAATTCAAAAGACCACTGACTTGAACAAACCTAGTATTAAAGAACAACAAATGAATAATTAACGACTAAACTCATAATATTTACATTGATTTACATATCCAGGGGTGTGCAATGTTAATGGGTACTTTTCAGTTATTTTCAATTCAAAAGACCACTGACTTGAACAAACAGCATAAGTCAATGGAAAAGTTTCCTCCTCACAACTTTTTGTAAGTCCTCTGTGGCCCTTTGGTCTCCTTTAGGGCCTCTTGAGATCTTTGGCAGCGAGCTTGTTCTTCTTTTTACCTCATATCTCAGTTTTATCAGTATGAGTCGTTTGATACAGAAATGTCTGTGGTCTGTGCACTGTAAGAACCACCCAGGAAAGATGTCTTGTACGGCTGCAACACAAAGGTCGAACATCTGTTGTACAATTCCTAAATTACAAATAACAACATTGATTTGTCTCTCAAACACAGTTAGGCAGGTATCGATAACCACCCGGAAAGACTCGGATGGAACTTTAAGGTGTCCAAAATCTAAAGCTATTTTGGTTTCGTATGCTTTGAAGTGTACAAAAAGTTCGTCATTGCGCTCCAAAACCGCGTTTTCTTTGCATAACGACTGCTCACATGCACTGCACTTGTACTTTTTCAGTGCGTAATGTATTACCACACCACATAAATAAGTCACAGCATTAGCCCTCAAAACAGACTCCTCAGTGAATTCATTGTTGATGACTTCGTCAGATGAGCCTTCGCCCCTCGCATATTGGGCGACATTACGCTCCACGCCTTCGTCATCATCTTCTAGGGATTGGCCGACATTCGGATCCGAGTCACTGACGACGTGTTCTGGTTCGTCTGGATTGTCTCCTTCGTCATCGTCATCGTCATCACCATCGTTGTTGTCATCGTCATCGTAAGCGTGAGCGTAATCGCCATGGTCATCTTCCATTGGACTCGGGCCGGTTGACACACCCGATGTGGAGTCTGCTACGGTAGGTGTCGGGGTGTCGAGCTGCATCACCTCGTCGTCGTCTGGCTCGCAGTTCGCTGATTCAGCTGGGCGCAGCAGACTTGTAGCCAGCCGCCATCTCAGAGCCCTTTTGAAGCATAACAAAATTACTTAAAGGAATTAGAAGTGTGGGCTAACTTTTACGAATGGAAAAATTTTTAAACCATCTACGCATGTGTTAATTGCATTTATTAGCATACCGCTTCTAAAATAATTAGGTTTGGCTGTATAGACACTTGCATGAATTCACTTATATATTTTCTTAGTAAATAAATATAAATTGGGATATAGCATTGAAATCTTAGTTAAGATAAAATACCCCCGTCGCAGCAAACCTGCGTACTCAGCGAATTTCCAATGCCTAATATATGTCTTAATATCACATAAAGCCGCATACCAAGTTTTATAAAAGTATATTCACATATAAGCGATTTTAATTATTCACCATAAGCATAACATTGGTAATGAGTACGTAGGTTTGCTGAAACAAGGAAGACAAACAATTTGTTTTTATGCAAATATAAATAGAATTTAACTAGGCGAAGCCACATACCAAGTTTTATCAATATTCAATCATAAATAAGCGCTATATAACATTCTAGTTATTCTCCATAAGAATAACATGGGGGCTGAGAAAGCAGGTTTGCTGCAACAAGGAACAATAAAATGGGTTTTTACATAACTATCAATATAACTCAACCAAGTGAAGCTACATACCAAGTTTTATTAATTTATGTTCATAATTAAGGGAGTCATTAGATTTTACTTATTCTCCTTAAGATTAACATGGGGGCTGAGTACGCAGGTTTGATGCTACGGGAATAATCAACAAAAAATCAATTTTTTGTACAAATATGAATATACCAGTACTACGTGAAGCCACATACAGTACCAAGTTTCATCAACATACATTCATAAATAATCGAGATATACAATTTTATTCATTCTCCATAAGGATAACATTGGACAACGTACTGTGTTTAGCACTTTGAATATCTCTGCAACGGTTGGGCGTAGAATCACAATTTAACACCAAAATGATTGTTTTGTGGAACTGAACAGATTGGTAAAAGCAAATGTGAAGTTTACATTAAAATAAACTGAGGAAAAACCAAAAACCTTTTTCCCATAAGATTAACGTGGGAGATTTTATGAGCATGTTTTTTGGATTTTCTCCGCAACCACTTAACATAGGTTAATAATTCAAAATACCATATTATTTGTTAAGCTCTATAACATGGTTAAAACCAAAATTAAGTTTTTAAAAAAATTTAGGGGTGAATGTCATTTTACACATTTGAGCCAAATTTCATCAAAATCTGACGTTTTTTACTCAAGTTATCGTGTTAACGGACACATATATTGATATATATATAAGGTCCCCAGATGCCAAAAACACTATTCGTTCAAATTTATATATATATATATATATATATATATATATATATATATATATATACATATATATATATTTGAACGAATAGTGTTTTTGGCGTCTGGGGACCTTAAAACAAAAAGTTATCATGGTCTCGGGCTTAAGTGTTACCATGAGACCTACGGTAATAGCTTCTTCCCTATAGGGGAAATTCGCTAAAAATACCGTAATTCGTCGGTATCATACGATGGTACCTTTACACTTTTCAAAATCGGGTTGTGAACTACCCGAACACACAAGCACAACAATTTTATTAGTTTATATATTTTAAAGTGTAAAGAGCTGATTTTATGTTCCGATTATACATTTAGGGGGCTAACAAATGCACAACTCGTCGGGAAGTATTATTTTGAGTTAATAAAGTATATACATGATATTTACAATTCACTTTCACTAAAAAAAACCTTCAAACGTTAACAGTTACATTCGGTTACTTTGAGCGTAAAATTAATTTATATTATACAATAATTACCTTGAGAACTGTGCCGGGGTAGGTTCGAGGTTCCATCCACCACGCTGTCTTATCATGGAAAACTCGTTCTCTATGGGATCTTGATTGAGGCGAGCTGTCAGGAGAAAAGACGTTCCTTCATTCTTCAAGTCTTCCCACAGTTTTAGCACACTCACCAATGCTATTTTGAGACCCCAAAAACAAGGGACCGTTTTAATTTTGTTGGTTTTAGTCAGGACCTTGAGCTTGTCGCACCAAATAATCGTTTCTTTGAGGAATTCTTCAGGTTTCTTATTTTTGGTGCTCAAAGCCGAATGCAAGGCACTGCGTCCATACAAGGTTTTTGTATTTAGGGCATCGAAACAATCATTCAGTCTTCCGACAAACACTGCCGTCTCTTCAGCTGCAGCGCCAAATTCTGGCATCTGAGCGGCAGTGAGTAACGCGGCTTGGACTGTATGGCTAAACACCTGTGTAGCCAGTCTTACGTTCATCTTTTCTCTGCCCACTGGGTTCAGGTGTTTTTCTGTCAGTTTGGTGTTTAGCCTAGCTTTCACCATGTCACCTTCCTTTTTTTGGTCGCAGTGAAACAAATCCACAATGTGGCTCCACTTAGCTACCCCACCGTCGAACATGATACACTGAGCTCTCATCATGTTGTTCCTGATGTTTTTTATTAGGTGAGGCACGTCATACACCAAATACACCTTTCTTTTATCTACCAAAAAGTAAGGCTTGCTTCGTGTCACCCCTAGTAAATTCATAGCCCTACGGTTTGGAGAACCTTGGTCGCAAACAAGCGCTCGAACCCTTAGCCCAATGTTTTGTAGTTCTTGTATTATTCGCTTAACGATTTTAGCGAGGGCATCGCTTGTAGTTACCCCACACGAAAAGAAATGGGCAACTGGTAACTTCCACCGCGCCTTCAGTCCTCTAATCATCACTAGAAGAGCGTGGTTTGATAATTGCGGCAATGATACGTCCCCGTGGTTCTGGAAACCAACGACGCAGTCATTTTTAGGGTCATATTCGAGGCCTTTCTTAAGATTAATTTCGTCCATTAAGACCACGATATCTTTGTCAGAGTCTGGCATATATTTTACTTTGTTCTTAAGTAGTTTAAAAAAATCGGAATTAATTCCCGGACGAACTGTCAAATTGCTCAACCATCGGAGAATGGTTACTCTTGAGGGTAAAGATTTTAATAACAGCTGTTTTCTTAAAAACTCGTATGCTGCCGGGGATTTGTAATATAGAGATAAAACCATGTTTCTTTCTGAATCAGTGAATTTGCATTTTTTGTTGTGTCTTTCAATCATGTTAAGAAATTTATTTGACAATTTTAATGGGTGGGTTTTCTTTTTCAAGCGGCTAATAGCTGCCCTTTTTCTGTTGCCATCAAGTTTCCTTTTTCCATTTCTTAATCGTGATATGCCTACCTGAACTGATTTGCTTATGACGTTATGGAACCTTTTTACTTTAAGAGGGGATTTCGCCTTTTTAGTGCTTACTTTTTCATTTTTGGAGGAATTTCGAATAGACCTGTTATGGCTAGGTTTACCTGGTGAGCTAACTGTCCGGGGTTTGTCAACTTTCCATCGGTTCCCAGATGGTGAATCCATTAACGACGTCTGTTTAAGAGTTGTTGAAGTGCTTGATCGGTTCCATCTGTTTCCTGACGGAGAATCCAGGATTGGGGGGTCTGTAGATGCAGACGTGCTGGGACGGGGTCTGTCGGGTGTCGAGGGCTGCTGAGGTGAACGCGGCGAATCCGGCGGCGGCGGCGTATCACACGACTCACTACTGGTACATTCCCGCGGTTCGGGTACCGCATAATGCCACAGTTTCAGCCTCCTAGCATCACGGAAACATACCTCTTTAAAGTGGTCTTCGCAAACTCTTTTATGGAGATAATTTTTTGCCACTGAATCTAAAACTTTAATATTTTCTGTGTTAATTATCCACTGTTTAAAAAGTTCCGGTTTTTTATTTGGATTCGGAAAACAAAAGAACCGTTTCCCCACACAGTCTTTTTCGACGTTTTTACACCCCTTGTATTGACACTTGCGTCGAGATCCCGGAGGCCTAACGCGTCGAGGAGGCATTTTAAAGTTCAACACTTCACATGGGGTTCACTTCTAAACAGACTGTCACCACAACCACTCCGGAACACTGTCAGTTGGAAACTGGAGAAACACAAAGCTTTTTATAAGTAGTCGGCCGCACCTTAACGCTGGGCAGAGCCATCGGCCCGTAGGTAATCTGGTCTATTCAGTTCACTCCTCGCCACCGGCCCTAAATTATCGCCGCTTGGCTGAAGGCGTGACTCACCCAGTACAGTAGGAACATGTAATATGTCTTATTTAAAAAAAATAGGAAAACGATTGTTATATTTAGCATCGTGACAAAACCCTGATAAATTTGATATCAAACTTCACGAAAATCGGACAGTATTTAGGTCTACTTTGATTATGCCAATATGTTAGTAGAAATTTAACTTTTACACCTATGACAGGGTCATGACCCGTTCTTAAACAATCAACATTATTAATTACTAGCTGTGAACCCCTTTATTACTAGTACATATTTTTAAGGACTGCACGTAACTAAAAACGTTTAATTCAGACATTAACACAATGAAAAAATACAGGGTAGGCCTAATACCCTCAAAACGTAGTGAAGTTATAGATATATCGCTCGATAATACTTCTGAAGAGTGACTCACAGTTTGTCAAAACAAACAAACAAACCGCACGCGGCCGTGTCATCCCTGTAAAGATGGCGATTTCTATTTTACAGTTTTGTTTAATTTATTAACTATGACTTATTTGTTATTTTCGTATGTTTTTTAGTTTGTGTAAAAGCTTCTCTTCAGTCTTAAAGTTAGTTTACACATAAAAGTACTAAGTCCCCGTAAAAATAAAAAAATACAAAAAAATTTTAAACACGCCTAGATATTTGTAAATGTTTCAAATATTTAGCCAGTCCACAGCCTGGAAAAGTGTGATGGAAATCATAAATAAAACAACTGGTTTAATTAAATAGGCAAAGTAAACATATACAAACGAATAATTATGTTCCTTAATTAACAATTAAGATATTTCTTTATGAACGGGTCACAAGCTAGACTTGGATGTAATAAATAAATTGTCATCTTGCCTTAAAAAACGGGTCATGAGCCGTAAAAGTTAAATTTCTACTAACATATTGGCATAATCAAAGTAGATCTAAAAACTGTCCGAATTTCGTGAAGTTTGATATCAAATTTATCAGGGGTTTGTCACGATGCTAAATATCACATTCGTTTTCCTTATTTTCTAAAAATAAGACATATTACATATTCCTACTGAACTGTGCACTTAGTGAGTCACGCGTTCAGCCAAGCGGCGATAATTTAGAGCCGGTGGCGAGGAGGGAACTGAATAGACCAGATTACCTACGGGCCGATGGCTCTGCCCAGCGTTAAGGTGCGGCCGACTATACAATTTGCAACAGGTGGCACTCCACCAATTTATCTTAGTAAATTCTGTACTTATTTCTACGGAAATTATTTCCCGTAATGAAAATAGGTTTTACATTAATACTGACACTTAACAGAAAATAACAGCCGAGTATTAACAAAATTGCCAAAAGCGAGAGAGAGAGAGAGAGAGAGAGAGAGAGAGAGAGAGAGAGAGAGAGAGAGAGAGAGAGAGAGAGAGAGAGAGAGAGCGAGACCAGGTAAAATCAGCAATCCGTAATCTGCCACTGAGCATTGGGGGTGGGGAGTGTAGGGGAAGAGGGACATTTCCCCCGCGACCATCACATCCGTCCCCGCTCATCCCTCTCTCTCTCGCAACGGCATTAGGACATCCTAGCGCGGCCACCGGACTAGATTGGAACTACAACTAGGGCGAACGCTCCCGCCGTTTAGATGTTTCCTCTGTATTTTTTCTTCTCTGTGGTATATTGCTTCATACTATTGTGGTCTATTGATATTTGCACGAAAAATGATTTTTTACGATATTTTCCGTAGCAGCAAACCTGCGTACTCAGCCCCCATGTTATTCTTATGGAGAATAAGTCAAATGTTATCTCCCTTAATTATGAACATAAATTAATAACACTTGGTATGTGGCTTCACCTAGTTGAGTTATAACAAAATTTGCATAAAAACACATTTTGTTTGTACCTTGTTTCAGCAAACCTGCATCCTCAGACGCCATGTTATTCTTATAGGGAATAATTAAAATGACATCAATTCAAATTTATATATACTGTATGTGTGTCCGTGAATGTGATAACTTGAATAAAAATCATCCGATTTCGATGAAATTTGGCTCAAATGTGTCAAGTGACATTCATGACTTTAATTTTGAAAACCACAAAAATCAGACCATGGGAAGGGGGGTTTAAATTTTCCAAAAATCAGTTTTTAGTATTTTTCACCCTAAAATTAAAAAAAAACTTAATTTTGGTTTTGACCATGTTATAGAGCTTGAAAAAACAAATAATATGGTTTTTTGAATTATTAACCTAGGTTAAGTGGTTGCGGAGAAAATCCAAAAAACCTACTCATAAAATCTCCCATGTTAATCTTATGGGAAAAAAGTTTTTGGTTTTTCCTCAGTTCATTTCAATATAAACTTCACATTTTCATTTACCAATCAGTTCAGCTCCACAAAACAATCATTTTGTGGTTTAACTTGTGATTCTACGTCCAACCGTTGCAGAGATATTCAAAGTGCTAAACACAGTACGTTGTCCAATGTTATCCTTATGGAGAATAAATAAAATTCAATATCTCGATTATTTATGAATGTATATTGATGAAACTTGGTATGTGGCCTCATGTAGTTCTGGTATATTGATATTTGCTCAAAAAAACTTTTGTTGATTATCCCCGTAGCAGCAAACCTGCGTACTCAACCCCCATGTTATTCTTATGGAGAATAAGTCAAATGTTATCTCCCTTAATTATGAACATAAATTAATAACATTTGGTATGTGGCTTCACCTAGTTGAGTTATAACAAAATTTGCATAAAAACACATTTTGTTTGTACCTTGTTTCAGCAAACCTGCATCCTCAGACGCCATGTTATTCTTATAGGGAATAATTAAAATGACATAAATCATTTATTTGAATGAGATGAAACATGGTATATGGCTTTCAGTGGTATTAACATACATACATATATATACACATAATAAACGTACTGAAACGTTTAATCACCTTAAACGTTATTGTTTTATAACGTTGATTTATTGACTTTATTGATTTATAACGTTGATTGTTATAAATAAATATATAGGTAATATATAAATACCTATTGGAAATTTACTGAGGACGCAGGTTTGCTGCTACGGGGGTATTTAAATCTAAGTCCTCTAAGTTAGAGCTCAGAAAGTGCGGTTAGGTTGCAGGCATAAAGAGAAAACAGTTTCAAGTGATTCTTTTAGGTTAATGCACGTTAATGTTTCAATCCAATCCGGTCCTATAATCAGAAGAATACATGTCTAGGATTATTATATTACAGCAGGAACACTTGCCATCTCTCAAATGAAAGGTTATTTTGCATATTTTATACTATAGCAATACCTTGCCAATAATATTATTTATTATTTTCATCCTCTCGTCCAAACACGAATTTTCAATTGTGATTCACAAATTGTCACATTTATTTATAATTTCAAAAATTCCCCCCAAAAATTGTAAATCCCCTCAAAATTAGTTTTGATGGTGCTCTGAGCGCCATCTCCCCCCCCTTCTGGGCACCCCTGCGACTAATAGTCGCTGAGTAAACTGAGTAAGTTGTACAGTGATATTCTTATTGGGAATAAATCAATTACCTTCATTACCGATCAATTTAATTACAATGGGTATGTTGGTTAAGTTAACATTGACCAATAGAGGATACTCGGAATATGTTGCCACTTAACGCTGGTGGGATGAGAGGGATTTCCCCTCTGTATGTAGCAAATGACTCTTTAGTGCCTCTAATAAAGGTATTTGGTTGTACACATGTGAAAAAAATAGTTTAGTAAAATATTGTCTATATACTACCGTACTTAATTACCGTGTTATATATTGAGTAAATATAAAGACATTTTTTGAATAAAATAATGCTAAAAGGAAGAAAGTATGTGGAAGTTTTATAATACTGTATTATAATTCTGTATTATTTTGTAGGCACTAGTTCACCTATTTCCTGCTTGGTATGTTGTAGCTACCTGTATATGTTAGCCTACCAGAGCGTCGCGTCGCATGAATAGTTTCCGAAGTCGTGCATTGACCCTGGCGCTACGTGAGCGCCTGCAGTTATTGTAATACACCGGAACACACACGGCCGTATTGCGGACTGGTTCAAGTATATTCCTGTGTGCACGTGATTTGATGTGTTTTTTTTATTTATCAGGCCTAATTTTTTCGGTGATTAAATTTAACTCATAAATTACCTGCAGAAAATAACTTTGGAACTTTGGAAAATAACTTTGAATAACATTAATTTTGTATGGAGCAGGAAAGTATACTAAGAACTAAGAACTATTCGTTCTTTCTGGACGAGAGAGAAAGTGTATCATTTACAACATAAACCAATTGTGCAAGTAACAGTACAAACACAAAATGTACGGGTTTTGGTGAAGTGATTCAAAACCCTTTAAAATACTTCTTAGGTCTAGGAAATTTCTTAGGCCTAGTTATTTTTATTCAATTGCCATTTAAACCAATTTCAGACATAGTTTGTTCTTTAATTAAAAATAAGAAGAGAGGACCTTTAAGGATGAACGAACATATATACAATACTAACGATGCCCTGTCACGGTATAAAAGGGGAGAATTGTTGTCAAGCTATACAAAAAACAGATCAATGACTGACAGAAAATGTATTAATATCCCCTGAAGAAACTTTTAATCCACCGGAAAAAGAAAAAAAGGTAACTTCTACTATTCGGTATTTAATTTTGGCAGCATTACTCAATCCGTTTTGCCACCAAACAATAGTCACCAAGGTAGTGGTGTGGGATGGGGGAGGGCGGGAGTATGACTCATTGCACCATAATCAATACCTCCCCAACCGCCTCCAGTGTTCCCACCAAGTTGGAATAAAAATCCCGCCTCAGCAAAAAAAATCCCTTTTTATCCCTTAGTCAAAGCGAACGAAAAGGAGAATGCGTTTTTCGGAAGACAAGTTCAATTATAATGCTTTGTTATGTTTTAATAAAACCAAATTCGTGCTATCGAGTTACAATTTTGCCAAACTATAAAACTACGGAATAAAATTAGTTTTCAAAGAGAAAAAAGAAGAAATATTTTTAAAACTCCAGGAAAATATACTTAGTACCTATTGAAGTTTCATGGCATAAAAATCTGGTTCACAGTTTTCGGAGGGATACCAACTTGTTAAAAAGTTTAGATCTTGTGTATTTCAATTATATTTTCGGCAAGATAAGAGCACGCTCTGGAAATCCCTCAAATAGAATAAAAATCCCGCGCTTTGAGTGACTGCCCTCTTCAGGTCCCTCCCTATTCCACCCCCACCCCTTCTCCTATCGACCGGCTGTTTGTCGTCTGTCGGCGGTATGGTCCATGGTGAGTACCAGGTTGGTGTTAAATTGATATTAGATTAAAATTTAAATCTATGCCCACTTTCCAGACTTACCTTACTTTTATTCTTTAGCTATCCCAAATCTAGTTTTTCAGCTGTATTGGGATTTCGACTTGAGTCATTGCAAATCTTGCTAGATGGAAGCCTGGTTTGATAAAAGGAGTGTTTTCTAATCGATAAGTGGTTTCCCGAGGAAGAATAAATGCAAATGAATAGTGGTTTGCTCGTTTTAAGAGAATTGCGTAAGAAGTATTAAATATAAAGTGTACTTACTACCTGCACAGTTTAAACGAAATTATTACCAATTTTATAAGGTGGAGTGTAGTGAATGCTAATTAATTGCTGGTTTTATGAAAGGTGATGTATCGTTCTGTACAAGTGGATTTGGGTTCAAAATTGTTTAACACAGTTGTTTTTGTCCAAAATCAAAAATATCACAGTTGTTACTAAAAAATCAATATTTCATTCAATAAGCTGTGGATTTCTTTCAAGCAGATTTTTTTATGAAACTGTAATTTTTTAATGGTTTTTTGTAAATAAATATATTTATTTAAGCTCATTTAATTATTTCTGGTATTTAGATACATTAATTTATGCCTATCCTAATAATAGTTAATAACTGAAAAATGTTAAAAAGTTAAATAAATATAAATTTTAATACAATAATTTTGCAGAAGTTTATTAGGTTATAGGTTCTTAATCTCGATCTTCGATCTTGCAACTTCTATAACAGATTGTAGTCTTTTTTCCATCTATGGTTCACTGTATTAATATATGAAATTTAGACTACATATCGTATTTGGAGTACACTGAAAATTTTAACTCGGTGTGTAAATGACATCATTTTTATCATTTCAACAACATTTTCGACAAAAGATATATTTTTTAACTGACTTCAGGAATTGGGATCTTTTTAAATACCTGAAAAGGATTTTTCTAAATAAAGAGATCAGGGGATGAGGAATAACTTATTTTTCTTTAAATATCAATCCTATTGAATGACTCATTTTAAAGGACATAATTACACTTAATTAAATAATTACACGAAGAAGATTAAAATCGGATGACCTTAATCAAAATGGTGGCTATAGTCTTATTCTAGTAAATTAATACTTTTACCCCTTTATATCCTGCTTCTTTTGCAAATATAAGAAACCAAATTGTAGCAGTTTTCTTTAATGATCTTTGTTAATTTGCAGTAATATTCAAGAAAGAAATATTCACGAAACCATTGACGAAACACTAAGAGTTATTTTTATCAAAGCAAACTGTGAGAGAGGAATTTGTTAAACATGTCAAATGTTTTTAGCGAATTTCCTCTATAGGGAAGAAGCTATTACCGTAGGTCTTATGGTAAGACTTAAGCCCGAGACCATGATAACTTTTCATTTTGAGGTCCCCAGATGCCAAAAACAACATTCGTTCAAATTTGTATATGTGTGTGTCCGTAAGCACGATAACTCTCGCAAAAAAGGTCCGACCTTAATGAAATTTTGTACAAATGTGTAAAGTACCATTTATTTGAATGAGTTCGAAAACCAGATGAATCACACCATCCGAAGGGGAGTTTTTGGGGGGTTTTGTACCCCAAAAATGGGTTATTTGGGGTTTCCACATGTAATTTTGATTTAAATCAAATTTTATTTTTTACCATTGAATTCAGCATAAAAACAAACAATTAGGTATTTTAATCTTTGCTGTACATCAATTGGTTACTGAGATATTGATAATGCTAAACACAGTACGTTGCCTAATGTTATTCTTATGGAGAAAAAGATAAATTTCATATCTCGCTTATTTATGGACATGAACTGACGAAATTTGGTATATGGCTTCATCTGGTTGTGGTTTATTGTTTTTTGTTGTTGTTGTTGCACAAAAAAAATTATTGTCTATGGTTCCCGAAGCAGCAAACCTAGGTACTCGGTCCCCATTTTATTCTTATGGAAAATAATTAAAATGTTATATATTGCTTATTTATGCATGCATATGGATGAAACTTGGTATGTGACTTAACTTAGATGAGTTCCGTTGATATTTGCATAAAACCCCATTATTTTGTGTTCCTTGTTGCAGCAAACCTGCGTACTCATCCCCAATGTTGTTCTTATGGAGAGTAATTAATATTTTAAATATCGCTTGTTTGTGAATATATTTCTTATGAATCCTGTTAAGTGGCTTGATGTGTTATGTTATATATTCATTGGAAATTCGCTGAGTATGCAGATTGGCTGCGACGGGGGTATTTATAGTTTAGGATGCTATTTTTTAAATGCTATGTAGTAAAAATAAAAGAAGACTACCGGTACCCATAATTTTGGTTCTGATATCTACAAAACTAATGTAGAGGGGCTTCAAGTTCCATTCAATACAATACGTTTACAGTCACCATATTGTTAGGGTCGTCAAATTTATTTTCTTTATTTGTCATTATTCTCAGCTTAATGTTTAAAAGGGCCGCTAAATAGGGTTTGCTATTAAAAAAAATGCCAACCCCAGACCCCTTTTTTAGGAAAGCTTTTTGAAGGTATTTAAAACTGTTTGTTTAATCCGTTTGCTTGTTTGCAACATTTATTTCGGAATCCAGTGGTACAATTTTGATAAAAACTTTGGAATAAGGGGATTTTGGACCTAAAAACTCAATTGGTAAAAACCTCAACCCCAGAAAAATTCATATTTTGTTAAAAATCTAATTTTAAAATTCACATTTTTAACATTGGCTTATGGAGTTTCAAATAAAAACCAAATAATCATAGTAGCTGTAAATCAATTAACCAATGAACTGTCAAAAGCATTTTCATAAGGTAAAGTATCAAAAAATGATTTCTTGGAATCAGTGACTAGAAACGTTGAATAAAGATTGCATATAGAGTGGACGTACTTTTCACCCACAAAACAAATCAAATATCACTGAGTATGGTTCCGTCTCCCCGGTACTTTCATATATAAAAGCTTAATCAGATTAAAATTTTATCAATTTTGTAATATTTTGATCAGGGTCGGTCTGGGACACCTCAGTATGAAACAAGCACCCAGTAGGGTTATTTAATGGCATTCAATTTAAATATGACTCTTTAACAGAACTGTAGCCAATTGAAAGGGGCTATACACATATTACTTAACACAGTTAAGGGGGGGTTTGGATCAACGTTACATAACGCATACATTTTAACCCTAAGAACTGGTGCTCTCCCGAATCTGTTGATAATGTTGTATATATTTTAATATTAAAAAACAATCAGAATTGATAACGGTATCTAAATTAAGGTTACATTATATAAAAATACTCCCGACAAACTATTTTAATAACAGTAAAACTAAATACCCCCGTCGCAGCAAACTTGCGTACTCAGCGAATTTCTAATGCATGTCTTAATACTACATAAAGCCGCATACCAAGTTTCATAAAAATATATTCTCATATAAGCGACATATACAATTTTAATTATTCTCCATAAGAATAACATTGGTGATGAGTGCGTAGGTTTGCTGAAACAAGGAACACATCAATTTCGTTTTTATGCAAATATAAATAGAATTTAACTTGGCGAAGCCACATACCAAGTTTCATCAATATTCAATCATAAATAAGCGCTATATATCATTTTAATTATTCTTCGTAAGAAAAACATGGGGGCTCAGTAAGCAGGTTTGCTGCAACAAGGGGAAAAAATGGGTTTTTATGCACATATCAATATAACTCAACGAGGTGAAGCCACATACCAAGTTTTATTAATTTATGTTTATAATTAAGGGAGTGATTACATTTTTCTTATTCTCCATAACAATAACATGGGGGTTGAGTACGCAGGTTTGCTGCTACGGGGATAATCAAAAAAAATTTTTTTGAGCAAATATCAATATACCAGAACTACATGAGGCCACATACCAAGTTTCATCAATATACATTCATAAATAATCGAGATATTGAATTTTATTTATTCTCCATAAGGATAACATTGGACAACGTACTGTGTTTAGCACTTTGAATATCTCTGCAACGGTTGGACGTAGAATCACAAGTTAAACCACAAAATGATTGTTTTGTGGAGCTGAACTGATTGGTAAATGCAAATGTGAAGTTTATATTGAAATGAACTGAGGAAAAACCAAAAACTTTTTTCCCATAAGATTAACATGGGAGATTTTATGAGTAGGTTTTTTGGATTTTCTCCGCAACCACTTAACCTAGGTTAATAATTCAAAAAGCCATATTATTTGTTTTTTTTAAGCTCTATAACATGGTCAAAACCAAAATTAAGTTTTTTTTTAATTTTAGGGTGAAAAATACAAAAAACTGATTTTTGGACAATTTAAACCCCCCTTCCCATGGTCTGATTTTTGTGGTTTTCAAAATTAAAGTCATGAATGTCACTTGACACATTTGAGCCAAATTTCATCGAAATCGGATGATTTTTATTCAAGTTATCACATTCACGGACACACATATATATAAATTTGAACGAATAGTGTTTTTGACATCTGGGGACCTCAAAACAAAAAGTTATCATGGTCTCGGGCTTAGGTCTTACCATGAGACCTACGGTAATAGCTTCTTCCCTATAGGGTAAATTTGCTAAAATAAATACATAATGCGTTTTGAGTAAGTTCTGTATTGTTTTAGTGAATTTCTCCTATAGGGAAGAAGATATTACCGTAGTCGTCATGGTAAGCCCTAGGCCCTCAGATGCCAAAATCACCATTCGTTCAAATTCATATATATGAATGTGTGTGTGTGTGTGTGTGTGTGTGTGTGCGCGCGCACGCGTGCGCGTGTGCATAGGCATGATAACTTCCGTAAAAATGGCCTGATCTTGATGAAATTTGGTATAAACGTGTAAGGCAGCATCTATTTTCATGAGTTTGAGAGCCAGACATGTCGCTCTATTTTAAGAGGGTTATGGAGGAATTTTGTAACCCAAAAACCCAAAAATGGGTTTGTTAAACTTTTTACTCATAATTCTTTTTAATCCCATATTTTAGACCACACCCCCAAAAATGGGTTTGTTAAACTTTTTACTCATAATTCTTTTTAATCCCATATTTTAGACCACACCATTAAATTAAGCTTAAAAAAAACTATTATGATACTATGGTATTATGATCATAGCTTTACGTCAATTGGTTACTGAGATATTGAAAGTGCTAAACACAGTACATTGTCCAGTGTTAATCTTATGGAGAATAAGTACAATTTTATACCTCACTTATTAATGAACATATTAATGAAGCCAAAATCACCATTCGTTCAAATTCATATATATGAATGTGTGTGTGTGTGTGTGTGTGTGTGTGTGTGCGCGCGCACGCGTGCGCGTGTGCATAGGCATGATAACTTCCGTAAAAATGGCCTGATCTTGATGAAATTTGGTATAAACGTGTAAGGCAGCATCTATTTTCATGAGTTTGAGAGCCAGACATGTCGCTCTATTTTAAGAGGGTTATGGAGGAATTTTGTAACCCAAAAACCCAAAAATGGGTTTGTTAAACTTTTTACTCATAATTCTTTTTAATCCCATATTTTAGACCACACCCCCAAAAATGGGTTTGTTAAACTTTTTACTCATAATTCTTTTTAATCCCATATTTTAGACCACACCATTAAATTAAGCTTAAAAAAAACTATTATGATACTATGGTATTATGATCATAGCTTTACGTCAATTGGTTACTGAGATATTGAAAGTGCTAAACACAGTACATTGTCCAGTGTTAATCTTATGGAGAATAAGTACAATTTTATACCTCACTTATTAATGAACATATTCTACAGGAACTGGTATGTGGCTTCATGTGGTTGGGGTTTGCTGATATTTATATAAAAACACCTTTTTTATGGTCCCCATGGCAGCAAACCTGCGTACGCAGCAGCTATAATGGTATTCTTATAGAGAATAAGAAACTTGTGATATCTTGCTTGTTTATGAACATAAATTAGTAAAACTTTATACGTTACTACTTTATCTAGTGGTGATCCATTGGTATTTGCATAAAAATCTGATTTTTGTTGTCCTTAACCCATTGAGGTAGTAATTTTATTCTATTTGTAGTAGCCTATAACGGGAATTGATTAGTGCTGCACTCTAGTAGCAAAATATGTAACTAATGACCGCGTGCGTCTACGGTTCTATCCGCTAGGGGCGCGGACTGACTGAAAACCCTTAATATCGCCGCCAGGCCTTTGGTCGTGTTAGCTGAGTTGGCTACGTCGTGGAAACACCTTGGCCAGGTGGCGATACGATGTTCGTGGGTTCGATTCCCGCACACGACCAAAACTGACCAGTTGTGCAACTCTCAATGAGTTAACCGGTCTGTGGCAACGTTGGTGGGAGGGCCCAAGTAAAATAAACGGTGGCAGGCTTGCTTGGAAGTTGACGGGATCGGTTAATTCTTTGAGACTTGCACATGGTCAACACTGATTTTGCTAATTTTTACACATTAATTCACAATTACACACGTTAATAAAATTACAAGTAAGGAACGAGACCTGCTCGTATGTCTACGCCAATGGGTTAATGCACCAAACCTGCATCCTCAGTTATAATGTTTTTCTTATGGAGAATAAATAAAACTTCATATCTTGCTAGTTTATGAATATGCTTTGATGAAAGTTGGTAAGTGGCTTCATGAGGTAGTGAAGTACCATTTGAAATTCGCTGAGTATGCAGGTTTGCTGCAGCGGGGGTATTATAACTATGTTTTATGTGGTTTTATAGTGTAAAATCAATACATGATACAATATTGCGCAGTGCCACCACAACTTCAGTTTCGGTGTTTGTCGCGTAGGCGAGGTAGTTTATTTTGTTGTTTATATTTATTAGTAGGTAACATTCTTGTTTGTTTGTTTCAATTTTGCTTTGAAAAAAGCTATCTAAAATGTTATTTTGGCCCCAAACGTGTTCCACAATAGAAAACCTCAAGACACTACCATAACCCCCCATGCATCCCAATAACCCATGCACCTGGGTAGTCTTTTTTGTATGGTTTGTTGTTGGGAAGTGGTATGGACCCTCACCTTATGGCCATCCCCATCTGACTCTGACCCCCTACCCCTCAAAATATCTATATATTTAAGACAGTTAAATTCTCGTTTATATCTATCTACTTATATAAAGGTAGACGGGTTCACTCACTCATTCACTGACATAAACTATGAGGCACTTACCGTAATCTAACCCCACCCAACATCATACTTGAATTAAAGCTCTTGACGAGAAACTGCCAGAAAAATTGCCAAAGGTTAACTTATTTTTGAGTTTTGAGGCATTTTTGGGGCGGGGAAAATTCCACTTTGAGCGTGTTTTGTACGGAAATGGTAAGAGGTGGCAAAAAATGTTAAATGCAAAAGTTGTAGAAAATTGAAGTTCCAACTGATGATTTTTCGTCGGATTTAAGATCCGATCATCCGTTTAGCCGCTATTCGTCGGAGAAGGAGTAATTTTTGAGTATTTTGGCCCATTTAAATGTGTACAGTTTTGGAAAGAAAGTTGCATAATGAAAGCTCGCTATCTTTGGATAATACCACATGTTTGTATCAGCTGATTAAACCGCCCGTGTAGGCGATACTAATTTGCTTACATGAGGTTTATATAAATCAACTGTTACAAAACAAGGTGAGCACATTATCGCCTACACGGGAGGTTCAATATCACAAATATCGTTTGTTACTATATTGGAAAATGTAATCAACTGATTGTTTGTTCTATCGAATGAATTTAGCCCAGTAGCCGAGTGGATATGTTGTCAGATGATTCAAGATCATGTGGTCACGGGTTTGAATCTACTGTTGATGCTTACTTTTTGAGGTCTGCAATTTCTGTTTAATTTGACTTTATTTGTTTTTACAAATTCATGTAATTATGTTGCACAACGAACAGCCACCATAAAGCGCTCTGCGGAGTTAGGTTAGGTTAGATTACTATAATTTTGTCGTGAACTGAAGTATAATTTGTTGTTATTTTCTACATATAAATCCACTTGTAGAATACCAATTTAACATTGTACCACAACTTTTTATTTGTATCTGATTGACTTTGATTGAGTGAGCACTTTTAGCGAATTTCCCCTATAGGGAAGAAGCTATTACCGTAGGTCTCATGGTAAGACTTAAGCCCGAGACCATGATAACTTTTCATTTTGAGGTCCCCAGATGCCAAAAACACCATTCGTTCAAATTTTTATATATGTATATATATATATATATATATATATATTTATATATATATATATGTGTCCGTAAGCACGATAACTCTCGTAAAAAAGGTCCGATCTTAATGAAATTTGGTACAAATGTGTAAAGTACCATTTATTTGAACGAGTTCGAAAACCAGATGAATCGCACCATCCGAAGGGGGGTTTTTGGGGGGTTTTGTACCCCAAAAATGTGTTTTTTGGGGTTTTCACATGTAATTTTAATTTAAATCCAATTTTAATTTATACCATTGAATTCAGCTTAAAAAAACAAACAATTTGGTATTTTGATCATTGCTCTACGTCAATTGGTTACCGAGATATTGAAAGTGCTAAACACAGTACGTTGTCTAATGTTATTCTTATGGAGAAAAAGAAAAATTGTATATCTCGCTTATTTATGAACATAAACTGGCGAAATTTGGCATATGGCTTGATCTGGTTGTGGTTTATTGTTGTTTGCAAAAAAAAACAATTTTTTGCCTATGGTTCCTGTAGCAGCAAACCTAGGTACTTGGTCCCCATGTTATTCTTATGGAAAATACTTAAAATGTTATATATCCCTTATTTATGAATGTATATGGATGAAACTTGGTATGTGACTTCACTAAGATGAGTTCTATTGATATTTGCATAAAAACCCATTATTTTGTATGCCTTGTTGCAGCAAACCTGCATACTCATCCCCAATGTTATTCTTATGGAGAATAATTAAAATTTGAAATATCACTTGTTTGTGAATACATTTCTTATGAATCCTGTTAAGTGTTTTAATGTGTTATGTTATATATTCATTGGAAATTCGCTGAGTATGCAGGTTTGCTGCAATGGGGGTATTTTTACTTTTATATACCTCGAAACAACCATCGTAGTCGGGAGTTCATGCGATAAAACGAACAAGCAGCCGGTGGGTAAAATGTTTCGATATCGAACCGATATGGGCCCGCCTGTGGAGGTTAATGTGCTCACCAAAGATCATTGTAGTGTAGTTTTTCTTTGGTTAATAAACTACAATAGTTAAGTTTGATTTAATCTTGAGTTGACTGGGGAATGCAAGTGAGCAAAGCGAACTCCAAAATGGGGTTTGGGGACGAAGCCTCCAACGGCGATAAGCCTGTTAAGTAATACTGTATAATTCCAATATACCACATGATGTTCAATCCAGTTTTTATTCAAATAAAAATTGTGTGCCATTAGATGAGACTGAAAGCCAATAACTTTATCAGCCTGGTTCTGGTTATTTACGATCTGCTGAATTGAAAACAAACATTGTGTATTTGACTAACTCTCTGTGTTTCCCTATTGTTTTGAAGCAAGCGGTTGTTTTGCATTCTTCAGTAACATGTGGTTAACCATCTATCCTCTACTGCTGTAATGTGGTATGTTCTCTAATAATAGCATAATATACAGTGTGTTATAATTTAAATAAGTGAAGTATAAACAAATAAAAAAGGTCTTCAATCAGCAATTTTCAATCAATACCGTACTAAAAATAAGAATGCATTGATTTTGCTCTTTTAGGAGACCAGAACAGAAGGTAAACTAAATTTATAAAAGAATGCTGAAGAATTATACATTTTCGCTTAAATACGGTTTGAGGATATTTTGAGAGTTTTGCCGTGATATACAGGGTATCTGTAAAGTTTTTTCCAAAAATTTGGCATCATGTTTTATGGATCAAAATAAATAAAAAAGATTCTATAAACATTGGTTCTAAAATTGACATATTGTACTTAGGTTTTGTATACGATGGTTTCATTGAATAACCATCCAATCAAAGTACATTACATTGTTGAAATGTATTTTCCGGATGGAAGTTTAATATATTTCAAATTTTCTCTAACATCCCTGTGACATGTAGACAACCTGGTACTTGTTTTATAGTAACTAGCAAAAAACGCCAGCACTCTTTTAATATAGTATTTGGATATTGTTGCATAGATTAAGCATACTCCTTAGGAGTATGCTTAATCTATGATTGTAGTTACTCAAAAAATGTTAAGCTCTGTTCCTTCATTATATCTTCTTAAGAAAATAGTTACCGAAAAAGAGATAAAAAAGCTCATTGATCAACCATGTTTGTAGGATAAATATGGGAATATGTATGGGCATATAGTATGAACCAGCTGTAGTTATTGAATTTATCTCCATTCAGCACGATTCAGTCCCGGTTATCAGCTGAACAGTTGTTTGCATTATCTCCTAATGTCAAAGTTAACTTTTCCTGTTGTTATTCATTTCATCTATGTTATTTCTTTAACTAGTAAATAAATTTAATTCTTTCTATTTTTTAAGATGGACAATGATGTGGAAAAAGAAGGGAATGAAGAGGTTGAGCAAGAACTGAAAACGTGGATTAGCTATTCCAAAAATTGTGGTGAGTTGATTAGTTGGGTTATAAAACACTGACTTGAACAATTTTTAAGAATTTATACAGTTTTAAAACTGTGTAAAGTGAACAGGATCAAACAATACTGTATTCTTTAAAATTATAACTGTTAACTGAATAAGTAGATTGGAACCTTGTCTAATATAGGGGACAGGAACCATATTTCAGATAGCTTGTTTTTTTATAGATAATCACCGGTTTAAAGGTTAATTTTGGCAAATAAGTATGGACGTTTGTTATTTTGACATTTATTAACCCTTTGAGTGCTAAGCTTCTGAAAGGAGTAGTTGAAACCTTGATGTTTTGTTGATTTTTTAAATATATTGAACGCCTGAACAGTTAAAATTAATAAAAACGTACTTACGCTGGACACACACAGTAAAGGATAGGTAAAAAGTAGCAAAACACCTGATCAGATGTGCAACTCACAAAGAATCCACCCATCCCATCAGCTTGGACCCGAGCCGTCCACCGTTTGCTTAAGGTCCGCCCTCCCCTTCAACTCTGCCACAGACAGGTGAACTCTCCATGAGTTGCACATAAAAACCACCGACTGTGACGGGATTCGAACCCTCGATCCAAGTGTTACCCCCGGCCGGGAAGGTAACGCCTTAGACCGCACAGCCATTGATCAGACTAGCAGCTGCAGTGGATCAGTTGGTATTATAGAGACTAGGCGCTGGACGAGGTAGTTCAGTTCGTGTCTACCAGGTTTCACCACATGTCAGACTCAGACTGCAGACTGAGCGCCTGACGGTACAATCGCTGATGAAGGCAGTAACAGAGTTTATTGATAACAGATTCAAAAGACGATATATCGGTCCATAGCACTGAAAGGGTTAATTGTACAATTTAAAATGTACACATCCATTTGAAACTGAATCGTCTTCTTCAAATTGTCAAGAATATTTTTCTGAACAGTTGTGAGCAGCCATCCTGATCAGCAGAATATCAGCAGATGTAGATTCATGTCACTATAATATTCACTACATTACGTTTTCACGTTACATTACGCTACATTACGGTAGCTTATTGATAAACATTGCATAAAGCCTACCTTAACTTAGCATAATAAACCCTTTATAATTAATTATTTAACTGACTTGATAACTAGAGTTAATATAGGGACTCACAAAATTGTAGTGGTATGATTCACTGCATTGTTGGTTCCACTGCTGTGGGTACACTAATTTGAATACATTTGTTTATTATTCAGCATGAGGACTATGGGGCTGCAGAGAGGTTGGACTGTTGAAGGAGTAGGACATTGTAAAGGGCAGTGACTGGTGCGTAACGGAAAGGGGTCGTACCAGTTAAACAATTCTGCTTGGTCCAGCTTACCTCCTCATCGGTTATACAGTTTCAATTATGGTTCCAATATTTATCCGGGTTTCAGTAAATTGGAGTTTTACTGGTTTGGTATGACACAAGATTTATAGATCAAATATTTAGTTTTGTACCAGTTTCATACCTGTTGTCCGTTCAGGCTGCGTCTAGCTATGTAAAATCATAATATTGCTTATTTCAGATTATTTTATAGAGTTATTTTAAAGTTAAAAAGACAACAGTTATTAATAAATATTAAAACATCCTATGTCCAAATATGTTAATACAGTGGAACCTCAATTACTCAAACCTCGATAAATCAAATTCCTTGATAAGTCGAAGTATTGTTATCCCCCTTGAACTCTCAAACTTAATACCATGCTATTTTACCTCTATAAGTCGAAGAGTTGGTGGGAACCATCTTGATAACTTGAAGTTAACACACCTCTTTAACTCAACGATTTAACTGGAAAACCTCTATAACTCAAAAATGAAAAGTCGCCTTACCTCTATAAGTCGAAGTGTTGACTGGAGAACCTCTATAAGTCAAAACTGTACATTATTGGTTCCATTCAAAACCCCATTTACTGTATCTGAGCACCTATTGTTCATGTTGTAACCCGAAAAATCTGTCTAATAGTAGACAGGAAGTGGTCAATTGGGTAAAACATCTCCAAATTTCCGAAACTACGACATGTTCACTGTTCACTGAAGGATGTTTTCGCCCTCTAGTACGTTCACTATAGAAGTCGTTCGAAACATTTCCAGGCTTATTTCAGACATTTTGATTTAGTAAAATTATTTGTAATTTTAATTGTAATTATTTCGGTATGATTAATTTTATATACTGTGTACAAAACAAAAAATGATTCAAGGATTCTAATCATCGATTGTGATACTGTGACCCTCAATAAGTTGAAGTCTGTGCGAGATCACCTTAATAAGTCGAACCTTGATATTTTGAAATATTCGATAACTCATATTTTTTCCGTTTTACCGGAGCTTCGAGTTATCAAGGTTACACTGTACCAAGTGTTTGTTGTTCAGGAGCTGACAGAGACAAGGAGCCCATGAAGTATGGCTGTGAGGATCACTGGACGTGGAACAGACATGATCGCAGCCACGAGGTAGCGTAAGGATCAATATGCTATGTAGCTTGGTAGTTTAATTGGGGAACATCAAAGAATTAATTACTGTAAGTTTATAAGTCTTTGACAAATCAAGTTTTCATTTGTCAATAGATATTTAAGTCGATGAAGGTTCTAATATATGTTATCCTTATTACATTTGTTATGTTGAGGAAATGGAGGGGAAAAGACAAACACAAAACATATTTATATATAACAAAAAACACATCACTGTTTGTTGTGGGTATTTACATTTTATCATTTGTAAGTAATGGGTTTGTGTGACCCTGTCACTTTGGGAAAATCACCCAAAATTGTTATTTATAGGATTAGTGGAAAGAAAATTGGATTCAGACTGATCATTCTTACCAGTAAGAGTTTTCTGAGAGATCTCAAAGTATGCAGTGAGATGCCTTTGTTGCATTACATTTGTGAATGACTGTAAAAAAATTTGAACCAGCTTTTAAACTACAAAAAAATATAACATCCATTCAGTAAAATGTTAATGACATGTTCACAAGAAACTATCCTAAATAAAATGATTGCTTGGCGCCTCCTAGACCTGTGTTATTTTAGCTTTTAACAGTTGTTTTTACACAGTCAGAGATGTGGACATGTATTATACATGTTATCTTCTACCACTAGATTTTGTTTTGCACTATGTATAAATGGCTTGCCCGATAATAAACTAGGAGTATGCTCAAATATACCCGTAACTGTATGAGCGAACTCAGAAAATATTCAAAAATATTACAAAATATTCATTTTTTCACGCGCACATACACAAACACACAAACGGCCACTGAGCTTTCTAAATCAATCTAGGGTTACGCTTGGCTCATTTAATAAATTGTTACACCACGCTTATCTATTTAAGAATATAGTTTGTTGAAACATAATAAGTTCAAAACACCTTATTATAACAAAGGAGCGAAGGTTTTGACCAAAAATAACATAGTATGTTCCTTTGGTAATTGGGTAAATGTATTTTTCAACTTTAAATTCGCTGAGGACTGGGGTATTTAAATATCATAAACTAACAAAGTAACACAGCTGGTAGGAGTAAATGTAAAATAATAGGATGCTGCAATCTAGTGGGAAAACAAATAACTTCCTAACATTACAGACGATTACAGTAGAACCTTATTTTTACTTATAAAAACTGGTACCCAACGGGACACAGTGCTTGGCGCCTGGTTAGCGTATGCTCTGGAATGTTTTTTCGCCTCTATTTGGCTTAGTACCGTTAGTGTTACAGTATACTTTTATCAACAGAAAGCAAAATTAATTAATTTAATTTTAAAACATTGGTTTTGGTTATCTTTGTTATTGTTTGCTTATATTTACGTGAAATTTGAGTTGTTTCTCGCCTTTCCCAGGCGCCAAGCACCGTGGCCCGAACTATAATATTTTTTTAATCTAAAAATGTCAAAAACGTTGACAGTTTATATGAACCCATGTTAAACGGAATGTACTTTAGTTATTTAATCATAAAACAAATAAATAGGGTAATTTGTAAGAAGGTTTTTGTCACTACGAAACAATATTTTATTAGTATCTCTAACTTTACTAATGGCAATTTTTGACCTTGTGGAAATTTTACAACTTTTAAATATTAATTATTAAAACACGGTTTAACGAAAGTGATCAATTTTTGAACTGGTAGCGTAAAGTGTACTGGAAAAAAGTACTGTAAAATTTGAAAACAATCCATGAAGACGTTACCGTTTTACGTTATTGCATTACGAACACACCCACACACTGACGGACAACGAATCATTGACTATTCTAATACATAGATGCTCTCACTTCGTTCACTCATCAATTATTAAGAAAAATGAAAGTGAATATACAAATTGTGAAAAATTGTATAATGTTACCAGTACTGGTTTTGTGTTTTCTGTACCGTGGCACATGGTAAATTGAGTCTAGTGACACTGAATTAACGATATTAATCTTTAAGAACTATGCTCAAAATCAATCAGTCAGTCAGACAGTCAGACCAAGAAACCTCAAAATTAGTCACAGGTTTTGTCACAGGTTTTAGTCACAGGATTTCCATAAGCTATCTTACAAATTATATCTATTGTAAGTGACGCACTTGAAGACTCACACACAACCTTACTGGGTTTGCTTCACAGAGTACTCAAGAATTATTGTTTACTAGTGGCTTGAAGGGCCATAGCCCCTAACCTCTCTCCAGTACTCTGCCTCATCTGATTTTTTTACTTATGTGAAAAACAAAGTAGTCACCTTATTAAATGTTTTAATGTAAACAAAGCAAACCTCTTTGAATCCCCATGCTTTTCTTACGGGGGATGTTTACGTTATTCCTCGTTTGCTGGTAACATTTTGGAGATACTGCAATTTTTCCCGAGTCTCTGGGATTAATATCTTTAACTTTAGCTGTCTCCCATTATCCTGCAATTTTCCAAACTCCCACAATTTTATCTTAAAAATTTTGTTTACAGAATTATATGTAAAGATGAGAATTAATTTGGTTCAGGTACGGTTATACGGGTCAGGCCTGCGGGTGGCTCACTTCCACCCGAACTGGAGCAGTGGAACTGCGGGTGTGCGGGGCACTCGTATCCTCAACAACGGCCGATACTTTTGGGAAGTCCAGGTACTGTGATCCTTGTATGTTTTTTTAACGGACATATTGTTAGTTAAGGTAACAAAATTGTAAAGTACGCTGAATATAAAGTTTCTGCATTTTTATAAGCTAACTATGGTTAGCTTATAGGACCCATCATTGCAAGCTTCGATGCCAAGTACCTTTCCTTTCCCCTTTACCCCTTCCCTTGTGATGTCGCAGTTTGGTGTATCCCTGCTCTCCTCCGTATTCAAATATTTGTTTACAGGATTTGCTTCTCAACCGCAGGTAAACAAATTGACACAAATTTGCAACATCGGCATAAAATCCAAGCTTGCAATGATATGACGCTGACTATAGTCAATATATCAGGGTTTTCTTCTGATTACGAATCATATTTTAAGTATGATTTATAATACCTGCAGTCGTTATTTTTACTGACAGCGTACATTTTTTAGCATTACTTATACCATACAATCAAACCAAAACTTATCTAGGGTTAAAATCTAAAAAAAACCGGAAATAGTTTATGATAAAGTTTCTCGTTGTTTTACCAAAAAAAATTTCCAGGTGTCACAGAGGATATTTGGGACCAGCATGATGTTCGGGATCGGCACCAAGAAGGCGCGTCTGCACCGCAACCTGTTCACCAACATGATCGGGGAAGACGAGCACAGCTGGGGGCTGAGCCACAAGGGGCTGCTGTGGCACGGGGGGGTGTGGGCTCAGTACACAGTGCCGTTCCGGGAGAACCAAGCGACCACAGTGGGCGTGCTGTTTGACGGGGTGGAGGGAACACTGACGTTCTACAAGGACAACCGGTGCCTCGGCGTTGCGTTCCGAGACCTGCAGCGGGTGCGCGAGCCACTGTATCCGATGGTGTGCTCGACCGCGTGCAAGACAGAGATGACATTGACCTACATGCGACGCGACTTTGTCAACCTGCAGGACCGGTGTCGCGCCGTAATCCTGGGCGGGATCAGGAACAAGCGGGACCTGGAGAAGCTAGAGGTGCCGGTGCTAATACGGAACTATCTGGCTGAAGCGGTGTCGCGCCAGTTTGTCCCGGTCAATTATTACGTGCTGAACGTGTAGAACGGATCTTTCGGTTTTAAACTTTAAACAAATATATAAATTAGTAAGGATCTCTGCACAATCGGCCGAAGTGGCTTGTTTAATAGGTTAGGCAATCTTGAGTAAATCAATGATATTTTCATACCAGTGAGATTTATTGTATGAGTTAATCCTCCAAATCACTGATCATACCTCATTTTCAAGTGATCTTATTTTCCTCGAAAGGCAACCCGTTTACCAACCCATTATTGGGATCTTCATCAATCCCAACGGGGAATGTCAAAGTTCTAGTTCTTCTCAAACATGTCAGTCTTTTAAAAACCACTAAGAAATTTAACATTGAAAACACTAAAAACACATAAACACAAAAACACGTAAATTCATTTTTGCCCAAAACAAGGGGTGGATGGACGATGCGGTACGGATGTTGAGTCCAAACCAAAAAATACTGACATGTTCGAGAAGAACCAGGACTTTAACGTTTGCCTGATGAAGATCCCAATAGTGGATTGAAACCAGTCACCTTTAGAGGAAAATAGGATCACTTGACAACAAGGTAATTTAAACCAGTACACATACAGTGAGATTTAGATGAATTTACGTCATTATAATGTAACAAATCTAGTCGTAACCTAGTCTTTATGGTTTGTCGATCTGTAGAGTTATTTTATGTGATTTTACTTTTAATGTTAACTAATTTGATTGTTTTAAACTTATATATCCGTTTTTGTTATGGTTTTAATCTATGTACATATTTATGTTAATTGTGTGAGTTGTTGTTTTATTAATTTTACTTTTGTTGGTGGTGTGATGCTTTTGGTGTACCTCTGAAGTGATATTTATTTAATGTAAATCAGGCCCTAGGATATTTTTTAATATTACAATGGACAACTTTTTATCATTGCTTTAATGAATGATTATACGATTAAATGTTTATAATAAATAATAGGCACTAATTGATTTAATGTGTAGCTAATAATACTTATTTAATAATACATCTCTGACATCCAGAGATAATTAGCAAGTGAAAAAACCTAGTCTTACTGAAACCAACTATAGACAATGCTAGCAATACTTTTGTAAGTGGTTTATAATATGTAAAGCTGTATGTTTTTGATTGACTATATGTAATATTGTTGTCCTAACAATAAAACCAGTAAGTTATATTAACTAACCAAAGATAAAATCTTAAAAAGCAAATGATGTAGCATATATAATTAGAAAAGCTTCATTGTGATCTAAAAATATATTTTTTACCATGGATGAACAAACTAATTTTGTAAATGATGAGTGTTTGTCAGTCGCATATTTATAATTTTTGTTTTATTTTTGTTTTTGTAAGCTTTAGTTTTTGTACTACTAGATAATCTTAGTACCTATATATTATAATGGGATTATTAAATTCTCAGGCCGAAGGCCCTTGAAGAGTTGTAGGAAAACTGCTCTTTTGCTTTAGTAAAGGCACCATTTGTTTAGAAAATAGATATAACATCAATGTAATTTAGTGATATTCCAAGTTTAGTTTATTAGTATTGCAAATAATATCTGATATTGATAAATTTAGTTGCAAATCTCTTAATTTGGATTTTACTTGATATTTGGAGCTTATATGCATAATTGGTAAATTGATATTATTTACATAATAAGTTCTTTACCCTCTTCCGCCAAATTAAAAAAATATTTTTGTAGAATCACTTTGGCTCAAATTTAGGTTAAAATTCCTTGCTTATGCTGAACTGATGACAAATAAATTACAATTACCTGAAATACAATGGCAATCCAAAACATACCCTGCCAAAACATATCCTGGTGTATATTAATCTTGTGTTAAATGAAAAAAAAACTAAATATTTAGCTTCTAACTTATGGGACGAAAGAAAGTTGATTAATTGTGATTTGCACACCTGATCAGTTGATAGGCTGCTTCTCACCCATACCTGTTTGTATGGTCTCTGGAAATGTGGATTAATAGTATTTTAAACATACAGGCAAGGAAAATGAGCATTGAAATAGCATCAATACAACCATTCAATTGAAAAGCTTGGTGGTCAAAACATTAATATATGTTAGGTAAAAACTAAAAATATTAATAAGGGATCTAGCACCACATTCTGCTCTAAAATACCAGCTTGATTTTATATAATCTATATATCTGTAATATGTGGAGGAGATTTTAGTGAACA
This sequence comes from Allygus modestus, assembly GCA_963675035.1. NCBI lineage: Eukaryota > Metazoa > Arthropoda > Insecta > Hemiptera > Cicadellidae > Allygus > Allygus modestus. The sequence continues at coordinate 127,337,160 of OY776112.1, read as the reverse complement.
CAATTCCTCGATTATTTCTGAACCGAATTTGACGGTTGAGGTACAAAATAAATGGCCTCAATCCTTAGTTTGCAAAGCGGTTTTCAATTTGGGATGCCCCCATTCCAAAGGGTACGGGCTACTCTCAAAGTTATTATTTTACCGTAAAATGCTATCTTGCCCCAAAATAGGACTAAGTTGCCAACGATACTTTTCATCACGATGCAAATAACCACATTATACTTAAAAAACAATTATCTGATATTTCATAGTCTAGTAATTTTCCATAAGTAAACACAAAGTCAGCTGTTGAACACAGAATCGTCAAAAATAACGAAATCACACTGGTGCTCCTGTTGAGTAAACGGGAACTTCAACTGTTTAGGACAGGAAAAGTTTTGTTTGGAACAGGCAAAGTATTGTTTGGGGCTGGAAAAGTAATTTTTAGTACAGGCAAAGTCAGCTGATCATTTTTTGTTATGTTACAAGGAAAGTGATAATTTTTGTAGATCTCAGCTGCATGGTAATGGGCTATTTTCAAATAAAGAGTGATGAAAACCATAGTTTTACAGTACCAACATCATTATGAGCTTAGATCACAAACTTATTGAGAAAAATATTGATGTGTAAAAAGTCTACCAAGACGTTTGATATACAGTGTAGTGCAAAAATAACAACATAATAATGTTTTAAGTGCCCATTTCTTCAGTGTAGAGACATAGTCACTCTATTATTTCATTAAATATTTTTTCCTAGTTGGAAAAACCATGTGGAGTCACAACGTATTCGACAAAAATATTTTGTTTCGTTAAAGCTTTAATCGCTGAATTATTTCATAAATATTAACAACCACCCCTTTTGTTTCAAACAAGTTTGATTTTTCTATGAGTTTCCTATACTGAAGCATAAGCATTTAACACTTTCGGTGCGAGCCGGTCACCAGTGATCGTTTACTTAACATGGCATCAAATAGTAATTAACATGTTTAAACATATTTGCCTCACCCAACGTGTTAATAAGTAATTAGGTGATTAGTTGAATATTTGACTACTTTTTCTTTAACATTCGTAGTTGAGAAATGATCTATATACCCGTGGATCTCTCATTTGTGCCATATTTGTGCAATACTTCGCTAAGAATTGTTATGCTTTGTTACCGACTGTGTATATAACTTATTGTACAGAAGGTAATATTTTATAAACAAATCTCACATGAAAACATTTGTTTCATTAAGAACCTGTGAAATTTTCTTCTATTTTAGGAAAGCAAAATCGATGATTAAGTTTGGACTGTCAACTTTTAAGTCCAGCCAATCTATTATCTCTGTATTATCAATGAATACAGTCCTTATAAGAAGCGCAACGCTTATGGAGAATAGTCAGTCCGGTTGGTTAACGCCTAAATGAGCTTAGCGCGGCAGCCGCTAGGCAGCGCTACTGAAAAGTTCCACCCTTAAGTGACTCATCAACCTTTGGCACCACTTTTAGTATTCCCTCCTCTCTCTGGCTGGCCACCCCGTCTGTCATTCTCTGTCTCACTCGCACCTGCTGCACCGACGGCAGTAGCGCTCTCGCTTCCATAGCGGCTGCCGCGCTAAGCTTGCCAAATTCAAATAAAACTGGGCTGAATCTTTTAACATGGGCATTCTGCTTCTTATAAGGTTTTACCAAGTGATCCGGCCTATGTGTTAAAATGAAGCTTCTACCCTCATAGACTTCTATATAGGAGTGTGATGCATGACAATGTTTACTGTACTCTTCCCTTGATGGGAAACTTTAAATTCATTAGTTGGTTGGGGTTTTATTCAAACCCAAAGTTTATGTTTTGCAAAATTGGCTCTTTGAAAAAATGTCTGAAATCAGCATGACACATAAAGTAGTTGTAAAGCTTTTATTGCTGTTAATATATCGCTACAACAAATTCATTTTTTCTGCTCCTTCCAAGATGAAGAAGGTTTCTCTTAAATTCCTGGATAGGAAAGCTGTTGATAAAACTGTTTCCAGGAAATTACACCCTTCTGTTTCTATGTCTGGTGAACCAGCGGCTTGTTAAGTCAGTTCTTTGTATTTTATACCTCCATTTTAAATTGTTATGTTCAAAATCAAACCATTACCTGATTCAGCTTTAAAAAGTGGCTGTAACCTTAGTTTTATTTGAACTAACCTTGTTTTTCAGACTCAGAATAAGAGAGTAAGGCAAGAGAAAGTTTTGAATGAGAACAAAAGGTAAATGAAAGATTGGAAAAGTAATTTTACAGGCATTGTATTTTGTAAGAATAAGTTATTGACTTAATATAACTCTTATGTAAATAACATTTCTATACATTCTATCCATCCACTCGCACAGACGCACAATACATACATAAACTGGCAGTCAGCTCTATCGTATATATCTCAAACATAAGTGATCAGTCTAAAAATAAACCTCGATCCCCAATTGAATGTGTATGGATTAAGATTTATTTTCAAATCGTAATCACTTAGGTAAATGGTGACTTAAGTTCTCTATATACATAATTGAACACTTTGTTACATTAGTTAAAAGTAATTCTATAAATGTCACTTGAAGGACCTATGGCTTTCAACATATATCGATAAACAATAGCATCATGTAACAATATAAAGGAATTAACTTATTGTTATTTACAAAATAACAGTACAAATAACTAACTAGTTTTTACGTCAGACGTTTACAAAAAGAGTAGCGAACTTATATTTATAAAACACAATCACAAGATTCTATTATTAAAATTAAATACATACACAATAGTAAAATTTATCATACAAAATATGGCAGTGGAAGAAGATATACAAGACTTGGTAGCACCTGGGACTTGTGGCTCTTAGCCTGTGGTTAACGATTCTACCTGAAACAAAATATGGAAGTGAGAGTTGGTTTACAAGCTTTTGTCCACGACGATTCTACCTGGAAACACAATACGGCAGTGGAAGAAGATATACAATACACTGGCTGGGTAGCACCTGGGACTTGTGGCTCTTAGCCTGTGGTTAACGATTCTACCTGAAACAAAATATGGAAGTGAGAGTTGGTTTACAAGCTTCTGTCCACGACGATTCTACCTGGAAACACAATACGGCAGTGGAAGAAGATATACAAGACTTGGTAGCACCTGGGACTTGTGGCTCTTAGCCTGTGGTTAACGGTTCTACCTGAAACAAAATATGGAAGTGAGAGTCGGTTTACAAGCTTTTGTCCACGATGATTCTACAGTAGAACCTCGCTACGGCGACCCTTGATAAGACGAAAACCTCGATAATGAGTCTGATTTTCTAATCCCCGCGAATCTCCCATAACACTCAATGTTATAAATACCTCTATAACACGACTCCTTTTCAATAAATACCTCGATAGCACGTCTTTTTGTCATTTCATATTACTAATAAATAAACCTCTATAGCGCGTCTTTTCAAATAACTGAACCTTTATAGCACGACTCCCACCTCAATAACACGCTTCTTTGGGTAAGTAAACCTTTATTTCATGACTCTAACCTCAATAGCGCGCCGTTTTGCGTTATGGAACCTTTATAGCACGACTCAACCTTTCTCACGCATAGTTCCCACGGGTAGAATAGATGTTTTGAAGTAAACAACATCTTGGGCTCAGGTCTCAACAAGAAAACCCTTTCCCTACCCCCCTTCCTCTTCCGGCCTTTCCTTATCTATCACGGGTCAGATCAGTCGCATCATCATGTTATATGGCAATAATAAAGAAGTTTGTTTTACTTGTACGTGTGTTCTTTTATTTATGACTGATTTCTTCTTTATATTAATTCCGTAAGCGAATTGGTCCCCACGAAATATCTCAAGCTAGGAGAAGTTAAGTTAGGTTATGACGATTCATATTAAAGCTTGAGGGCCAAGGACGGTGGGAAAAATATCAGAAGTGTCAAACATTACGTGGGCTACGCTCCACTGGACTTCACGGATCCAATGATTTTCTTATGGAAATATAACTACAGTGTTTTTATTAATAAGAAAAATGAACTAATGATCAGCTGTGATTATCCACTTACACAAACACCATATGTTAGGGGCTATAGCCCCTGTAAGCCACTAGTAATGTAGAAATGTTTCATAAAAAATGTGTTTGCTATAGCAATAAGTCTGTGACCTCGATAGCACATCTTGTTGTGAAAACCACCTTGATAGCACGACCCTCAATTACAAGTGCACCTCGATAAGAAGACCATTTTAGAGATCCTCTTGAGAGTCGTGTTAGCAAGGTTCTACTGTACCTGGAAACACAATATAGCAGTGGAAGAAGATATACAAGACTTGGTAGCACCTGGCATTGTGGCTCTTAGCCTGTGGTTAACGATTCTACCTGAAACAAAATATGGAAGTGAGAGTTGGTTTACAAGCTTTTGTCCACGACGATTCTACCTGGAAACACAATATAGCAGTGGAAGAAGATATACAATACACTGGCTGGGTAGCACCTGGGACTTGTGGCTCTTAGCCTGTGGTTAACGATTCTACCTGAAACAAAATATGGAAGTGAGAGTTGGTTTACAAGCTTTTGTCCACGACAATTCTAACTGGAAACACAATACGGCAGTGGAAGAAGATATACAATACACTGGCTGGGTAGCACCTGGGACTTGGGGCTCTTAGCCTGTGGTTAACGATTCTACTTGAAACAAAATATGGAAGTGAGAGTTGGTTTACAAGCTTTTGTCCACGACGATTCTATCTGGAAACACAATACGGCAGTGGAAGAAGATATTCAATACACTGGCTGGGTAGCGTAGTGGTTATCGTGATCGCTTCGCAATCCGAGTTCGCCAGATCAATCCTGATCAAAATCGCAAAGTTTTGAGAAGGTTCGAAACTGGACCCCGCTTAGCGCGGTGGCGCTAAGCCATGCTAAAACACTAAAACATTTAAATGGCGGTAACCATTTGTCTTTGGCCTATTAATTAATGATCTTTCTAAGAATAGGTCGACCTTAGATAGTAACAAGACCAGGGTTTGGACCGTTTCTTATCAAAACTTTAAAAAATGCCACTGGCATAGATACAACAAAGAAACAAAGACTTGGGTAGCACCTGGGACTTGTGGCTCTTAGCCTGTGGTTAGTGATTCAAACAAAGTATGTAAGTTAAAGTAAATTTACAAGTTTTGTATTCATCAATTATATCTGAAAACAAAAAATGGTGAGTGGATATACAACAGTTGTGGATAATGATTCTCCCTAAAAAAAAACACATAATTCAGAAGTTACGGTAGAAATACAAGTGGCTATAAGGGATGCAGCAGTTCTATCTGACTGTTACAGTTAAAGAATATGATTATGTTTATTAGGATATGGACATGGACATAATTTATAAACCAATTTACATATACAGTATACAATCAAAAGGTCAACTATTTAGAAATGAAAATGTCATTATGTGTTTACAGTTTATTTTCATGCCAAGTTTTATTTGTGAAAACCAACAACTAGGTAGACATTATAGCATAGATACTAATAAAGATAGACATTGCTGGACATTTGGATGGAAAAAGACGGGGTAAACCTTTTAAATGTACTGAAGAAAAAAACGTAATGGCTAAACATTTATTCATCCATAAAAGTTCTTTCAAATTTGCTAACAATTGTTTAAATGTTACAATTATTACTTTTCATTTAACCAAATTTAGTTTTTAATTTATTTTTATTAGGTGATCTTATTTTAAGTAAATTACCTATTATATTATATATTACCTGTTATATTTTATATTACCAATTATATTTTATATTACCTATTATATTTTATATTACTTATTATATTTGATTTTACCTATTATATATTAGGCAGCACATATTTTAAGAGAAGAAGACAGCTTCTTATCAAAGAGAAAGTGGAAAAGGACCTAAGAAGACTGGTATGAAGGGACGAGGATGCAAGATGCAGAGACATATGGAGGCAGTGTGATGGGGAGGCCAAGTACCATTTAGGGTACCAGTGGCCACAGCAGTAAGTAAGTAAGGTAATCTTAAATTTACATGACTGGTAATAATACATATTCCTGTATCTTTATATTTTTTATTAATGAAAGTATTAACTGTGACTTACCGGACTAGGTGGTTTTGATGCACACTTGGCACCTACTGACTCTCTGTAGCAAGTTGCCCTTCTTGAGTGTCTGTTTGCGCGGCGTCACAAACTGATCGCTGTCATCGATCGTCGCCAGCCAGAAGCTGAGTTTGTTGGCGAAGTAGTGGCAACTGCCTCGCGCGCCGTTACACTCGATAAATGGCGTCGCTCGGAAGTCTTCTAGGCACGAGCCGGGACTGGCGAGAGACTGGCCACCCCCTTCTGCGCCTGCTGCGGTGTGCTGCGGAGGGAAATGTCATAGTTGGTTATAAGGTCAAACAAACATTTGCTTGATTCATTCATTCATTGTTGTTGGATTAGGAAACCCCAGCATAGCTGCTAGGCACGACTTCCACAAGCGGGAATATTGTGCAGGTTAACGGAAGGGTAAGATATAGTAGGAAAGGAAAGGGTGGGATGGGACGGCAGCCAAATTGACCCTTCAGAGGGCCAACTCCCGTGCCCCTGTGACAACTGGGATGAGGTTTTAAATCCTAAATCCTATCACTGGTTTCAAATCACTAAAGCTTCATTTTCAAGCCTACACAAGAATCTAGTTACTCTAGTTTAGGTCGTCAGAAGTTAAAATGTTTACACCACACTTACCACCAACACATAACACGGAAAACAAAACAAGTACCACTAAAACATTTTCATTGGTCAAAAACACTGATTCTTAAGTGGAAAATGTGGCACAGTTTGTCTACTATAGCGGACAATTAAATTGCCAGTTGAAGGCGTGGTTTTCCGGGCTATCAACCAAGATCAGCCAATAGTAGACGTGCTGCATTGCCAAAACTCCATACCAGCTGATTGAAATAACATTCGAGTGATATTTTTATAGTAAAATGGCAATAGTGACAGCGTACAAGTATGCTACTGGCTACAGCCCAACTGCTAACCTAAATGTCCGCGACAATAATAAGCGGACAACGCAGTATGGTGTATGTGTAGACTAGTATGTTCATTTAAATGTACCACTAAAATAAAACGAGTTCGCACGCAGCACGCTGACGTGAGGGAAGTGAATTTCCGCATAAAAACTTGTAAAACTCAAAATAAGTGTAAAAACATACATTTGTCCAATTTTTATTGAAACCTGAAAACATTGATTTTTTGGTTGCTCTGATACTCGTGGTTTCATTTACTTGTAAAGCTGGGAATACAATTTTGCGCATTATAAGGTTAGGAGAAGGTCCAGACAGGCTTGAAAGCAGGTGTGAGGTTGCTGGGGATGATAAAAGTACTTTAACAAAGGAATAATAGGATTTTCTAGTGTGAAACCCCCATAAGACAACGTACTGTGTTAAGTCGATACACATTTTCTTTAATAACTCGGTAAATATTTATGCTAGAATGACGAGAGAGGGCTTAAAACTTTCGCCTCTCTAATTCCCATCTTTTTACATGCATTGATTTTACATCTGGAGCTTTTATGACCCTTTTTGGGCCCAAAAACTCGAAATTTGAAAGATTAATCCCCAAAAAAAGGGGTTTAGAGTTTTCCGATTGTTTTGCCCAACGAACTTGTCCAACTGATTACAGAAAGGAACGTACCTACCAAATTTGAAGTAAATCAGACAAAAAATGCGACCGCTAGAGTGCAAACACATATATATATATATATATATATATATATGTCTATATATATATATATATATATATATACATATATACATATATACATATATATATACATATATATACCTAAAATCACATGTTTTAGTTTTTAAAAGTCAGATGTAAAATATTTGTTTATTTTTATTTATTTACTGTTCAATTCCATTCTTTCTCCTTTATTGCTTGAAAACGTTTGTATTATAAACGAAAATTCGCAAAAAACTTCTTTTTCATCATTTATATCTATCTGTTTTAATGTGTTAGTATATATATATATACATATATACATATATATATAAAATTTTGAACGACCCCCCAAAACATGTTCAGGGGGTCACGTTAGGAACTTCTACGGTGGTCCCGGGCTTAAGTTTCACCGTGCGGGTCATGCTAATAGTTCACTTTCCATAGGAAATTCACTAATGAATACAGTAATAGCCTACAGTTACTGTGAATAACACAAAAACAACTTTTCAATATTTAAATTATGTTTATATGTTTGAACATAAATATTAATTTTATGCTTGATGGTTCCAAATTGAGTACCAGTAATATATATATTTGTCAAATGCTCGATTCAGAATATGTTGTCTGACATACATATACATCAAATGCTTGGGAAGGTTAACACAACCCTCTAAAGCCCTATATTTCTTAAATCTATAGGTTTTAATATAGTTAGTAATAACAAATGACTATGTATTGTTAGGATCTGCAGTTTGCTGTATAGTCATTTATGATTCTTAGAGGGGCTGAGAGTCAACTCAGTGGGCATAGGCAAGTTGGGCAGTAGGTGACACTCACCATGACAAAGCTGTATCCGATCCACAAGCCTTCCCACCCGGCTGGGCAGTCTGGCACGTTGACAGATTGGCTGTGCACTGCGATCACGTTGGACGGCGCTTCGCACACCACACATCTGCGAGCAAACACCCGACAATCAGTCATAAAAAAACTTCACAGCAAAGACAACTTAAGCTAACCAAAATTATTTGAGGTTAGTTTAAATATGGTATATCAAAAGTTTAATAATTTCAAAGTAATATTTCATTTTACAGTTTTAAAATATGAACTTGGAACAATAATAGAGTATTTTAAAACTTTATGAGTGAGATACGGATGCTGAATTAACATTGTTTTCAGCAAAGAATTATAACTGTCTGGGGACCGAACTTTGCTTGGAGGAAAATCACATACGCTATTGATACTTACCACATGTGCATTGACAACTTACTGGTTGTTTTTAATCAGCTGTTAGATTTACGACACAATATGCACAGTAACTGTATATTTTTAATTTATCTAGATCTGAACCAAAATCTACTCATTTACCTTGAGATGTATTCTCTAATTTGAGATTCTTCCACAGGCATCATCGGTATCGGAGAGTTTGTGCTGAGCCAGTAGGACTTGTCGTTTCTGCTCGCGTAGTTACAGACATCGTTGAAATCACAGAAAAGGAATGGCATTGTTGAGAATTTTCTTATACATGAGCCAGCAAAACCTGAGAAAATAAAAATAAAATGTAAGAAATTATACAAATTGACTGATATTATGATAAATACTATTATTTTTGGGAATTAAATTTTTACCCAACAATTTGTTTATTTTTATGCTTTGATATAAACGTATTTCAAGCTTCAAAAAGTAAATAACAACTCATTTTAGCATGGCGACAGTAAGAACAAAATTAACAGAAAGAAAGAACAGATAATTTAATAGTTGGCACGTTTTTTGAAACAATGTATGAAACATTCCTTGCTGTCATACTGTCTTGCTTATACCATGTAGGAAGAATGGCAAAGTTACAGAATGCTACTTTCTCTTATGATGTTCACTATTATGTTGCACTAGCTGCCCCGACAGACATTGTCCTGTCCTAATGTCATTGAATTTGTTTTATGTCAAATACTCGTTCATTTTCAAGATGAGCTAGTTCGCTTCGCTCACTGGCCTCCCGGATGAGCTTGTTCGCTACGCTCACTCGCCTTTTTTATATAGTGCTAACTTCGTCATCGAAAAAAGAGTTTGATTTGCCATTCAAGTAGATTTGTCATTTCCGTTTATGCCTTTCAAGTATGTTTAGATATAATTATTGTTAACAGCGGTTTGGTGTAACTAACTGAACTTTGATCAAATCAATGGGAACTTTGAAAGCCAGTGGGACAGAGCCATGTCGTCGGATTAAAAATTTTCTTTCATAAAAACCTTGTCCTGACAGTAACGAACAACAAAAAATAATTATTCAATTTGGTGCACTCATTCTCAAGTTAAGGTGTGACATAGGGAAATAGGGATTCATTTTTATATATTAAAATTATGTTTACCTTCACAATTTTTTACTTAGATTCCAGACTAATGAAACTTATTTTTAACCAATTAAATTTGCAGTCCAAAGTACAAACCATAGTAAGTTTAGTTCTATAGCAAATAAAAATAAATACTGGAAGTTACAATATTTTTATGTTTTAAACAACCTTTTGAAATTGATAATAAATTGTCTATATTAATTTACATGAACAAATCAATCAACTGACGAATATAAATTAATGGAATTCTTGACTTATTTTTGCATTAAAGCATGAAATATTCTACAATCTTGTCGTTCAGTGAAAAGTGACCAAATAAATACTTGACCTATTTTTTCATCCAAGCATGGAATATTATACAATTTATATGATCATAGAAAAGTTACTGAATTCTTCACCTATTTTTGCGTCCCAGCATAGAATTTTCTACAGTTATTTAGTCATTCAGTGAAGAGTGACTGACAGAATTTTTCACCGATTTTTGCATCCCAGCATGGAATTTTCAATCTATTCATTCAGTAAAAAAGGGTCTGACTGAATACCTGACCTATTTTCACCCCAGAATAGAATCTACTTCAACTTTGTTTATCACTAGAGTTTTATGTAGCAGTTACCCAAGTCCTGGTTGTGAGCCTTCTCGTTGCCCTCAATGTACAACAGACTGTACCCGTCCCACAGCTTGTGGTGTCCGGGATAGCACTCCGGAACCATGTCGGTCTGGGAGTGTTTCACCAAGAGTATCCCGGTCATGTAGTCCCCTTCGTCCACACAAGGAGTTCCTGGAATTCCAGGGTTTCCAGGTTGTCCGGGATGTCCCTGAAATTGTCATCAGATGTAAGTTAATTTAAAGTTTTTAACTAATATTGAATAGTTGTAGGGTGTTTTATAAATAAATTTGCTGAGGAGTGGTTCCAGTTTGAGAAATTTTGAAGTGCAAATGCATTTATCGATACTTTAAAAATAAAGTGATTTCACTACACTAGGTAATCTGGGAGTGTTACATTGTAAGCTGAACCGTCCAAAATTGGTCCACTGAGAATTTAAATTGTAACTTTATTTTTAAAAGCTTCTAGTTCACATAAATAAAAACAAAATACTTCTATTGAACAAGGTTTAAATATGAAATTATAAGATGAACCCACACACAGATATCACCTTCAAAGTCAGTCAACAGGAAAGCTTAAATCGACTTGGTTTTTTTTAATGTTTGATGAACTAATAAGTGGAATGAAATGAACATAAACCAACCGATAGACCCGGTTGTCCGTCGAATCCTCGGTCTCCCCTCACTCCTGCGGGTCCAACTGGTCCCGGAGGTCCGGGTTGACCCGGGAATCCCCTGTCTCCCTTTATCCCTTCTATTCCCGGGACCCCGTCTCTTCCCTGAGGACCGGGCAGACCCGGAGTTCCTATAATGATAACACAGTGTCAATTTTATTTTGGCTTTAAAACATCTCAATATATAATTGCTTAAAGAAAAAACCAGAAAGATTGTTAAATTGTCTTTTCACACGGTTCTGAAGCTATCGTACGACCTAGAAGGCTGAAACTTGGAACATTCATAGGAAAATGAATGAAATGAATAAATGAGAAACAACTTTATTCCAAAAAAAAAAACTACAGTACACTACAACAAATACAATTAGAGATATAATGTAAATAAAACTTCACACATTAATGAGTGAATAATAAATCAAGGATTTTGTTGTAGTTACTAAAAATAATATAGTCTTAGACTTAGGAAATAGTAGACATAGGCAAGAGCTGCCTGTGCGTCCACTGAGTTGCTTATAAAATATAATAAATGACCATATATTTGAATGGAATAAAAAAATAGAGTACACATGAATATACATGGAATATACATGAGTTGAAATTTAGTTGCTATTTTATTTTGGATTGAGAGCAAAACTATTAAGAAAATTAATAAATCTTTTGGAATTTATTTTTTAAGATCTTGGTGTAAACCATTTTGAGGAATAACAAACATTGGCCTGGAAGAAAAACGAAAAACGAAGGAAAACTAAGGGCGGCCGGCAGGAGGGAGCAGTGCAAGGGTCGGGTAAACGGCTGTGATGATAACGTCGGCCTCGTCTGTACCTAATCTAAGAAGCAATACTTTGACACAAATTTAAACAAACCAAGAGAATGATATTCAAAGGGCTTAAAATCTCTGAAAAATGAACATATATTGTGATAAACAACGTGTGAAATATAAAAATAATTAGTTTTAGAATAAGTATAATTTATTTTCAAAGTTATAATTCCAACTCTAGAAGAATATCTGGTGTTGTAAGGATGTGAAATTTCTTGAAAAATTTGTCAGTAATTCTTGTATATTAATTAAAATATTGTTCATGTATAATTAGCAAACAGTAAGGACGAATGTTTCTCCAAATAGAGCATCAGTCGGGTAACATCTTCATGTACCAAATCATACCTTTAAAATTATTGTGTTTTGAGCGACGTTTAAAGGTTCGAGGATACTTTTGTAACAACCACCCCATGCTACAATCCCAAATGACAACAACGATTGTACATAAGCATAATGTGCCATCTTTAATTCTTTTTCTGTTAAAATCCAATTCATCTGCTTGAAAGCAAAAATAAATTTCCGAATTTTGGTTCTTAGATATTGAATATGATTGCTCCATTTTAACCGCTCGTCAAAAAACACACCCAAATATTTGTACGAATCCACCTTTTCTATACTCTCACACATACAACTACCACTTTGATAATCCACAATCATGGATGATGAGGTCACATAAATTGTAATCTGTACTCTTACTAAGAGATATTGGCGTGAATTTAGTCTTGGAAACGTTTAAGGAGAGATTATTTCGATCCATCCATTTTTTTACAATCATGAGATCAAGCATAGCCTTTTCACGCACCTCAGGCCAAGTCTTTCCTTGCAGGAAAATCAGATTATCGTAAGAACAATTTACCAAAAATATTTAATTTTGAAATATTATTTATGTAGATCAAAAACAATACTGTCCCAAGATTACTACATTGGACCACTCCGTAGTCTACTGTCATTCTATCACTACCTATACCGCAAATGGAAACAAACTGTGATCTATTCGAGAGATAACTTTTGAACCACGCATAAATAATTTTACATAACACATAAAACGAATGAGGCCACAGAATACATGCAAGTGCATTTCATATGGGAAAATAATGTTTTTTGTTGGTTGCAGAAAAACAAAAAGAGATGAAAGGTTGGTGTAAATTAGAAAGTTGCTAGGATTTACAAGACCTTTTCAATGGTACGCTTTTTGACATACGCTACCATTTGACTTTTTTTGATTTTGGGCACATAAGTATTTTTAAAATAAATATTTTTTCGAAATATAGATTTTCTCAAAAAAGCCTGTCAAGTAGCATACCAGAGTGAATCTCAGTTAATCACGAGAAAGAAATTGAAGTCGGAAAAAAGATACCAGTAATGGTTTAGAAAATACAGGGTATTCCGTAAATGTCAATATTTTACACAAAAATCCATCCTGGTAAAGGCTTTCAACATATCAATAAACAATATCATCATCGAATCAAATTGAGATGTTGATGCATCGCACACCCCTCGTGATATTATAGTTACTAAAATAGTTTACTCACACTTATAAAGAAGATCGAAAATGCTCACCTTCTCTTAAAAAGCAATTTTTTAAAATTTAAAATTGCATAGAAACAACTAAGCAAAGGTATTCCACAAAGGGAACGTCTCAAAACTCCGAGGTTTCATAATTCTAAGGTCTGTACAAATCAGCTAAATATTAAATTTATCATAACTCCAGGGTTTCACAATTCCGAGGTGTGTTTAGCTTAAATATAATATTGCACTTTATCACAATTCTGAGGTTTCAAAATTCCGAGGATTCAAATAATCAGTTAAGTATTCAAAATATCACAACTTTGTGGTACAGTCTGTGCCACAAGTGAGCCCACCGCGCTGCCGGCTGCCGCTCTGTAGTCGTATGGCGCTGGGACCTGCAGCTTCCTTGTTAATGCAAAAATGTACTTATCAATTGTAGTGAAATTTAAAGCCATAAAAATAAACCTTTTCATCCTATATCTTTATCCGAGAAATTACTTATTATTTGTCTGCAAACTGTAGTTTTTCAGCCATAGATGTTGCTTATACTTTGAGATTAGGCATTTTTGAACTTGTTGAAAACATAAAACCTAAGAAGACTCAAATTTAGCTCATAAATTCACATAAAAATTATCATTTAGCTTAACACATAATGTTATTGATTGATAAAAAACTACTTATGTGGTTAAATAGCCAGGGTAGCAACACATAAAAAGGTGTTAAGTATCAGCAAGTGATTTTACTCAAAACCAGACCTAGAATGATTGATGACGTTCATACATATAGTGGACATATACAATTTGATAAAAATAACTTCTATACAGGGTGTTCAGGAAAGGCGTACCAATAATTTAAGATGTTATTGTACCCATAAAAATAAGAAAAAAGTTCCTATGAACATATGTGCTAAAACGTTTAGTTTTACGTCTATCTGTCTGTATGTGTTTTTTTACATAATTTAACATAACTTATTAACCACTTAAAGTATCAACTTAAAACTTTGTACATGTATGATGACTTAATTTGGTACGCAGTTTCAAGTTTCTACTTTGTACCAATTAAAAATGGCAGCCATTTTTAATTTTCAGAGCTTATTATCTTAAAAACCATAATATTTAGGAAAATACTTAAGAAATCAACAAGGTTGTGTATTTTTGTCCTAAAAATAATTATATGAAGATCTTAACTATATGATCATAATTAACTAAGTACTTTTGTTTCGTATAAGTTAAAACATGTTTTTTTTGCCGTATCTGGACTAAAACATCATGTTTAAAAGTCTAAAAATCACAATTTCTCAGTTATTTATACTGTTATAGTTAGAATTTTAATACCTTATTTTAAAAACGAAATGACACAACTTTTTTATTTTTTCCATTTTTTCCTTTATATTACACGATTTTTGAGATATTAAGGTTTGAAAAATAGAAATAGCTGCCATTTTTAATTGGTACAAAATTGGTCGATACATATAACATACCTGAACAAAAAAAATCCTCCAACTTTTGCATGGCAACCCCTTAAATTATGATATTTCTACTGGGCTATATATTAAAACGATATTGAAGGGAAATATGTATATATTTCCATATTTTTAGACACCTCAGTTCATTTAAAATTACTTATTTAGCTTGATAAATTTATCAAAAATTCCTATATTTCTCATTAGTTTTAGTAATTAAACGTTGGCGTCGGTTAAAGACGAAAATACAGTTATTTCTTATAGAAGTTACCCATGTATGGGTATCACGACTACTAAAGATGGTATAATAAGATATTATAATAACAAAATTGACTATTAACGTAATTTTTATATCTAAGAATACTAAACATTTTGGACTTTCTAGATAAAATAAGCATTTTACAAGTTTATTTCATAAAAATAAAATCATTTTGTATCTTTGAAACGTAATGAATTTTCATATTAATGTAAGAACTTAATTAGTTCAATAAATATTGTATGCCTGTTTCAAAGATGCCAATTTGTTTCTTTTTAGCAATTAATGTGTACATACTCTCAAATTAGTTAATCTTGATATGTAGATAAGTAAATTAAATACATTATAAAGGAAGAAACATGTTAATATAGTATCAGAACATATAAACGGAACATTTTAAACGGAATAATTAAAATATTTACGAGCGTGGGGGGGGATATCCATCCCCTCTACCTCGGTGCAAGGTGAAAAGAGCTTACGTGCGATATACTCTATATCATTCAACTAAGAGACGATACTCTGTTAAAATTGCATGCAATAAATCTGGCTTAAAATTAGCTTTGCAATGATATCAAACTCGAGTATCCTAGCGTTACTGGTCGATTGATAAATACGGGTTTTCATAAAAACCTGTGTGGACGGTACCCTCGGGTCTCTGGACCAAATCGCATAGGTGATGTCGGGTTACATAAATGCTATAAAGTTATACAATACTAGTTGTCTTATTGCTTGAATCATCGCAAGTGTGTACCCAACGACAGGTTACTACAGTTGTAAACAAACATAACAAAACATCTGATATTAAAACTAATGATAACATCTGAGTTAATGCAGATAACGTACTTTCAATCAACACGTAGTTTAGATTTCGGCCATCGGATAGCGCCACTGTTCCAAAAATTCAGCCCTTTACTGTATTTAAGTGATGCCCTTTCTTAAAATTCTGAGATGTATTGACAAATCTACGTAAAAATACCTTTAATTTGACTTATCAAACGTTACAATCTGTCCAACCGTTATCGAGTTATGATTGTGAAGAAAAACAACCGTAGCGTATTAATATATAGAATTATTTTCTCTTCTAAAATGTTGATAACATCTTTGCGCCTTGGCTATATAAATGTCTGGCCCTAAATAGGTTAAGGAAACCCTTAGTTGCAATTCTTTAGATGAGTGAAAGTTGTAATGTTTTAAGCCCTTTTAAATAAATTAATTACAACTTCATCAATGGTTATTTGATTTATATTAGTTATAGTCGGCTGATTACAAGAACTCGTTTTTTAAAATAAAGTCACTTTCCAAGTAGTTTGTTTACCTCTACAAAGAATGCAGCACAAATAATGTGGTTTGTTATGTATAGTAAATAAATAAATAAAATGGTCTTTTATTTAGAGCGATTTTCATGAACATTCCATGGTTTTCAAAACAACTCGAGTCACATAAAATTGTTAACACAAAGCTATTTGCAACAAAAATGATCTAATAATATTATACAATGTTATATGACTTAAAACTAACAAAATTGACCTGATCAAAAACAAAATATTTTAAATCTGTCCATTACTAACGAACACATTTTGCAATCTTTTTTAAAAGTCTTTTGACTGACCAATTACATGTATAAGTGTATATAATGTAATTTAAACTATCAGCGACGACGGTTTTTTGATATTTTTTATAAATGTGCAGTGGTTTGACATTTAACTATCCATATTTCACGCAGAAAAAATTCCAAAGATGTTTGTGATTTTAACATAATTACATTAACAGAAGATAAAATTTAATAGGGTGTTCGGAAAAGGCGTTCCAATAATTTAAGATTTTATTGTACACATAAAAATAAGCAAAAAAGTTCCCATGAACATATGTCCTAAAATGTATAGTTTTCCGACTATCTGTCTGCATGTGTTTTTTACATAACTTTTTAACCACTCAAGGTATCAGCTTAAAACTTGGTACATGTATGATGACCGATACTACCTAATTTTTTTGCAGTAGTTTCAACTTTGTACCAATTAAAATGGCAGCTATTTCTATTTTTCAAAAGCTTAATATCTCAAAAATCGTATAACATAAAGGAAATAAACGGTATCAGGAAACTGACACATACTTTCTCCCTTTTAGCCCAACTTTAACGAATAAATTACTTTTTATTTACTAAATATAGAATACAAAGCACGGTCGAATGTACAGAAAATCTTGTAAACAAGTTGTTTTAAAAAACATCCACCCAAATCCCTGCTTTGGAGGCACTACAGAATCCATTGCTACACTCGTGGTTTTAAGAGGGGAAATGCCCCCTATTCCCCCCCAGGATTATTAAGGGGCAACATATTTTGAATTTCCTCTGTTGGTCAATTCTAAATTGACAAACATATCAAGTTTGAATGAATTTTATCAGTAAATAAGAGAGTAATAGTAATTTTTGTATTCCCCATAAGAATAACATTGGACAACGTACTGCGTTTACCGCAAAATGAAAATTTCAATTTTCTCCGCAACCAGCAATTGTAGAATAGTAATTAAAAATACTAAATTATTTAGTTTTTTGAGCTCTTTGTAATGGTGAATCGTAATATTTTTTATATTTATGTCTTTTTATGAAAAAATAAAAAAACTGAATTTTTGATGTTGTAAGTCCTGTAATTTCTAAACCCGATTTTTTACAGAAATTCGGGTGGTGTCATTTTGTTGGAAAACTAAAGTTCTACAAACGTCCAAAGTTTAATCAAAATCGTTAGAGCCGTTTTTGAGAAATTTTGATTTTTCATGTTTTTTTGGCGGTTTTTGGGGCATAATTACCCTTAAAAATCCAAAATTCAAAAAATGAAAAAAAAGCCTGGAGATATCGAGGATTAGTACCTACATACCAAATTTCATAAGAATCGGTCCATTGGTTAGGGCTCTAGCTCTGTACACATCCACACACACACACACACACACACACACACACACACACACACACACACACACACACACACACACACACACACACACACACACACTCACACACACACACACACACACAGACAGACATCACGTAAAAAACACTTTTTTGGGTTCAGGAAGCACCAAAACGAATATTTCCACTAACAACTCAAATTCAAAAATTTTGACGAAAACAATACTTTCTCCATATACTATGTATAAGGAGAGAAAGTAAAAATGTAAAGAATAAAAAAGTTGTGTCATTTCGTTTTTAAAATAAGGTATGAAAATTCTAACTGTAACAATATAAATAACTGAGAAATTGTGATTTTTAGACTTTTAAACGTGATGTTTTAGACCAGATACGGCAAAAAAAAACATGTTTTAACTTATACGAAACAAAAGTACTTAGTTAATTATGATCCTATAGTTAAGATCTTCATATAATTATTTTTAGGACAAAAATACACAACCTTGTTGATTTCTTAAGTATTTTCCTAAATATTATGGTTTTTAAGATAATAAGCTCTGAAAATTAAAAATGGCTGCCATTTTTAATTGGTACAAAGTAGAAACTTGATACTGCGTACCAAATTAAGTCATCATACATGTACAAAGTTTTAAGTTGATACTTTAAGTGGTTATTAAGTTATGTTAAATTATGTAAAAAAACACATACAGACAGATAGATGGATACGTTTTAGGACATATGTTCATAGGAACTTTTTTCTTATTTTTATGGGTAAAATAACATCTTAAATTATTGGAACGCCTTTTCTGAACACCCTGTATAGAAGTTATTTTTATCAATTTTTTATATGTCCACTATATGTATGAACGTCATCAATCATTCTAGGTCTGGTTTTGAGTAAAATCACTTGCTGATACTTAACACCTTTTTATGTGTTGCTACCCTGGCTATTTAACCACATAAGCAGTTTTTTATCAATCAATAACATTATGTGTTAAGCTAAATGATAATTTTTATGTGAATTTATTAGAAAAATTTGAGTTTTCTTAGGTTTTAGGTTTTCAACAAGTTCAAAAATGCCTAATCTCAAAGTATAAGCAACATCTATGGCTGAAAAACTACAGTTTGCAGACAAATAATAAGTAATTTCTCGGATAAAGATATAGGATAAAAAGGTTTATTTTTATGGCTTTAAATTTCACTACAATTGATAAGTACATTTTTGCATTAATAAGGAAGCTGCAGGTCCCAGCGCCATACGACCACAGCGCGGCAGCCGGCAGCACGGCGGGCTCACTTGTGGCACAGACTGTACCTCGGAATTGTGAAACCTCGGAGTTATGATATTCTAGATATTTAGTTGATTTTTAGAGACATCGGTGTTTTGTAACTTCAGAATTGTGATAAAGTGCTATATTATATTAAACTAAACCTACCTCGGAATTATGAAATTTTGGAGAAGCCTTTAAAACTTTGAAATAAACGGCATTTTTTTCAACAAATTTTTCCTATAGTCTCCAGCAGCTAATGAACACTCAGCTCTTTTGCTGGTTATAGGTAGTTGTGAATAACGGCTGTTACTTGAAAAGCTAAAATGTAAGTTTGCTATAACACACAGGAGCATCGTGCAAGTCGATTATTTGGGGGGAGTTATGGAGCATTGCATGGCGGTGGGGAGAGGGGGTGAAATGACGAAAAAATGTGTTATGTAACATGTGTATGGGGCCCCTATGTGTTGTGTAACATGTGTATGGGGCTCCTATGTGTTGTGTGGTCTTATTTTTGTGGAAAATATGTTATTTTTCCCAGCTAGATGGGAGGGAAATTAGCGTTATGAGTTTTTAACCATATTGTACAACCGGGATCACCGAAACTGCTTTCGGCGCTGCGACCTGTCTGTAACTGCACAAATAATTTATTTGTTTATTAAAGGTCTGTGAAGTTGGCGCACCCAAATTAGCTTATCCACTTTTAACCATTCCATCATTCCAAACATTAGTTCTTTGTTAGTTATCGATAGTTCTTCAATATTTATGTTATTTCCTAACAAATAAAAAAGTCATGACACATACAAAGTGGTTACGCTAACTTCACACTAAAGATTATTTAGGCTTATTATTTGAGTTATCAAATTAATTCATTGAGGTACTTTTCTAGATTTTAACAAAGTTTCAAGGAAGCTTAAGGAATAAGACTACGTGTTTTAATGTTTTTAACGCAGCTTACCCTACACTATAATAGTGATTTCGTACTTGTATGGACCGATAATATTATCCAAATTAATTTTTAACATACTTTTTCTTAATATTTCCAAGCCAGAAGTAACTTTTCTTCAATGCAGTATGTAACATATTGTCATCTAAGAAGCATAAATAACACTTATTCAACCTTAAACGTAAGCAACAATAAGGTATATTTAAGAAAGCCCGGCTTAAATGATACTTTACAATCTTTTAACGTTTTATTTTAATTTGGACCCTTTGATTCTATATATCTCTTGGACATACGTTACATTACTTTGTACGTAAATTGTAGGAAATTTTGTTTTCTACAAATTATCTCCTTACACATTTTACTCTACTTCTTATGAGCAGTTGAGCTAAAATGATCTAAAACCAAGATGTCACAATTCCCTAGAGAACAATTTGTTTACTATAATTTTGGCTCACAGGGACTCATTATTAAAAATGCAGAATGTTAATCCTTTCTCCTGAATGTCGTCAATTTTATTGTATATTTCCCGTTGAAATAAAAGAGTAAATAAATAAATTTAAAAAATACACTGAACAAATTAAGTCACACAAACACATTTAAAACAGTTCACCGGCCCGTCGCTCGTCGCTGCACTCAAGTTCGATGTGTACAAAGTCAACCTACACTGGTACAGTTATAACTAGTATTACTGCATGATGGTGATCATGTTGGTTATCATTTGAAAAGAAATGAAACAGTTAAGTTACAAACCTGGCATTCCCGGCAATCCCTTGTCACCCTTTGGTCCAGGAGGAGGTCGGAACCCTGGCTCTCCCTTGTCTCCCTTGGGACCATCAAAACCTGGTTTCCCAGGCGTTCCTTCTCTTCCGGGAAGTCCGGACTCTCCAAGTTTGCCCGGAGATCCGGCAAATCCTGGTAGTCCATCCTGGCCCCTGTCTCCCTTGGGCCCAGGGTACCCTTGCAGACCCTTTTGACCTAGAAGTTCAAAGAGGTTTGGTGTTAATGGTTTACTTACAAGTGTTAGTTAATGATTTTTATATTGATAAACTCTTGATTTGTCCATTTAGTATGCATGTTGTGTTGCATTGATAGTGTTTATACATTTTTATTCTTTTTTTGGTACATGTCTTAGTGGCCACAATATTAGTTTTGTATGATTAAGGCTGGTTGATATGTAGTTTGGGCATCATTGACGGAATGTTAAATTTGGATATGGTAAGGTTGATACTTCTTGTGTTACAATTATGTATTTGTCTTCTGAATGAACATATTTGTCAAGGTTAAAGTGCACAAAACTTGCTGCTTATAAAATAAAGATCAACCATACCATGTGATCTTTCGGTGATGTGTGTGGTTTGCGAAATGTTATTTTTGAGATTTGGCAATAGGTTCTCATAGGTTTTTCATATCTAACTTCCCTTGTATATACAGTAGACAATTTTTAATCTTGCATTCTACAGTTTTTTATTCCAGGAGCCCTCAAAATATTTGTTATATGCTTGGGATGGTCATTTATTGACCTTGTGACATCACCGTGGATCTTTTAAATTTTTCTCTTGTCTGTACAAATTGGCGTTTTCACTGGAGTTGTTGATAATCAATTATCTACTTCAGCCCCTAGACATTGCTGAAGTATTAGTTTACTTTTATAGTAATAATGTCCTAATCTGCACCTTAAAGGTTAAAAGAGATCACTAAGTACATGATTTATTTCGTTAATAGTCCAAATAAAAAATAAAAACATTGTTAATGTTGCAACTTGAATTTTTTAAACTTAACCAATAATAAACTCTGAAAATAAATCCTTAACACATTCAGTGTGACGTGTTGGATTCCCGGCGGTTGCTTAGCAAGGAAACAAATGCTATTACCAAGTTTAATTAACACAGTGTTAACACACCATTAACCCATTGGCGTAGACATACGAGCAGGTCTCGTTCCTTACTTGTAATTTTATTAACGTGTGAATTGGAGTATAAAATTGGTGTTTTTAAATGGATTAATGGCATATTTTAATTAAAATAGTGTTTTATTTCAGTTTAGAGAGTCGCATTGGCACACACACAGTAGACCTAAGTAAAAATTAGCAAAATCAGTGTTGACCATGTGCAAGTCTCAAAGAATTAACCGATCCCGTCAACTTCCAAGCAAGCCTGCCACCGTTTATTTTACTTGGGCCCTCCCACCAACGTTGCCACAGACCGGTTAACTCATTGAGAGTTGCACAACTGGTCAGTTTTGGTCGTGTGCGGGAATCGAACCCACGAACATCGTATCGCCACCTGGCCAAGGTGTTTCCACGACGTAGCCAACTCAGCTAACACGACCAAAGGCCTGGCGGCGATATTAAGGATTTTCAGTCAGTCCGCGCCCCTAGCGGATAGAACCGTAGACGCCCGCTGTCATTAGTTACATATTTTGCTACTAGAGTGCAGCACCAATCAATTCCCGTTATAGGCTACTACAAATAGAATAAAATTACTACCTCAATGGGTTAAACATATTATAATTATTTAGTTAAGAACAAAAATTGTAGTTTAAAGCTGTCAGAAATACAATGTTTTTTAAAAATTTTTAAAATTTATTAGTCTAAAATTAATTTCCAGAACAATTTTCTTAAAATTTGTTATGACTTAATTATCCTCAAAAACATGGTTTCGTGCGATTTTGGTCACGTTTTGTTCGCTTTTCACAGGGAAACTGATTTCGATGAAACTTTTTTTCTAAGTTCTATTTGTGCGTTAGAAGATTTTAGGTTAATCGGATTTTTGAAATTCACCTTAGGAATCTGCCCCAGGGGGTTTTAAAGATCCAATGTTATTCTTATGGACAAAGTATTTATTTATATTGAACCAGATGATGACTTAAGAATAGTTATTCTATAAACAGAAGTTGTAGTTCTTATTTAAAACGTTGAGTGAAGATTGGTTATAAATGACATAAGTATACAGAGAGGATATCTAAATAAAAAAATTTAAGTTTTGTCTGTACATTGCTTGGAATTATGACATTTTTGCATCTTTTCGCGTTTTACACCCTAGGGGAGCCAAAACAAGTCTTATCTCAATTTCTGTCCGTCTGTCTGTCCTTCGGTAACACTCAAGAAAGTGTTTTTGTTTGTTATTCTCGGGAACACGGCACTGATTTTGATGAATCTTTGTTTTATAAATTCGCGAGAGGTTTTAAGCTACTTTAAACTGCCATACGTCTTTTGGAAAGATATTGGCTTCCGCTCAAAAACGTGTTTTCGCGTGGTTTTGATCGTGTTTGTTTGCTTTTCCCAGGGAAACGGGTGAACTGATTTAGATGAAACTTTGTTTCTATGTTATATACGTACGTTAGAAGATTGCAAGCTATTTCAACATTTTGAATTCACCTCAGGGCTACACCCCATGGGATTTTCAAGATACCATCTTATGATTATGGACAAAGCATTTATTTATACTGAACCAGTTGATGAGTTAAGAATATCCATTCATGCCAGTTCCTAATCAAGAAACTAATTACTATGCTACCTTTGCACAGTCAAAATACTGCGGCCATTTAGAATATTTATTTCATAATCAGCTGTTGTAGTTCTCATTTAAAACGTAGAGTGAAGATTGGTAATAAATAACAGAAGTATACAGAGTGGACATATTATCTAAATCTATATTTTTCAGACACATTCACTCGCCTACATTGTGATCACTGTAACTAAAAAACGACAATGTCCAAGAAGGTGAAATTCTGCATGGTGTACAATAAGGCTAGGTTTGAAACAAAATCATACCCAACTCTGCCCTGATTTACTTTTATTGCTGACAATCTTATGAGCATTAGTTTGGACCTTATAAGTTGAATTCAGTAGGAACATACCTAAAATATCAGAACAAACGCAAGTCTATTCCCATTAAGAATGTGTTTTAGCATTGACTATACACCTGTTCTAGACAGTAAATGCAATGCTAAATTTGGTTAACCAAGAAACAGCACAATCTAATGAGTGTGGTCGGCAACAGGGGCTTCCTCCTAGTAGACATTACGCAAACTACTTGGAATTTCATAGGCAGACAAACAGACAGAGTACGCTTGATTGACGCTGGTGAAAGATGGTTATGACGTTGACACCAGTTTTATTACAAGTTTTTAACAGTTATTACAATATTATTTTTATTTCACACAACCTTTGTTAATGCAGCCTTGCAGCCTTTGTTAAATAGTATATTAAAATTTCCGAGTTGCGAGGCAAGCGAGAAAGTTGTTTTATTAGCAAAATGAGATTTTTAAAACCTGCCACGGCCGAGCTGAGCGCGCCAAGCTGCATGAGCCAGTGTTACGTCCGCCATTGCGTGCGATGGTAGCGATTTCTATCCAGTGCTGTCAGAACTACGTGGAGAATCCCAAATCTTTGGTTATCAGAAGGGCCCATAAGGTTTTCAGTGTAGTGCAGGTGTATAGTCAATGGTTTTAGGGTCCCACCCCCGAACCTTCAGAATACTTATTTTAACAATCTTGCACCTGCTACTGGACTGATGGAGATGAAATTCACTAGTAAAAAGAGCAGATAAAAATACTTAAGCTATCTGTACCACTGACCTTTGATATAATCATCACAAACTACTCAACCAATAGGGCTGAAATTTGGTACTTTAAAGGACATCAGCAACAACAACATGACCCATAATGGGGAGTCAGGGTGTTGTTCTCTCTAGAGATTTAATACAGACACTTTGTGACCTTGAGTCATGGGGGGGACGAGATCTATGTCTCTCTAAATAGATCTTTTATGTAGCCAACTACTGAGTGTCTCAATTTAATAGTAAATTTGAAAATTATTTTTCGATAAGATTAAAGGGATGAGGAGTTCTATTAGGTAATTTTAAAAGTTGGGAACAGGACATTGGAAAACAGGTGGTCTCATAAACATCCCTCCTTCACACTGTTCAATCGATGAATAACAGGAACTATTGATCAACAGTTTTTTTCCTGAGGTTCATAAACAGATTAATTTCGAAATACCTTGTGCCATCGTCCACCAATGAAAAAAGCAACAGAGATCAACATAAAGGTGATGTATCTCTTCCAAAGCGAGGAAGGGGTGTGTCAATTTGTTTAACACCGTCCTTTTAACCAGGACCACACCAATCACTACCCGACAGTGTTCCTCAACTCAGTAACTACCTGAATTATCTGCCAGTATATTTTATTAATTTTTATTTAATTGTACTTAACATATGTAAAATGTAATTTAAATATTGTAAAATTAATTCGGTTGTTATTCTTTTCAAATTCATCTATTATTTAGACATACAACCCGTACGGAGGACAGGTACACAGCTAGTACTAAATAAGTCTTATAGAACACAAGTTACATACAGTGTTTCTTATTTGATGCTGGTTAAATTTAAATAGACTTGTATTTACCTGGGAATCCCTGATCTCCCTTTTCTCCTGGAGCTCCCAAAGCTGCTGGCCTTCCTGGTTCTCCCTTGGGACCTGGGTATCCGGGTTGTCCTTCCTTTCCTGAGAACCCTTGGGGTCCATTGGCTCCTGGAGGCCCAGGCAGACCCGGGAACCCTCTGTCTCCCTTATCTCCCTGGGGACCCAGTGATCCTGCGGGTCCAACGGCTCCTTGCATGCCTGGAAGTCCAGGGAAACCTGCCTCTCCTGTAGGAAACCAAAATGTGTTATTAAGTCAGTCATGATACAACTTATTTTACATGGTTCTACAAACTGAAACTATTAGCTTCAATTTTGATTTCTAAAAGAAATTATTAAGAACAGGTTTGTTTATATCAATGCGAGTGGAATTTTGTATAAGTCATAAATGTTAGGCATCTCCCCAGAGCCGCCATGAGGGGGCGACAACCGGGGCACTTTGCCCCAGGCCCCCAAATTTAAGGGCCCCAGGGGGCCTGACCAAAAGAAACATAGTCCTCAAGATAGTAAAATGGGGGTTTCTGATGAATTCCACAGCATTTTTGCCCCAGGCCTCTGATCGCCTCGAGGCAGCCCTGCTACTCACTAGCGTAACGGTTAGCGTCTTGGCTTATGTTCAAGGAGTCACGTTTGATTCCTCGAATGTCCACTCATGTTGAGTGGTTTGGACTGCTTTCCCAATTAAAGCATTTGTGTGCTCTTAAAAAATTGCTTCTGGTATTGGAATAATAAAAAAACCTTCTTTTATGGACATCCCTGAAATGAATCACATGATTTATCAAACTAAAGTTTAAAAGTTGTTAGACTTACAAGATTCCTAGATGCAATAACTTGCTGATGAGTAGATTGACAAAGGTTCTGATGCAAACCATTTTAGACTTACAGAACTGAATGATTTGGTAGTAGTTTGTTATTTGAAGCTGGTTGCTGAAGCAAGTGAGTTTGCCACTTAGTAGCACGGGTCCACCCGTGAATGGATGGATGAATGGAATGAAGTGCAAGTGAATGGATGTATGTTATTCAGGTAGTAAAATTGTAAATGATAAAACCTTATTCTGGAACTTTAATCAAGTTTACCTTTCTGTCCAGGTGATCCTGGGATTCCGGCTCTTCCTGGTTTGCAGATAAGTCCTGGAAGTCCCTTCTCTCCCTTCTGGATCAGGCCTTGAGGTCCTGGAATTCCTGGAGGACCTGACACTCCTGTAGAACAAATCAAATTAATTGCAAGTTTAACCTAATAAGTTTTATATTCAACTACACTTTGATTTAAAATGTGTTTTAACATTTCATAATTGTTCACATACTCGAATGAACACGCCTTTTTTCGAAGGACATCAAAAATATAGTGATTATTTTATGTTTCTCTAGTTAAGATTTCAAAAACTGTTGGAAAAACTGGATCCATGGGCTAACACGTTTCACACTATATCACTATTTAAGGCGCTGACACTATAATATGCTTTTGTGCGTATTTTAAGTGAATAAGAATATCAATTAAATATTAGTGTAGGATGAGACAGATGCCCTACATAGCCTTATTACTGACTAAAACTGGCTGATTCTTTAGCTAGGATTATTAGTTAATAGTTCAATGACCCAATAGTAGCTGGGTCCAGATTCAAAATATTAATAACGTTTTTTAGATTTTGCGCAGGTCTAGATCACTCTAACCACAACCTACCCAGCCAATAATACAAATTTACTTTAGTTTTCTCCATCTAATTAACAAATGGAGGAAAAACTATGTGTCAATTAGATTGTCGTTTATCTGACCCAGATCAAACTAAATACATCCAATTTTCCACTTCAAAACTTGGAATGGGAATAACAGGAATATTTTTATGGATAAATACCAGCTAAATGAAGTGGAGACTATCAAATTGTTGGGATTAAATACAGATAAACATTTAAGTTGGGAGAGTCATGTAAATTCAATTTGCAAGACGATATCCTCGCGTCTCTATGCATTGAGGTCTAAGTTCACTAGTATTGATACTTAAAAATAATATATCATACCCTAATTGAATCACGTATTGCTTTTGGTTTATGTATTATGGATGTACTTCAAGCAATAATTTGGACCAGATACTAGTACTGCAAAAAAAGCACTTTGAATCATGTTAAAATTGAAACCAAGAGAATCTGTAAAAAAATACAAAAAAATCTTGAGAGTTTATAATTTATTTATTTTTCAGTTAACCATCTATATTAAATCAAACTTGGATAAACTGTAAAAATTAAATGCTTATCATCAGTATAAAACAAGGAAAGGTAACCAACTAGCGAAAAATAGGCTTAATACATCTATTTACACAAAGAAACTTTCATATAAATAAATACAGTTTTTTAATCATAATAAAATATTTTTAGCGAATTTCCTCTATAGGGAAGAAGCTATTACCGTAGGTCTCATGGTAAGACTTAAGCCCGAGACCATGATAACTTTTCATTTTGAGGTCCCCAGATGCCAAAAACACCATTCGTTCAAATTTTTATATATGTATATATATATATATACAGTATATATATATATATATATATATATATATATATATATGTCCGTAAGCACGATAACTCTCGTAAAAAAGGTCCGATCTTAATGAAATTTGGTACAAATGTGTAAAGTACCATTTATTTAAACGAGTTCGAAAACCAGATGAATCGCACAATCCAAAGGGGGGTTTTGGGGGGGTTTTGTACCTCAAAAATGTGTTTTTTTGGGGTTTTCACATGTCATTTTAATTTAAATCAAATTTTAATTCATACCATTGAATTCAGCTTAAAAAAAACATACAATTGGTATTTTGATCATTGCTCTACGTCAATTGGTTACCGAGATTTTAAAAGTGCTAAACACAGTACGTTGTCTAATGTTATTCTTATGGAGAAAAAGAAAAATTGTATATCTTGCTTATTTATGAACATAAACTGGCAAAATTTGGTATATGGCTTGATCTGGTTGTGGTTTATTGTTGTTTGCACAAAAAAATTTTTCGCCTATGGTTCCTGTAGCAGCAAACCTAGGTACTTGGTCCCCATGTTATTCTTATGGAAAATACTTAAAATGTTATATATCGCTTATTTATGAATGTATATGGATGAAACTTGGTATGTGACTTCATTAAGATGAGTTCTATTGATATTTCCATAACAACCCATTATTTTGTGTGCCTTGTTGCAGCAAACCTGCGTACTCATCCCCAATGTTATTCTTATGGAGAATAATTAATATTTTAAATATCGCTTGTTTGTGAATACATTTCTTATGAATCCTGTTAAGTGTTTTAATGTGTTATGTTATATATTCATTGGAAATTCGCTGAGTATGCAGGTTTGCTGCGACGGGGGTATTAAATAATCCAATACATAAAATAGATGAATTTTTTACATGTTTCAAATAAGTGGACCTACAACCTTTGATAAAGAGATCTATAACATTTAGTTATTTAATTTTTAACCTATCTCAAACTGATTATGTATTATTTTATTTTATTTTTTGTAGATTATACCATTTTATACAACCTATGTTTTTCATGAATAAAGTTATTTAGATTTGAGTTGACATTTCTTTACTAAAATGTAAAGATTTTTTAAAAACAACTATCTTATATAATAATAGTATGTACAAGGCAACGTGTGACCACCTATTCCAAGTAAACTACTGAACGTAGAGAGGCCAGGTTGGCGTCAAAAATTTCCCTTAGACCAAGGATGATGAAAAAATACGATATCCTACATTTATTTAGTTATAAGTTTGTAAATGGCAAAGAACACAGTTTTTATTTTGGCAATTTTTTATCAATCATTTGGTTTACTGTACCATGTGTTCACTTGACCTTTTTTGATTCAAAATTCAATTAGACAGCTGAGTAAAGTTAGCAAGTTGAGCAAGTTGTGTTTGTAAACAAAGCAGACCACTATTCTGAATTAAATTTAGGTTTTTGGATTGAAATTGGCAGGCAATAAGCAACACAAATTATATGCTGAGTAGAAATATAGTTAATAATACTGTATAAAAGTAGCAGAAAAATTAATTGTAATTAAAATTCTGATTTAAGTATTCTATATTCTCTATTTAAACTTCTAATTAGTTTCATTTAATGTTGAAGTAATAATTGTGTTTTACTACTGATAATATAACCAAAGATAGATTTTTTTCCTTTGTTTAATCATGGGTCATGGAAATTACTACGACAAAGCGGCATTATAGCAGTTCACATCTGGGATTGTAGTCTTTGTTGTTGTTGCAGTTT
Source organism: Allygus modestus (assembly GCA_963675035.1). Classification (NCBI taxonomy): domain Eukaryota; kingdom Metazoa; phylum Arthropoda; class Insecta; order Hemiptera; family Cicadellidae; genus Allygus; species Allygus modestus. The sequence continues at coordinate 127,307,040 of OY776112.1, read as the reverse complement.
AGGCAGTTTCTATTGTTTTGTGTAAATATAAACAATGAAAAGTTGTTTGTAAACTACGATGATGTTAGCCATTATTCTTTCTAAAGTGCAATTTGAATATCAATATAAAAAAACATGTTTAAAGACACAAATACACTATTCAACAAAACGTAAATGGGGGGGGGGGATTATTTGTTATGCTGATGATAAAATGCAAAGGTAAAAGTTAAGGACATTTTTTTAGTTCAATAAACAATTTTAAGTCCAAAATTCAGTTTGATTTCACAGAGTCGTTCCCTGCTATATAATTTACCTTCTTTGCTATATTGGATGAAATTGGGTGAAGGTAGATGAAACTCTGGTAAGAAATTGTGATAAAAGGAGTAAGAAAACTAAGGACAATGGACCTATACCACTATTAGCATTGAATAAATACATTTTTATTCAGTTAAGCTAATTATGTGTTTTTTGTTGGTCTGTCTTTAGATAGTTCGTATGTCAGCAGAAAAAAACCAATTAAACAATTAAGTGTTGGTAAATATGTAGACTGTGTTTATCTTTTGGTTATAAAAACAAGGAAAGCAGTTAGGCAAATTTGTATTGCATATTTGAGCTCAAAGAAAAAACATACATTTAATACAATTTTACTCCAGTTTTTGAGGAACAGAATTTGCCTTGAAGTTACATAAATCTGCATCTGATTCAATATCCAAAACTAAACTAACACAAAGTTTAAACTAAACCATCAAATTCTTCTTTTGGGCTATTTTTTGTGCAGGCGTAATAAGTCTTTCGTAAAAAAAATTTTGACACATTCAAATGAATATTTTAATATGCAATATACTTTGTTACAATAGCATCTTACAATTTCGCTCGGTGATTTCCCATTTGATTACATGCATTTCAAAATTAGTGTTAAATAACTAACAGATATCTAGTTATAGATTTGTAAAGAACAATTCTGAAGCCAATACATATATCTGATTACTAATGATAACTATTTGATTCGTGTTTTAAGCCCGTCATTTTTGACGGGCTAATAACAGCTAGTAAATAATAAAAAAAGATGATTTTGAATCTGATTAAATTGTATAAGCAATTATTACAGCTGAACATACAGACAACCACAAAAGTTTTGAAATTTATTGTACACATGAATCAGAAAACCAAATTTATAGATACAAATTGCAAATGGAATGTTGCAATACCAGAAAAGTGTTTCAAAGATCTATGAAACCTGAAACCTAAAACGGATGTGAATACGTGGACCGATAAGCATGCATTTACTGATCTCTCTAAAATCCTCTTGCTACTTGTCTTACACCTCTACCCATTTATTTTCTCAAAGAAAATCCAATTTCAACAAATCCGCGAACTGACAGCCAAAATCAATTAACAATTGAGGCATATAAACAGTATATCTACAACAAAATGTTTCACACCTCAAACATGTTATTTAAAAAATGAATCATGAACAATTTGATCCAATTTTTGATTTGCTTCGTTTGAGTTAGCTAAAGCAATTCCCTACCGCTTTACCCAAGGCTGGGACCAAATTATCACATAAATTACCTTTAGGTCCATCGAACCCTGGTCTGCCCTCAGGCCCCGGTGATCCAGGCAAGCCTCTGTCTCCCTTCAGTCCCTTTTCTCCTGCAAGCCCATCGTATCCCCGGTCGCCCTTGGGGCCTCCGAAGCCCTGTAGCCCTGGGACTCCTGGCTCACCCTTGTCACCCTTCACCTCCACCACCGGCCCTGGCGGCCCTCGGTCTCCCTTGTCTCCTCTCTCTCCTTGGTATCCAATCACTCCTGGCCCTCCTGGAAATGTGTTCAATAATTATTGATAAAGTGTAAACAATAATACGGATGATTTTTCAATAAAAGAAAATGTATGTCTTTTACTTAAAAAAAATTGTACGCTTAAAAAAATCACGAAGCTTCTAGGGAATGTGGAATCAAAGCTAATGTTCAGAGGGAAGTGGTTTTTGGTGGGTGGGGAGGGGTGTGGGGGATAATAATAATAATAATATTTATTTCTTGACAATGGTTAACAATGTATTGGAATTTATAACAAAATAGTTAATTTATGAAGAAATCTTTTAAACAGGTAAGGTTTAAGTCCTAAAGTCCCTTCCTGGCAGGGTACGACCCTTTTTTGGGTACCATTCCGGCATTTGCCTAAGTGAGATAGAAAAAGGCATACCTTTTAATATTAAGAGTTTATAGATCCTTGTAAGCTGAAATACAAAATAAAATGCCAGATATTAATTAGCCACTTAGCTATATAATATAGTAGTTTTATAATATATAACATTTAATTACTTTTGTACCATTACCGACTTATGTAATGTTCTCTTATAAAATGTATAAGTTATGTAAGAATCTATTGTGGACAATTTCCATCTCTGATTAGAGAAAAACAAGTTTCAAAATATTTCAGGGCCTGAAATCAGATCTCATCTTCAGATGGGAAAGCTGGAAAAATTCACAATAACTAAAACAGATAACTGTAAAAGCAGTAAAAAAAAGTAAAAAACAAGTCACAAAAATATATGCAGACCAGTGTGGGGTTTTCCCACTGCCCTTGTGCTCTGTTTCAGGTTGCCGCCACTGCGTTACTGAGCGCTAGCATCCCTTCCCCCACATCAGTATTGCTCGAGTACCCTCGCTGTGCAGATGTGCAGCTGAGCTGTCTCTTTTGAGTGGATATTGTGTTTCTTTTATTCGATTTTTTTACTGCTTTTCAGTTTTAGCGAATTTCCCCTATAGGGAAGAAGCTATTACCGTAGGTCTCATGGTAAGACTTAATATCACAATTTTTTGTTTTCAGGTTCCCAGATCACTGTTCGTTCAAATTTATATAAATATGTGTCCGTGAATGCGATAACTTGAGTAAAAAAGTCCGATTTCGATGAAATTTGGCTCAAATGTGTAAAATGACATTCATGACTTTAAGTTCGAAAACCAGAAAAATCGGACCATGGGAAAGGGGGTTTATGGGGGTTTTAAATTTTCCAAAAATCAGTTTTTTTTTTCATTTTTCACCCTAAAATTTTTTAAAAGCTTAATTTTGGTTTTGACCATAAAAGCTTAATTTTGATTGTAGAGCTTAAAAAAACAAATAATATAGTATTTTGAATTATTAACCTAGGTTAAGGGGTTGCGGAGAAAATCCTAAAAACCTACTCATAAAATCTTCCATGTTAATCTTATAGGAAAAAGGATTTTGGCTTTTCCTAAGGTTATTTTAATGTAAACTTCACATTTGCTTTTACCAATCTGTTCAGTTCCACAAAAAAATCATTTTGGTTTTTAAATTGTGATTCTACGCCAAACCGTTGCTGAGATATTCAAAGTGCTAAACACAGTACGTTGTCCAATGTTATCCTTATGGAGAATAAATAAAATTCAATATCTCGATTATTTATGAATGTATGTTGATGAAACTTGGTATGTGGCTTCACATAGTACTGGTATATTGATGTTTGCACAACAAAATGATTTTTTGTTGATTATTCCCGTAGCAGCAAACCTGCGTACTCAGCCCCGATGTTATTCTTATGGAGAATAAGTAAAATGTAATGACTCCCTTAATTATGAAAATAAATTAATAAAACTTGGTATGTATGTTCACTTGGTTGAGTTATATTGATAATTGCATAAAAACCCATTTTTTCCCTTGTTGCAGCAAACCTGCTTACTCAGCCCCCATGTTATTCTTATGGAGAATAACTAAAATGTTTAGTGCTTATTTATGCCTGAATATTGATGAAACTTGGTATGTGGCTTCGCCTAGTTAAATTATATTTATATTTGCATAAAAAACAATTGTTTGTGTTCCTTGTTTTACCAAATCTACGTACTCATTACCAATGTTATTCTTATCGAGAATAATTAAAATCGCTTATATGTGAATATATTTTTATGAAACTTGGTATGCGGCTTTATGTGGTATTAAGACAAATATTATGCATTGTAAATTCGCTGAGTATGCAGGTTTGCTGAGACGGGGGTATTTTGTTTTAGTTTTATTGTGTGATTTTTTCCAGCTTTACCTGAACTTTGCCATTTATTTTTTATGTTCTAGGTACTCTCTCACTTGATATTTGGATCAGATTTCAGATCCGGAAAAGAATATAATTTGGTCTAATCAGTGATGGAAAATGTCCACAATAATTTCTTATCGATGTAAACTCATCATCACCAACAATAATTTGTTGAACAAAGAACTTTAATGATTCAAAATTTCAGATATTACCGAAGATGTTACTAGTTTGTCAAAAACTTGTTTAACTTATAGAGTTTTTAAAACCTTGTTGGTAAGAGGCCCTCTCACTAACAAACTCCTCTCCAATCAAAGATCTAGTGGCATTAAATAGATGTTTAATAGAAATTCTCTTCGCCGTCCAATGAATATAACAACTGTGGCTCAGAAAGAGGGTTCAAATTACAGTAATCTAATCAGTATAGTTTGGATTCTTTTGATATTCAAACGCTTAGTGTACAAAGTATTCTAATAATAATAATACTGGACCCCCAATATGTATTCCCACAGAAAACTATAAAACACTACAAAAGGCTGACTATACCATGTTAACAGCAGTTGCGCTTAAAAAGATTAGTTTGATCACTGGCCACTTTGAATGCTTTGAATGCTAGGTCGCTCTGGGGGGGGTGCATTTGAATACACCCACTGCCATCCCTATCAGCAACCCGACTTTTTCCCCACTCCACCCGCTGCCTCCCTTCTTGACGACCTGACTCGTGGCGCTGCCCAATCATTCTCCTATTCCTGTCAGCCTTCTGTGGTATTACTGAATACATTTTCAGTAGTTTAACTTGGCATCGTCATGTCTACGACAGACAACCCATGCCTATGGAAGACGATGACCAAACAAACTTAAAAGACTTTTTCTGTTACTACTGATACTTGTTGACACACTAAATAATGATAGAGAAGTGGAGGGATAGCTCCTGCTTTTAACACTAGAGGTCACTGTTATCACAAACCTAGCAGTCCTTTGTCTCCCTTTGGTCCATTAAATCCAGACACTCCGGGCAGTCCTTTGTCTCCCTTCAGTCCGGGATATCCTGCAGGACCCGGGAGTCCAGGTTCTCCCGAAGCTCCAGGAATTCCGTCCATTCCAGGGGCACCAACCGACCCAGGGATACCAGGCAATCCCTGTAATGGAATCAAAAACTCTTTACAAGGTATTTCATGTTTTATTAACAATAAATTCATTAAATTTTTTAAATCTTGTTAAAAACACTATGTGGAAACTTAATAATTTCACAGAGAATTATTATTGCTATATAGAATTATTACAAAGATACTTCCAACAGTTATACAAGAAATCAAAGGTGAATTTTGAATGAAAAGGTGAAGGTGAATGAAAAGGACCTTTGCAGAATATGATGTGAATTAAAAATCAATGATTATTACTTACCCAATATATATTTTTTCATCCTCAACAACATTTTAAAAGAATAAACATGAAACTCTCTGTATTTTCCCACTAACGAGGCTCGTTTTTCAGATACCATTAATCAAATCAAATACCTTACTTAACTTAAATTTGGTTTAATTTGAACTGTGTTATCCCAAGTTATTCTTTTGGGACATAAAGTTATTCTTTTTGAGTTATACTTGTGGGTAATAATGGACTTGTGTGTTCATCTGTGTATGCAATGTACTTTTGTTCGACAAACATCGCAAGATGGGATTTATTTTAAAATGAAGTGGAGCAGCTGAAGATGAGCTGTAGTTAGCTCGAAACTAGTCCCGCTAAGAAACAATTTGACATCGAAACGCATTTTACATGAGTATTTCACTCATAAAATAAAAATTTAACTGTAATAATAAATTAATCTGCAAATGAATTGGTTAGTTCATTTTACCTGTAAGTTATGCACTTTTTCAAACTCAACCATCAAACTGTCAACTCACTCTGTCTCCCTTTTCTCCTGAGTATCCTGGAAGTCCAGGCTCTCCCTTGAATCCCGGTGTGCCGGGTCTCCCTGGCAACCCTGACAATCCCGCTTCTCCCTTGTCTCCAGTGAGCCCTGGTCTGCCAAAGCCTGGTAGTCCGGCCTCTCCTTTAGTTCCCGGTTTCCCATCGTTGCCTGTAGGCCCAGTTGGTCCTCTCAGACCGGGCATTCCCGGGTCTCCCTTTTGACCTTTCTCAGATGCTTGTCCTGGTGTTCCTTTAGGGCCCTGAAATCATTAAATAAAAAAACTGTTTATCTTTCATTATTTCACATCCTAAATACAGAACAAATATTGATTTAGTTAAACGTAACTGCTTTCTGAAACATGATACAGCAGTAACAGCTAATCAGTTAAACTGAATTAATAAACATAATCAACATGCTTAGCAGTTTGTTTACTTTTGATCACAAATTCATCTCAAAAACCTAAAAAAATACAACTGACTAATTAACTAGAACATTTTGAGCTACCAATTTGCGAGTATATTCTTAGATTGAACCCCATTTGCATGATTTTCTATACTAACATATCAATTTATTTAAATTGTGGTTAAGTTCAAATCTCTATTTATTTTTTCAATATAGTGGAGTCTTACAAACTTGTTCAAACCTCTTGTTTGAAACTTGTTGAAACCTCGAGTTTCCCAGAAAAATAAATAATAAATAAATAAATAGATAGTAAATAAGTAATAGTGTCAAAAAATATAAGTTTTTTACATTTCTGTATTATACATATTGCCTATTAAATTAATTTTACCATGCAACAAATGGTATTTTGCAGGTTTAAACACTATAAGAACTTTTAAGCATTGTTTCTGAAACATTCAACTTAAATTATTCTAGCTAAAATATCATATATGTAAAATTACTCAAAATGGGTGAATAGCTAACGGGAGTGTCAAGATAATAAGTGTTGACCGGTTGCAACTTCGACACTTCATTGCAATTAATAAAACAGGCAAAACTATTAGATGTTTTCAACCTAAATTTTAGATATAACTTATTTATATACAAACTACCAGGATATAGTTTAAAATTAAAACCTCTGATTGACGAAGGTGGATCATAAATCAACTTTTGAATAATTTAAAAACTGTATTAAAATTTTCACTTGATAATACCGATTTAAAAAGATTCTCTCCGAAAGTCGAGAATGAGCAAGTAGCATGTGAGCTGTAGAAGTTTGAGTTTTCAGGTCACTTATGGGTATACATCAGTGGACTCACAGTTAGTCCGGGTGGTCCAGTGTTTCCCTTTATACCCAGGGGTCCGATGGGTCCCGGGGGTCCGGGAGGCCCTGGGAATCCTCTGTCACCCTTCAACCCTGCGGGGCCTGGGGGCCCGGGAGGCCCATCAGGACCTGGGGGCCCTTCGAATCCCATCATCCCAGAATTACCCTTGTCTCCTTTGTCTCCTGGTATTCCATCCATTCCCGGTATTCCAAGTTCACCTTTGAAACGAACAAAGTTTTCAGAAACATCATTGTGAGTATCAGCAAACGAAGTAATCCAGTGTTACTCAAGAAAGTTAAAGTTGGCAATCTTAATGAAAATTCAGTTAGCTAAAATTGTTGCTAATGTTTTTATTTTGTTTTATTACTTGAAGTAAGACATATTTTGCTTTCATGGTGGTTTCTTTTGCACACAGATAATTCTCATCACTTTGGAGACCTATCATTGTTTTGATTTTATTGATAGGTTTTTTTTTCTCTAACTTAAGGTGGGTTTGCATAATACTGTAAAAATATCAAGACTAAAGATTTGAGATTCAAGATATTTATTATCACATTACATCCATATACAATTACAAAATATACAATGATATTTGTAAGTGCAGAGTTGACTTGTCATATGTCCTTAAAAAACCAAAGATCAAACCAAATTTGTTATAAAAGAATGTTTAGTGTCATAACAAATAACATGAAGTATGTAACAAGGTTACTTTTAAAATATAAGACTTGGGAGAAAGATTTTAGTGGATTTTCTATCAATACACTTTGTGATAAGGTTTTTTTCCAGTTAAACTAAATAAATATCATATACATTTTCCACTTGCATAATAAACTGATTTTTAATACACTGCTATTTTGTCAGTGGAATATTATATTAGGATAATGTAGGTAATAATAGTATTATTTAATGATTGGTGTTGAGGTAAAATCACTTTGACTTTATGCGTCAAAGTCTCAAGATTTAACCCTTCACCAGACCTCACAGAAAAATGAGGTAAAGTAGAGACCTGCTATTCCGAACCCCGCTATTCCGAACTCAAGTTTGAAAATTACTTAAAATATCTTAAAAACAGGAAGAATTAAGAATACATTAGTTTTTCATGAAAATATGTACATTCATTATAACACATAGAAGTTAAACATAAATGCTGTAAGAGAATTTACTGTTTTCAAATTCCACATTTATTTATAAACATGCGCAAAAAAATATCATGCACTTACAGCAAAAGCCCGCTAATCTGGCATCCGATGGTCCGGCACTTTCAATAATCCGGCATTGGTCTAAGGGTTCTAAAAACATTGTGTACACTGTATAAGCCTATCGGACGCGTTCGGAAGACTTTGGGCGATCAGTAGAGCTTGTGGGTAATTGGCAGAAGTAACTGTTCTAGACGCATTAAAATATAATACTGTAAAACTATTTTCTGGTTGAATCTTGTTTAATTTTTAACATTCTCCATCGCTACCGAAATCAGAGAAAGCACAATAAAATATGGAATAAAGGCCCGCTAACCTATGAATTCCTTTTGACTCTATTTTTAGCAATATTTTCGCTTTTCTCGTAATATTTGGCATTTTTGGTAATCCGGCAGTGTCAAAGTGCCAAGCGTACCGGATTAGCGAGCGTCTATTGTAAATTGAAAAACATGAAAAAAGTTAAATGATAAAGTCAGCAATTTAAAAGTCCTTCGTCAGAAGAAATGTCACTGACACTCATTCCCGAAAATATATCAACTGAATTTGCTCATATAATCATAACCTACAACTTTAAATAATAACAAAATGTGCCAGGGTAAACCAACAAGATTTATTTAACTCGTTGGTGTAAACAACAAAATTAGCAGATCATCTGATTCTTATAGACACCAAAACACATGATGGGTATAACCTCAACAAAACTATAGTCATACGCAAAAAAATGGCATAGTTTATACCAATACTGACTACACACTGATGATACTCCCAAACTATCGGGCTTCCTCATATCGCAAAGGTAGCTCATTTGGATAGTTTATAAAGCCAGAAAGATTATTTTGCTGACGTCCGAAATATTGGTCGTCAAAGTTTTTCGCATATTTTACAATCGTTCAATATATTGATCCGCGGAGTTTTTGGCAAAAACGGCAACGTCCGATATATCTGACGTTGGAGTGCAAAGGGTTATTAAGACAATGCATTGATATTATTCATGAAATCCGCCTATTCCAAATTCCCGCTAAACCAAAAAGGGTTCGGTCCTAATTAGTTCGGAATAGCGGAACTCTAGTGTATTTAGATCTGAATCTAGAAAATATTTCGCAACCCACCAGGTTGTCCTCTTGGTCCTTGGAATCCTTTCTGTCCGTCTGCTCCAGGAATACCCCTGTCTCCTTTCTCCCCTGGGAATCCGGTGAGTCCCACTCTTCCTCTCTCACCGACCAATCCGGGAATACCTGAGAAAGTTTTAATTCGAGTTAGTTATGGAGAAAAATTAAATGAAGTTCTGTCATAAAGTTTTAATTAACACTTTGGTTGTTGGTTTGTTGCCAGGTGCGGCAACGTGTATATGAAATCAATCATACTGCATTTTGGAGTTTAAGGACATAGTTCCTGTAGAGCTCAATAGACAGCAGCACCATCGAGTAAAAAAAAAAACCAACTCAGTAAGTGCTGCCCTGTCGGATATTATGACAACTACGACCAACGGGGTAGATTTTGATGGTGCAGCTCTTGGAATGCTTGGAATGGTCAAAAACGACTGTGACTTAACAAATGTGTTAATCAAGACAACCCACATTTTTAATGCAGTAGATCACTCCACCAATACAGAAACAACCAATTGAATTGGGGCATAAAAACTGTAATATACAAGTAATTAGTTGAATAGGCCAAACTGTCCTGTCAAAAGAAAACAAGATATCAGGAATATCCTATGAATTTTTTTTTCAATCCATCAAAGGTAACACGAATTTCAGGATTTATTACAAATAAACTTAAAATATTGTCAACTGGGGTATAATAAAACCATTGAATGTAATTTTACATCAACACTTTGCTTTTAAATTTTGCCTTATAAATTATTATCATAGGTCCAACTAGTCAACTTTCTAATGTGAATTTAAAAATCAGATTATGTTGAGGTATACTGAGGTTAAAAATTTGAAAGACATGCATAAAAGTTTGCGACATTAACAGCTAGTTAATGATGAATTAATACCAAGGACTAGATACAATGAAATAATACCTGGCTCTCCTTTCTTGCCATTGGATCCATCAAATCCTGCAGGGCCTGTGGGTCCCACAGGACCTGGTTCTCCCTTTAGTCCCACGGTTCCCGGCAGTCCGTTGAGTCCTGTCGCTCCCATATCTCCCTTCTCTCCTGGGAATCCTGGTCTTCCTACAGGAACAAACAAGTCAACGATTACTACTGAATATGCAAAATTACAGTGTAAAATATAAACTCAAAATTCCTCTTGAAAATTGAGGTTTTCCTTAACTAATTTACTAAATCAACCAATAAATAGTCAGTTGGAAAACAACTTTGGTGTGACATATGTTCTAAGACACTAAGTGGCATCCTTAAACTGTGAAGGTGGAACATCTTGATTATATTTAATGATGTACTAAGATAGATGCATCAATATAATAACACACTGTACAGTATAATATTGTATAAGATTTGAAGGTGTGGTCTATAGATGAATATTAATTTCCCTGGTTTCTCCTACTTCTCCCATTAACAGCCAATTACTACCACTAACAGCTGATTTAGTTTTTATCTTACGGAGCTTTGATTGCATCATTCGATGTAAACAAAGCTGTGGTGAGATAGATAACGGCTGTAGCAGTTATAAATTTGGTCTCGTGCCTTTTGTATTTAAGTACGGTAGTTATTTGCTATTTTACAAATAGTTGAGTCAACAAGATAAATGAGTGCAGTATATAAACCTGAGCCTATTTTTAACCATTCATTAGCACAAATTATTTATTAAAATCCCTTAAAAGTGTATAAGAAAAACTGCCTGCTCGCATTTATAGCTGGCTTGGGTATTGTAGGGAAAATTAGGTGAATTCGGGATGGTAAGTACCTGTGTTGGGAAATCAGATGTTTACTTTCATAGATATTAATATCAAACAACTTATAAATAGGCACTGTTAAATAACAAGCTGGAATTATATTCCCTAATGTTTAAATTTAGTTTACTACAGTAAAACACTATTCAAGATTAGATTCAAAAACTAAGACAACAACTCAGATAAAATAAACATTATTTTTCTCTTTCTCCACATTTTATACCTGGTTCTCCCGGGCTGCCGTATTTTCCTGGTGGTCCGGGAAGTCCCTTCTCTCCGGAATATCCCGGATTTCCTGGTGGTCCTCGAGGACCAACACCTGGTATTCCGGGATCTCCTCTGTCACCTGCAACGGATTACGGTTTATTAAGGCCCCTCTACAAACATACACTTACTGTTAAAACACCTAGGCTATGTTTTTACCTCCAATGACATAACACATATACAATACAATAATCCTTTATTGTACGTCTGCTAAGAATTCCAATAGTGTAATTTTACAGAGTTGTGTACAAATTAATTTAATGTTAAGAAAGTCAGCAGCTCTGGAGGGTTCTGGTTTTTTTCAAAGGATTCGGTCAGTTAGTAGTACGGGTTTGCAATTAGCCATTTCTTCAGTTCCTGTTGTATTTTATTGCCTGTTATGCCTATTATTCTATCTGGCAGATAATTTTTTATTTTACAGCCAATGCAAGATGGTTTATTTTCTCCCATAGTTTAGAGCGGTGTACAGGAAGTACAAAGTTTGAGCCATGTTCAATCAATCAATCAAAACTCAATCAAAAATTCTTTATTCCAAAAAAGTGCATTGCAATACATGGAATAGAGTCAGTAACATTTCCTATTACATCACCAAGATAATACCATCATGTATCAAAAATATGTCTAAATGTTAAACATTCAAACAAAAAGTAAGAACAAAAAGAAAGAAAGAAAATTAAAATGATTTAATTACTGCTGATGAGTGAACTCTTTGTTCCATATTGTAAGTGTGCAGGTCTGAGTTTCTTGGGAGATTTGTTTTGTCTACATGCAGTTTCTTTTATGTATAATGCCACCACAGGCATAATTTATCCTAGGTTTATGAAAGCTGATTTACGGAATTTCATTGGCTGTGTGTTTTCAGAGGCTCTTATAACTTGATATGACAGAAACAAATTTCAACTTCAATTACCATTAAATCACCAAACACCTTTTCAAGTATTTTAATTGCAATACCATCAGATCATGCAATGCATTTCTTGTCCACTAACACAAATTCAAATTAAGAGCATTAGCTTGTTTAAATAAAACATTTTTTTAGGGAAGACACCATTTTTTCAGAGATAGCTTCTAATACTTGGTAGGACTAAATAAAGCGTAAATTTATATTTAGCGATGTTATCACTCCAGATGTGTTATTTGTATCTAGCTATAATTTAGATTGCTAGATTTATTCAAATATTCTATCTAGAGGCTGTTAAAATGTTATGTAAGTAATTTAATAAATTAAACAAAACAAATGGACTTTTGAGTGGTATTAGAACAAAACTGTAAATCAATTTATAGACATGCCTCTTGTTTTATAAACTTAAATTAACTCACCCTTCCTGCCAAGGTCTCCGGGTGGCCCTCTCAGTCCCAACTGTCCTGGCTCCCCTGGGAAGCCCATGGGACCCATGTCTCCCTTGTCTCCTCGAGGGCCTGGCAGACCTCTAGGTCCTACATTCCCTGGGGGCCCTTGAGGTCCTTGTAATCCGTTGAGACCCTAGGTAGAGTAAATTCTTATAATTACAAGAAAAATCTGAACATAGAGAGCTGCCCTCAGTCAGTCAGAGGGGTTCAATCCTTACTGATTGATGAGATGGACACTTGTTAAGAGCGCTCACCGTTAGCTTGTTCTTATGACTAATGCTGTAATTGTACCTCAGCTGACTTCAGATTGCAACCCAGGATCTATTGGCCAGTTGAGGATTTGAAAAACAAGGCAGATGGGATAAATTGCCCTCTCATACTGGTTGGTCATCATTTCTGGTGATCAGGGTAGTACCTACCACATTTTGTTGTTTGAGTTTCAGATTGTTTTTCACATGAATCAATTTTGAGGTAATGTAAAATTACATAATTTGGAAATTTTAAAAACATTACTAGCCTAACAACATAATCCTTTCTTTCACTCAAATGTAAATAAACAAAACAAACACCCTTAAATTTATGTTCTTGTATTGTAAAACACATATTTATGTTACCACGTAAGAAAATAGGCTATAATAGGATAATAACTTCATGAAATTGAATTATTAACATTTTTAATAGTTTGAATTCATAGGAATGGTCATGAGGATTCTACATTCCCCTGCCACCCAAAAATAAATAAAATACCCAAGCGTAAAGGACATTCAGCTCCCTAATATAAAGATGTTATAGATTTAGAAAGTAATAATCATTATTCCCTGCTTCTGCTATGTTTGATTTGAAAATAATTTAAAAAAATAAAAATATAAGGAGAATCATGATCATGAGAGTTTGTGTCTGTTTGAGTTGCCTCGTGTGACACCTAGAAGCATCGGCCCACCCTATATTGCCAAGGTGTAAGTTTAAAGTGTGTTTAAACGTTTCATGAGTGAGTAAATGTTGTTTAAGGTGTTATACTTTAACACCAGTTTCTTTGAAAGTACTGTAAAACTGTAACTGAGTGAAAAATCTGTATTAGCGTGGTAGGCAGTACATTTAAATAAAACTAAAATATTTCAGCACACCTTATTTGGCTTTTTTACTCTTGAATAAATCATTTTTTCTGATAGGAGTCCACTCACCGCAGGACCTGTGTTGCCCTTGTCTCCCGGCTGGCCATCAAACCCTGGAGGTCCTGGCTCCCCTTTGGGTCCTGGGGGGCCGCGCTCGCCCTTCAATCCATCACTGTAATTCAACGGGGCGCACTGTCCTGAGAACAAAATGGAGAATTATTTCAGTTGCTGAAAATTTATGGAAAATATAGACTCCTTATTTTGGCAGATGCACAGAAAAAAATCATCATCCGTTAAAAAAATTGTATTATTTGGTTTTGATTGTGTTTCTATGCTGCCGCTCACAGTTTACGGAGGGGCAATTTAATTTGTAATAGATTAAAATATTATATATATTTGATATCAAATTGCAAATTAATTTGTTTATATAGGAAGGATACAAATTAGCTTTGTAAGATCAAACTATAATTTCTAAAATATGACCTTGCACGTACTTTGAGGACAATGTTTATTATAAACCTCCTCTACCTAAAGCCAAATCTATGCCCAATTTAAAGAATTGGCCAAAGGGATTTGGAGAAAATAGTTGTTATTTTGAAAAATTATTTTTCAAGCAGAAATGAAGGGAAATTGTCCCTATAAGAAAAGCATGGAGATTGTAAAATGTCTGATTTGTTTACACTTTCACCTGTGATTTAAGTGTATGCTTTGATTATATGTGGTCATTTTTCATTTTAAAACTACAAGCCCATTATAACTGAAGTTTCTTGATAGTGTCCTTTTTAGATACTGAGGAAGAGAGATGATATAGTGGCGAGGCAAATGGCTTTCCCCTCTTCAGTAGTACTACTACCCAGAGATGAAGTCAACCAGCCACATTCCTTGCTCACCCACTATTGGCTAAAGTAAATTGTTTTTACATTTGTTATTGTTTTATTTTTTTTTATTACAGGGTGTCCCGTGAGAGTATGGCACAAATGTAGGATTTGGTAGAACTTATTAAAAGGAGAAAAAAAACTTCATTTAAACTTTTTTCTAAATTGCTCTGTTTTCTGTCTGTCTGCCTATATGTGATTTTTAATCAACGCAGCATATGTTAAGAACCACTAGAGGTACTGACTTCAAACTTAGCATGTGTGTTATACTGGTTTAGGGGTAAGTTTGCATTAAATTTGGGTTTTATATCTTTAACAGTTTCAAAATGGTGGCTATTTAAACTTTTTAAAGCATAATATCTTGAAAACAGCAAATAATTAAGCTTTAAAATTCTGTACATAAAAATTTGAAATTTTAAGCCATAAACAATGATATAAATACTATGAAGATACTACCCATAGCTGAGAAATTGTAATTTTTATTATTACAATTGTGTAAATTCCTTGTAAATTACCATATTTACCACGATTTTACTCATAAAAATTGCAATTACTCAGCTAAGTCGAGTGTGATCTTCATAATCTTTATCCCATTGTTTTTGGCTTACAATTTCACATTTCTTAAAAATATCAACTTCAAATACGGTACCTAACTATTTGCCATTTTCAAGATATTAAGTTTTACAAAGTTTTTTGCTCCTTTTAATGAGTTATACAAAATCCTGCATTTTTGCCATACTTATGCGGGACACTCTGTATTACTCTTTAATCACGGATGTTAATGTATACATCATTAGGTTAGTTTTGGTAGTGTCGCAAGTTGTTACCCCTAAACCTGTTACTTTGTAACTGCTTCTCACAATAAATTCTTACATTCATTATCTTGATTGTATAAACCAAACATCTCTCTACCTCAAACAATTTAAATAGTAACTGATGTGAGACTATGGAGGTTAGTTTAGTTCCTCTACTTTTTTCTTTAAATTTACTCTCCAAAATTTCTTCAAACATTACTTATCCTGATTATTTTTAAACAAAGATACATTCAGAGGCATTCTCCTTTGAATGTCTTAATTAAAGAAACAATTATCTTTATATATAATTCTGTAAGCAAAATTTGTAAGTCAAAATTGTGGGAGTTTGGAAAATCGCAGGACGATGGTAGATGGCTCAAATTAAAGGTCTCGATCTCAGGGACTCGGGAAAAATAGCAGCATTTCTAAGAAGTTACATTCAACAAGAAGTTACTTAAAACATCCCCTATAAGAAATGCATGGGGATTTAAAAACGTCTGCTTTGTTTACATTAAAACATGAGATTAAGCGTTGACTTTGTTTATGAACTTACATGTGTTCCTTCTTGGAGCAAGGTTAGGGGCTGCCCCCCTCCAAGCCACTAGTATAAAATAAACTTATAGCTTACATAACTGAAACAGATGGAAAGTGAAAACTCCGAAGCTTATGCTGTACCTGCTACTCCCTTGTCTCCGACCAATCCCGGCTCTCCCTTCGTTCCTGGTCTGCCAGGCAGTCCTGGATTTCCCCGTTCTCCTTTGACACTTAATCCTTTTTCTCCATACAGTCCCGGAGTGCCATCCCGCCCTGGTGTTCCGTCTATCCCTGGGTATCCTTTGTCTCCCTAAAAGATTAATCTGTTAATGAAGCCTTTGTTTTAAAATTATCTTCTGTTCTTTGTGTAAAAAATAAACATAAATTAAGGTCAGTCTGAAAATGTAACCACCCTGTTATTTAAGGTTTAATTTGTTAAAATAGTTACTATATCATATATTACGTTAACAATGCTAATGTTCAACATAACTAATTAGATGAAACACAATGTTGCTGTGATATAATTTTCCTAATTTTTTAAGATATTGTTTATTTTTTACAATATTCACAATACTGTTTCACTCATTAGTTGAATTCATGAACAATTATTTGTTTACATAAATTAAAATGTTCATTGAATTTACATGGACTTTTAAAATATTGTAGTCCGCATAAAGAAAGTCTAACCTCTTCTAGTCTATATTAAGCCTTTCTCATCTCTCAATATAATACTGCCTATATTCTTACCATGTGTCTCACAAGATCTATATTTTTCGTAAGAAAAAAATATGACAACACTGCCTCAACTGTTATTGGGCCGTTTTCATGTGGGATATAATAAGCGTTTGCTTGTTGCATCTAAACAACCTGTAGAAGGTGTGCTATTTATTTCTAGTGAGCTGAACAAGAGAGAGTGATACAGTAAAACTCGCTAACACAACCCTCAATAGCACGAATTCCCCGATAACACGTGAATTTTTCGAATACCCTTGAGATTGCTATAACATTTAATGTTACAGGTACCTCTACAGTACGACTAATATTATTTTTTAAACATTATTAACACAGATTTTTTCCAATACAGATTGTAGCTTTATAGCACATATTTTTCTAGAACTGCACCTTTACAGTACGAGTTCAACCTCAGTGGTTTGTCCTTTTACATAACGGAACTTTTATAGCATGAGTTCAACCTTCCCGGTGCATAGTTCCCACAGTCTACAACAGTACGGATGTTTTGAAGGAGAGAACTTCCTTGGCTCAAGTTTAAACCATGGAGGTAGTATTACTGGAGAGGACATGTCAATGCATTAACATTAGGGCCGATGAAGCCAGGCATGCCCCCTCGCAACTGGCAATAAGATGCGCATAGTTATGTAAAATCTTTGGATCCACACCTCCTTTAAATTAGCTCTTGGCCTACATAATAGATTTTTAACCAAAAAAACTAAAGGGGATTTTCCCTATTAAGTGCAGAAAGTTTTGACACCAAATTTAACCATGTTCGAGTGGTATATGTTTTCTAAATGTAATAATAGACTTAGAACAGTTTATATAAATATTCCAACACACGCACTTTTAATTAGTTTCCTTGCCTTTAAAATGTGTTTATACACAGATAAACTACTCGTATTTATTCATGTTCCTAATTTAGTGCTCGATCAGGTAATAACTGATATTAACCATTTCTGAGTGGTTTATGTTTAATAGAAGTAATAATTACTCAGAAGAACCATAGAAAACTCCAACACAAGCTGGCTTTAAATAGGTTCCTGGCCAGTTTTGAACCAAATAAATAATCTAACGACCCCCCCCCCCCCCCTTATTAACTGTTGAACCTTTTAATACAAAATTTAACCATATTCTAGTGATATGAGTTTTATACCAGTCATAATAAACTAGACGAATGAAATCAATCTTTCAACCTGCGCTCACTTTATTTACTTTCCTTGCCAAAAAATGTGTTTACACACTAATGAACTATTTATTTATTGTGCTCAATCAGGTAATCAGGTATTGTGGCGCATGGCCCCAGTGATGTGGCGGCTGTCTCCCCTCCCTCCGCAACAGTGCAGCCTGGCGTGGCTTCACTATCTCTCTGCCATGACTGCTCCACTATACTACCTCCATAGTTTAAACATGAAAACCCCGGACTCACCCTTCCTAACCCCATTATCTGTGAAAGGTCAGTCAAAACCGTCCAAAAAATTAATAGCAGTAGCATTTAATAACAGGATTTTTAGCCTACAAAACCTTGTTAGTACGAACCTCAACTAGGAGAGTCCCTTAATAATATAAAGCCTTTGTGAGAATAATTTCGCTTAGGATGTATTAAGGTTAGTTATTGTTACGTTGTATTCGATTAATTAAAAATAAGAATAAACACTTTGTATTGTAAATCCGATGTAACATGTATAATACTGTGAAATAAACATATTTTGATTTGATTTGATTTGAACAAGACTGTTTCCCAAATCTCCTTGTTGAGAGTCTAGCTATTGAGGTTCTATGTATGTCTTGAAATTGTGTAAATAAAAAAACACAATAAGTTAAAAATCTACATTCATTTAAGTAATAGAAACCTTGTCTCCACGTTCTCCTGATAAACCCGGAAGACCGGTACTTCCTGGTGGTCCCTGAACTCCTTTGTCTCCCTTGACTCCGGGAAGTCCGGCATCTCCTCTCAGTCCTGGTTCTCCCTTCTGTGTGATCCTGAAGTTACTCGGAACAAAAGCATCCTGCCCCCTCTCTCCCTGGGGCCCTGGTAGCCCAGGAATACCGTCCATGCCCTGGAAATAAAACATGAAGAATTTATAAAGTAATGTATTAAATATTGAAGTACGAAAGATGGAAGGCCAGGGCTAAATGAATAAAGGTACAGGTTTCAACAAAAACAACTACAGTGTTGCAAAACAGAAGTTTTTAAACTAAGAACCATACGAGAATATTGTAGAGGGAATTATGAAAGCAATGATCGATAATACGATAATAATAATATTATTATCCTTTCTCATAGCCATGCTGCATTGAAAGCTCTGTAATCCATGGAAGATTGCAGAGTCAAATCTAGGTTACTAAAAAAGCTGCAGAAACACTTTTTTCGTCGTAGATAGTGACCATGCTGGCTCACTGGTGTGAGAGCAGGATGTTATTGAGTAGAGAGGAAAAAGAAAGCAGGTGACTTAGCAAGGAAAGAACAAGCTCTCTTTTAAGAACTTGTACTCGATCGGAGTTCCTTGACTAGAAAAACTCTGGAATTGGGATAGAAGAGAAGAGAGTGAATATACTTCAGAGGCTTAAGAGGTTTAAACCTTTCAACGTTATTTTTTAAAAGAAGTGTAGGAACACATCTGCCTAAGGAAGAAAAATATAACCCTCCGCTTAACTACTCCAAATGGTCATAAGTAAACACACCATTCATATTTCAGCTAGAACACTTATATATACATAATTTTTTGTTTGTATCTAGTGAAAAATAAGATTTCCCTCTCTGTATTCCGTATTTGAACACATTATAATTTTGTAATATTTCAGCTAAACCAGTCAAAGCCGTGAATGAAATAAATCTGTAGTAGTCATAGCATACTCACAGGTTCCCCAGAAATGCCAGGGGGTCCTGGAAGTCCTGTGTCTCCTTGAATTCCAGGATGCCCTCTCTCTCCAGGAGGACCCTGGAGTCCCTCCCTTCCAGGAATACCATCCCTTCCATGTTCACCCTTCTCTCCCTTCCGACCCTGGGCACAGTCAATGCATCTTCCTCCAATCTCTCCTTTTTCACCGTCACGTCCTGCACTCGAAAAAGAAGTTAGGAGTTGAAATGTTTAAGGGTAAATGATCAAACTACAGTTATGAACCAGGCCAGGCATGGTGGGGTGTGTTGTTATGGTGCAGGAATTAATATAATTACAAACTGCATCAGCTTTAAAAAATAACCCAATCTGTATTGAGCAAATTAATAACTTTGAAAATAAACTTGCCATTTTAAAACGTTTACTGGTGAAACCTGTAAAATGAGATTTACCATGTGGTGAACTCCACTAGCATACAATTATTCACCTACAAATACTAGATATTTAATTCTTCATCTCTTTAGTTAGCCACTATCCAAATCTTAATCCCACATTGTTATAATCTTTTCGATCATCATTTATTGGATCAATCAAAATTAGCACAGAAGTGCATTAAAATCGTGATAGTAACTGCTTCTTTCCAATAATTACAACAAATTTACTATACAGTAAACTAGCAGTTACCCGGCGCGCGTTGCTGTGCACAAATTAAGTTGTTTACAAAAATAAAGCTATTTTAATAGTTTTTTAATATAATAAAAAAAGTCAATGGAATAGAAAGTAAGTATATTAATTTTATTATTTTGAATTTTTTTAATTACAGCTGTTAATTTTGTAAACACTAAATTTCTAAAACTTGACACTGCACCCTTGTATGCCCTCTGGGATGGAGCCCTTTGGACAGATTTGCACCAAAATTCACACAAACCATCCTTGAATAATGATTAATAATGCCTGAAAGTTTCATTACAATCTGTCGAGCGGTTTCGGAGTCCATAGGCTACATACATATATATATATACATACATAATTCCTCTTTTATAGATATACTAGCAGTTTCCCGGCGCGCGTTGCTGCACCAAAATTAAGTTGTTTACTAATTACAGCTGTTAATTTTGTAAACACTAAATTTCTAAAACCTGACACTGCACCCTTGTATGCCCTCTGGGTCGGAACCCTTTGGACAGATTTGCACCAAACTTCACACAAACCATCCTTGAATAATACTTAATAATGCCTGAAAGTTTCATTACAATCTGTCGAGCGGTTTCGGAGTCCACAGGCTACATACATATATATATATATATATATATATATATATATATATATATATATATACATACATACTTCCTCTTTTATATATTTATAGATATAGATGTAAAACTAAAACTACAAAAACGCGAGAAGAATACCTGCCGAGGTGCAGACAAAACAATCACACCCAGTTGTGTTGTCATTAACAGTAATGACAACACATTGTAACGACAACACATTGTAATGACATTGCATTGTAATGAAATTGCATTGTAATGACAATGCATTGTAATGACAACACATTGTAAACCACAACACATTGTAACGACAACACATTGTAAAGACAACTCATTGTGACGACAACGCATTGTAACGACAACACATTGTAGTGACAATGCATTGTAATGATAACACATTGTAATGACAACAAACACATTGTAACGACAACACATTTTAATGCCAACAAATTGTAACGACAACACATTGTAACGACAACTCATTGAAACGACAACGCATTGTAACAGCAACGCACTGCAATGGCAACGTCGGAGTTGACACATAAAAGCAACGTCGTGGGCTAGTTGAGATCAACATGATCAAAAGAATGTATCAATATTAATGTATTCAAGTGTCCTCAACACATCACCTGGTTTTCCTGCTTGTCCTGGTATCCCGTCAAATCCCCGGTCTCCCTTGTCTCCTCTTGGACCTTGAGCGCCGGGAATGCCGTTGAGGGAGTCTCCTGGAGCACCTCTCCCTCCGGGATATCCCTGCTCTCCCTTCTGGCCCTTCTCCCCATCCCTTCCATAAAGTCCGTCTGTTCCTTTGGGCCCCTGAGGAGGACAACAATCGTGATACTGAATTGTACAATAGAATTTGTTATATTTGTCTATAGCAATAGAAGGAAGGATAGAATATAAATCTAAAATAATAAAAATATAAAATAATATAGAATAAATATAAAATTGCAAGAGTTTTCTTGTTAAAAAATTTACTTGTTTTTAGTAGGGGTGTAAAAAGTAGTACAAAAATATTTTCTTAAGTTTTCCTGATATGACACTGGACTTGAATTACACATTTTCGATCATCCTTGTATATGATAATACTTTGATAAGAACAAGAAATATGAACAATAATATCTTATACAGCTGTTAAGTAACAACAACTGTTAGTCTTTACACGGTAACAGTAAACTGGGAGAACTACTTTAATAAGCAAGATCATTACAAATATCGGGAATAGAAAAGGTAATTGCAAAATAGTATATTTTTAGACCTACCACTATCGAAAGTCCTTTTTCTCCTGGGAATCCTCTCTCTCCCTCAGGACCCGGTGGACCTTGGAATCCCATTGGTCCAGGGGACCCAGGGAATCCTGGGAGAAAACATACATGACGTTAAAAAATGTTGACAATATTTTATCACATTAATGGTATTTTCAATGAATATAATACAATTATTTTAAGGGGCTCTTGTTCTAATTAAGTTGAATTTGTACTCTTTTTAAGTTGAAACCATTTATGAATAGTAATGCATATTTAGACATACATTGTAATATTGTGTTTGTCTTCACCTTACTTTAAACAAATGTAATGTTTTTTGACTCTTTTATTCATTTTAGTAATCGTTGTTTTCTTCCTAACTGGTCGGATTATAATATAGTAAAACCCCGCTTGACCGAAATAATGCGGGCGGGACCATTCCGGATAACCCAATTTTCCGGATAATCAACTGTTGGTATTTCAAGTTTTGGAAAAATACGCAAAAATCTTGGAGTTTTCAGCAGATTTGAGCGTTCACAATACACTGAACTTTTAGTGAGATATGGGAATGTGAAATATGCAGTATCGATCAACCACCCATTCCCTCACGGGCAGATCAAGTATGTGTCAAACCCATCAAAACAACTCTTAAGTTCAGTGACCGCCGCGGCGGGCGGTCTCTCGGTCCGCCATAAATCATACGCCGGACTTATCCTCTATATGGTTGATTATCCTTTTCTTGTAGACCGTTCCGGTTAACCCGGGTTTCGGTTTAGCGAGGTCTGGTTAAGCGGTGTTTTACTGTTTAATAGCTCTAAGAAGACATATGTATCCAAGTATAAAGTCTATAGAAGTATAAACATATCTGTGCGCACCTCTGACATGTGATAATGCAGACTTATAATCAAAATATTGCTTTAAAGTGAGAAAACATAACAAATAATGTGCAGACAAGAGTATTTTTAGGTTTTTGAAGATTATTAATGGCTAGCTGGTGATCCATTCTACACATGGGATTCTCACAGTTATAAAGCCAGCTTAAAAAACTTACATTTTAGTTACCGTTACCATGGTGATTAGTTGTCAAAAAAAGTAAATTCCCGTCAGAATAACACTGTAGCTATAACCAGCTATGGGACAGAGCTCTAGTAACTTGTGATGATTTAAAATAGATTATATTTGTCTCACAGTTACACAGAACAATATAGAAAAGGTTTGATCAAATTCAGTATAGCTATTTCCCATTAAAAGTGATCAAAATTTGACTCTATGATTGCAGCAGATAGACAGTCAATTTTTAAACACCGTTTTCTATGTGTAAAATTACAAAATTACTCAACAATTCAAGATTGTGAACTATGTTCAGTCAAAACTCTAACTTTATTTATGTAGACAAGAAAATACCTCACATAAATTCTGTGAATACACAAACTTAACCACCGGAACAAAAAAGTTGAATTTGTGCTACATTCTATAGTAAACCTAATGAACACCCAACAAAATAATGTATTCATATTGCCTCTAGGATTGAAGTTTGACTGGAAATAAATCAGAGTTACATACTTCTGTCGTCAATCCTTATGATTTACTAGCAGATTACTAGCTATGGGACTACTTGTCACATTCGTTCTTTGAAAGTTGAAAGACATGTTTTACTGTCCCATTATAAAATCTGGCGTCAAAAATTAAAAGATGAACACATAGTCACAATTTATACACACTATTAAAATAGGCTGTATAGAACGACTTGATTGAATGTCCAAGGTTTCCCAAATTTGATTCTATATACAAAATTGTTAACTTATTAACGATCGAAGCTTTGACCAAGAGAAGAAAACATTATCACCTGGCAGTCCAGATTCTCCTTTTTGTCCTTTGGGTCCAGGGTAGCCTTCAGGCCCAGGAGTTCCAGGGATGCCAGGGCCTCCGGGCTGCCCTGGGGGCCCTCTCTCCCCTGCAGGCCCATCGTACCCATCCAGACCCTTGGGACCTGCGAGTCCTGGATAGCCTCTGGGCCCAGTGTCTCCCTTGGGACCTGGTTGTCCTTTACCTCCCTGATACAAACATGATGAGCCTCAAACATTTAGTCTTTAGTTACATTAGAGGTATTGCTTATGTTTGCATGCTGAGTAAAATAAAACAATGTAAGTATGAACACCTGTTGATACATGAACAAATCTATATATTTCTTATTGGGACAGTTTGGTCTTATTTCTGTCCAACAGGATATTTTATTACTATTTTTCCTGAATCCTGTGGGCCAATAACTTTAATTTGAGCTATCTCCCTTCATCCAGGAATTTACTAAACGTCCACAACTTCCCTCTAAATTATTTTTACAGAATTAGCAATAGATAGATATCTTTATAATAGTAAAACTTGTTTTTGTCATTTAAAACCCCCATATAACACACGGCAACACCTGATCATACCCCCCGACCCCCCTCATAAAATTATTTAAGTTATTATAACCTCAACCCATTGGGAATTAGTGGGGGGGGCTTGTGTGTTTTTACCACAATCATTGTAAAATGTTAAAAAGCTTAAACCTTGTGAAAATCACATATCATAATCATAAAAAAAAACACACAAACATGTTTTTTTATTATAAAATCTGATAATATGAAAAACCCTTAAGGAACAAAGTTCAAAACAGTAATCAATCAATCAAACAATCAAAATCGTTAATGAAAAGTTTTGAGGTAAACCGCAACATAGAAATAACATTTACACAACCTTTTTTATTAAGTAACATGTTTGAGATTCAGACAGTAAAATAAACTATCCCAGCAAAAACGTAACAAATAAAAGTAATAGCTTTCATAAATACAAAACAAGATTTTAGTAACACATTTAACAAAAAAACAAATAAATACTTAATAAATATATATAAAAAACCTAAATGACATAATTTAAAACTTAAATTTATATTTAACTCCTAACAATATATTTAAAATGAGTGAGTTCCATAACGCTGAGCTAGACTCCCCTCCCCCAAATAATGTATAGTACGTTATGCCACACCCCTTCCCCCCATTTAAATGCATTACATAATATGTGTATGGCCCCTTACGATCAAAATTCTTAGAGAGGATTTCGTACCAATAGCATGATTAGGGTTAGTGACAACCTAAAACTTAACCCTTTCAGTGGTATGGGCTGATATATCGTCTTTTGAATCTGCCACCAATAAACATTGTTATTGCTGCATAAGCGATTTTACCATTACGAGCTCAGTCTGCAGCCTGCGTCTGACTTGGTAGACAAAAACTCAACCGCCTTGTCTGGCGCCTAGGCTCTAATACCTCCTGGTACGCTGCAGCTGCTAGTCAGATTAGTGGCTGTGTGGTCTAAGGCGCTACCTTCCTGGACAGGGATTACACTTGGATCAAGGGTTCGAATCCCATCATAGTTGGTGGATTTTTTTAGCAACTCATAGAGAGTTCACCTGTCTGTGGCAGAGTTGAAGGGGAGGGCGACATTAAGCAAACGGTGGATGGCTCGGATCCAAGCTGATGCGATTCTTTGTGTGTTGCTCAACAAAACATCACAGATTAAACTACTCCTTTTAGAATCTTAGCACTGAAAGGGTTAATAATATAAAGTAATATCTAAAGTGTATTTTTAAGTTAAAAATTTAAATATAATGTTCTTACCCCAGGTGGCCCAGCCGGTCCTCTCAACCCCGGAGGTCCTGGCGATCCGTCCCTTCCAGGCTCCCCCTTCGGCCCGTCCCTCCCGGATAGTCCTGGCAGTCCGTCCTGTCCTCTGTCTCCTTTCTGGCCAACAGGACCTGGTCCTCCCTGGTACCCATCTCTGCCCTGTAGTACAACACCGGGTAAGAATTGGGACAAACAGGTGGAAAATAAGTCTAAATAAACTAAAAGATTTGGATAATACACCATGTAATACAGATCATAAAAAATGGAAGTTGTAAGAACAATTTATCACTTTTACATATATGTCATGCTTTGCCTCATAAAAATCACTATATGAATTATTTAATTTAGTTCCAAGGGTTGATTGAGGCTTGCTGCCTCTGAAAATTATACTTCTCTTAACCTCAAATAATATGCAACTTCTTAGGTTTTTTTTTAAATCTAGCGAATTAAAAAAACCTAAGAAATTGCATCATTTAAGGTTATTTACTAACTCTTTCAAAAAGGCACAATTAAAATAAATTGCAGCTCAAACTAACTTTTAGCTTCTTTTCTTTATTTCAAACAATTTTTTAACACAACAGAGACAACTTACTCTCGGTCCAGTGGGCCCGGGAAGTCCCTTTTCTCCCTTCATTCCCAGTGCTCCGGGAATTCCCGGATCTCCCATGGGTCCTGGCTCTCCCTTTGGACCCGCTAGTCCTGTGTCACCCTAAAAAAACAAAAAAACAGTTAACAAATAATAGAAAATTTACCATGTATGATTTAATTATAAATTAATAAATGCATTAAATGCATTCAGGGTGTAGGTAGAAGTTGGTTTTCAACAAATTGCACAGTTATGAGCACTGTTTATGATCTGTGTATGACATGTGTTGCAATCTGGTAGATAAAAACTAAACTAATCGACCAATGCATCAATTTATACATAAGTAGGGACACCCCATGTTATTTTTATTTTTTTTAGTTCCGCCCCCCAAGTTCAGAGCGGAAATTAGCACTGATCGTTATTAGTACTTCTCCTCAGTCCCATTGTACGCGCTATTGCATACCTCTCAAGCGTCAGAATTAGTTTGTTTGTAAACAAAAAATATTTACAGTGTTTACGTTGCATTTGGAATAATTATCTTCCTATATAGATCAACAAATTCAATTTCCATTTGTCCCATTATTTGTAAATTGTATTCATATTTGGGAACTACTGTACTATAAAAATAATTTACTTGATACGGATACTTTATATGTTTCTTTGAGAAAAATGTACAGCCATCAAATTGTATGGGCTGCCGGAGTTAAGTTCTTACCACTTAAACTACCTGTATCGTTATTGATTGCAATTATCCCATAACAAATTGATAGAATGGATAAAATGGATTTTGAAATTTCTAAAGTTATATGGAACCTCCAAAGAATTTCAATTTGAGAACATATTTTGCAGTCACATAAATTATAACAAGATACTACTGTCTCAAATGAAATAGAATGAATGAAGATTTTGTTTTGCTGGTTTTATTTTTGTAATTTGTCTTTGAAATATACCAATCTGTATAGCATAACCCAAATAATAGCATACAAATAATTTCAAAACCTTATTTTTTCGGGGAATACGTAAAAACACTACCTTTCTTCTAACTATGTTTACATTTAATTCGTAAGCAAAACTATTTTCAGACAGCAAAACAATAACAAATAACTGTCAAATCATTTCAGCCAGCTGTTTGAACTGTGAAAATCTTTTTGATCCGTAAACTACTAACAATATACCTATTGGACTGAATAAGCTAGTGTGGCTCTATCTGTGTTTGGGGGGAGGTATTCTCCCTAGAAGTCGTTTTTCCATAAGCGTGTCCCTACTTATAGGGTTATGTATACATTAAATGCATAGACTGTAATACCACCCAGTCCAATCCAGCTGTTCGTCTGATCAGTAGCTATCCTCTCGATCAGGGAGTAGTACTTGGACTTTGAGGGTTAAAATCCCATCTCGGTCACTGGTTTTTATGTGCAAAACATGAAGAATTCACCTCTGTGGCTGAGTTGAAGGGGGGAGTTTACCTTAAGGAAACAATGGAGGTCACATGTCCAAGCTGACATGATGGGTGGATTCATTATCATGAGATACACAGCTGATGAGGTAGTTTGCTTCTTTTTACCCATCCTTACTATGTATGTCTACTGGAACCCTATTTTTAAATATTTGAAATGTTTGGGAGTTCAACATATTAAACAAGCTTTGATTCCATGACTCCATTCACAAGGTTATAGAATTTACAAGATCAATTTAAATGTTTTAATGTTAAAGGAAATAATAAAATTAGGGCTATGAAATTTTAAACTATTTAAATAGAGCCTTATTGTTATTTTAAGTATATATTAGATTCAATACAAATAATACCCCCGTTGCAGCAAACCTGCATACTCAGCGAATTTCCAATGCATATATATATATATATATATATATACTATATACAGCCACAGTTTCATACTTGCATATTAAAAAATGAGCCGTATATTAAATTTTAATTTTTCTCCATAAGAATAACATGGGGATTGAGTACTCAGGTTTGCTGCAATAAGAAACAGAAAATATTAAGTTTTAATGCAAATACCAACAGACCACAACCAGGTGAAGCCACATACCAAGTTTCATCCGTATCCATTTATAAATAAGCAATTTATACAATTTTAATTATTCTCCATAAGAATAAAATGGGGGACTAAGTACGCAGGTTTGCTGCAACAAGTAACACAAATTATGTTTTTTTATGCAAATATCAATATAACTCAACTAGGTAAAGCCACATACCAAGTTATATTAATTTATGTTCATAATTAAATGAGGCATAACATTTTTCTTATTTTCCAAAAGAATAACATGGGCCCTGAGTACGCAGGTTTGCTGCTGAAGGTAACCATCGGAAAAATTTTGTTTTTTTGACAATTATCAATAGACCATAACGAAATGAAGCCATATACCAAGTTTCGTCCGGGTACGTTTATAAATAAGTGAGATATACAATTTTTCTTATTCTCCATAAGAATAACATTGGACAACGTACTGTATTTAGCACTTCCAATGTATCGGTAACCAATTGACGTAGAGAAATGATAAAAACACCAAATTGTTCGTTTTTTTAAGCCAAATCTAATGGTGCAAACTAAAATTGGATTTCTTAAAATGTTATATGAAGAAAACTCAAAAAACCCACTTTTAGGGTACAAAACCCCCCTAAAATACCCCTTCGAATAAAGCGATCCGTCTGGTTTTCGAACTTAAAGTCATAAATGTTACTTTACATGTTTGAACCAAATTTAATTAAAATCGGACCATTTTTACAAAAGTTATCGTGCCTACATATATATATATATATATATATATATATATATATATATATAATATATACAGCCGCATGTGTAACTCACTCACTGAGGTATACGAATTCTAGACCACTTCTAGACGAGCTAGAAACCTGAAATTTTGTATGCAGATAGCTTATAGCTTGAAACCCCCAGAAAAATTGCCAAAATTGAAAATTTTTTATTTTCACCCCCCCAAAAAAAATATTTAAAACCCCCCAAAAAAGGCTTATTTTAAAATTCCAGTTTTTGAGCTCTAGCGGCCGAACGGATTAACCTATCGAAAAACGGAGATCACCACGTGCCACGGATTTTAGACGATCTACAACTTTGGTCCTATGACTTTTTGTCGTATCTCATCTCCTTCACCCTTAGGTAGCGCTAGATTTTTCAAATTTCGGCATATTTTCGAAATATTTTGGCCGTTTTTTATTTCCAATCACGTTAATATACTTGATGGATGCCTAATATTGGGCACGCAGTATGTCTAAATCACACTTAGTAAATAGCAGCAGAAATATGACCAGTTTTTATTTATTAAACCTGTCGAAAAATGAAAAACTCTAAATATCTTTAGATATGACCGTTTTCTTAGTATAAGTAGTGGTGTATTGGGGGTTCTGTGCAAATTTATATTATTGGACATCCACGTGACACCAATAATACATGAGCTAGAGACGTGAAATTTGGCATTCATGTGCCTTGTACCTTTTCTTTCCAAATCCTACTATTTTTAGTTTGAACTATCTCAATAAAATAAATAATTGTGAATACAAAAATCAAAATGTAGTATTTTTTTATTTAAGCTCTAGCGGCCGAACGAGTTGTCCTATCGAAAAACGAAGACCACCATGTGCCACAGATTTCAGACGAACTACAATTTTAGTCCTATGACATTTTGCCGTTTCTCACCCCTTACACCCTTAGATAGCGCTAGATTTTTTAAATTTAAACTTTTTTCACAATTTTTTTGTGGTTTTCAATGGTTTGCCGCTCTAATATAGAACTTAGAGGCCTAATACTTATCACACAGTATTCCTACATTACAATTAGTACTAAGAAATACTCCCACGCCAAAATTAAGTATCTTAAACACCCAAAAAAGTGAAAGATTTTGAGCTCTTGTAGACTTTTCGTGTTTTTCGGGTACATTTTCTATGTTATGCACTGTCGAGGGTAAAATCCCTTATAAATCATGTCACATTTGTTGCAGAAGGCTTTTGGTTACCCAAAGTCATAGTATTTCAGGTTGTTAACGGTGGTCGTATTCCTTATAAGGTTCAAAATACGCCTTTTAAAGGCTACATTATACTTCAGTTAAGGGTATAATTTTTTTCAAGCACTTAGGTAATACATGGAGGCTTAAAATTTAACATACTACCTCTCCATACCAAGTAGAATTCATCAACAGGCATATGACCAGATTTTATAGGTTAAACCCTTAAAAATAACCAAAGCCTTGGAATAGTTGTAGAATTTAGGTCTTAAATAGAATTTGGACCAATTTACATTAAACTGTGGCGAAACAGCGACCTGGGGGCGAAGCCACCCACAGGGGCCTGGGGACGGAGGTGGAGCAATTTTTAAATTGTTATATACTCTAATATTGTACTGATAGGCCTAAATTTGTTCAGTAATAAGTCTATTTTATATTTTTAGTATACATAGGACGTCGGGTTATTAGCGTAATTAAACCATGTTCCATAGGTATTACGACAGGGACCTGGGGGCGAAGCCCCCCACAGGGGTCTGGGGGTGGAGCCCCCAGCGAGCGAAGCGAGTATATATATACATATATATATATATATATACATATATATATATATATATATATATGTACAGTATTGAACGAATGGTGTTTTTGGCATCTGGGGACCTCAAAACGAAAAGTTACTAAGGTCCCGGGCCTAGGTCTTACCATGCCGACTACGGTAATAGCTTCTTCCCTATAGGGGAAATTCGCTAAAACTAGATGAACATATTTTTTATGGAGATATTGTTTACCTAAAGGGATCGGGAGAAAATGGTCTATGATATAAGCTCGTAAGTTAAGATTAAACTAAAAATTTCTTTGTAAAACCATATTTACTAGGTTAAATAAATTTGAGAATTATACAAAAGAAATAAGGGTAAATTAAAGATCAACATACTTTTATTGAATGAATCAAGTTATAAAGCAAATAAAAATCTGTTGAGGCTTTGGAATGAGGGGAGCATTCGGTTTTCAAAAGAACAGTTAAAGTTTTACAAAAACAAAAAGTATCTGAGATAATGCACAGCAAATACTTTATGTCCAAACCTGCATACCTTATCCCCCATGACTCCCGGGTCCCCGATAGGCCCGACGGTTTTGTCGTCGTTCTTCTGAAAGTCGGCCGGAGCGGGTCGTCCCGGGGGCCCGGTCAGACCCTTCTCTCCCTTGGAGCCCTTCTCACACTCAAACGCCACTCCCATGCTGCCCTTCTCTCCCTTCCGGCCTGGCAAACCTGGTTGGCCCTGTGGATCACAACAAACATTTACATACAAATATTTTCAAGCAATTATCTCTCTGTAAGACGTCGATCAGTGAACTGTTATTTTGGTATGAAATAATTACAGTAGAGTCTCACAAACTCGACACAATGTGGACTTAGACACTGTCGAGTTTGGTGAGTGACGAGTTTCCCGAAGCTACATTGGGAGAGAAAAATAACCCAAGCTTTAGCTTTAAATTGTATATTAAACCATACTTAAACACTTTACAGTATACTGTATTACAAAACATAGAAAATCCATTAACCTTACAATGATGTACTTAAAACCACGAGACAGACTGAGGAAATGCCACATTTTCCAAGAACGACCAAAACAACAGAAGCGCGTGAGGTACAGTCGAGAATCAAAGGTGTGTGATATTTGGCTGAGTGCCGGCTGTGCATTAGGTAGGTATGACAACACGGAGGCATCGAGTTTCTCGGAGTGTCTAGTGTCGAGTGAGGCCACGCCTTCACTGTGGTCTCACTAGACACCATCTCGCTCAACATGCACCTCTCATTCCCTCTTCTATGAGGATATACAAAATTTAAGAAAAAGTTCTCTTACAGAGCTTTTTGTAGTTCCTATAAAAATTAAACCAATATTCAAAAATGCTTGGTATCCATATTCTCCTCCCGACTTGTTGTACATACCTTGAGTCCGGAGTCCCCTTTGTATCCTGCTGGTCCCACAGGTCCTACCTCCCCGGTGAAGCCTCTAGGTCCTTCCACCCCGAGGAACCCTGGTTCTCCCTTCTGTCCCTTA
Source organism: Allygus modestus (assembly GCA_963675035.1). NCBI lineage: Eukaryota > Metazoa > Arthropoda > Insecta > Hemiptera > Cicadellidae > Allygus > Allygus modestus. Next base: position 127,274,481 of record OY776112.1, on the reverse strand, counting down.
GGATAGATCCCTCCGTAGGCTGGAAGGCCCCGGTCTCCCTTGGGACCATCGATACCTGGAAAGCCCCGAGGTCCGGGTGCTCCGGGTTGGCCTGGATTTCCGGGTAATCCCTGGAAAGAGGATTATTTTGTCATAAAAGCATGTAAGGAAATTTAGACACAGTTAAATGTGTCGCCGTTGACTATAAATACTTTGGTATCGCCTAAAATAAACATATACTTTTACAAAAGTACAAAAAAGTATTGTTCAATCAGTAATAGAACCAGGCAAGTGACAAAGTTATAAACCTATATTGAAATTCAATTAGTTTTAATTCAATATATGAATGAAGTATAAGTGTAATTATATTTTGAAGTTATGAGGTTGACTTTATTGCTTCTAAAGTTGTCTCAACACATACTGTGCTTTGATAATAACAAAGTTTCATTAGATTATTACCTACTTTTAAATTTATTTCCACACTGAAAAAAATAGACAAAAAAACCATAAAAGATTATTTTTTAACCTGATTTATTTATTGTTTGAAACATGAAAACTGATATTCATTAGGCATCATTGTCATACTACTTTTGGTAGGCAAACAGATCTTGACATATTTGGAAGTCGATAACAAAAATTACTTACATCAGTGCCGTTGCACCCATCCAGACCCGGAATTCCTGGAAACCCAGGAGGTCCCGACTGACCTGGAATACCGTTGATTCCGGGAAATCCAGGAGCTCCTATCCTCCCCTGCAAATGAACAATGGTAAAGTTAACATCAGTAACTACAATTAACTTAATAAACCCCCAACACTTAATATTTTTAATAATATTTCTACAGGAAACTTCAGTGGTTACTCCAAAATAATTAATGGTAAAAGGGTGCAACTATAAATACATGTATTTTTGATGATAGCAAAAATGTGTAGAAAAATTGAACGAGCTACTTTACACAAGCAGTTTGTACACAGCATTCCGAAACTAATAATAAATATTAGGTTTAATTTAATTTGTAAAATCTATTACTATTTCTATTAAATCTTAGCCTTCACATCTTAGGAATTAAAAATGCTTAATTTAAAATGCTTAATTAAATACATAAACAAGAGATGCTTTGTTGGATTGAAAGCAAATTATAGGTGGCCTAATGAAAAAAAACATCTCCTCGGAGAATTTATGGGTGAGAAATGCAATTGACAGTGTAAATTAAGATGGAAAATGACTGGCCCCACCACTTCGTTTTGACTGCCCAAAGAGTACGGTAACAGTCTTACTGTCTTGTACCACTCGTTTGTTTCTCTTGCACAATTATCTGAAAAGGAGCTTTTTCTAATGGCCCAACTATAGCAATAAGTTATAGTATGAAATGATAAAAACTGTGCTTACCAGAAAAACAATCATTCTTAACATTGAGTAGAAACCAAGCAAAATAAACTCTAAACCTTCAATGATTATGTAATTTATTTTGGTTGTCTTTTAAACCACATGGAGTGTCATAAATTATACATATTTTATATATTAAATAAAATATTTAAACTATATAAGAAAAGTAATAACTTTAGAATATGTTTATAGGGATAGAACAAACCATCATTAGTGGATTCAAGTGTGGTTTTTCTGTTAAACTGGTTATAGAAATTTGGAAGGGTTGCAAGAATGAAGGAATAGTGTTTTAAGGCTTTGGAATAATGTTACTCAAGCTGAACTTACCCGATCTCCTTTGATTCCACGAGGCCCTGGGAACCCTGTGTCTCCCTTGGCTCCCGCGGGGCCTGGAAGTCCCTCAGATCCGGGAAACCCCTGTTGCCCCTGGGGTCCAGGAAGTCCTGATGTTCCTGGGGGACCCTGGAAATTGTGATCCATGGATTATCTGAGTTTATTCGACATTCTGGTACTTCAGTCTATTTCCTAGAACATTGCTTGTGATAACTATCTACGAAATCTGATGTTGTTACAGTTTATTGTATTTACAAAGGAAGAGTCCCACAAACTCAACACAGATTGGACTAAGTGGTTGTCAAGTTTATTTAGTCAATGAAAAAGTTCAAGGCAAATTATTAAAGGCCCATCTGCATTTATTATGTAATTCATCAAATTATATTTTAATTCAAGCCATATTTTTACAATGCAGAAACCGAACATAATTCACTAACATTGCACTACACTATGATAAAGCTTATCATACGATAAAGCCTTAATAGTTTTAGTTTACTTATTCAAGCTCGAAATAAGTAATACCACTGAATATATAGTTAGTTTATACTCAGTGGTAACACATACATACCAGATATTTAAAACTGGTATAGGGTTTCACAGAATGTTGGGTTTGTGAATGAGAGACTTTGCTGTAAATGGAAAGATTACATATTGTAGGATTATGAAGCTTTATAATTGTGAGGGAGACATTTTTAACAAGAATTTCAATATACCACTTCTTTGTTAATATTTACTTACATTTGCTTATCCTTGTCAAGCAGCTTGAAACAAATAAGAACGTGTAAAAAGTACAGTATTCTTTTATTCAATAAAAGGTTTCCTCGAAGAACCAGTATTTGGATTTATTTCAGACATGTTCCATCACTTTTTTTTAAATCAGTGATGGAAAATGTCCGAAATATTTTCTTAAGTACGGTAACGTAAACTCACCATCACCAACAGTGAATTTTAGACAGAAAAATGTATTTTAACATAATAAAAAATATTTTTTAAGTAATACAGTTTTTTGCAGAAGTTTTATTTAAATTTTCTATATAACAAATTCAAGAGAATCTTTGATTGTTGGGTTTTTTATTCCCCAGTCTATTTTTATTTTATGATTTTAACTAGATAGAGCATTGAAAGTTTGAATGCTATAAATTCAACGCTAATTTAAAAATAATTTCCTTTAAAACATGGATTTAAATTGAGGTTTCTCTATTATGTTTGTTTATTCATTAACACTTTCGGTGCGGACTGGTCACCAGTGATCTTTTTAATTAACACGGAATCAAATGGTAATTACTGTAATATGTTAAAACATGTTTGCCGCACCCAGCGTGTTAACTGAATCATGAGTTGAGTTGAATGATGCATAGAAATGGCTGATTTTACTGGAATAAACAGAATTAATAAGAATATAAATATATTAAAAGGTTGCAATTTATGTTTGAGTGTTATGTTTATGTATTGTGAATTGACTTACGAAAGTCTTTTAAAACCTTTCAAAACCAACCAGCTTTCAGCTTCAGTTCCAGTCAGAAAATTATTAAAAAATGTTAAAATTAGCCTGTTTAATTAATAAAAATTACTTACTCTGTCACACAAATTTTCTATACAAATTTGAGATTTGGGTGAAATATTTTTCTATATCAACAGGATATCTCCAAAGTTATCAGAACAGCTTTTAAGAGTTTGTTTTTAGTTTTTGAAGAATCATGTAAATAGATTACAAAAATTATATAATACTGGAGCAGCTCGCCCCTTGATTTGCTTGATACGTTCCATACACAGGCATGGAGCCAATGATGACAGAGGGGAATTGTAAAAGACACCTCTAACCTCTAAAAACATGTATATTTAAGTTAACAAACAACTTACCCTGTTTCCTTTTTCAGCAAAGCATTTGGGTATACAGTTAGCCTTCTCACCCCGTTGGTCAAACTTCGCGAAGTTGTTGGGGAGGTCGTAGCTAGAGTAGCTGGACGGTGACGGAGGCTGCCTACCGTAGAGGCCCACCCCCGCTACAGGGTTGATGTCCCCCCGCCTGTCCGAATTCGCGTTTCCGCCAAACTCCTGGCCGTAATACCGGTCGTATTGCTGCAACATTGTAAAAGACAATTATAACACTTCGTTTTTGTTATTCTAAAAATAATGTTTGGATGTAATAGTTGTTAAATAAATGTTGTTCATATAATTGGTTCAAATGTTGACACAGAGCTATTTTTTACATAAGTTCAAATTCGTATAAACTATGTTGTATGCACCAAGTGCCACCACTTGCAAAGGCAAAGGCAAAGTCCAGAAAAACTTGATGTATGGTAAAAATATACAGCGTTATGTGAATAAAATAACTTGTTAGTCACATGATACTTGGTAGTATTGTACTGGTATTGCTCTCTATTGTAGATATAGACTAATGCATTGCAATGGTTTCTGAACTATTATGGCTGGGACTTCCTTTGGTTTATGAAAATATCAGGTATTTACAAATTATCTTAACAATTTTCTAGGTTAAAACATCGCAAATGAACAAAGGTAAACCCAATTTATTGAAACGTTTTATTAAACAAGTTTTCATTGCATGGTTTTAAGTGTTAAATGATCCCTATATGTGCGCCATTCTTAGCTCTCATATGTCTTACCGATACTCATACTTTCTCATAGTGTTCTGCAGCTGATTCACATCAATTTTAAGTTCAGTAGAGTTCTAGAGCCTTCGTCGGTTTGAACCTAAAGTGATATATAAAACCCTCAGCCCTTTTATGTAAAGTTTTAAAATTCCTCCAAATTTAAGCATCATATTTTGTAGTAATAAGCAAAGAACCACACTTTTATTTCTCTTCAGGATTAGAAAACACCACTTTTAAGGATAAAATAGCTATGAAATAAAGTAAATGAGTATCACTATGAAAAATGTAAACAAATAAACTTTAAACATGTGTTTGAAAAAAAGCCCCCACTAAAATATGACTATTAATTTACTTTTAACCAGCAATCACACTATATGAATACTGCTTTTAACCGACATTTAGGCCCATTATATTCGAGCGTGAATCCCGCGACGGGATTCCCGCGTGACCGCGCCAAAATTTTGTACAAACTACACGTGGCAGGATTCCGCGTGAAACCCGTCAGGCTCTACACGAAGCAGTTCAGACGCTTCAGTAACTCGAAATTTATTATGATTTGTATTCCCCTGTAAACTTTAGGAATGTTATGTAAAATATTATGTACGTGGAAAAATTTTTGTTTTGGTAGCATTTGCAATTTTACTTTCTCCTCATTATAGTATATGGAGAAAGTATTGTTTTCGTCAAAATTTTGGAATTTGAGTTATTAGTGGAAATATTCATTTTTATGATCCCTGATTCTAAAAAGATGGTTTTCGGAGAGATGTCTGTTTGTCTGTCAGTCTGTCTGTCTGTTTGTATGTGTGTCTGTATGGATGTGTACAGAGCTGGAGACCGCACCCGTGATCCAATTGATGAAATTTGGTATGTAGGTACTAATTCACGATATCTCTAGGTATTATTTTGAATTTTTTTTATTTTTTTTATTTTAAAGGGTAATTATTCCCCAAAACCCGCAAAAAAAATGAAAAAAATCCAAATTTCTTAAAAACAGCTCTAAAGATTTTGATTAACATCTAGAGATTTGTAGAGGTTAAGTTTCCAATAAAATTAAATTACACCACCTGCATGTCTCTAAAAATTAGAGTTCAGAAATTACAGGCCTTAAAATTTCAAAAAAATTCAATTTTTTGAATTTTTCTTAAATATTTTAAGCATTAAATAAAATTTACGTATCACCAAGGAAAGCTCAAAAAGCTCTCTTATGGAGAATACAAAAATTATAATTTCTCTCTTATTTAATGATCAATTTAATTACAATTTGAAATGCAGGTCATGTTAGCATTAACCAACAGAGGACATTCAAAATATGAATCCCCCTAACCCTGAGGGAGGTAAGGGGGCGATTCCCCTCTTAAAAACACCGTGTGTAGCAAAGGGTTTTGTAGTGACTCCAAAAATGGAATTTGGTTAAACATTTCTGAAAAAGGTTTTGTAGAAGATTTTTTGTGCATTATGCCGTACTTTATATTCTATCGTTAGTAAATAAAAATAATTTAGTCATTAAAGTTGGGCTAAATGGGAGAAAGTACGTGTGAGTTTCCTGATACCGTTTATTCTACATGTTATAATTTTTACAAAATAAGCCTATAAAACTATATGTATTCTAAAACTAAACTTAATTTAGGATAACATGATTATCTTGGAAAGTACAATATTTACCTATGTCATGTTTTATAGGGGCAGTCCCACCCCTTTTTGAATTTATTCACTAATTATTAAACTTCAACCTACCACAACAAAAATCTGTTGAAAGGATTTTTATTCTACAGCATACATTAATTTATTGTGAACATATCAATACTAAATACACGTAGAATTATAATAAATAACAATGTTTTTGGTGTTTAACAAAACTTAACGCCTCCTGACGCGTCCTCCCGCAACGGGAATCCCGCTCGTGTAAACACACCAATCCAACTCAATGGTTCCTGTCGAGCGTGCGGCCCCAAAGCGACGCGGGAATCCCGTCGCGGTTTTCGCGCTCGTGTATTCTGGGCCTTAAAGTGGTAAAGATAACTTTTGTACTGTTCACAGTAAACTAAATAGCCTTGTAGCCCAACTCCCCTTAAAAGTAGACCGTGCAAGACCATAAGATTATTAAAATCTGATATCATAGGTAATTGTCAAAATATAAATAAAACTTAATCTACATGTACTATGATACAAAACCGATCAACTCCAAGGGCAAACCTCTACATCTACAAACACAAAATTTGGTACGCCCTATATTCTTTCCATTACAAAGAAGAGATTTTAAGAAATTCCCAAAAGGATCTACCCCACGGGTCTTCAAACTTCTCATGTTATTCTTATGGATATTCACTTTTATTTTATCGGATGAAACTCTTATTGATTTAAACTCTCTCACCTGAAAATGTCTATTTAAAAAACAGGGAAAGTAACTGTAAGATCATGCACAGTCGGCAACTGTATGCAAGTGGTCCAAGTCAGCCATGATTGTGGTCCATATAAACAGTCGCCATGCTAGACATTTATGACTTCACTCAATGCATTTGAAAAGTTCAAATGTTATTGTAATGGATTTTCATTTGTGTAATGATCAAGATGGCAGCATTAACTGAAAACATGTGAGTTTTTATGGAGGCAAAACCCCTGTGAAGAGGAGGAGAAAAATTACTTCCTCATAAAAGAAGGGAAATTGGATAAAAATGTAGCTCTTTTACAGTTTTGAACAAAACTGATGTCAAAAATTGTGATATTGTTCCTTTGCTAAATGTGATTTTATTTTGAACTAAATGAAATTTGCGACATATGTCTTAGTGTTTAAACAGCCCCCCTTTAACATGTTAAATAATTATTTCAAAATAAACTCGGTAATAAAGGAAACTAAATTTTAGGACTACCGTTCTTTAGATATTTGGTTCCTACCATACTATTTTACAAGAAAATTTGCTAAATAGTGTGAATTTAAATTTTTAATTTGTGAACCTCCCAAACCCTTCTGAAATAAATAATTTTACAGTAAAAAAACTTCCTCTACTTCAGATCCAACTAACCTGTTGCCCTTCCTTCCCAAAGTGCCGTACTGACAAGTAGAATTCCAAAAGGTGACAGCTTTAGTGTTAATCAATGGTTTATTAAACTTTTGCTTTTGGTATTAAAATTCCACTTTTAAATTTAAAACTTCCTTACAATTTTATTGAGTAAGAAGAAGTAAATGGCAACTTTTCCCTTTCAACCAATATCAATTAAATGTATCACTTTTATTTCATAACTTAAACGTCTCAAATTGTATAGCATTCCCAATATCAATAGCATGAGAACTTCCACTTCCACAATCATCGTGATTATTTTGTAGCTTCTGGCAAACCCTGAGCTTTTGATCCAGGCCTTGATAGCACTCACATGTTTACTGGAGTCTTATCAACTGCTGATGAAGGAAGAGTTAGTGCTGGAACGTTTTGCGGCATACTTTATGCTATCAACAATGGCTTTCTTACATAAATGGTGCGAAAACAAGAGGAATAAAGATAAGTCACAGAGTTGAGTGTGTCATTGTACAAGTCTTGTAGTTGAAGGATAAGTATGTATCTAATATTTTCCAATATATCCAGAAGCCCCGTATAGCAGATGTAGTGTTTGATCCTTTTTCACTCGATCTTTTGTCGTTACGTTCCAGTCTGCTTTCTTATCCTATCCTATACTCTAATATGAGTAAGGTTTGTTTGTATGCTTGCTTGCTTGCTTGCGACACTGATCTCAAAAACGGCTCCAACGATTTCCTTCAAATGCGAAATAACTCATTTCTGGGATAAAAATAAGTTCTAGACAGGCCTCATCCCCAGAAAAATCAAATAATGTAAAAAAAACTAAAATGAAAAGTTAAAAAAATTAACATTGGGCTTATGGAGTTTCAAATCAAAACAAAAGAATTGTAACAGCTGTTCATAATCAACCAGGGAACTGTCAAAGTAATACTCAAGTTGTTTATGATAATTAACATGTGGTTTCCTGAGAGCAAAGATTAAAAGATTTGAGTGAAGATTACATATATAGAGTAGTAAAATAAATCAAAGGGACATTGAGCTATAAATAACAACTGGAGTGACCTTAAAAATGTAGAAAAGAGGCAAATGAGTCATACAAATCTGATTCTCAGTAGGGGGAAGTGGTGAAATATTACTCCAAGTCATCTAAACAAACTGACTGTCCTTCCCCCGAGCTAAGCTCGGCCCCCAGGTACTACTATATTCTAATATGAGTAAGGTTTTCTTGTTTGATTGCTTGCAACTCTGATACCAAAAATGGCTTCAAAAATTTCCTTTAAATGTTGGAAATAAATAATTTCTGGGATAAAAATAAGTAGGTCTCATCCCCAGGAAAAATTGAATAATGTAAATAAAACTAATATGAAAAGTTAAAAAAATTAATAGTGGACCTATGGAGATTAAAATCAATAAGTGAACGGTCAAAGTAATGAGAGCAGTGATTAAAACCATTGAATGAATTTCATATAGAGTGGTCATACCCAAAATGAATCAAAGGGACCAATGTCCCTAGCTCAATAGCTATAATAACAACTGGAGTGACCTTAAACATGCGGAAAAGAGGCAAATAAGCTAAGTAAATCTGCTCGTCACTAGGGTGACGTCGTGAAATACTCCAAGTCACCTAAACAAACTGACTGACTTTCCCCGAGCAAAGCTAAGTCCTGCATGTACTATGTCTCATTATGACTGAGAAAGGTGTAACGTGGTTACTGCAATGTCTTGAAATCAGCAGTTATTGTAGATTGACTAACAGATATTTGAGGTGTGTCGGGCAGTGCTGTCTCCTACGGTTCATCCTACTTGATGAAGTAAATAGAAGGACTCACCAGCTTTGGGTGCGTTCACATAGAACGCTGGTTACAAGCGCCTGAAGCAAAGCGCCGACAAGCGCGAATAGGTGCGAGTAAAAGTCTGTGATGTCACAAGTGTGTGCGTTCACAGACATAGCTTGTCCGGACATATAAGCATGAGCTGCAAGCGCTGACCGGCGAACAAGGATGTTTGAAGCATTATTGCCAGCGCTAACAGCGCTGGTGGACTCCAACTATGTATGAGTGGAGTGCAGTTTTTGTGGCCATACGCATTTGCACGCGCTTACAGGCGCTTGTAACCAGCGATCTATGTGAACGCACCTGTAGCTGGTGAATTCTTCTATTTACTTCACAAAGTACTTTCTTGTCAATTTCTATTAATTTTAAGCGTAGACTACTATTTTTTATGTTAAAATTAAATAATTTAATAAGGAATATAGAAAGAAACGTCAAATGTGTTTGTTTTTACATGTAGGCTAGCTATATTTAGCCTAAGTACATTAGCTGCCTTCATGAAAATTCAGCCGATCTTGAGTGATATCCGTTATAGTAAAATTTGTCTTATGTTTTCAGATGATCTAAGATGTTTTAACCTTCTCAATTTGTATCCATAATATTAAGAATTTTAAGATATAGCTAATTATGTATTGAATCATCATGAAAATAAAACTGATATACCTTCTAACTTGATCTCCAAAATATATAATTTGTTTTTATTTATTTATTTTGTTGTTCTAACCGATAGACTTTGTGTTTATGTGATTGTAACAATTTGATAAAAATTTTTGTTGTTAAAATTGGCGTGTGTTTAAACAAGAAAGTTTTAAAAATTGGGAATTAAAATAATTTGATTAAATGCAAACAAAATGTTAATTATACTGTAGGCCATGTTACAGTTGATGAAAGGGACATGGTGAGATTAAAGTGCACCCACATTCAAAATTTAACTTAAATTGAATGTGTATTAAGACTACTTGACCTGAACACAGACAAACAACACAGAAAAAGAACTATTATTGTTTTATTGGACTAGTCGCTTCTAGTGTTTAAAACTACTCAATACATATTAGGAGGCAAGGAAACTCCTCCCGTTATCAAGTGAACCCTACTTATATCTAAATATCAAACAATCCTTAACATCAAAAATTTCTTGATATATAGTTTCCTTACATCCCGAAATATAGTGCGGTTTTAAACACTAGAAGAAATAGGTAAAGTCGAAATAAATCAATAATAAATTAAAATACATTGCTGTTTTAAGATAAACAAATAACCAGTTTCACTCAATGACTATAAATATAAATATTTTCACTAAAATTTAAAAAATAAACTGAAAAAATTGTACTGTCTCTGTATAATGCGTATGTCAGTATAAAGTATAAAAACATCAAATATAAATTTGTTATTTTAAAAAAAGTAAAAGAAGATTATGTTTAGTGAGAATGTTCATCACAAAACCTAAATAATCATATTGTATTTTTAATGCAGTGAATACAGTTCTGTCTAAAATAAAATTGTTTACAAATTTAATATGAAATTTACTCTTTATACCTGACATTAGATTTTCCCAATAACCTTATAACTAGATTTTCTCCGCTTGAATATAACAAATAATTAAAACTACAATACGTAATGACAGTTTTATAAATTGCTTTGCATGTTACAAATCCTAAATCCAAATTCTTTGAGGAACACAGGTAGGATATATGTAGGTTCAGAAGTACGAACAAACTATAATCTCATAAATGTTACGACCAAATAATACCGCAATGAAACAGTTGTTATCAAGTTGGATTTTCAGCGCGCTAAAAATACGACGGCGCTGGGTAGTCAATCTGCATACAGCGTGCGGGTGGCCTACTGCGCCTGACAGGCAAGAAAATCGCATCTGCTACCGTACAGCATTCTTTTAGAGCTTTATTTATAATGGATTAATTTTGAAATGCGCTTTTGTTTGGTTTGAAGCTTTGATTTTTGTTACCTTTAAATCTGGAATACAAATTCATCTGAATGATTGTTTATGTTTCCTTGAAACTTTACAATACAAAAATGACAACTAACTCCCTTCATTACAATTAAATAAATATAGTGATTATTTAGCACATCTACCTTAAAATAATTTAATTTGTCTTATTTACAGAACAGCAAAGAAAAACATATTGTATTTAAGAAGTGCCATATTAAGCACATCGAACCACAGAGAAGTAATATCGAACCTAGTTTGCCTATAACGTCAATTATACAAATTGGACTAAATGAAATAGCTCCACAAACGTCATTATCTTGGAAATTTACAAAATTTGGTCGCTTAAATAGCTAGTGAAATATCCCCACTATTTTAATTCACTTGGAAATCGAACCTAACGAGTTTTTCTCTATCTGGCAGTAATTAATTTAGGTCAAGTAACTGAACCATTGAAAACCATGTGTTTCATGGAAACAAAGAGAACCCGATCACCTCGTCGCACACCCTTATATTTATATGCACACTACGTAAATGCACGGCATTTTGGCGGGAATAGAAAACCGAACATTTCATTTGCTAGGGAAATACGAGAAAAACTTTGTTAGAAATCTTTAGAAACATTCGTCCAAAGCCGCCAGACGGATGGGCGGCCGCGATTCCTGGAAGGTCGTCGGTCATTCGAGATTTTGCGGATCAGTGGACATTATGGGGGAGGGTCTAGCCCAAAATCTTCTGGCCTGTACAGTTGTAAAAATCTAATGCGGTGGAAAAATACCTGTAAACTAATAGAGTTTTTGTATCAAGAGGGGGCTTCTGTCACGTAACATTTTGCGCTTCTACCTGCCTCTCCCATACGGCAAAAGTTAATTTTCAAATCCTGTCCCTCCTCAAAGAATCCTCCAAAACTGTTGATTTATGGGTTAATTATTTGTGGTATCACAAATTGTGCTCACTGACATCGCTAGGGATTTTTTTATCTTTAAAACGAGTCATAAACTACGATTTTGAACAATCCGGTGAAGAGGGTCGGAATTTGAAATTTAGCAATGGGCTTATGAGGGAACAGGTGTTTGTAACTCCCTCTTAACCTACGGTACTTCAGTTCACACCCAGTGAGCCATTATTTACTCAAATTTTCCCTGCTGTAAATCGGCTTAGTACAGGTTTAAACCACAAGCATCCAGGAATTAAACATTTTCAAGTGCTGCTTTTGTAGAATGATTTCTGTAAGTTGATGAACATATTTTATTTCATCTTCAACGAAAATAATTTCTGTAAGAAAACAAATCGTTAAAAGGCAATGGAGCGAAGACTATTATAAAATTAAATACTTTTTGATCAGTATTTAAACCCGTTATTTTTGACTGGCTCACAACAGCTACGATTATTTTCGGTCATAAACACCTTTCATAAAAAACAAACAGGATGGAACTATCTGATTTTCTGACTTTAGGTCTAATATTTAATTTAACATGAATGCTATACCCAACTAAAAATTTTACTTTTTAACAGTACGGTTATATAATTAACCAACAAATCTAGCGGAATTTGTATAAGCGAATGTAAGACAAATTTTAATTTGTTCTCAATATTTCAACTCTAGAAACAACACAAAACTAGTTCCACCGAGTAAGTAAGTGAACCCGTTAGCTTATAGCCCTTAGATTTATTTGAACTTATTGTATTGTAAAAATAAAACCCAGTTGATCTAACAAACTTTCTTCTAACATTCTTTTAAGTACTCCGACCCAATGTTAATATTTTAATCAAACCATTAAAAAAATAAATACCTACAAAGACACGGGTGCCCACGTTAAATGGAAAGATTGGTTTTAGTCCATCTATACAACTAATTAGGCTTAGATTTTGGTTTATCTGAAATTCGAGGGCAATATTCTAAAAGTAACTTTACGAAAGACATATTTACTACTGCACACACCTAATGCTTGGTTAAAAACATAATTGTCACTTCCATAATGGTAGATTTTTTAGAATGTACAACTATTTTTCACACAAGAATCTAAAATAGTTGTACAAAGTTCAATTTGTGCATATACGAATAGAAGAGTATTCTTCAAAAACTAAAGGATAGATCTCCCAAAGGGATTAGATCTAATAGGCGTGCGCGCAGGTAACTCACTTTTGTCCGACCCTTTTCCGCCGTTTAGGTCCATTTAAATACAGAGGATATTTACTGAAAGTAAAAGGGAATCTGTAGGTAGGTCCACCCTCGTGGGAGGAGCGGAGGGGGAGGGGGGAGCCGGCATTCCTATGTACAGCTGTTACTGACAACAAACATCCACTGCCTCCTTGATTGACTCCTTCCAGTACTTCCCGCCACAGCCTACCTGATTTATAAACTCTCCGATCAAGATTGTCAGCTGTCACTCTAGTCCCTGCCTTCTAGATATCTTCTTTACCTTTAGATCTTACAGTGTATATCTTCTGCTAGTGTCCATTCGTTAAAATCCTTGAGAAAACCATTTATGGTTCTGATTAAAACTTTTAAATAGCAGAGGTAGTTATGTAGTCATTTTCTTCTTTTTAAATAAGCAAATTTAAAAAATAATTAAATGTTAATGAACCTATGTATTTAATCTCTGGCTGATTTTGTTTTTATTAAGTATCTTATGAATGCAGCAGTCATAAGCTATATTCTTTTTTCACAGCTTTAACGTAAGTTTCAATCATGTTTAAATTTAATTCAACCACGAACTTTCAAAAACTATCAGTTATTTTAAATGTAATCATGCTTTGCATCATTGTTATAATTTCAAAATAAAACTCGTAAGAAATACAAGACGGAATTTCAAATATTTTGAAAATGTATAAATAATATTTATAAAAACATTAAAAGCTAATAGATAGAATCATAAACCGCATAATTTATTGCAAAATAAAATGTAAACAAATCGATAACAGAGACTCGTTCTAGTTTCCTTTATGGATCACGATTTCGCCGTAAGGATAAAGTTAAGAGTTAATCTCCTAATTGTTGATTCGGCACAAAAACACAATTCGATAACCCGACCGAATGACCTAGGCTGATTTGAATGAAGTTCGATATCGTTCTGTGAATGAACTATCGCACTATCTCAGGCAACGCGAGGCCGGAGGCCATGATAGCTCGGCCTAATGCCCCGGCCCATGTGGAGGGGGGGGGGAGCTTCGGGTGCCTCCCGCCAGATGTCGACACCGGGCTTATCACGCACTATCATTTTTAATCGCCCGGACACCGGTTTCCTTTGCCGATTTTGAGACTTCTATTTTCATGAAATTGAATTAAAAAGAAAAATACAATTGAATAAAATTATAAAAACTGAATTGAGTCTGGAATATTAGTTAAGGTATATACAGTTTTTAGCGTTTTATTACCTTCCTGAGATTGTTTGTTAGGCTTAGTTAATAGTCACAAAAGTATGTAACTTCACATTCCAATATCATGTTGAACTAAATGAAACAAATTAATGTTCAATCATTTATTTAACACGATACCAATGTAATCAGAGTATAGTAGTGAATACATTATAATGGTTTGAACTACTTACAGTACAGCCATTTCAAGATTTATATTGCTAAAAAATAATATTAATTAAAATGGAACGAATTTTTAAAGCTTTTCTTAATAAAGCACAAAGTTATGTTAGCCTATTACTATCACAAATGAAAAAGTAAAATAAATCGATTGTTTTTATTTAGTATTGGAGCTTTTAATACTTTTTTAGAAAAATCAAAGGTTTTAAATATTGAAGGATCGGACCTTGTTAAATTTCGGATCAGTACATTCCTCTTAGTATATGCTGCATCCTACTGCTGCAGAACGCTAGAGGAATCACATATAAATCTGTGTGAAATCTTTCACATCTTTTCAAGCACTTGCACATTTAATATTAGAAATTGCACCTAATTTCTGCCATCAAAATCGAAACTCACCGCTATCGTCTCTGCGAGTAAAATGGTCGCGACCACACACTGGTACAGTCCCATCCCCATCTCTGGAGCAAACACTACGAACTTCACTAAGCACTTTCTGTGGTCCCGATCATGACGGGGGGACGTCCACTCCCGTCGCCCGTCAGAGCACCACTGGGCCCGGCTGGCTGTCCCCGGGCCGGGGGGGTAGGGGTAGGGCCCTCGGCTCCTCCGGTCAGACGGGCCAGCCATGTGGCGCGGCGCGGTTCTCTGGTGCGTCGCGGCCGCTCTTGTACGACTAGCCGACACTGCGGTGAGTTCACATAACCTCAAAATATTTTAGAATTTGTATTCTAAGGGTTTTGGTAGGATTTTTAAACATGTGGCAATAAACAATCGGGTAGTATGCAGAGGGTTGTTCCGGGGTGGGTATTTAGGTGCCTGGGTAGTTATTTTATCGTATTGTTTACTTGGTCCCTTTGAATACTTGTTTTGTATAGGGCCTAATGAGAAAACTTAATATGGTAATAATAGCAGTCATTTCACTTTCTTAAGTAATCTAAAATTATTGCAGTTTCATCTAGATTAGACTTTCTGGGGAAGTCATTTTCGAGTTGTCCAAGGACAACATTAATTACCATTTACTACGTCCTCTTCTCCGTGATCGTAGAGATCAGGGAATCGTCAATCATCATATTCTTCTTTTAGTTTCTTGAGTAGTAGTTTAGTTTGTCAGTTTGGTAATGTATAGGGGGTGTAGTAAAGTGTGGGTTGTATATGAGCTTTTCCCTAGCTATTTAAATTTTTTTTATGATCATCGAACAATTCTTTGAGATTGTAGTAGTAGGGTCTTTGTATAATATATTATTTTAATTTGTTATGACAATTTTTTTTATAATTTATAATTTTTAGATATTCCGGTAGTCAGATTTCATATATCTTTATTATAATATTGTCAATATATTAACAGTACTCTTAATTAAAATAACAAGGCGTATGATCATCTATGTAATATCATGCGGTGTTGAGGAGGGTCCGAAGTTTGTTGTTTGTATTGCACGGAGCCCAACCACTAAATACGATTTACATACTTTTTAACCAAAACTTTCAGTCAAATACCTACTGTTGTAACCATTTGTTGTATTATATACTTGAGGCTTATTTAATTTGTTCATTGCAACTTGCCAATGTTTGCCAAAGTGTCGATAATACTGTAATAGGTCCACGTTCGTAGGCCTTGACTATCTTTGAAGTTTAAAACGTTATATTGTTTTCTATGATAATACTCAATAAGCCTAAAGATAATGACAAATATCATTTTTTTTAATAAACCTGAAGACAAGCGAATGAATAACTTACCTGAGAGAATAATAATATACTACAATTAATTGTATTATAAATATTATAAGATTTAATGGGTTAGTGTTTCGTTTTATTATCCTTCACTATTTTATATCTAACAGGAAACTTAGGCAGAACAAAGTTTAACTATAACATTTATGACGTCACGACTTATTATTATGAAATTTGTTATAAACTAATATCTCATAATCAAAGTTTATCACGTACTCCTGGAATATACTTAGTTTATACTTTACTTAGTTTATATTTATAGTTTGTAATGAACGTGGAATGTTTTATGGAGGAGGTCTCAGTAACTTTATTGTAATTTCTAAATAATAAATTAATACATTATAACAGATTAAATCGCTTTGCCAATAATTTAAATTTATAGATTCAGCAATTTATTTTCCAATAACTTAAATAGTATCCCGTCACAACAACATGAAGAATCCGTATTATTTAATTGAATAACACATTTTAGTTCAATTAGTTGTTTTGTTTATTATGGTGTTTTGTTACACAGTATGTAGGGCCTATTTAAAAAACTAAAATTATTTTTTCCGCAATTTAATACGTTTTTAAACGTTCCAAAATTATTTCTCTCAGTAAATGATTCTACTCACAGTGACTTTTATAGTTTATGGGCTATTACCGTGTATTATTATACTCAATTCAGTTTACTCAAGTAGTGTCAGGATTTATAATCGCGTGTTTTAGATATCAACAAGGAAAAAGCTACATCCCAGTTTGTACCATTCGGTTGAAATGTGGTTAGACACGATTCGATGTCATCCGAGTATTCGATTAATCGAATCTCATTCATCCGACTACTGTCTTATCAGTCGGCAGGATGTTACGAGGAGGGGCTCGTGATAAGAGCCTCCGCCACTTCACTCTGCGAATTTCAGTCCCATTAAATATATAATCACTACTTATATTTTATTTTGTATATTACGTTATTTCTTAAACGAAGTGAAACTTGTTAAAAATTTAAAATATACAATCTTTAACAAAATTCATTAAGAATTATAAAAAATTTAAAGTGTGTCTATTCAAATTGTTTCTTGGGAGCTAGGGGTAACTCAGGCTGGGATTTAAATTTTAGTCGTTATATTATTTCACTGCTTCAAGTGTAAACCGATTCAGGGTGGCGACCATTTAGCACAAGGCTATATGTACGGACAGTTTCCTTCTCTTGCAGGGGGCGCGTTGTTAAATAAGCCTCCTGATTACATCAAAATTGAAGATCGCCTTTCCCCATTCATTCATGGCCAAATTGAATGAATAACAAAACCCTTTTTTAGATTAATTTAATAACCACTCACATACAAAGCTCAGCACAGAAACATATGTGCAATTTAATTGTAGTTTGTCATTTTCGTAATAAAAACTAATCATTCTGATAACTTACAAAATACCTACGGTTCCTAAAAATTGTTATACAGTTAAATATTTTTCTTGTGACATTTTTATAGGAACTGTAAAATTTGTTATTAGAAATAAATATAAAATGTCTCTCAAAACTATTTATGGAATGACTAACTAACTGTTGTCTATAGTGATTGTTCAGCTATTCATATTTTTGCCAAATTATTTAATTATTTATTTTATTAATATTTATACCAGTCACGAAACCTTTCGCTTTTCCACCTACTTTCCCCAAACCGCCAATGTTAACTTTCAAAGCCCGTCCCTCCTCAACGGTTTATCCGATATCGTTGATTTAGGGCTCAATTAAAGTGACTAAGAATCTAGCGACTTCAGTAAGTGAAATTCTTTATCCCGAATAATAATTGTTCAAAGAAATTCCAAAATATTAAATATTGTTGTTTGTTTTACGGTTGAAATATTAGTGATATCAATATTCTTCTCGCTAAATCGCTTGGTATTTATTTGCTCCCTAAAGTAATCGCTTGGTATTTATTTGCTCCCTAAAGTAAACTAGACTCATCGATTTTGGATAACCCGTTGAGGACCGACGGACTTTGAAAGTTAACATCAGTCTTGTTTGATAAATAACTGCTGCAAAGAACTTAGAAGTAAAGGATCACTGTTACACTTTATAAAACCGTATTTTGTCTCGTCACTAAAACGAGAGATATTTGTAGTTCAATGAAAATTAAACTACAAATAACCATTATTTGATCTAGTGATTTCAATAAATTTCATATCATATTCCACATTGGGTTTTATATACTTTATTAAATCTATCTGGAGAGCCGTAGATGTAAGACACGCTGAATTTAAGATTCGGTAATCCACTAAAAAAGATCCTTAATAATACTGCATACTTATTGATTATAATTTTACTCTTTTATAACTTAAATTATTGTTGAGAAATTAATTACTTTCTATTATGCTATTCGTTCGTTATAATTAGTAGCCAGGCCCGCTCCCATCGTGAATAGTTTTATAAACCTGTTTAATGAAAGATGTTGCAGACCGACAACCTTATATTATCTCCACCTTCTATTACATCAAACAAATAGCTAAGTTAATTTAATCTTTGTTTCTACCCAGCCTAAAGTGTGGAACAAAAACAGTTGTGTTAGAAGGACCAACATAATGGAAATCTCCGATCATCACGATGGATGAACATTTGCGCTTCTCAGTTTCCAAGTTCGTAATCCGAATCTCAAAGATGAGGTGACATTTTTTTAAAGTTTACAATAAAAAATACAAATTATATCGAGTTTCAGTAAGGATTACGCTCTCAAGCTTTAACTCCTGCTCTAATGCAAGAAAAAAGTACAATTATACTCTCACATAAAATCATCGTAGATATGAATAGAATGAATTATTCAAGATAAAGTATAAAATGAGTTGTAATAATGGGTTTTCAGGGTCATTATTAACGAGTTTGAGCTACCACAGGGTCAAAGAACATTTCCTTTGCAAGAATAAAAAATAATGCTTTAATACAAATAATGAAACGGAGCCCTAAAGAAAATTGTTAGTTTAGGATAAATAACTAGGATAAATAACTTTTATTTTTGTGTTAGTATGATCCAGGATCACTTTATGAATACTTCAGTGGTTCCGTCAGTGATCCTATTCGTCCTCAATAAAGGTGACCGGTTTCGTGGTTGTTTATAATCTCATCTTCAGGCATATATATCATTCACTCACAAGAGATCGTTAAACATTAAAATCACAATAAATTTAAAAAAAATGATAAAGACGCACGAAATAACAAAGAAACAAAAAACTGCACGTTGACGTTGTTGTTTGGCCAAACTAAATCACGGTGCCGACGCGACGCGGCACGGGCAGAAAATAATCATGATCGATCGGCTTGAAGGACGTTCATATCTTAATTTGATGGATCATATTACAATTTATAGTTGTTCATAGTCTCCCTTCTTTTTTAAGTTTTTTTGTAGATGTGTTTTACCCTAATACGAAAAGCAAGTAAGTATTTTAGTGACACTATGATACAAACAACTTGCTTGTAAGATAAATATTTTAAAATAGAAATAGAAATAGAATATATTTAAAAGATTGCCTAATATCGCATCCTCTCCTATCACAATATTATTTAATACAATCCAAAATAATCTATTAGTATTGTTAGACATTTTAAAGTTGAGATGAGACTATACTGTAGCCAATTAGTTTCACGCTCTATAATAAAAAAAATAATAATGGGTATTTTACACAATTTTACGACCGTTGTGGTGTACATGATAAATCCAGGGAATCTATAGATTTGCGTACTTGTTTACCTACATTAAACAACGATAACACATAAGTTAAACTCGACTAACGTAAGGGACTTAAAATATATTATATCAAAGTCTGAAGCTGTATTAAAAACTGCTACTCAATGCTATTGGGATGCTGTATTACAGGTATAACTCAATAAAACCATACGCAATACAAATCTTTATACAGGGTGGAATTAATTTAATGTTAACATTTGTTTGTTGATAAAGTAGACCATACATTTAATACAACTGTGAACTTAAAAAAAGTTTTGTAGCTCTTCTTATTGATTCTTAATTTTAAATTAATATATACATAAATCAATAAAGTTTAATTTTATTCGAACGAAGCCTTTCAATTGCAAAGTCATCATCTTTAACAACTGAATAAATTGTTCTCTAACAACTGAATAAATTTAAGGTTACACATAATTATGTAACCTTAAATAAATGTGTAACGTTGAATTAATTTAGTTGTTCGAGAACCTGAAGATGATTACTTTGTAATTGAAAGGTCTCGTTCAAATTAAATTAAATTTTACTAACGTATATATACCGTAATAAAACATGTTTTCATAAGTTCCAAAATAAGTTGACAGATTGTTTTCAAATTGTGTTTGAATAACTGTGTACAGAAATAGAAATAAAACATACTGTATACGTTATGATATATATCATCATTAACACCGCATACTTAATAAATCAAATTATTTAAAGTTAGCAAAGGATGGGTAGAGGATGAAGAGATTAGTTCTAGCCCGTTGTAAAGTGGCTAGTGCGCAAAACCTCACTTGTCGTGGGCCGTACAACTGACCGTCGTCAAAACCTCGACCGCCGCTGTGTGCCCCGGTGGTTCAGTGGCTGCAACCTGGTGGTTGCAACCAAGTAATTCTCCAAGTGAGGAGAATTATCTCTGTAGATCAACTATCAGCCAAAAAATTGGCACGGCGCTCGTGAAGTGGAGATTTTGCCACCCAAAGGAAGCCGAACTCCTCCGATATCGAACGAACTATCCACAACAGATGCTTTATTAGAGAAATTTTTTACCAGTTAAATGTAGTTTTTTTATTGTAAACAGAAAAAACCTACTTATTTTCTACAAAATTAGACTACATTTATGTCAAAATGATCGTACTTCGCAGAGCGCTGTATGGCGGCTCTTTTCTTTGCAACATATAACAAAAATGGGTTTTCATCACTTTGTATTTGAAACTAGCCCATTACCATGCAGCTGAGATCTACGAAAATGATCGATTTCCTTGCAACATAACAAAAGAATTATCAGCTGACTTTGCCTGTCCTAAAAATTACTTTTCCTGTCCCAAACAAAACTTGTCTTGTCCTAAACCATTGATGTTCCCGTTTTACTCAACCAGTGTGATTTTGTTATTTTTGATAATTCTGTGTTCAAACAGCTTTTTAGTGAATTTCCTTTGGAAAGTGAACTATTAGCATGACCCGCACGGTGAAACTTAAGCCCGGGACCACCATAGAAGTTCCTAACGTGACCCCCTGAACACGTTTTGGGGGGTCGTTCAACATTTTATATATATATAGACATATATATATATGTGTTTGCACTCTAGCGGTCGCATTTTTTGTCCGATTAACTTCAAATTTGGTAGGGATGTTCCTTTCTGAAATCAGTTGGACAAGTTCGTTGGGCAAAAGAATCGTAAAACTCCAAACCCCTTTTTTGAGGGTTAATTTTACAAATTTCGAGTTTTTGGGCCCAAAAAGGGTCTAAAAAGCCCCAAATGTAAAATTAATGCATGTAAAAAGATGGGAATTAGTGAGACGAAAGTTTTAAGCCCTCTTTCGTCATTCTAGCATAAATATTTACCGAGTTATTAAATAAAATGTGTATCGACTAAACACAGTACGTTGTCTTATGGGGGTTTTACACTAGAAAAGCCTGCTACTCCTTTGTTAGACTACTTTTATCATCCCCAGCAACCTCACGCCTACTTTCAAGCCTGACTGGACCTTCTCCTAACATTATAATGCGCAAAATTGTATTCCCAGCTTTGCAGGTAAATGAAACCAGGAGCATCAGAACAGCCAAAAAATCAATGTTTTCAGATTTCAATAAAAATTGGAATACAAGTATGTTTTTACACTAATTTTAAGTTTTAAAAGTTTTTATGTGGAAATTCACTTCCCTCACGTCAGCGTGCTGCGTGCGAACTCGTTTAAAATTAAAATGAATTGCAAAACCGTCTTGTGTTTACTTGTAGACAATTACTAAACTATGAACTATCAGATAATTTTGTTTAGTTTTCGGCGTGGTTATTTGCATCATGATGAAAAGTATTGTTCACTACTCGTCACAAAAGTCCTATTTCGGAGCTCCATAGCATTTTCCACGCTCGGCTTCGCCTCGCGCGTAATATGATATTTTGCTCCAAAATAGGCCACTTTTGTGACTAGTAGTGAAATATACTATTGTGTAAAATATAACCAAAAATGATACCTCAAAAAGTAGACACGAAAAGGTAATTGAACCTGGAACCGCATGGTCGTGAATCCAGAGCCATATCCATTAGACTACCCTAGCTTATCGAACTAAGTAAAAATTACAGTTCATCAAGCAGTAGACGACGCTGTGATTTTAAAATTTGCCACAGGTAGTGCTCGGTGTGTTTTCAAAGTTTTACACTGACAAGCGCATATAGGTAATGCCTCCACTTCACTAGGTTCCTGCCAGTGTTTGGCTGCTAATCTGTAGATCAATTTCCACTAAAGACAGTTTTATAAATAAGAACCGCTGTTGACCGTTACAAAACCCTGTTTTATCGATTTAATTTTGTACCCAAGTAAAAATCCTCACTCCTAAATCACAATGTTCGAGATACAGTACTAAAAGAACAATAAAAAAATGAGCTGTTCAGGATATATGTCACTGGCGAATGTAGAGGCACTTACCAGTATGCAAGTACGCTGAAGTACAGCAACAAAAAGGTCATTTGCACATTCCCCAGTCACAGTCCGGAATAGCAATGATGTCAACAATACAGAGATGACATAACCGACATATGGCGTTCCATCGGGCAAAAACACGCGGTTAAAGTTGACATCTGTGGGGGCATGACTTAATGGCGGGCTTTGATGAGGTCTCAGTAGTTTTTTAGCCCCGACATAAACTTAGGTTTATGGTCATAGGGTGAAATCATAGCTTTGTGATATCACGAAGACACATGACGGGGAGGTCTTTGAGACTCAAGAAACGACGAGATCACTGGCCCCATATGCTACACGAGGTTTAGAAGGGTAGGATAAGAACATCGTAGAATTAAATAGTCTGAATCGTATTAGGTTTGATTTAATTTTATGTTGGTCTAGTTTAATTGATAATTTTAAAACAACTTTATCGTATCATAAATGTTGCTGTTCATTCTCAAATATAAAGAGCGTGAAACAACTCAAAATGTTCAAAAATATAAAACTACTTCAATCATGAAACAAATTTGGAGTCGGTATAATTTATTATCATATTACCAAGTAAAAAAATAACTGGTTTAATTCATTTTCGATTGGATACGATTAAACATCCCCACTATATTGTAATTATGGAAACTCGAAATCAAACTAAACTATATTGCATTAGGTTTGTGCAATTGTTGATCAATTTTGTTAAGTACTTATATTTACTCACATCCTCAAAAAGTTACACTATCCCGTTCGTTTCTTAGTGTAAGGTGGCTAAAATTGTTGCAATAAAAGATTCATTTTACCATTTTTAGGTAGGGATAATAAGGCGTAAGACCGACGATACAATGCTATACCGTGGCGGCCTCAGCGTTACATGCACTACGGTACCAACACTTCACACACCACACCACTACGCCGGCCCGTGTAATTCAAACGCTATTTCGCGCTCAGCAGCAGTTTCGAGGGAGTTCTCTGCAACAATTCGGAATTTAAGTAAAACTGAAGGAAATGGTAATGGCAATCTAGTTAAAACTAGTTCGTGCGAGTGCACATGTTATGAATTAGACGCATTTGGTACTTGAGTACGTTAAGTATGTGCGAAAGTGACTGGGTGCATGTACATATATTATGTGTGAGAGTGTGTATGATATGGGTTTGTTAGCGTATTATGTAATGATTGTGTTTTTTGTGTATGCAATTGTGTGCAAGTGTATATGTAATGATTGGTGTTTGTGTGCACGAGTTAGTGAGTGCATGCGTGAGCGTTCATGGTGTGTGTGTGTGTGTGTGTGTGTGTGTGTGTGTGTGAGGTGTTATTACTCCGTGGTCCCTGGCACTCCTAGCCGCCTCTGCCTCCTCTCGGCCGTTCTTTGACTCGTTACGTCATTGCGATCTATTCATTCGACACAACACCTCCTTTGTACACTTGCCATTTGTTCCGTCTTACAGCATTATTCTGATGTAGACTCGTAAGATTCGCTAATAAACTAAATCTGAGGAGCTAATTCAGATTCAGGGAGGAGTTTACATGGTGGGGGGGACAGGATTTTTACACAGGTAACTAACTGATTTATACCGACAACGAGTAGTACCACAGGCACTCACTAGGTTGTTACAGGAAGGATAATAAACATTTCAAGCATATATAACAATGTATACATAACTTTGCATGTAATCGTCAATAGCTTGGTTAATAATACATTACAAATATTTGTTTACGAATTATCAGAGGTTTTTGTACTTTGCATTTACGTAGTTTTAAATACGCTTTATTTTGGCAAAAACATGTTTAATAATGGTTACCAACTGAACATTTTTAGAATAATAAATGATATACAGAGAAACAACCTAACTCAAAATACTAACTTACTGAAACCTTAGCTTGGACATAAATTAAAATACATCATTTGTTAAACCTAAACACTGACACTGGCACTCTTAAAAAATACGGTAAAAACTATGTTTATTCCTAAAGAAGATATGACGTTTAAAAAATAATTGTCTTAAAATGCAGGATATTATTTCTTTACTACAT
This sequence comes from Allygus modestus, assembly GCA_963675035.1. Lineage (NCBI taxonomy): Eukaryota > Metazoa > Arthropoda > Insecta > Hemiptera > Cicadellidae > Allygus > Allygus modestus. Next base: position 127,249,454 of record OY776112.1, on the reverse strand, counting down.
TTCTCATTACAAGTTTAATTTTCAAACAAAATTGTTGTCTCGATTGATAATTTCTATGTTGAGATAAATATTAATGTGTTTAAATATAATAACAGTGAACATATTCCATAGATCATATATCTTCGATGCATATATCACTTATCAACTAATGTCTTCTCCCCTCTTCCACTATAAATAAAGCTATTGTATTTTTGAATGGGCCCCTGAACACGATAAGTTTATTTCATCATCCACCGAATAATTACTTGACTAATTATAGAGTTGGACCAATTAAAAATGGAACCAATGACCGCCTGACCAGGCCGAAGGTTGCGCTTATCTTAACTGTTTTCTCAGATTTTGGCCGTGCCACTTTTTGGGCTTCCTTTCATATCGAAGGCCCAAATCGTAAAAAAATATAACCCCACCCTGATCTGTTGCGAACAGCAGATACCGACGCACGTAAACAAGGCTGTTTAACCGTTTTCCTTGGATATTGACCATCAAAAATCTGACAAGCGTTTATTTCGCTTATTAATTCGGGGTTCAAAGTCTTGATCCATTGTCGATTTCCTGTGAAATTAAATGGTTGTAACATTCAAATTTACGAATAGACATTTAAAACAATAAAAGTTAGGTTACATCATTAAGTTGCGGTTACGGTTGGGAAGTTCCCGAATGGGCGTTTAACTCTAAAATTCATTAAAGTTCTTGATGAGAGTTATAATATGGAGATAATGTAGTGTCGAAACAAGTTTTTACTTAGCACGCTGACTAAGGTGAGCGAATTTCCATACTTAATTAAAAGTAAACAAATAAACTTGATGTTTAAGCTAATAATTATTTACATTTTTGCTAGCACATGTTTTACTGTTCTGATGCACCTGGATCGATTTATCAGCTATGATATGATGATATTATTGTGCATTATGATGTCAGGTGTAAAAGTGGGTATGGGAGTGGCAGGGATGATAGAACTACGACAATTCATAAAATCCATATTTTTCCCATGTTAAATTTCCAAAAGACAACGTACCGTACTGTCATTATCCATCTTACATTTTCTTTAATAACTCAGTTAATATGTTTGTGATATAATGCCTAGAAAGGATATTTGTCCCGTACCATTGTTTTATATACAATGGTTTTAAATCCGAAGCATATTTAATAGGGTGGGCTGAAACATGTTTCTTTTTCTTTTTTCGCCATACAGAAAAAAAACTTGTCTCTAGGATTGGTAATTAAAGTACAACAAGCGATGTTATCGTTGAGTACAACAAAGAAAGTAAACAGTATCAGGAAACTGACACATATTTTCTCCCTTTTAGCCCAACTTTAATGAATAAATTACTTTTTGTTTACTAAATATAGAGTACAAAGCATGGTAAAATGTACAGAAAATCTTGTAAACAAGTTTTTTTTCAAAAATCCACCCAAATCCCTATTTTGGAGGCACTACAGAATCCATTGGTTTTAAGAGGGAAAATGCCCCCTATTCCTGCCCCTTAAAAATTTAAGGGCCAACATATTTTGAATTTCCTCTGTTGGTCAATGCTAACTTGACAAGCATATCAAGTTTGAACGAAATTGATCAGTAAATAAGAGAGAAATAGTAATTTTTGTATTCCCCATAAGAATAACATTGGACAACATACTGAGTTTATCGCAAAATGGAAATTTAAGTTTACTCCGCAAGCAGCAATTGTAGAATATTAATTAAAAATACTAAATTATTTAGTTTTTTGAGCTCTTTTTAATGGTGAATAGTAATGTTTACATGACAAATCCAAAAAACTGAATTTTTGATGTTTTAAGTCCTGTAATTTCTGAATCCTAATTTTTAAATAAATGCGGGTGGTGTCATTTTATTGGAAAACTACAAACGACTAAAGTTTAATGAAAATCGTTAGAGCTGTTTTTGAGAAATTTTGATTTTTCATGTTTTTTGGCGATTTTTGGGGGATAATTACCCTTAAATATCAAAAATTCAAAAAATGAAAAAACACCTGGAGATATTGTGGTTTAGTACCTACATACAAAATTTTATCATAATCGGCCAATTGGTAAAATTATAACTATAACTCTGTACACATCCAGACAGACAGACATCACGTAAAAATCACTTTTTTGGGTTCAGGGAGCACCAAAACGAATATATCCACGAACAACTCAAATTCGAAAATGTTGACGAAAACAATACTTTCTCCATATATTACTATCTATAAGGGGAGAAAGTAAAAAATTATACCTATCCCCCATCTAGCGCATTGCACTTAAAATATTTAAATTTCACAAAAATCATAAGATTTTATAGTTTTTTATTGTAATTAACTTTTTTAATGTATTTTTTATGGTGGTTGGATTGTGATTTATTGGTATTTACACTGCACTATTATATTTTTTGTGTTTTCTATTTTATATGAGTTTTCATATTCAATGATATTTATTCCTGAAAGTATTTTTCAGTGTACACTATCTTGAGTTGTATCAGTGTACCAATTATGAGACCTATGTCTCTTTTCAACTATTGTTCTCAAATGTATGTTTTTGAATTCGCAAAGGATTTATCCATCATTAAATGAAATGAAGTTAACTCAACCGCATTTCTGAGTCTCCCTTCCTGTAAAAAACTGTGTTATAACACAGTTATGACCCATAACGGAATGACAGATGTGGAGACGACGGTTGGTTTTGTGGGGGATTAAATGCATACTTTACAGCACTAGAACGACTGATAAGCGGTGTACTGATAACAGCACATTGCGGAAGTGTCGTACACCTGGATAACCAGTTCACCGTATCACCCTGGCAAAAAAACATGCATTTCAAAATACAGATATATTTAAAGAAACTTATAACGCACATTTTAACACATAATTCGTAAAAAATGTCTATTAAACTGTTTACTTTTTATTTTTACTAACTTGTGTGTAATACTGAGTATAACAACGTATAAAGAAATTAGGAATTGGAGCTGACTTATAAAATAGAAATGTATTTACATATTTCCTCTTATGTTTTTTTTTTACATGAAAGAAAACTTAGGTCTCATTCCTTTAGCTATTCACCTGTCTGCAACAGAAGTGATTTGTTTTGCCTACACGTGACAAACAGGTTAATTGGATTAGTTTGTCGATTTTTCTCTTTTTGATAATCAGCGTTGAGTGAATATAAAGAATAAATAAAAATAACTATTTTCTTAAAAAGACCATTGTAGTAGGTTCCATATTTAGTAGGTATTGCATTTTAAATATCAATGTGAACAACACTGATATAACATGTACTTTCAGGGTGAGTTTTAAATTATCCTCTTCTCCTTTGTTCTAGAGCACATTTTGTTAAAATACTCTACCCCTCGCCACCGCCGATCATTTTTGAATGGTATTTACGTCATTTAGACTAATTTAATTTTCGGTCGCCACCTTGGAATGAGATAGTTATGTCCACATATCAATTTTAAGGGTGGTTTTCTTATTTATTTATTACTATTAATTGATCTATGAATGTTCCTGGCTAAAAAATCAGTTGGTCTTGGTCAGTAACAAGGCTGTGAAAGGCATCTCACCCATTCTAAGTTAACATTAATTATTCATATTCATCTTATAACATGTTCTAGTGGTGTCAGCATCAATACAGCGATTACATTATTTAAACTATATTTTTAACGCTAAACACCATGCCGTAATCAGTTTTAATATCATTTTTGTTCTTGAGATATTGGCCCTTTTTTAAGTTAAACTAAAATTTGTCAATGTTGCACTGTGATCAGTTTGATCACGGTGATTGGTGAAAAAAATAGTTCAAAACGATCGGTCACAACACCACGATCCATTAAAAAACACACACTATTAAAAAAAACATTAGGCCTACATGCATTTAAAAAGTAATCCCTTAAATATGATCTGCCCACAAATCGTTAGAGTGTTACAACATAATGTCCACGACCTTATATTCCAGCGACATTGCATCGTCACGCGTGCTGTTTCGGCGGATGATCAGTTACGTTCCCCGAAGCCCAGAGGTCACGGGTCGTTCCTAGATGTACAGATGTTAAACTATTTACCCGGCTAGGGTCGGCTGGGAATAGCCGCAATCCTCTCAACCGCAACCGCAATATTGAGTGGGTAGCCGCAGCTGCAAGATGCCGGTGTCCTTTAGTTTATTAATTTGTGTTGGGGAACTTATCCGTTGGATGAAGGGAGTGATTCCCATGCGCTTCAAAGTCCAAGGATCGAGTGTTTACAGTTCTTTTGAGTGTGTGTGTGTGTGTGTGTGTGTGTGTGTGTGTGTGTGTGTGTGTGTGTGTGTTTAAAGTATCGTCAATAAATCATCACGCATTAACAGATCGATCTTAAACTTCCAAGGAAGAAGCTTACTGACAAAATAAATTGATTATTTGGAGTTCCTTGCTAAAAGAGCAAAAGAGCGTATTTACTGAACAAATTTATATTTTGCCCATCAGAAATTCATTCGAAGCAATTTCGTTGGATTGTTATTTTTCTAAACCATTCTGATAGTGTTTTCAATGTTTGATATCAACCAACTTTTATGTTTTGATCACAACTGAAAACTCAGAACTGCTTATGGCAGTTTGATCACTAACTAAAATTGATACTGGATCGGATTATAATTTTGCTTAGCACTTTTTTCTATCGCAATAATTAAATAATAGTGAAAACTAAATTTATCTAGGGACTGTAAATTGTTACGCAAGTTCACGTTTGTTTTAATCCGAAAAAAAAATAAATGTAAAAAGCTTTTAGTATTTACCGGTCCAATATCTATTACAGTTACGTTTTAGATGTTGATAAATCGAACATTCAGCTTATAGAGCCTACAATTAGTTGTTACGTTTTAAGATTTTAATAATATAATACTATATTACACATATCAACTTAGTTGTAAAATACAGCTGGTTATACATTAAATATTTCACGGGCGGTCGGGCGAATAGTTTATCACTACTAGAATACTGGAGTCAGTACTAGATAATACCAGTACTGGAGTCTGTCAGCACTGGCGTCTATCAGTATTGTATCTGTTTGATAGACAGTAGTAAGACATTTTTCTTCAAATGTAGCTTCCAGAATCACACGAAATCAATGCTGAATGAATGCTGTATTATGTACGACGTTTAAGTATTTTCAAACGTAATATGCTGAGATATCCATAAATTACCACCCTGAAGCCTAGGAAGGCAGGCGCGAGCACTAGTGATGGGGCGATGTTTTTGCTGCTACACGTGTCATCGCGCGATCTCTAGCCTGTCGTGGGAATGTACTCAGCGATGTGTGGTCTCCGTAGCCCGTGTCTTAGAGTGGCTTATTGCCTGTAGCCTATCGTGAAATTAATTTTACTTTGTGAATGATGTGTCACGTACATGTATAACATATTATGGCGTTAGGTACAAGCTAACGAAAAATAATAGTTGCTGTCCTGTGGCTACCAGAACTGTTACTTGACTCACGATTTGTTTCGGTTTTACTGATATTTTTGTAGGTGAATTTTCAATTTATATTTATATTAGGTTTAATCTGTAAACCTAATATATAGTATTAGCAGATTCTGTAAACACGTTCATAAATAGTAGTACATGATTTGAAAAACTACATACAGGTAGAGTGATGCTAAATAAAATCGAATTCCAAAACAGTATACTAAACATTTGTTTTCATTACAGGATTAAAAGTTTTGATTCCTTCAGGTGAAGAGTTTATCAGAATTGGACTCTTTTCTTTACGTTTTTATACCGGTAAATGAATACCACCTCTTGTATTATTTTCTGAATTAGGTGGTTGTAGAATGGTTCAGGAGCATCACCAATTATTTTACCTCTATACTTTTTGAAGTGTAAAAAAATGCTCCCTAAGAAATATTAAAATAATCTGACCCAATTGAAAAACCGTTTCCAAAAGTACAACCATTCGCACATTACATCTGTAACCCCCAGATCCCAGATGCTTCTCCTTGGTATACCCAACGTCCAGTACCCCCAGCCGAGTCCAGTACTCCAGAAGACCTCCACGGGTGTTACCTATGAACCTGCGACCCGCGATTGATGGTTTCAGCACCTCGGTTCCTGGAAGACTCACTGGCGCAAGACGAGAGCACCTTCCTGTCGGCTGCTGAGGCGACGCCACCCGACACTTCCGTCCAGCGTTCACATGTTGCCATTACCTGTCGCCACCGCCGCCGCGGTTTTCAATTAGCATGATGAAATTTATACGATACTAGTTGTTACCCGCAGGCTTCACCCCGCAAAGATTTATAAAAACTATAACAGTTGTGTGTGCTGCATTCTGTGGTTAGCCCATGGAACTACTACGAATCAAGATCAGCTGTTTGTATTTGCATCTCAAATAAAAATGAATGTACATAAGGAATATATGGGAACTTTGTCGGGGTCTCTGGCGGAGCCCCAAGGTCAGATCAGGATGAAAACCATTTAGTTTTCCCATTTTATGCCTAATGAATGAGTGTAAACGATTTAAATTCTCTAGGTAAATGGGAATTAGGAAAATTCCTGATAAGTGAGCGTGTCAGCGAGTGAGGGCTTTGCCATTTATAGTTGTAGGCTCTGAAAATTTATAGAGAGAAGGAAGGAAGAGAACAATTTTTTTCTCTCAGAAACCTCCCTTTTCTAACCTCTCTTTTTTAAGTTTCTGTTTGGAAATATGTCATATTGAAGATAAACCAGGGAGTATTATAATAACTCATCGTTCAGGTAATAACCGTTGAAAAGGTATTTTAACGTACTTGACGATAAACAAATGGAATTTTAAGTAAAAATATATGAATTAAACTTGTTATAATCTGGTATAATTCATTTGCAGCTTGTTTTATTTGAATCTACCGTTAGGAATTCAGTTTTTAACGCTGAATTCGTTTTTGCCCTAATTTTAATTACTTACATTTATGAATATAAACAAAAGTATTAATTTTTCATAAATTAAGTGTGTTCAATTTAAATCTGCAGTTTTTAGGAGTTCCGTGATATGATTAATCGGTTTGAGTATTCATCCCATGACCTCATATTTGGTTTTGCTTCCTCGGTCAGGGGTCTGACCTTTAAAGTAATCTTATTTTTTACGTATGACGAAATTCACCAATTGTCTTTACATAAATGTTTCATCAAGTTATTTTCCTTGATATTAAACTATGTATTTTATCCCTCGAATATAGTATTTAATTGAAGATTTATTAAAAACGAGAAAGATAAAATAGTACAAGCTGTAGTTGTATGTAAATTCACACATATTTTTATAATTATTCTTAATTGGCTAATTTGTGGATTAAAGACATTTGTATGATTATGATTTTAAAATTAGTCTTAAAAAGTTGTTTAGTTATGTAAGATATAAAAAGGAAAAGGAGACTGGAAAAATACTGTAGACAATTTAAAAAAGAAGTTATGAAGATTTATAGTTTAACGGACCTTTTGTATACATTATATTAAGCACCATTTAGTGTTATATAAGTAGAACACAATTTATTCTTGCTTGTTAGGCTGTATATGTATTTTTTATGTTATAAAACAAGCTTACAACCACATCATAAGTTCAACAATTTTAACTGTCCATAACCTTACATAGTAAACTTCAGTAATTACCTCCGTTGAAGTCTTTTACATGAAATTGTATGTTTTATAAGCAAAATTTAATATGGAGGAGAAGCGGTTTTATGGCCCTTGCAAAAACTAAAAACCATACTTTATGCTGTACTACGATCTCAAATTCCAAATAATTACTAAGCTAATATTGTCAGTTTCTATCCGCTTTAAATGTTTGGCAAGTCTTGAAATAAAAACAGTTGTCAACAGAACAACCCATAGCACCGAGATAACTGCATTTTCTTATTATTTTGGAAAGTAAAATTTTGTATTCGGGTCAAGGTAATAGATGCAGATTTGGGCTCCAAATTCTAAGATCCATTTTCGTAAAGATATTCTTTTTTTAGCGAATTTCCCCTATAGGGAAGAAGCTATTACCGTAGGTCTCATGGTAAGACTTAAGCCCGAGACCATGACAAAATTTTATTTTTAGGTCCCCAGATGACTAAAACACTATTCGTTCAAATTTATATATATGTATATATATATATATATATACATATATATATATATATATATATATATATATATATATATATATATGTGTGTGTCCGTGAATGCGATAACTTGAGTAAAAAACGTCCGATTTCGATGAAATTTGGCTCAAATGTGTAAAGTGACATTTATGACTTTAAGTTAGAAAACCAGAAAAATCGGGCCATGGGAAGGGGGGTTTATGGGGGTTTTAAATTTTCCAAAAATCAGTTTTTTGCATTTTTTACCCTAAAATTTTTAAAACACTTAATTTTGGTTTAGACCATGTTATAGAGCTTAAAAAACAAATAATATGGTATTTTGAATTATTAAGCTAGGTTAAGTGGTTGCAGAGAAAATCCAAAAAAACCTACTCATAAAATCTCCTATGTTAATCTTATGGGAAAAAGGTTTTTGGCTTTTCCTAAGTTAATTTTAATGTAAACTTCACATTTGCTTTTACCAATCAACTCAGCTTCACAAAACAATCATTTTGGTGTTTAAATTGTGATTCTACGTCCAACCGTTGCAGAGATATTCAAAGTGCTAAACACAGTACGTTTTCCAATGTTATCCTTATGGAGAATAAATACAATTTGATATCTCCGTTATTAATGAATGTATATTGAAGAAACTTGGCACGTGGGGTCACGTAGTACTGGTATATTGATATTTGCACAAAAAATTGATTTTTTGTTGGTTATCCCCGTAGCAGCGAACCTGCGTACTCAGCCCCCATGTTATTCTTATGTAGAATAAGTAAAATGTAATGACTCCCTTAATTATGAACATAAATTAATAAAACTTGGTATGTGGCTTCACCTTGTTGAGTTATATTGATATTTGCATAAAAACCCATTTTTTTAGTTTCTTGTTGCAGCAATCCTGCTTACTCATCTCCCATGTTATTCTTATGGAGAATAATTCAAATGTTATATAGTGCTTACTTATGATTGAATATTGATTAAACTTGGTATGTGGCTTCACCTAGGTAAATTATATTTATATTTGCATAAAAACCAATTGTTTGTGTTCCTTGTTTCAGCAAATCTATGTACTCATCACCAATGCTATTCTTATGGAGAATAATTAAAATTGTATGTATCGCTTGTATATGAATATATTTTTATGAAACTTGGTATGCGGCTTTATATGGTATTAAGACATATATTATGCATTGGAAATTCGCTGAGTACGCAGGTTTGCTGCGACGGGGGTATTAGAGCGTGTGCTAATCGTTTCCACCGAATATTTCCGACTTAGATTTGCGAATCGTCAAGTAAGAACGATTCTTCTGCAAGTCTACAGTTTTGAATTTGATAGCAACATTTACTACACCACAAAATATTTCCCCCCCCCCCCCCAGTTGTGTGATACTTGGTAAATTAATAAAATGTTAACATTTTGAAGAAAACCAATTTTACTTATAAACACCTCAGTCGACTTTATACTTCGATTGACATTTAGCGTAGCTGTTGTCAAGTATGATTTTACTTAGACTATATTTTAAACTAAATCTATTAAACAGGAATTCATGAAAGGTAACATCAACTATCATAATGTCTTATTTGACTAGTTTAATAATTCTGAAATAACTAGAACACCGCAACTACAGCTAGTGAGCTGAAAGTTATTATATTGTCGGTTTTATACACCATTACTAAATCACAAAGGTCGACAAAGGCAGAAGCCGGTTTCGTTCGTGCCCTCGATGTCCTCCTGCAGTTTTTCAGGTCCTCTCGGGGATCTTTACAGTTTATGTGGAGCGATCATTCCTTCTTGTTTATGACCCAGTAATTATACAGCGGCCAAGCTCAAAATGGCGACGCGGCCACCCGCCTTCTGACTCAAAATGGCCCAAGATGTAGCCTTATTCCATAAAAGAATGTGAGCAGTTCAGTGACTTTACTTCCTCGCTTGGCTGAAAATAGGGTAACACTTGCATGACCTTTAAGTTAATAGTGTATAGTTCATAGTGTATGTGATAAACGAAGAGTAACAATGTAATAGAATATAGCGTAAAAATTGCTTAAGTTTTAAGTGGTATGCGATCAAAAGGCTCTTGACTTAACAAACACTACTAAAACTGCCTTAAACGTATCTTTAATATGAGAATTTTTTTATTTATTATTAAAATAAATTCATAATACTTCAAAATCGTTTGTACAAAATTTCCATCCAAGTTGTAACTCAAAATCTTCCTTCAAATGTTAAGCTCGACCTATGAATGAATGACCTATGAAAGCTTTATCTATATATCGTTGACGGTTGCATACACAAATACAATTTCACATCGCTTGGAGCAATGTAATCTTCGGGCATATAAGATTTACTTTTATCATTAATACGAACAGAAAATCTGACCGAATTAGTTCAGTTGTATGTCCTTTAAGGTCCAATATTCCAATCATTGATCATATATGCTGTAGTATTTTCAATATGAACAGCCTTCGTAGATTTTCCTTTCATTGTATTTCATTGAACTGTGCACGTAATTTAGTTTCCCCGTCTAACAACTTTTAAAAAGTATTTGAATAAATTAGCTTTCATTTAGATTTCGGATTTTACCCGATTATGTGGTACTGATACATTCAATTACCCTGCAATAATTGGTCAAACATTTCCATCTGTTGAATACGAAATATTTACTAATCTTTTAAACTTTTCACAAACTCTTCAACAAACATTCGTTGTCGCTTACCACTATTGTACTATTGAACTTTACAAACCACTAAGTAATACCATTACTGTACTCTACACACCACAGAATCATATTATTGTACTTCACACATCTCAGAGGAATATTGTACTACACTAGACAAAGTAATAGTGCAATTATCACACCACAGAGTAATGTTGTACTCCACACCTCAGGGAAACGTTGTACTCTACACACCACAGAATCATATTATTGTACTTCACACATCTCAGAGGAATATTGTACTACACTAGACAAAGTAATAGTGCAATTATCACACCACAGAGTAATGTTGTACTCCACACCTCAGGGTAACGTTGTACTCTACACACCACAGAATCATATTATTGTACTTCACACATCTCAGAGGAATATTGTACTACACTAGACAAAGTAATAGTGCAATTATCACACCACAGAGTAATGTTGTACTCCACACACCTCAGGGTAACGTTGTACTCTACACACCACAGAATCATATTATTGTACTTCACACATCTCAGAGGAATATTGCACTACACTATACAAAGTAATAGTGCAATTATCACACCACAGAGTAATGTTGTACTCCACACACCTCAGGGTAACGTTGTACTCTACACACCACAGAATCATATTATTGTACTTCACACATCTCAGAGGAATATTGTGCTACACTAGACAAAGTAATAGTGCAATTATCACACCACAGAGTAATGTTGTACTCCACACACCTCAGGGTAACGTTGTACTCTACACACCACAGAATCATATTATTGTACTTCACACATCTCAGAGGAATATTGTACTACACTAGACAAAGTAATAGTGCAATTATCACACCACAGAGTAATGTTGTACTCCACACACCTCAGGGTAACGTTGTACTCTACACACCACAGAATAATATTATTGTACTTCACACATCTCAGAGGAATATTGTACTACACTAGACAAAGTAATAGTGCAATTATCACACCACAGAGTAATGTTGTACTCCACACGCCTCAGGGTAACATTGTACTCTACACACCACAGAATCATATTATTGTACTTCACACATCTCAGAGGAATATTGTACTACACTAGACAAAGTAATAGTGCAATTATCACACCACAGAGTAATGTTGTACTCCACACGCCTCAGGGTAACATTGTACTCTACACACCACAGAATCATATTATTGTACTTCACACATCTCAGAGGAATATTGCACTACACTAGACAAAGTAATAGTGCAATTATCACACCACAGAGTAATGTTGTACTCCACACGCCTCAGGGTAACATTGTACTCTACACACCACAGAATCATATTATTGTACTTCACACATCTCAGAGGAATATTGTACTACACTAGACAAAGTAATAGTGCAATTATCACACCACAGAGTAATGTTGTACTCCACACGCCTCAGGGTAACATTGTACTCTACACACCACAGAATCATATTATTGTACTTCACACATCTCAGAGGAATATTGTACTACACTAGACAAAGTAATAGTGCAATTATCACACCACAGAGTAATGTTGTACTCCACACGCCTCAGGGTAACATTGTACTCTACACACCACAGAATCATATTATTGTACTTCACACATCTCAGAGGAATATTGCACTACACTAGACAAAGTAATAGTGCAATTATCACACCACAGAGTAATGTTGTACTCCACACGCCTCAGGGTAACATTGTACTCTACACACCACAGAATCATATTATTGTACTTCACACACCTCAGAGGAATATTGCACTACACTAGACAAAGTAATAGTGCAATTATCACACCACAGAGTAATGTTGTACTCCACACGCCTCAGGGTAACATTGTACTCTACACACCACAGAATAATATTATTGTACTTCACACATCTCAGAGGAATATTGCACTACACTAGACAAAGTAATAGTGCAATTATCACACCACAGAGTAATGTTGTACTCCACACGCCTCAGGGTAGCATTGTACTCTACACACCACAGAATCATATTATTGTACTTCACACACCTCAGAGGAATATTGCACTACACTAGACAAAGTAATAGTGCAATTATCACACCACAGAGTAATGTTGTACTCCACACGCCTCAGGGTAACATTGTACTCTACACACCACAGAATCATATTATTGTACTTCACACATCTCAGAGGAATATTGCACTACACTAGACAAAGTAATAGTGCAATTATCACACCACAGAGTAATGTTGTACTCCACACGCCTCAGGGTAACATTGTACTCTACACACCACAGAATCATATTATTGTACTTCACACATCTCAGAGGAATATTGCACTACACTAGACAAAGTAATAGTGCAATTATCACACCACAGAGTAATGTTGTACTCCACACGCCTCAGGGTAACATTGTACTCTACACACCACAGAATCATATTATTGTACTTCACACATCTCAGAGGAATATTGCACTACACTAGACAAAGTAATAGTGCAATTATCACACCACAGAGTAATGTTGTACTCCACACGCCTCAGGGTAGCATTGTACTCTACACACCACAGAATCATATTATTGTACTTCACACACCTCAGAGGAATATTGCACTACACTAGACAAAGTAATAGTGCAATTATCACACCACAGAGTAATGTTGTACTCCACACGCCTCAGGGTAACATTGTACTCTACACACCACAGAATCATATTATTGTACTTCACACATCTTAGAGGAATATTGCACTACACTAGACAAAGTAATAGTGCAATTATCACACCACAGAGTAATGTTGTACTCCACACGCCTCAGGGTAACATTGTACTCTACACACCACAGAATCATATTATTGTACTTCACACATCTCAGAGGAATATTGCACTACACTAGACAAAGTAATAGTGCAATTATCACACCACAGAGTAATGTTGTACTCCACACGCCTCAGGGTAACATTGTACTCTACACACCACAGAATCATATTATTGTACTTCACACATCTCAGAGGAATATTGCACTACACTAGACAAAGTAATAGTGCAATTATCACACCACAGAGTAATGTTGTACTCCACACGCCTCAGGGTAACATTGTACTCTACACACCACAGAATCATATTATTGTACTTCACACACCTCAGAGGAATATTGCACTACACTAGACAAAGTAATAGTGCAATTATCACACCACAGAGTAATGTTGTACTCCACACGCCTCAGGGTAACATTGTACTCTACACACCACAGAATAATATTATTGTACTTCACACATCTCAGAGGAATATTGCACTACACTAGACAAAGTAATAGTGCAATTATCACACCACAGAGTAATGTTGTACTCCACACGCCTCAGGGTAACATTGTACTCTACACACCACAGAATCATATTATTGTACTTCTCACATCTCAGAGGAATATTGCACTACACTAGACAAAGTAATAGTGCAATTATCACACCACAGAGTAATGTTGTACTCCACACGCCTCAGGGTAACATTGTACTCTACACACCACAGAATCATTGTACTTCACACATCTCAGAGGAATATTGCACTACACTAGACAAAGTAATAGTGCAATTATCACACCACAGAGTAATGTTGTACTCCACACGCCTCAGGGTAACATTGTACTCTACACACCACAGAATCATATTATTGTACTTCACACATCTCAGAGGAATATTACACTCCACTCCACAGAGTAATAGTGTCATCCTCAAGCCACAGAGTAGTAGTGTACTTCACACACCACAGAGTAATGTTGTACTCCACACTTCACCGTGTACTTCACACTCCATAGAGAAATATTGTACACCACACACCTCAGGGTAACATTGTACTCTATACACCACAGAGTAATAGTTTATATGCACCTCAGAGTAATACTGTACTCCACACGCAACAGAGTAATAGTTTATATGCATCACAGAGTACAGAATCTTCGACGTTATGTAGGAGCCCAAGCCCAGCCAGTGGTGATGGCCTCTTAAGATAGAATCATCAGTGGGTTATGTTGTGCATCCCATTACCCACGGCTTATCAGCTATCTGACATTCTTCTTCCTCTCCCAGCTGTCATATCGCCGCCCGCCCTCCTCAAAACTAGTCTTGTGTCAACGCTTCATAATGTGTTTTCGAAAAGTTTTGGTTCGGAACACATTATGAAAAGTTTTCGGAAAAGTGAAATATTCGGTTCGGAAAGTTCACTGAAAGTGAAAAAGAAGTTTTAACTTTCTTAATTGACTTATAAAATGGTTTTTGTTATATTTATAAAACTATTGGTAATAAGTTAGTTGAGAAAAAACGTTGATATACAAATTTAAAAGTGAATAGACCTTAGCCACTGAACTAAAAGTAAAAAACTAGTTTGCATTAAAAACACTGACACGAGGGATCGAATTTCCACATTGAAAACAATAAATCAGTGTTGAAACATAACTTTTCCCAATTTTATGGCAATTGAAAAACATTTTATTATTTGGCTGTGCTCCTGATTATACTTAGCTGCAATTCTGTGACAACAATGATGTGCATTAAAAGGTTGGGAGAAGGCCCCATTCAGGATCGAAAATAGGTATCGGGTTCTGGGGATTATAAAACTACGCCCAGATATGAAAACCAGCCTTTTATAATGTAAAATAATACAACTTACTGTGTTTAGTAATTTTATGTCTATTTAAGTTTCCCCCAAAATATGTTCAGGTGGTCAAGTTAGGAACTTTATAATGGTCCCGGGCTTAGGTTTTACCATGGTGATAGCTCACTTATCCATTATAAAATTGATAAAAAACATCTTAGAACTCTTGTATTGAAGTAAAATACTGTTGTTCACCGAGACAGACATCGAGAAAATCTTCAGAAAACGATAAGACACGCGGTCGGGTGCGGTGTTATCTCTGAGATAAAAACACCTCTCTAGGTACCTTGAGTTCCACTGTAATGGGGTATCCTAGGCGTACCGATGCTTACAATGCTCACAATACTGCTAGTGCTGGCTGAGAAGGAGCGAAACTGCGAGTTTTCGGTGTCGTGAAAATACCGATCACATTAACATGCGCATTATTCTCACATTCCTTGCATTTCACTGAAATTAATTATTGCTCTTTTTAATCCCATTGGTAGCTATCGAACTATATGATGAAAAAGTAAAATTCAGCCTCTAGGCTGACTGATATCACTAAAATCTAGTTCGTAAATTATAAAAATACTACTCGGTGTCCTGTTCTTTGCATGGGGATTTCTTTGACACATAGCCTGATGATTTGAGCCTGGACATTGTGATCAGCTGGCTAATTAAATTAAATTTCATTAGATTAACTTTAGAACTTTAAAACCTCAGGTTGAATGTTTTTATAAACCCCAAAATAAATATGTAGAGAATAAGAGCTTTTTGTTGTTTTTGTTGTTATGTTAAATGCTTTCCCATACTGTGTCTATTTATTGATATTGTTTATAAGCTTGTCGAAAATCTACCTTATACTTGCAACTTGCCACCAAAATACTTGCATATACTCATAAATCCTCATAAACTTCATATACTTACATAAATCCTCATATACTTGCGTATGCTTATACTTGCTTTTGCATATTGAAGTGAATAAATTGCTTGATTTGCATTATGCGTTAATTTGGAATATAGATATAGCATGAATAAATTTGGCTTGATCACAATTATAGATTTGCATAGTTAGTATGGCATGCTATATTTAGCTTGAATTCTGATATTGTAATATTGTATTTTGCATGTGATATTGTATGTTATTGAAGAATGGTATGTGCATGTCTCTTGTATTTCTTGTGACGTTGTCTATTTCAATTGATTAATGACAATAAAGCATTATTATTATTATTATTATTATTATTATTATTATTACCAAACAAGTAATCAAATTACTATTTTTAGAGAATTAACATCGCTGAACAAAATCAAGAAATTATTTTAATAATATAAATGGACTTGTTTAGCAAAATGTTTAAAAAATAAATTGTACAACATTTATTAGATTAGGATTGTCTTATTGTATAATATATAAATATTTATTAAGTTTTTGCAGTTAGACTGAACGTTACCTCTAACTCAGTATGTTTAGTATGGAGTAATTAAATTTAATATATTTATTTAATTGTAGTGTATAGTTTAAAACTCTTGATTTATGCATGTATAGAAGATTGCATGTGTCATGTGATATTAGTATATTGGAAGACATTTAGTAGTGCTTCATAAAACTGGACTTGAAGGAAAAATCCCTAAAAATAAATGTTAGTAATAATGCTACTTTGTAATTGGGTTATGAACCTGTTTTGTAGCATTTTTGTATCAATTAATGAAATGAAAATAAATGCACTTGAACTGGACAACAAGATTCAAAACATATGAATATTTTGTTCTGCAAAATAAAGCCAAAGTTTTGGATAATGATCCTTATATATGTTCTCATAAGATATCACCAAGGAAATAGTTAAGTCGCTTGGGTAGAAAACGAAAGCTAAAACATCCAGTGAAATAAAGGTTCAAGCACCTTTTTCGGAAAGGTCTTCGGATTTGGAACTACGATGGAAACACTCCATCAAAACGATAAGTACAGATTACAGGATCAACACACAATCACCGGATTATAACCATAAGGGCGGTGTGGGGGGGGGTGCCCGGACAAAAAACCTAGGGTTAATCAGCCTGTTGACTCCCACAATTGGGGTCTCGGCATCACTCATCCTCCGCTATCTTCTTTTTGACTCCCCATTCCTCAAATAAACAAATCACTCTAGGCTCGACATTTTCCTGTATTACGCACAGCAGCTCGCTCGGCGAGACCTCTGAGGGTCGTATCGGTGTGGTATAAGACTTATAAGACTTATTATAAGACTTTTTGTCGTAGAAGACTAAGAAAGGATTGTATTAAATTATTGTTGTTGATTTAAGCTGATATGCAATACTTTTAGCATTGAGCATCCCTTACATACACTGTAGTAAGAAATAATTTAAAGACGTGTGTGTTAGGGCAAATCAGTTTACCAATAACATTCATAGTATTGTGCATTTAAGAAGCTTTCTTATTATGTAATAGCACAGAGAATAATATTACTTCTCTGTGGTAATAGGAAACATAGAACTTGAATCATGGTCAAAATAAATCGGTTATCATTCAATATTTGCCAAAAAATACACAACTAAAATTTAAAAAAATTAAAAATCATACTATCTTTAGTAATGGAATATATATCAAATTTGTTAGAGATTGTTTATTTTTATTATAAAGTAAAATTATCATTTAGCAGGTCAGTGTGTTGTGAAGTAAATTGTGACACTTTAACATTGTATATCTGGTGATATTAGGTCTTGTCACTTGGAAGGCAAATAACAACTTGAAACACATTGCCAGCCATTTAAAAACATTTTAAATGGTCACGTTTTCTAAAATCAAACCTATTTTGGAAAGAACGAGAGCTGACAAAATACTAAATGGCTGTCAATGTGTTTTAAAAATGTATTGGCCTTTCATATGACACGATCCAATGTCACCAGAAATCTAATATGAAATTTAACCTTGCTAATAATCTGATGAGTAAAAGCTCCGAAACGTAAGTCCGCACCATATCTCGGACAGCTGATCACCGAAGAGTCAATATTACTTCATATAAGTTAACACGTTCGCTACTGACTCCAAATTTAGACTTTCACTATGGACCGACGTCACGTATTTGTGACGCTCCTGTTTTCGCTATAGACCGACGTTACATATGTGTGACGCAGGGGCGCTAACCACAGCCCGATTTCACGTATTTGTGACTCGAGCCTATTGTTACTAAATACGCTTTGGCTGCCTGCCAGTGTATTTGATCGTCTTTTTAACTGCATATCGGGTTATAGGAATGTCTGTCACATATAATGATCGCTTGGTCCGAGCGTGGGATGTTCCATTTTAACTCCAGGGGTTTGTTGGCTTTAGCTTTTTCCCAGTACCGGTACCATATATTTCAGTAGGAGTAATTGTAAATCGTATTAATTTGTGGTTTAGCCTATACACTATCGACACAATGTTATATTGTTTATTAACACTTTTAAGCATATTTTCAAAGCAATAGGCCTATGCCCATCACTATATTTTGCAGTTTGCACAAGGAGTAATCTTACGTTTTGTTCACTTGTTTTTAGCGAATTTCCCCTATAGGGAAGAAGCTATTACCGTAGTTTGCATGGTAAGACCTAGGCCCGGGACCATGATAACTTTTCGTTTTGAGGTCCCCAGTCCCCAAAAACATCATTCGTTCAAGACTGTATATATATATGTGTATATATATATATATATATATATATATATACATATATATATATATATATATATATATATATATATATATATTTATATATATATATGTATGTGGGTGCGATATCGCAAAGAATGGCCGATTTTGATAAAATTTGGTATAAACGTGTAAAGCAACATTTATGACTTCAAATTTGAAAACCAGCGATATCGCTCTATCTAAAGGGGTATTTTGGGGGAGTTTCGTACCCCAAAAATGGATTTTTTGAACTTTTTACGAATAATTTTTGAAATAATCAAATTTTAATTTCCCCCATTGCATTCAGCTTAAAAAAACTCACAATTTTGTATTTTGATCGTTCCTCTACGTCAGTCGGTTACCGAGATATTGAAAGTGCTAAACACAGTACGTTGTCTAATGCTATTCTTATGGAGAATACAAAAATAATTATATCTCGCTTCTTTATGGACGTATACTGACAAAACTTGGTATACGGCTTTATCTGATTGTGGTCTATTGATATTTGCTCAAAAAACTTCTTTTTTTCTAAAGGTAACCGTAGCAGCAAACCTGCGTACTCAGCCCCCATGTTATTCTTATGGAGAAAAATTAAAATGCTATGTCTCCCTTAATTATGAAGATAAATTAATAAAACCTTGTATATGATATTTGCCTAAACACCCATTTTTCGTTCCTTGTTGCAGCAAACCTGTGTACTCATCCCCCATGTTATTCTTATGGAGAATAATTAAAATTGTATGTATCGCTTATTTGTGAACACATTTTTATGAAACTTGGCATGCGGCTTTATGTGGTATTAAGACATATATTTTGCATTGGAAATTCACTGAGTACGCAGGTTTGCTGCGGAGGGGGTATTATTTTATCTTACTGATGCTAATATTCATTTATAGGTACTCTAGGTTGGCTTGTCCACAAATAAGTGTTAATTAACAGAAAAGTCCGAACACTCATCACCCTATCATAGTTCGATATAAACGGAAAATATCATTATATAATAGGCAAACACTAAACTTTCCATCCTTTTTTCTCAGTGCATGCACATTTTAGACCCCACAGGCCTTCAAAGTTTCAATGTTAAATGGAAGAACAACAATCAATGAAATTGTATATTTGAAAGCTGTGGATATATTAACTAATCCTAGCACAACAGCAAGAACAGATGTTTCGGGCACAATGTAAATAAAATACCCCCGTCACAGCAAACCTGCGTACTCAGCGAATTTCCAATGCAAATATATGGGCATCACTACTACCTAGAGCCACTTACCAAGTTTCACAAAAATACATTCATTAATAAGTGATATATAGCATTTTATTTATTCTCCATAAGAATAACATTATAAATGAGTACGCAGGTGTGCTGCAACAAGGAAGATAAGCTATGTGTTTTTTTTGCAATTATCAATATAACTCAACCAGGTGAAGCTACATACCAGGTTTTATTAATTTAGGTTCATAACTAAGGGAGATATAAAACTTTACTTATTCTCCATATGAATAAAATGGGGGCCGAGTATGCAGGTTTGCTGCTACCGGGAAAAATCAACAAAAACTTTTTTTGTGCTATTATCAATATACCACAGCTAGTTGAAGCCATATACCAAGTTTCATCAATATACATACATAAATAATCAAAATATAACATTCTATTTATTTTCCATAAGGATAACATTGGACAACGTACTGTGTTTAGCAGTTTGAATATCTCTGCAACAGTTGGACGTAAAACAACAATTAAAACACCAAAATGATTGTTTTGTAGAGCTAAACTGATTGGTAGAAAGAAATGTGGAGTTTTTAGTGAAATTATCTGAGGAAAATCTAAAAACCGTATTCCCATAAGATTAACATAGGAAATTTTATGGACATATTTTTTAACTTTTCTCCACAACCACTAAACCTAGCTTAATGATTCAAAATACTAAATTGTTTGTTTTTTAAGCTCTACAAAATGGTTATAACCAAAATCTAGTGTTTTTTAAATTTTAGGGTAAAAAGTTCAAAAAACTGATTTTTGGAAAATTTTAAACCCCCATAAAACCCCCTTCCCATAAACCGATCGATCTGGTTTTCGAACTTAAAGTCATAAATGTTACTCTCCACATTTGTGCCAAATTTCATAAAAATCGGGCGCTTCTTTCAAAAGTTATCGTGGTAACGGACACACGCATATATATATATACATATATATATATACATATATATATATATATATACATATATATATATACATATATATATACATATATATAAATTTGAACGAATATTGTTTTTGGC
Organism: Allygus modestus; assembly: GCA_963675035.1. Taxonomy (NCBI): domain Eukaryota; kingdom Metazoa; phylum Arthropoda; class Insecta; order Hemiptera; family Cicadellidae; genus Allygus; species Allygus modestus. The sequence goes on along the minus strand of OY776112.1, from coordinate 127,228,177 downwards.
ATCTGGGGACCTCAAAACAAATAGTTATCATGGTCTCGGGCTTAAGTCTTACCATGCCTACGGTAATAGCTTCTTCCCTATAGGGGAAATTCGCTAAAACTACTAACTGCTGGAATGGTAACGCCCTTATGTTATCTGTTTCAACCCCACATTAAAATAATTAAATCTGGGGGTGAGGGAGAAACAGAGAGAAACATTACCCACTAGATATTTGACTAATTTATTTAGTTATTTGTGAAGTTAAGCATCATGGCATTAGTTCAAACGATTTTGTCTAACTGCTAATGCAGGATCTATGCCTATAAAAGGCAAAGCCTTCACTCACTGACTGACTCACTCACTCACTAATCACGACTTCTCCTACTTCCCATTTGCCTAGAGAGTTGAAACTGTGGACACTGATTCTTTAGGTATAAAATAGGAAAACTAAATAGTTTTCATCCTGATCTGACCTTATGGTTCCACCGGAGACCCCGACAAAGTTCCCATGTATTCCTAATGGACAATGATTTAATGATTAATTTTTGCTTGAGCTGATGAAAATAAAATAAATTTTATTTTGAAGATCTTGATTCGTAGTAGTCCACGGGCTAACCATATAATGCAGCACACACAACTGTCATAGTTTTTATAAATAATTTGCGGGGCGAAGCCTGCGGGTTACAGCTATAGTAATGAGATAAAACATTCACGCAAACAGCCATTATTCGTAAACAAATTTGGTTCGACCATTGGGTGGCCGCTAGTTATGGTAAAACTATTCCGTCGCATTCACTGAACTCCCTAAAATATCCGACGTTTATTATTCATCCCACCAAAACCTCCTCTACAGCAGATGACGACAGTGGGGCGGCCAAGATGTGAGGCAAGCTGAGTTTTATTGTGTCGTCGTTCGATTAAACAGCTGATGAATTAAACCGCCTGATTTAATTAGACTGATCAGCTGAGCGGAGAGCGCGAGGCGGGCAATAACCTCTCACAGCCGCCTAGCCGCCTTCTTATGAGCCCCGTAAATAAACACTGTGAAGAACTAGTTGAGGGAGTGCATTCAGAGAAACATATCTGGAGTGCGGCCTCGTGATGAGCGTTGTAAGTTTCCAATGGAACTGAATTTGCTTTGAATAGGGACTCCGTTTGATATATATTTCGCATTGTTTGCATACGGTAAAATACCGTACAACCGTACGGTAGGGATAGGACCGTACAATTGTATGAGTACGGTGTAATACTATTGTAGGTGAAATATTAAATTTAAATAGTGGTGTCCGTGAAGCCCAACTTGGGTTATTTAACTAATGTTTACTTCAACTTCCTTTTCAATCGCAATTAATTATGTTTGCATAAGTTTTTTCCCTAGTAATATTTCTGTTGAAATGGGACCCTTAAAGGTATATTAAAACCAGGACAAAATTAAATGTTAGTTTAATTTTTTAGCTAAAGTTTGTGTTATTTCAGGCAAGAGTAGGTTTAAAAAAATAATTTTACATACATATTTATTGGTAAGTACGAAAAACTAGCTGTTTTACTAAAAAATTGCCGTTAATAATTTTGATTAATTGTTAACCTATAAATGGTATACCGCCATTAATGTGTCTAATTTGTAAAAACGTCCTTAAGGATGTGCTTTAATATCACCCCTACAAACTGGAATATTGTACATGGAGACCTTGGCCTTTAGATTTAATTTCTTTAGTTTAAAAATGTCAGTAATTCTAGTTTTGGTTCATTAGAAAAATTTGTATATTCAATTTGGTGGATTTGTAAATATTTCCCCCGATATTTAACGTTTCTGGGCGAAAATAACACGTCAATTTTTCATTTTTTTAAATATCGTTACTGCTTGTAAAAAATCTTTTCCGATATTGTTTGCTCGTGCTCAAATTTTGGCTAATTAAAAGTACTATGTAATATTTAATCGCGTTTTTGTGAGGCAATCGCTTCATAAAAGTTAATTAAACGGTCCTAAGATATCAGAGGGGTCGACCTCCAAAATATAGCCTTGGTAACGGCGAGTGAGAGAACGTAAAAACAGTAATTTTAAAACATTTTCCTGCTACATAACTGTAAAGATTTGATTCGATTATGCGTTGCACCACAGACACAACTACAATTATAAACTAATTTATCCTTCATTTGATATATAATATAAATACATAATAAACACTATGTTGTACTTTTCTAGTTGTTATTCAAAACCCTTTGTTATTTTTGCTATCTCCTTAGTACTACTTAATAGGTACTACTTAGGTTATAGGTACTACTTGTATTCGGTAATAACAATAACGTAAAATAGTTTGTGTACAACTAAAATACGCCAGTCAACGTTTGTGTCGCTATACGTATATAGTTTGTGTCGCTCTCCTATTTGTATATGTATCTTCACAAATGTTTGTTCGAGGGCTTACTAATTAATGGTCCTGGTTTTTAAGAATCAGTCAGTCTTAGTCAGTAACAAGGCATCTCACCCATTCTACTCTCATCATTCATTCATATTCGCCTTAAACACACCCTAGTTGCGTCGGCGTCTTAGAGAGATATTGAGATATTATGTTCGTAATCCATTCGAATTTCGTCAAAATTTAAAAATTTAAACATTAAAACGGTTCAACATAACACTACATGATATTTGACACATACTTATCACAAATAAGCCGGCCGGCGGCGATTAGACTCTAAAAGGTATGTTAACCTGGTTTTAATTTCTAAACAACAGTTCAGGAGGCATTTCCAAAATGAATTTAGTTTTCTGTCTATGGGAAACGGATCGCATGTTTTCAAGAATTGAATCTGCGAATTTAGCACTACATGGCTGTCTAATCTGCTCTTTCAAAAAGAAAGAGATATACAAATCTCAAAATTACATTACATGATATCGATTGAAGTTGGAACACTACACCAATGTTGTCAATAGATTATCAATTTGAGTGTACAGCTCATTAATATCAGTCTCCCAGTTAGATACAAAGGGTCATAGATCTAGGGAGTGAAAGTCAATACCCTAATTAACTCAGTGTGTAATACCGTCGGTTTATAATTGGAATGTTTATCCTATAGAATGTTGTGGTTGTAGGCCTGTTCATCTGTCATCCCACAAGGCTCTGGTCTAGGTCCACTGCTCTTGCTCTGCCTCCCCCCTCACACACCTCAAGTGTTTGTTTTGTCAACATCGCTCTCCTATTCGAGGGCGGGCCTCTAAGAGACCACTTCCTGATCTTCCTTTGAAGCCTCGTTATCCCTTTCAAGTATTTGTGGAAGTTTCAAGTCATATAAATTTGAATTCAGTGAAATTAATGGTTTAATTAGTGACGTATTGGTTTTGGTCGTCTTAGGGTACCTATTTGGTGGTTTTGTCTGTCCCGATGTCTCAAGAGACTATTTGGGTAGGAGTACTAGCTTCGGTTGATGAATGTATATTTAGCAACAACTGTGTATATGCAAATTCCGGTGGCTCTATCACGTGAAAACTAATGTTTTGATTGAGCCTATTGTGTTATTAAGATAGCTAATATATCAGAACAAAATATAGGCCTTGTCCCTTTATTCTAAATTCCTTTGGATACACCTCACCAACCTAATACCTTTACGAATTTATATTTTGTGGACAGACAGGTTTTATCTGAAAAACATTTGTTCATTATCCAAAATGGTTCATTAGGTTTACTACGAAATTGTGGCATATTAATACTTTATAGATGAAGGAGCTGAAATAATTGAAATTCTGATTCTTCTTGGCGAAGAAGCGACGCTAATCTATGTAAATGTATGCTACGGAGGACCTAATACGGAATAGCAAACCTTCAGACTCCATGGTAAGACCGATGGTAAGATGGAATCTTATTTATTTAACGTATTCATGGCTAGTATTCCTTGGTACCTTGAAGAGTTTGGCCGTCCTGTGCCCATTGGGTTATGTTTTTAAAAATCAATTTTGCAGCATACCAAAGATTATGACCAACTCTTGCAACCAGTAGGATTTTTGTATTGTTCGTGGTAACAATACCTGTTGTCTCAACCTTTTCTTCACCTCCATGAACATTGCACTCTGAACTTGTCCAGTTCCTCACTCGGCCCGCCGCGATGGCGTGGTGATGTAGGCCGACTACGGTGGCCTTGAGCTCGGCCGCTGAACCGAACCCCACAAATCTGTTTTGTCTGGCGGAATCCTGGAATGTAAATCCACCTTTGCACCATATGTAAGGCCCGTTCAGAATTTGTGAGCACCTGTAATTTCGGCTGGTTAAAATAACAAAATGTGTTACTTTTATTTAAGTTGTTTCTATACGTAATATTAAAAAATGCCTGTAATTTATTGTGAATGTAAAAAAATTTAGTTTCAAAAATTTAGATAGTTTACTGATAATACAAATTCTATTGTTGAAAATACCTTTAAGAAAACTTAGAAGGATTCCAGTGGATACAAGTAGTAAATTAATTTTAAGGTATAATTGATACTTTTAGAACGATTGCCAAAGAATGCCCACAAAAATTACAGACTGTGGGCGCTTTCACTGATTCATTGCTATCATTATATGTAGGTGTAGTAAATTTTAAAAAATTTAATAGCTTAAGCACTCTGTAACGCCTTTTCTATGTTACCCAGTTAAGAGTATTTGCTTATTTGAAAGTGCTGCACTGAAATGCAGAGTATCAGAAATAGAGTATCTGATGCAGCTGCATCAGAAATGGAGAGGTATTACAACCAACTGCCAAGCAATGTTACACAATTTTGAAAACGCAAATAAATTTGTTTCTGAGCCAAATTTGTCTAGCAGTAATAAATATCAGGTGTAAACAAAAACAGTTAAATATGTAAAATCTACGTCGAACCCACAAATCGGCATTCCTGTCGACTGCTTCGGGGAGATGATGCTATAATTAGGATGTTCTCACGGTAGAGTAAAAAGTTGCCAATTTTTTGCCCGATGCTCGTTGAGGGGGATGCGCTTCAGTTGAGGGAAGCCCCTGTGGATGGGTCAGGTTACTCTGAGTGGCCGCCCGGCAACACGCCCTGGGCCAGTCGCGAGGACAAAGAACACATTGAGAGTCCTAACAGTAACGGTGTTCTGAAAATCGATCAGAGAGTATAATCTTTACTAAACAACTCCTAAGATTTTGATGATAAATAAGGTACTGTTTGGGACACTATATATTTCCAGGGGAAAACAGCTGAAAGATGAAAGAATCAGGGTGTTGGTTTATTGTTGCGCGAAAGGGTGGTAAATCACCTCAGTCACAATAGAAATTGTGGAAAGACACGATGATTTAGTTGCATGGACTCTAGGTTTTTAACAACATTCTGTTCAGGAAAGCTTTCTTCTTTAAGGGTGTGATTATTACCTTGCAACGTTATAATTTAGACGAGTTTAAATAATGAATCGCTTGGTGTTACAGTGTTGGAAAAAAGAATTTGCCACTAATCTCTGATTTAATAGAAGCGAATTTACATATTTAAAACTTGAAAATTCAACTTAATGTTAAATCAAATACTAGAGCCAATGTTGAGAAGAATCTAAATTATATAGCTTGACTTTTTATTACACTTAGATCCACAGTATATTTTCTTCAATTAATTTGTAGAAAGTTTTAAAAGAGGAGGTTCTGGTCAGTGAGAATTTATAACTGTTTTTAGAAACACCTACAAATAAAAACAATAAACTAAAAAAAAGCAAACTCCCATGGTAATAATAAAGAAAATGAGTACATATTATGATATTATAAGTTTGTAAGTACATAAGTTTGATATTATAAGTTTGTCTGTATTATGACGAACTGGCAGGCAAACTACCTACAGGAAGGCAATTTAGTTTTTTTGGCAGGCTCACCCTCTACAGTTGAAGGAACTTTTCTCAGGCTACTATCAAGTTTTATAAGGATACTAGACTGTTTAACCAGAATTCATGGAAAATCGCTAGCGTAAAGGAGCTAAAAATAAATGGAAACTTGGTAATATTGTACCACAATAATGGTTACCATATTCTAAGACAATTTATGTTTTTGAAGATATTTTTGAACATCCTAATTGACATATATCACGCTAAGAGCTTATATATATTTAAATAGCTTTATAAGCTATCTGTTTTCTTAAGCTGCTACTCTAATTTCATCCACCAAGTAAATGTAATCCAGAATACATAATGATACAGAGACAGTTAGTGTCAGTACTGTATACTGTTCTTGAATTAATTGTGTAATGAAGACATATTTGTTGATGGATCAGAAATGATCTGATCTGAATTATATATTTTTATATGGTCTCTGACAATGTCTGCTCTAATAGTTGTGTTGTGTATTGTATTTTTCTAAAGAAGTTGATTGATTTGGGTTTATAACCTGAAACTCCGAATTTAACTTTGAAATCTAGCAAAAGTGTTACTGGACCGATTGTGATAAATGATGCGTATTATATCAACCAGTACAGATGGGAAAATAATTATGGAAGTTGTACATAATTGTACCAGCCTCGAGAATAAAATCTTGTATTTTCTCCATGGATGCAGCGTATGTGTGCGTATGTGTGCAAGTGCGTGTGTGCATATGCGCATGTGTGCGTGTGCGGTGCGCTCGGAGGTCCAGTGTCTGTGACTCACGCCTCCCAGGTCGGGTTTCTCGTTTCTCCCCGTTCACCTTGGACGCCGACTCATTCAGGCCCAGTTTTGACCCTTATTGTGCTTCATATTGATGGAGAAAGTCGGCGGGAGGTCGGTCTAGAGCTGATGGTATCTCATCATAGTGCAACACCAACACATCGGATCAAAGCAAACGAAGCCAGCGCTGCCTGTGGTGATGTCTCACACCCGGTGTCTTTGATGGTCTGAACTCGTGGAAAATTGCGTGTTGATGTTTTACTTTGTAAATCATGTTTTTATTGGAGCAACTGTTTTACATTTACTTGTTTTAACGGACGAGGTTGAAGACCCTAGTGCTGTTTGTCATCTGATACGCTGAGGTAGACTCTGAAGATAACCATTTAGGAATTTGCCCTGATGAGATAAAAACAGTCTGATTATTGAATTACAGACCTTCCGATTGTGGGGTGCAAGAGTTAAAACCGAGCCGCCCATATTGATAAAGGGAACCTCAATTAAATATCTGAGAGTTTGATCTATAGCCAATATTAGTGGGATGAGAAAACTGTCTTTCAACATCTTCTAAGATCTAAGACCGAAGTCACTCCATATTGTGTTATCCGTTGCCTTCACGGATTTCCTTGACTAAACAAACATTGTACACAGTCTGATATGGGTTTGAAGCTTCAGAGCTTTAAAGCTTCAAAGTCATATCAACAAAAGTATACCGAGGTATACTGTTGTAAATGTTATGAGTATACAAAATAATCTGAATATTTAATGATTAAACATATCCTTATCACTTTGGTTTTTAGTTGATTGAATATTTATTCTGTTACGTCTATATTTGTGACTGTTTATAGATTATGTTGGTCACGGTGGTGGGGAAGGGGGTTATGTAGTCACAACTAAATAGCCGATTGCGCTTTATATTTTCAAGGATCAATATGTTGTACGATCACTTCAGTTGAAGGAAATCTTAAAATAGATAACTTTAAACCTAACCGTTTGTATAGGTTTTACATAATTCCAAAATTATATCCCTCAACAAAGTTTACAAGCATTGCTTGGTTAAAATATGTAGGTATGAATTGATTCTTGTAACCACTGTAGCCAAGATTTATGTTTTATTCTAGCTAAGATACTTTAAGAAGCCTAAGATCATTCTCAAAATTCTTATGTGTGTTATGATTAGAGACATCTACGACTACTTGAACTTAGGAGCCTTTTTTAACCATTTTTAAAAGCACTAGTATTAATATTTCAAACACTTAATCAGATGTTTGCTGCTTCAATTTGTTTGACAAATTGCCACTCCACTATCTAGAAGTGGCTGTTAAACATCCAAACTGTCCGGATTGACGCTTTTGATCGGCAGAGATAACAATTAGTTGCCGGTTCGTTCGCTTCGGCTGGGTGGTAAAATGACACGAGTTTAATGTTAAGATGAATAGTTTTTGATATATTTCTTTACTAGCACCCAAACCCGTTACAATAAAAATATATCGGACCTTCATGTTGTTTTTGATTGAAAATTTGGATGTTGTATTGATAAACAAAGTATGACAGACATTGATAATGGCTTTATAATCTACAAAGTTAAAAATTTCCAATGAGGGTTGAACATTAAAATTCGTCCAGTGAATATCCTTATTTAGATGTTCAAAGAAACGACTTATACTGAATATATTTTTCAAAGTATTAAACTCCAAATTCTGAATTTGTTTCGGCATTTCCTAAAAATTGGTGGGGAAATCGTCTGTTTCAATTCTAGAGATCCTACATATCAATAAAAACAATTGAAAACCCCCATTACAAGTTTGAAAGGAAAAGGTATTTTTATAAAATGTATATGCAAACATGAGATAGTTTTAATTTTGTTTACGTTGTGCGACGTTGCACATTATCATAAACAAATTTGTATGTGCAACCAAGACGCGTCAAACATTAAAATTGGTTCGGTATAAATTTTGATTTGGTGCGATTCTCATGCATTATTCATAGAAAACATTAAATGTCTTCGTCGATCTACGTAATACAATTATGTACAACTTCCATAATTATTTTCCCATCCGTACTGGTTGAGATTTCAATGACGCATCATTTATCACAATCGGTCCAGCAAATTTCTACATTTAGTTGTACAAAGAAATATCGTACTCAATTATTTTATTAAAGCACTTTATGTTATAGTATGATTGCGAATGGTGTTTCTTTAATTACTTTGCATAATTTTAAAATTGGTGTGCGGTTTCCAATATTCTATAGTTTGTTATTATAATATTCTAATATTCTTTAGTTTGTATTCGCAGAGTTTATATAATATTCTGAGGACTACATAACATCACATTATCCTTGCTGTTTTTGGTTGCCGGCGGCTTAAAAGAAGGACTGGGAATGAATGAGCCCTTTTACAACCGAACTGATATGATATCTACCATTAGGCGCGGGTGGGACACAGAAACCCAACTAGAGTAATCTCTATCTGGTGGTTTTTACCCCTTACGTTTTGTTTGTTCTTACTAGTGTTCGTGATATTTGTTATGCAATTTGTAATGTAGATTATTTTTATTTATATTTGTATAGAACTTACTTTCAATTAAGTATTCCATCAATATTCTTTGAAAAGATTGTAACATTTATGTCTAGTGTGTAAAAGCCTACAACCAAAGTCTAACAAATGTTGATACAATGAATATGTTATTATAAATCTCATTTATTTTTTCACTAATGTGTTTTCTTATTTTTCAGGTAAGTAATATGTCATCAGTTTACAGAGGGTCATGAATGCAGGTAGTATTTTGAACTAATATGCATCTTTATTTGATAGGTAACACAATTTAGAGAATGCTCTTATTGTTGGAATTACGTCAATGATATGGCAATTTATTGATATTTAAGAAACAATTTTTAAAGTAAAACATGTTTTTGGTATTTAATAATATTTCCTTATGGGTTCCATTTCCTCGTGTATGTACCGGTTTTCCTGAAAAATTATATTTCTGTCTTAATAATAAATCCGTTTTTCTTTGATGAGATTGACTGTAACTTTTTATAATAAATTCAATATGTAGTTAATAACACGTACAACATAAACAATAGACTGTGGCGTAAGAAAAGTAATGATTCTGAATCCTATCCACATTTGCACCAGTATCACCACTTCTCAGTTATTTAACATTTTTGCACAATTAAAACCGGACCGAACACTCTCCTTGTTGCACGCATTGTTTAACTCAACAGGTGATTTATCTGCCTCTGGTTTTTCAACAATTACTCCTCGCCCCGCCCCGCGCTGTGCGTTGGTTGGCCACCCGCAGTGTTACCTGGGTTTATTTGCAATTTGATAGGCCGCGAGATCGCTCGGGTGTTCGGAGCAATGTTTTATGAGCTTGTTAGCGCAAAATTGTTAATAGCTATATGCATCGTGTCCTTAATAAGCTTTCGGTTGATGTTTTGAAAGTAACGTACTTATGGCAATGCAAAAAATATGCCCTAGTTAATGATTTCTATATTACGGAAGTCGACAAATTGAAGATTCGTTTATATTTAATTTCAATAATAAAGAAGAATTTCAACATTTAACTGAGAACAACTAATGTATTTAAAAATCATCAAACATGTTAGTTTTGAAATTTTTCAATTGGATTTTCTAGTGTAATTGCATATTTTGTAACACCGCATAAAACAAAAAAATATGTCTAATGGAGGATAAGTATTTCAAAACAAACTTTTACACCGCTTTGCCCAACTCAAGTTTAACTAAACCTGGGGTTATTTTGAACTTGAGATTGAAGCACAATTCGTTTTCCCCAAAATTGTATCCATCCGGTACAGTTTAATCCACAGAATATGAAGTTGGCTACAGATTTCATATGATTTTGTTTCTTGGTTTACTCTATAGTTAATTGTGGCGAATGTAATCGCAGTTAATCTATGCATACAAATATAAACATTTGAGTTCATCCACTATAAAAAAATTATAAATTATATCCCGAATACTCGTAAACCTCATGTTCTAAGCATTGATACATCACAATTTCCATCATAAATCGTGTATAGAACATTCAGGTTTTTTCCATAACTACTATTCTATTAGTGAGAATGTGTTAAGATACATCAAGACTTTTTAATTATTTTTAAATACCCCCGTCGCAGTAAACCTGCGTACTCAGTGAATTTCCAATGTCTTAATACCACATAAAGTCGCATACAAAGTTGTATAAGAATATATTCACAAATAAGCGGTAAATAACATTTTAATTATTCTCCATAAGAATATTTCCTTTGCTGCAACAAGGAACACAAAATAATGGGTTTTTGTGAAAATATAAATAGAACTCATCTAAGTAAAGTGAAATACAAAGTTTCATTCATTTACATTGATTAATAAGTGATATATAACATTTTAATTATTCTACATAAGAATAACACGGGGAACGAGTACCTAGGTTTGCTGCAACGGGAACCATACGTGAAAATTATGTCTTTTGTGCAAACAACAACAAACCACAACCAGATGAATCCATATACCAAGTTTCGTCAGTTTATTATATTCATAAATAAGCGAGATATACAATTTTTATTTTTCTTCATAAGAATAGCATTAGACAGCGTACTGTGTTTAGCGCTTGCAATATCTCAGTGACCAATTTACGTAGAGCAATGATCAAAATACCAAATTTTTGTAACTGAATTTAATGGTGTGAATTAAAATTTTATTTAAATAAAAATGACGTGTAAAAACTCCAAAAAACCCATTTTTTTGGGGTACAAACGCCCCTCCCTTTTGGATGGTGCGATTCGTCTGGTTTTCGAACTCGTTCAAATAAATAGTACTTTACACATTTTTACCAAATTTCATTAAGATCGGATCTTTTTTACGAGAGTTATCGTGCTTACAGACACACACACATACACACACACACACACACACACACACACACACACACACACATATATATATATATATGTGTGTGTGTGTGTATTGTATATATATATATATATATAATATATACATACAAATTTGAACGAATGGTGTTTTTGGCATCTGGGAACCACAAAACAATAAGTTATCATGGTCTCGGGCTTACCATGAGACTAACTGTAATAGCTTATTCCCTTTAGGTTAAATTCTCTAATAAAAACAAATATTTATTACACAGGCTTTAAGATTATGCTATCGTAAAATAACATTATTATATATTGTAATCCCTAGGTTTAACATAAACCAGTTTTAAACTATCCATAACACATTGAGTAAGCTGTATTTCTCTTAAACAAAATTTTAAACCAAAGTTTAAGTAAATCAGTATTTGCGGAAAGCAGACCTTTACAAGGACAATTTTGATAGGGACTTTATTTTAATAACATTGAAATATCTTAAATTTCAATATTTGGAAAAGTAATAACTGACGTACAGGTGAAACTTACTGGACCATTTCACCACAGAGTAACTAAAACGCTTCCAATTTAGAAACCTTATTGGCCCTACCTCAAGTAAGCCAACCCAATACGGTTTCTTGGACGTAGAAAGGACCAGGACCAGCGAGAGTAGCTAGTACTAGAGCTAGAGGGTTCTGGAAAGGACAGTGGATACTGTGGGAAGGAAGCAGGAATGTCCCGAGTGCTGACACTATCGCCGCTTCCTCAGCATTTCGGCACGGCACTCAGCCCTTCCTCCGCTCCGGTTTAGCAAAATATCTTTCACAGAAGCTCGAGGCGAACGCTCTTCACCATATGTTCCTTAGAATTGTCTTTTAATGGCTTGTATTCAATATAAAACAGATCAGCATACAACAATATATGATGTAGCTTTGATTCCTTTGTAGTGAGTCACTGGCCTAGTGGTCAAGGCGTTGGTCTCCAGAACCATAGCAGCGGTACTGTCGTGGGTTTGAATCCCGAAGTGGGTTCGAAAGCCCTGGCATCTACATTTTATCATTACTGATCTACTCGTACTGTAACGACTCACTCCTTGCTTTGCTGGATACGATGCACGCTCCGATGAATAGTCTATGTATGGGCAAAGTAAGGCAAAAAGAGGCTGCCAACCTCTTACAAAAAGATTAAAATATTCTGAGATATCACGTACATTGACACCGTAAAACAACTTTGTATGTTAGTCTCATCCGTTAAACTGTTACACTTAGTATAAAATATTAAATATAAAAATCGTTTTATAATTTGTGTTGTGTCTCAGTGAATTGGTATCATCGGACCCAATACCACGGCCCAACACTTTCGGCCCAATACCATCGTTCCCCAATACCATCGCTTCTCCATTCCATCGGTCACCCGATATATCTTTGTTTTCCCAGTCATCGGTACTGTAGCACAGTCGGCCCCAATAAGATCGTCTCCCAATGCCATCGGTCTTCCAAAATATCGTTCCCCAGTACCATCGGTTCTCTAGCACAATCTGTTCCAGTACCATCGTTCCCCCATTATTGTTTCCCCAGTACCATCAGTCATCTAGCACAATCGGTCACTCAGTACCACATGATCATCCTTGTGTTGTTTAAAAGTACGTAATACTTGATTTGAAGTTTGGCAGAAACATAATATGTGCAAGGATTTTAAGATAAACAGGCAACCCGAAAAATTACCTTTGTAATAACTCACGTAAGCAGCTCCCATGTTAACTCATCACTATATTAGGGTATAGAAACAGACTTAGGAGGTGGCTAGACAAAGGTCTACTATATATATTATATTTTTTTAAGCAATAATTGTATACGAGTTGAAGGACACATTTTAAATACATTTATTCTGGTTCCAGCCAATTTTCTGGTAAGCGAATAAAACAGCAACATAAGTGCTGTAATATTGCGTTATATCAAAAATATGTTTATACCAATTTGATAAACTAAAAAAATCAACATACTTGGATCAAGTGTTTTTACTCTAGACAAAAATAAGACATTATTTTATTCTCACGCTGGACGAGTCGCACGCCAACCCTGGTAATCCCTTTATTAATGGAGCTGAGGGGACTTAAGCATGGAGATAATTATGATTGAAATCCTTTTTTATATACAAAGATCAATTTAATTTACAATCCGGCTTATAAGGAGTTAATGTAATTTAATGTTGACACTGTGCTTACTTATTAGTTTTAGTTTCTTTATTTAGTATTAAAAAACATTAGAAGAAATGATTATAAATGTTCATAGGTACCGACGATATACGCTCTTATTTTGTTTGTTTTCAATTAATGTGTTCAAAGGGTTTATTAGAATTATCTAAATGTATTAACCATTCAGTTTTTAGCATTCAAAGGTGATAATGCTTTTCAGTAGAACTGACGTCTACGATTTCCCCACTGTCCAATTCTTCAATTTAAAATAAACAATAGGTGATCTACCTTCAGAATACTCTTAATTTTATACTTACGATAGTAATGTCCTTATACTCAATAATATTATATAAATAATTACTTATTTGTTATTCCGTTTACGATTCTTATTACTTATTTTTAATATTTGTGACACTTTTAATATAAATTTGTTAACAATACAAAATGTGTTGCTTCTACTTTTTTTAAGGTTTAACATCAAGTTTATTTCTGCACTAGAGCTAGTATATAAAACTAAAGTACAAACCAGAACAATTTAATCCAGCATATTTTACTTCTAACTGAACTCTGTTTCTTAAATTATAATACATTGGCAATCGTAACACTTTATCCAAAACCGATGACCTGATTTTTTATCATGTTTTTCTTCTGGTCTTGTTGGACACTTCATTGACGTCATAGTCTATTTTTGTTTCATTCCGAAAAAAAAACACTCATTCCATTTTGAAAATTAATTTTAGTGCTCCCTCTAAAGTTTCTAATATGTGGGTGGGGGTTCGCCATCAATATTCTAATGTTAACATGGAATGTATTAATGCACATTAAGTTTAATTGGTTGATTACTCAAACTTGTGTATTCATTTATGAAAATATATCAAAATGTTTGCCACAAGATCCAGGAAAGAACTATTGTAATATTACACTAAGGTGAATGCCTTAACTATTTACTGATTTCAAACATAAGACTAATCTGTGAGATGAAACATGGCTTATTCCCGTTTTGCAGTAAATTATGAATATTAATTAATTATGTTTTTTTTCAGAACAGGTCAACCATAAATAGTAACAAGACCAGGGTTTGAACCGTTCCCTACCAGAACGTTAAATAATGCAATGGAGTGGATAAACATAAAACAAAATAAACGATTCTCTATGTCTAGAAACAGGGAAATACAGTTAGAATTTCGTAATTTAACACAACACGGAGCTTGAATTGCACTCGGTTTCGTTTGTTTGTGAAGTTTATCTTCTGAGTCAGTTTTTATTATTTGAATCTCATTTGAATCAATAATACCCCGCAATCCGCAGTGAATAATTTTCATTAGCAATGAATTTACGAGATTAGCATCGAGGAGGCGAGTCAGATGACTGCCCAGTGAATATCAATGGCTGTAACAGACGCGGAGGCAGCGACCGAAACAGATGGTGGCTTGATGTTGGAAGAAAGGAGTTATAGAAATGTTGGTTCAAACTCTCTTGTAATTCGTGTCTTATTCTTATCTTATTCTTCGTGTTTTATTTTCATAACTGTACATATCTTCTTAATTCTAACAACTGCTACTGTATTCTGTAATCCACTACAGAAATCGATTGGAGGAGTAAAGGCAATTTCAATGTGCATTTGTCATATTACCCGTATAAGATAAGACATAAGATATTAATTGGTCTTTTGGCATACAATAAGCATAGACAAGTCAAATACACACAATGCCATGTAAATACTACATATTGTCACTGAAACATGTAATATTCAATATGAGACATGTGCAATGTTTACGCAAACTTGACATAAATTAAATTAACTATTTACCCAGTCCGTATGTATTGATACTTTTATTTAGCTAAATATTTATACCTAAATTCTAAATAACAAATCGGCTAACCCCTTCGCCTAGTACTACATATGACTAACCTAAACTTTTTTTAGCATTGACTGTATAGTCAATGATACTCATAATAGTCTTCAAATTCTCCAAAAATAAATATGTCCCTACAATATTCCATCGAGTTTTTGTTAGAGTGCTTTTCCATGTATGTTTCTTTAGAACGGCAATCAAGGTTTAAATAGGCCTATATTCGATAGGTCATACAGATGTCAACCTAGTGTGAAGGAAGAGTGTCACCGGAAGTAGCGGAGGCGTTTCCTCCTGATAACAGCTGATTACGAGATCCGGCCGCGAAACCCGCTTCAATCACGCCTCGTGCCATCTGCAATGATATCTCAACCTCGTGGTTATCATTGTTCCGACCTTTTAGTTAAATGTTTAATATAATACCACAAATTTCGCTCTATAAATTTGATACAAAGATAATATAATTTATCTACAAAAATGAAACATTGGCCGTTAAACACCGATCGTTAACGTTGGTCTTATAGAAGAAACATGGTGAACCGCGAACATGTTTGTTGTTGGAGCCCCTCTTAAAATGTATAGACTCAACCTTACATAGTACCTCAATAACCTTAACAAACATAATATATTATTTAGATATTACCCTAGTAAGTAGTTACCAAGATACTCCAAATTATAGTTGAAGAAATACTACCAATCCCTCAAATAACTACTATTACAAAAATGAGGGGGCGCCTGTCTGTCTATTGTTCCATTACGAAAAAAACCACTGGACCTATTCTGCTGAAGTTTTGCACAAAAATAGTCTATGTAACTAGGAGTGTCATAAGTCTATTGCCGTTTAAAAAAAGTCCTCATTTTATTTATATGGAGGAGAATTTATTTAGTTTATGTCACTTATATGTTTTTATCATTCTGCACCAAATCCACCTGTTTCTGTTCTATAAATAGTACGCAAAACGTCAGTTTTTAGTCCTAGGACCTAAGAAACCGGTTGTGATCTTTTTTAAGTCCTAGGACGTAAAAAGTCAGCTGTTTGCTAAATATTATTATTGTTGTGTGTTGTTACTATTATTATTATTAATATTATTTATTGTTGTATCTTATAGAAGCGTTCCTTACCACACGTTATAAAAAGTATTGTTTGTAAATAAAAGAAATGTAAACACTGTATTTTACTTACTTTGTAAACATAACCTAAAAATACAACTTTATAGTTAAAATTTGCAACTAAACAATACAAAATTAAACAATTAAAAGTCTAATTCCGCATTATGATAAAAAAAGTTGTTCATCACTCGGAGCAAAAGTGTCTTTTTGGTGCTTAATCGTTTTTAAAAGCTCGGCTACGCTTGACTTTTAAATCACGATTGCGCACCAAAAAGAGCCACTTTTGCTCCTAGTGATGAAAACTGCTATTTTTAATTCAATTAATTTAAATGAACAGCTGTTATAAGGATTATATCTAACTACGGACTGTCGTTGTTTTGTTTACAACTTGTCTACTCTGAATTTTCACCCCGTTGCGACGCACGTGCATAGCAGCTAGTTTTTTTTTTTTTAATTATAAAGATAGTATTATAAATCATGACACTTACCTAAGTTTATTTTCCTTCAAAAGATTCAGTTTTAATCATGAAACATGATATTTTGCCACCACTCCCTCAGATTTACTTAAATTTGTGATCTACTTTGTTTAATATTTTATTTAGTGTGAATTTATTTCCAAGCGCTCAAATATTTACAAAAAAAGTTTGTAGTTTAAATTTATTAACGCGTATTGCATTCTCTAACAAATTTTCAGTAGCCTATGATTGAATGTTTTAATATTTTGGGTACCAAATGAAGTCGAAAGCTAAAAAAGCTCACCTTTAAAGTAGTAGTTTCAAACCTTTTATCTTATAGTTTATAGAATGAATGTAAACAATATCGGATGTCTGTAGTATGATAAAAAATACATTCTAAAATATATTAAAGAGGCACTAAAATCACACATTTTCTAAAAAGTACTAAAATCTTTAGAACGAATGATGATATTTTGAAAAGGATTTTGGCATTGTATTCAGTGTAAAACTAGTTCGAAATTATAGGTCACGACACCACCTGTATTGAAACAAAAAAACAGAAGCCGACATTATGGATCCAAGATGGTGGCCGAAGAGTTAACTTAAGCAATTAAAACTTTACTTACTACCAAACCAAACAATGATTAGTCCGAAGTCGATATTTTCACAAATGTAGAACGAATACTGCTCTCGTTTACGCAGTTTCCCGAAAGTTCTGATATTCAAGTTTGTCGAGACAATATTTTATATTTAATTTTAAAACAACTTGAAATAAATTATTTTTATATTTGTTACCCGTTTTTAAAACATTTTCTAAATATTCAGGTTCTATGTAGTCCTTAAGTAATCGAGTGATGAAAAATCAAATATATTCAACACATTTTAATTTACAGTATAAAATATTTAAAGTATGTGTCAATCTGCACATCAAAAATATATTTATATATTTTTTACTACTGTATTGTTTATGGCCAATAAATTATTATTATTATTATTCAACCAAAATGAGAAGTTTAGGTCATTATCTTTTAAAAAAAATACCATACTTAACAACATTCATTCAGTACGTAGAATACTGATTTTGGAGACTAATTTTGCGTCTACAAAAAATTAAAAAAGGAAATACACGCAAGAAGATACCGTGAAATTACACAAGCAAACCAAATTCATTTAAATCGGACCATTAGTGTGGTCTCTAGGTCTTTAAACATTCAACCAGAGAGACAGGCAGACGTTAATACCATTTTTTTGAGTTCTGGGAGAATTCAAACTAAATAACTTGAAAACTTTAACGAAGCAATATATCCATTATATACTAAGAATAAGCTGACAGAAAAAGTAAAAAAGTCTAATTAAAAATTGGGTCGGTTAAAAACGTGATTTTTACTTTGTTCCCCTCTAACAAGTTGAAATATTTTTAATCTCATTTTTGAAGACATTTAAACAAAAAATATTGGTTTAAAACTCCGGAAGTTTGAAGACCACTCATCCCCCGCCCGCGCTCACCCATTGCCATTTAGGCGCGTGTGCCAATTCCGATTGTGACTGCCAAGGAAGCGCTGATAACAGCCGTGATAACAGACAGTGTGGGCGCTGTAATACATTAGCTGTTTTATTTATCACATCTCTAACTTCCGTTTGATTTCGCAAACAGCTATGAGTTACCACACTCTAATTTTTTGTAGTGTATTTTGCGTGTATTTAGTCCTTTTCATATTTAGTTCCTTAATGAATATAAAAATCGTTTACATTTGGTTATTCCATTGAGAAAGAATACTCAGAGATAAATTCCATACGGGATAAACTTACACGAAAATGCTAGTCACCACGAAAGTAAAAAAATAGTAACATGCAGCTTCCTTTACCGCTCTTCCGACATATCTCTGCGGTCATAAATGGTAGTAAGAGGGTTAGAGGGAAATAACATTTACAATAACTTACTCCACTGCATTGACACGTTTATTTTGTTACTCATGGCAAGTTTGTATCAAAACATATGTGTTTTTATCAAAACATAGCTAACAAAACAAAAGCTATGAAAAATAAAAGTGTTTTTAACCTGTTAAATCACCTAGAGTAGTAAAATCACCTAACAGATAGTTAAATTTAGATTATTGCTTTACATTCACTTAACTGAAGAAAGAAAAAACACTACACGTGGCACCTTTGCCCAAAAAACTTTATGTTTTTAAACTTCTCTTTTTCAACTTAAACTATTACCTTATAATATTACCTTATAAGAATTTACCACCTCTAACAGTTTACAACGTATTTTCGGCCCCCACGGCCCGTGTTTGCAACTGGGGCATGGTCTTCTCTGCCCATATCTCCACAGGAGTTATGTATGGGCTCGTGTGTGGAGAGGTGGTATCGGGGACGCCCTTATACGGGCACTGGGCAGGGAGACACGTTACCGCTGATAAAACACAAGCAGACTCTGACAAGCTTATTCTGACAGTGATTTTGGGTACTCCCTATACTGATAGAATGTATATTTAATTGTTTTGACCGAAGAGATAGGTTGTAATTGTCGTACTCATTCATGTAGAAAAAGTACGAAGATTTAGTGCAATTTACCTGATTTCTGTATAGGTTATGTATTAATTTGAAGTATAATTTAACTGTAGCTTTCATTTTCGATTTTTGTCTTGAATGAAGTGAATCCCCATACACGACAATAACTATTATAACGTTGTGGAAGTCTTCTTGTATAATTGTGCAAGATTTTCAATTAAGTATCAATAAGTATCAATTAAGTATCGAACTCTAACTCTCAAGGAATATTTAGAATGACCAAAGAATAGGACGCCAGTATACAATATATCTTAAATAAATACAGTATAATAAATGGTGTCATAATAAATTCGTTCTTGGCAAAATTTTACAGATTTGTTATGTCTTTATCCAAGATCTATGGCTTGATAACGGATACCAAAAAATAAGGTGTTACTGTCTTGGATCGGGTGCATATGTTTTTAAGATAGGTACATTTTGAAAATTTCTCTATGGCGTAATAGTTACCAAACTAATTATTATATATTTAGAACTTAATTAAAAAATGGTTAAATTAAAGATGAAAAGTTTGCCTAAAGCTTCAGAATTAAATGAGCTTTATAAATTATTGATTTGTTATCTAAAGCTTTGGTTCTGGAATCGGTATACGAATTTCTGTTATATTTTATTCTTAGCGTTTATTAACATTTAGTGTTATATATTTTTATATGTTGTCAGTATTACTCGTTTACGAGTAAAATATCTTCAAAAAGCTATGTCAATATGACTCAAATGAAATGTCTGTGTAAGCTAGATATTTATACATGTTTAATTGTTCTAAATCATGAAACGTCTGGAAAAGCGGAATTAAATGGCGCAGTTATCTACACAACAGCTGTTAACTTCGTTCCACTTCCAAGATGACATCATATTACGTTATCCTCCATTCATGAAAACACCCAACACATTATCATTGCTCACACTCAAAGTTATATCCAAGTTAAATGCTGTGTCAACTGCAGAACTTTATTCAACCCCAGAGGTTTATATATTATTTTATATTATTATCTGTTTAATGAAATTAATCGTTTCATTGTGTAACAATGTATATTTTATCAACCCGTATCTCATAAATTCCGTTTTCAACCATTAAAATTAAAATTGACAAAAGTTGTCAGGATCATCAACATTTTGTTCCACGAGCGGACTGAGAACGCCGCCAATACTGGACGAAACGTTACTCGTGAGATGTGAACAAATAGTTACACTTTTGGGGCGGCTATACTATACGGGCTAGGTCTGATAATGATTTTTAAATATCTCTGGTAGATAATAACGTTACACTTTTAAGTGAAGTTTTTTTAATATATCTTAGATGTCTGCCTCTTCCACATGATTAGTTTTCCAATTTAAACACTTATTATAGAGAAAGTAGCTACTAAATTACCACAAAAAAGCAATACTAAAAATTAAACGTATATGCCTACAGTTAGTTTCGAATTAGAAGGTTTTGTTATGATACCGGGTTACGCTACAGAATTGTACTACCAACTTTACATTTACAACGATGTCCACAACTGAAAGACGCGACGCGGTAATTCGAAATGAACGACCGATATTTTTATTTTCGCGTTTTGCAATCGACGATCAAAAATCCTCAAAATCACCACATTTGGGTATTTATTTTAAACAAATATTCATTATGCTTGGTATCATTAGAAGAAAACCTCATAAATCCTCTAAATAAAATCAAGCCACTCCATCCCCTCTCCAGGACCCTAACTATAAACTTCTGATATTTGAAACTATAAATAAACGAATATATTTACTATTTGTATTAGTACGACCGGTATATTAAAAACCCTTGATAATGAGTCTAAATTAGTTAAATGCGAATCATCAGGACGAGAAAGTCTGACGCATCAATGCCTAAAATGATAATGTATAAAAAACGTTCACTTAAAAGTATTAGGTTTTGGCCGCCAGAAATATTTATATCTCATCAGACCCGACCCAGGTAGCGGTCCCAAAAGATATAACGAGTCTTCCGCATCGTGCACGTGTCACTTTTTGTTTAGACCGCGAACGGCACACCGCACAATGACGATCATCCGAACGTCAACTAACCAAACTCTCTAAAACAATTATAATTGGATATTTTAAATATTTTCAAACTAGCCCACTTCAGCCCACAAAGCACTATATAGAAATGACCTTTTAAAAAATCAGGTAAATTATAAGTCACATTAATGATTGAGCTTTAATTTCTTTATCAAGTTCGAATTAATCTATTTGTTGACTATTTACGGTTTTAAAAACTTTTGCCATTATTAGACGTTTTAAAATTAACAATAATTTTCCGGGTTTACTATCCTAAAAAAATGTATCATATGATCTAATCCAAATTATTTTGAATAATTGACTTTCTTCAGTATTCTTTACTGATAATTTATAAATAAACTCTATATATTTGTATAAGGGGAACAAACCTTATGAAGCCCGCCACGACCGACCGAGTCCTCTAGACCGTTTTAGCAGTGGCCTCCCCTAATGGAGCCCAAGATTAGAATTTCAAATCCGATTCCGGCCGGGATCAGAAGGTATTAGGCGTCGGAGTGTGGAGGTTCTCGGGACGCCGCTGGGGGCGCTGGTGTCAACATGGGGTCTACAAACATTAGGGCGGTGAGGGCCTTGCACATCAGTGTAGGTCTTGAATGAGAAATAACAGCTCCTTTATCTCCCATATCTCACTCAATGACGACATGCGTTTTTCAAAAATATCAAGGATTTTAAAGAATTTGACTTATATCTAAAGTAAAAGTAATTGTTATTTCAAAAGTTTGCCTAAATTCCTAATTTCTCATTGGCAATAAATGAAGGCTTGACCTATCGAAATTAACTGTATTTGCAGACAGCAGTTTATTTTAATTAAGTATTAATGTTAATATGTGTTGTAAACTATTTCATAATTGATGTGGTCAGATGAAATTGAAGTCGATGTAAGTAAACTTACAGTTTTCTGTACATTGATAGGAGTTTTGGCATGTTTTTGTTATTAAGACTTTTTTGATCAGGTAGCCTCGTTTTTTCGCTTTGTGGGAAACGGGTTTTATCAAATTTCAAATATTGTATAATGTTTAAGCTATTATAATATTTCCATCTGCTTCAAACAGCATTATGGCTATGCTTCATAGTCTTTCGAATGTCTAATGTTAACCTTACGGAATAGATCATACAGACAAAATTAAGGAGGTTTAAATTTTACTGCATTATTTGAACTAACCATATACACCCACTGGTTGAGCTTTGGGACATCATTTTTATTTGTCCAGCTTTACTATTGTCGTTAATAAGTGCCGGTTTTGATCTTTGCATGGTTGGAGCATTAGAGTTTGTTTTAAAACTCCTATAAGCGTTCTAGAGTTATCTCTTATTCTTAAACTCACGGTCAAAGTTCCGCGTATTTAATTTTGTTATGATCAAATTGTTCCACATTTTATTTGAAAATGGTTTTGTCAGCAGGAATGTTTCTCTCCCTATTTTTTTATTTTATAGATAAATAAAATATTTCCAGCATATTCACTTCTTTTCCTCCTTATTATCTATTCTTTTGTATCCTTCATTTCAGTAGGGATACAAATAGTATTCTACAACATTAGAAACAAGGCTGAGGCAATCGAGTTTGTAACAAAAATCTAAATTATCACATAAAAACTATCCAAACAGTGTGTTGTGTGTGCAAAAAAATAGGAAGCAAATGTTACCGACATTTATGTATTGCAAATCACAATCATTGATTACAATGGAGATAATACAATGAAATTCAACAATTCAATTCAATTTCATTGATACAATGAAATTTAACTGAACATGCTAAGAGCAAAATGAATGGGGGAAGAGGGAAGAGGTTTGGGGAAGCGCGAATGTGGGACAGATATACTAGCGGTCGGTCGCCCACTGTGTCCGGTCTGCAAATGGCAAAAGGCTCTCGCACTGATACTGTGGTACAGTTGAAAATGTTATACAGATTTCTTCGCTTTTTATTTATGCAAACGATAATCACAATGCAGGACGGTTTATATAGGAATAATAAACCAAAACATTAAAGAAAAACGTTGACTTACCGCTATATAAGAGTGCAAATTACTCTTACCTTTTTACCGTTTTATTTTTGTCAATGTTTTAATATACATGCTGAGTCGGCTCAAAATTCAGAACCAAGTTATTAATTTTGTATGTTTAAGTACTTTGAATATATCTCACAATATTTCTCGGAGAAGGTCACTTTTCATTTGTTCAACTTTACAGGTAGATTACCAAAAGAAATAGGTGATAAAGATATTAGGTAATAATATATTTCGTGAATTTGATTTGCCCTTGTGATTCTTTTTCATGAAGAAATAAATATACATAAATAAACACAGCATACATAACGTGAATTAAACATTATCTCGATTTAAAATTGTATACTAAAAACTGTTGTTAAGTCTACAAGGCACGTTTAAACAGAAGTTACCAATAATCTTAAAAACGGCCATAACTTGTTAACCATGATTTGTTGTGAATTGTTTGGCTTAACCCATTAAGGTTGTCAACAATTGTTATGACATTGTTGCTGATACTTGTCTGCAACACCTTGTTAAGTCGCCTTCTCGGAAGAAGAAGAAATAGAATAATCAATAGTGTAAAAGAGGAGGCATACCTCTAGAAAGTTTGACTTTTGTAATCAGTAGTCTAGACTTGATCATTGTGCATTAAATTTGGTATACATTTTATATGATGTCTACCCACTGCATATGAATTATTATTTGCGCTCATAATATCCCTTAGTTATTGCAAGGCTCCATTAAACTCTCTTTAAACATATTACAGTATTGCGGTTGTATGTGTTGTAACAATAATATACAAGTGCTTTACTATTGTAGATATGTCTTCTTGGCGTTAAAAACACCTTCAGTCTTGTGGGCTTTTGAAGTAAAAATTATAACCCTAGTTGTTAGGTAGTTACTTGGACTATATTATTTAAAGCCCCTCTTTTTCTTTTGGGCGGATCTTTTACACAATTCCTATTGCAGAAATTATTGAAATTCCTAAAAACATTGCGTATTTTACCTGCATCGTTGTTACTTATTATTATCAATTAATAATCAATAATTGGTTGCCAAGTTGTTGGATAGTATCAATAAAACTATCCACTTGTCAATTACCATCCTCACAACTCGCTGCTGTATGTCCACTGTGACCTTTCACCTTTGACCCTAGTGTTTCACACTTACTGCCGTCCTAAATAGTCCTCCTATTGGGCTCTGGAAGGCCCTAAATATTGGCAGGCAGCCAAGAAGAGGCCAAGCAGTTTATAGTTATGTTTAAAGACTTGCTTGATGTAAATCCAGTTACTGTAACTGGATTTACATCAAGCAAACACCCTGTTCATCCAACGTCTTAGGTACTGACCTAAGACGTTGGATGAACAGGGTGTTTAGCCTCTGTGCAGTTACAAACTTATAATACTGAAGTTTGTAGGAATAACAACATAATTAGAAATTTACTAATTAACTTTAAACCAACACACCCTTGACTGATATTAATTTCTTATTTGGATTCAAGTTTCCGGCTTTTGTTGTATCAAAATGAAGGCTATTTTTACTATAAAAATATAATTATGATGTGCAGAATGGTGCCGTATATTAAAAAAATGTACCAAATTACCTCTACATTTTCCAACAAAGCATGCATTTTTAGTAATTAAAAAGCAAAAAAGTACTATAATAATATGCGGAAGAAATTCATCTCTATATAACACCCAAACAACCCAAATAGTAACAACCCAAACAGAGTATATGGAACACGAAACAAATCCATGTGTTAGAGCTCCTGCCACTTTCTAAAACCCCCACCCTCGCCCTTTCAGGGCTTGGGGATGTTTTATGATTCTTAGAGTCAAAACATCGCTCTCGCGGTACGGCCGCATTACAGCGTTCTGACTTTTGTATTTATATTTATCACAGTTTTAACTGTTCACATTCATTAACCATAAACTGATATTCATATTGTTTAATAATTTACGCTGTTTTTATGTGATTCAATAAACCGTTAATAGTTGTTGTGAAATCAGTGCTTTTCATTTATAACTTTCCAATATTCATTCAAATCAATCTAATGACTTTATTCAACTAACCAGCTTCAACAGCGCAAAAACCATGTTTGATTGCATAAGAAATGACGAGCTTGGATTCCATGTTTTGAGGCTCTCCCAAACTGATTATAGCTCTACAGGATTGATAACTAACGAAATCTACTATTTAATATGTGTTTTGTTAAACTCAATTTCATATCATTGCAAGCTTGAGTTTGAAATTTGCCAATTCTTTTACTTACGTTCGAGAACCATATCGCGTAAACAAATATTTTAATACGGAGAGCAGGGATACACCAAACGGCAACATCGCAAGGCGAGGAGAGTGAAAAGGTACTTGACGACGAAGCTTGCAATGACGTTGTCGGCTGTTAATCTTCTGTGTTTCTTAAAACGTTATCCTTTACAGTTTTACAAATGTAATTGAGATAGAATACTGACAACTTTGCAATTGTTTGTCTTTCTAGCCTTATAAAAATGACTCCTTGACATATTTCCGAATCCTTTGTCTTTTTTACCATTTTCATATAAATTCATGTTATACCACCACAGTATTTTCTATGAAGCCATTTCAAGGGGGTGCTGAAGGGTTGTAATGTTGAAATAGTTGTCCTAAAACCAAAATATTATTACGCCCTAGATATGCGTCCAACAAAAAGCATTTGTAATGTAAGGCAAAATGTTTATGAATAAATTATGCTTGAATATCAATTAGTAAAATATTAAACATGTATAGCAAGATAAATTTTAAAAGTCAAATATGAAAACTTTAAACTGTATGAATTAATAGTTGTATTTACTTTATTTTAAAGAATTTATATTTTACTGTTTACAAAATTCCGCTATCAGTTTTTATTTTTAGTAAACTTTTATTTTAATTTAAAACAATGAATAACTTCATGATCATAAAGTTTATATCTAGTTTAGATCATGTTTATATCTAGTTTAGATATAACATTTGAAATTACAAACTAATTTGGCTAAGGAATATTTGGTCAAACAATAAAAATACACGCTTTAAGTAGAATAATGTCAAGCGCAGATTTGGTATAATTCTTTTTAAAGAATAATTCCATCTTGGCGTCCCTCCAACGCTCTCTAGTCTCATTATTTAAGGCAGACTCTGAACGAAGAAAACTAACAATAAACATAATAATTTAGGTTCTAATCCAAGCGATAAATATTTACTACGCATAATATTTCAAAGTGCGTTTCAAAATCTCCTTTTGTCTTGGTCGCCCATTGTCACCGTATTTATTACCATCCCGACGAGCTGAGATGGGCCTTGTGTAATCATGCCCTATAAAGTGAATGCCTTCACGTCACCTCATTCAATTCATCTTTCAATTTATTCTGTTCATTGTAGTGTTCGAAAGCAATGGTACAATAAGGGAAAATTTGACCAGGTTCTTTTAATTTATTGGGAAATCATAAGAAATTAAAACGAGTTCGCACGCAGTACGCTGACGTGAGGAAAGTGAATTTCCACATAACAACTTTTAAAACTCAAAATCAGTGTAAAAACATACATGTATTCCAATTTTTATCGAAATCTGAAAATATTGATTTTTTGCTGTTCTGATGCTTCTGGTTTCATTTACCTGCAAAGCTGGGAATGCAATTTTGTGCATTATAATGTTAGGAGAAGGCCCAGACAGGCTTGAAAGTAGGCGTGAGTTGCTGGAGATCATAAAAGTACTCTAACAAAGGAATAACAGGCTTTTCTAGTGTAAACCCCCAATAAGACAACGTACTGTGTTTAGTCGAAACACATTTTCTTTAATAACTCAGTGAATATTTATGCTAGAATGACGAGAGAGGACTTAAAACTTTCGCCTCACTAATTCCCATCTTTTTAGATGCATTGATTGTACATCCGGGGCTTTTCTGAACTTTTGGGCCCAAAAACTCGAAATTTGAAAGATTAATACCCAAAAAAGGGGTTTAGAGTTTTCCATTTGTTTTGTCAAACGAACTTGTCCAACTGATTACAGAAAGGAACGTCCCTACCAATTTGAAGTAAATCGGACAAAAAATGTGACCGCTAGAGTGTAAACACACATATATACATATATATATATATATATGTGTGTGTGTGTGTGTGTATATATATAAAATTTCGAACGACCCCCCAAAACGTGTTCAAGGGGTCACGTTAGGAACTTCTATTGTGGTCCCGGCCTTAAGTTTCACCGTGCGGGTCATGCTAATAGTTCACTTTCCAAATGAAATTCACCAATGAGGAAATGGACAGACTGAAAAGTCAGATAAAACATCGTCAGTAGGAAGGGTAAATATTATAGTTTGCAGCAAGTTAAGATTTTCCAGTATAACTCAACCAGATCCAGATAAGAGTCAAACTGTATAATTGCAATAGTGGTAGGGAGAATCATTTGATCCCCAACCACTTTTATAAGTCATTCTGGGTTCAAAAACCAAGCGGATGTCTTCGGAGTTTCTCTCAATTTGAGTACTGTACCAGAGTTCTCGCTGTAAATCTCGACTTCACAAATTCCATTATATATTAATTTGAGATTAAAATGAAATATAGTAATTCTGAGATACGTCTGTCTCAATTTTTAAATTAAATCATCTGATTGGTAAAATTAAAACTATGAAGGCTGAAAGTTGAATAAAATCTAAATTGCTCTATCGTTCTCTGCCAATAAAATAAAATTGTTTGCTAGTATAATAATTTGTTGTGCCCTATTAAAACCCTAAGAAATGCTTATTTTAAATGTAATAAATATTTGAAGACCTACTGTATTTGTAAATTTAATAGTATTTGACTATCTAATATTGTTCTGCGATTTTATTAGCAGTTAAAATTTGATTATGGATGTACTTTGTACAATTTAAGGATACAATTATGGTTATTGAATGGTTTAAATAAATTAATATTACTATTTTTGTACATCACTCACTATTTGTTATTCCTAGTTTGAAATTCATTATTTTATTACCGGTACTTTACTTGTCTACACGGCATTTTGCTTTTAAAGTGAACCATTACTTCTATTGTTTGGTGGTAATTAAAATCTATATAAATAAATCACAATCCCTTTTTTTGACGTGACTCCATAACTCGAGAACGAGTGCACCAAATTGGACGATTCTTTTTTTTTTGTGTTCCTTAATGCCAGGGGAAGGTTTGTATGAAAGAAAATTTTTAATCCACCCAACCATTATTTAGTAATTTGACTTTAAAAATTGTAAAAAATGCCTTTAAATTAACATTGGTGGAAAATGCTTTTATTAAACTGTGAGATACAAAAGAGATAATTTCCAATTACAAAGAAACTATCATGATTAAATATCAATCAAACACATTTCATGAAACATAACGTACTTAGTATATAGTGAAAGGTTTTCCCCAAATGAGAAAAAGGGTTTATATTTATAATTCGTGAACAAATAAAACATTAATATAAGAATTTGAGGGACAACGTTCTCCTGTAGACTTATCCCAAACCATTAACAATTTATCCCCTAGATGGCAGCACATTTGAAAATTTCCAATGCCATTTGGTTTGATCATATGTAATCAATACTAAGATTTGAATGAGTTAAAAAACATGCGTTTATTTTTTTACATTTTGGTTTTTATTTTGTCAAGGATTTAGAAATTGTACTTGGTTTAAAGCTTTTTAATAACCAAGGTAAAAAGTGTTATAATTTGAGCTGGAATCTTTTCATTTAACTGTGCTATAATGTGAACCAGAATCTTTATATAACTTTCAAGTTTTAGTTTTGTAAATATTTGTTGTGTACAGTCGTTTTTAACCACAATGACAAAAAAACTGTTTTGTTATAATTAATTTAATAACCAAGGTAAAAAAGTGCTATAATATAAGCTGGAATCTTATAATTTAACTGTGCTATAATGTGAACCAGAATCTTTTTATATACTTTCAAGCTTTAGTTTGGTAAATGTTTGTTGAGTACAGTCGTTTTTAACCACAATCACAAAAGAAAACTATTTGTTTGTTATAATGCCACCAATCAGACGTGCTAACTTAGGCCGCAGAACTCGGCGTGCTGTACATGCTAGAAATATACGAATAAGTCAACGTGAGGTGCAAAATAATATTCGAAGGAATCGCCGACATCAAGATAGACCTATAAATGTATTTAATCCTCATCGAGCCGCCTTCAATTATAACGTAGCAATTGATTACAGTTTACTACAGATCGTAACTATTGGATCAATGAACGTTGTTTGTCCACATTGCAAGGCATTTAAGTTTAAAAATGAATCACCTGGATTGTGTTGCGTCAGTGGCCAAATCAAATTGACACCATTGGTACCACCACCAGAGCCACTACACTCATTGGTTTCTGGAGTCGGGCCAGATTCTAAACACTTTTTGACTCATATACAACAATACAATAATTGTTTTCAAATGACTTCGTTTGGTGCAACAAAAGTTATTCGAGATCAATTTATGCCAACTTTCAAAATTCAGGGTCAAATATATCACCGGACAGGCTCCTTATTGCCATCTCAAGATAGTGACCACAAATTTTTACAAATTTATTTTATTGATGATTCAGCTAGGCAAGTCAATCAGCGTTGTGCACACAACAATTCTGTGAAAAGACCAATTGTGGAACAACTACAAACATTTTTCCATCAACACAACGAATTGGTAGTATTGTTTAAGACCGCATTAGAGCGCATGCCATCTGATAACCACAAAATTGTCATTAGAGCTGATAAGACCCCTGCAGGACAACATGCAAGACGTTTCAACGCGCCGACAATTGATGAAGTGGCTATTGTTGTCGTGGGTGAAAATCTAGACAACCGAGATATTGTTTTACATCGGCGAAACAATCAACTTCAGCGAGTGTACGAAACACATCGATCGTATGATGCACTACAATACCCTATCCTACTTTGGCAAGGAGAAGATGGTTATGATTTTTCAATGAGGATGATAAATCCAGCTACAGGCGCCGAAACTAACAAAAAGGTTAGTTCAATGAATTATTATTCATACCGACTGATGATTCGGGAAAATGAAGACAGTCACATCTTGAAATGTCGACGTTTATTTCACCAATATGCTGTGGATATGTACGTCAAAATTGAAACTGAGCGATTGACGTTTATCAGGTTGAACCAGCAAAACTCCGTTCTGAGGAATACATTCATCTTCGTGATGCCGTCAATGCTGACGGAAATGCACAGAATGTCGGCAGAATTACTATTCTCCCAGCAACATATGTCGGAAGTCCAAGACATATGCATGAATATGCGCAGGATGCTATGACCTGTGTAGGTCATTATGGCACCCCTGATTTGTTTATCACGTTCACGTGCAATCCAAAGTGGACAGAAATCCTACAAGAACTACTTCCTGGCCAATCATCCATTGATCGTCACGAGATAACCGCAAGGGTTTTCAAACAAAAACTAAAATCACTCATGGATTTCATTGTTAAGCATTGCGTATTTGGCGAAACACGCTGTTGGATGTATTCCGTAGAGTGGCAAAAACGCGGATTACCACACGCACACATCCTTATTTGGTTGGTTGAGAAAATAAGACCGAATGAAATCGATGACGTAATATCAGCAGAAATTCCCGATCATGAAGAAGACCCAGTCTTACATGAGGTTGTTACAAAAAATATGATTCATGGTCCCTGTGGAATGTTAAATCCCAATTCTCCGTGTATGATTGACGGAAAATGTTCAAAGCGATATCCAAGACAATTAATACCGGAAACAATTACTGGTAATGATGGTTATCCACTTTATCGCCGCCGATCCACTAATGGTAACGGGAGGTCAACAACAGTGAAAGTGAACCAAAATGACATTGAAGTAGATAATCGTTGGGTTATTCCGTTTTCGCCGTTACTCTCCAAGACATATAGAGCACATATAAATGTTGAATATTGCCATTCAGTAAAATCTATTAAATACATTTGTAAATATGTGAACAAAGGTAGTGACATGGCTGTCTTTGGAGTTGCTGCCGAAAATTCCAACGATGAAATCACCCAATTTCAAATGGGCCGCTATGTTAGCAGTAACGAAGCTATGTGGCGTATTTTTTCATTTGCTATTCATGAAAGACACCCCACTGTTGTTCACTTGGCTGTACATTTGGAAAACGGCCAAAGAGTGTACTTTACGGCGGAGAATGTTTTACAAAGAGCTGACAGACCACCACCAACAACATTGACCAGCTTCTTTGAAATGTGCCAGAATGATGAATTTGCCCGGACGCTGCTCTACTCCGAAATGCCAAGATATTATGTCTGGAATAAATCCTCAAAGAAATTTCAACGACCTAAACAAGGAAAACCAGTTCCAGGTTATCCACACGTATTTTCCACCGATGCACTTGGACGTCTTTATACAGTCCATCAAGCCAAGACGAGTGTTTTTATTTGCGTATATTGTTAGTCAATGTTCGTGGCCCAACATCATTCCAACATCTACGATCTATTAATGGTGTATTGTGCGCCACATACAGAGAAGCCTGTCAACATTTGGGATTGCTAGAGAATGATACCCACTGGGACAACACGCTCAAAGATGCATTGATTTTGTCAAATGCTAAACAAATGCGGACATTGTTTTCTATAATTTTGTCCACATGCTTCCCATCAAACCCGATTGATTTATGGAACAAATATAAGGATCATATGGCTGAAGATATATTGCATCAGATGCGACTTAGAACAACGAATGAAGACTTGCAAATAAACGAAGAAATTCATAATGAAGCATTAATTTTAATTGAGGACATGTGCTTGCAGATTGCCAACAAAAGATTGGTACATTTAGGAATGATAACGCCCAATCGCCCAATGCACGATGCATTTAATCAAGAGTTGAGGCGTGAAACCCAATACGATTCCGAGGCATTGAGAGAAACCGTTCAAAGAAAAATCCCACTTTTAAATCAACAACAAAAATATGTCTATGATACCCTTAAGAACGTAGTGAACAATGAAACCGGTGGAATCTTTTTCTTAGATGCTCCTGGAGGAACTGGGAAAACTTTTTTAATTTCATTAATTTTGGCAACAATCCGATCGCAAAATAGAATCGCACTTGCACTTGCTTCATCAGGTATTGCAGCTACGTTGCTGGAAGGTGGTCGAACAGCTCATTCAGCACTTAAGTTCGCCTTTGAATATGAAAACAATTGAAACTCCAACGAGCAACCTTTCGAGGAATTCTGCGATGGCCGAAGTGTTGCAGGAAAGCAAATTGATCGTTTGGGATGAATGTACGATGGCACACAAAAAATCTTTAGAGGCATTAGACCGCACGATGCAAGATTTGCGAAACAACCAAAATCTATTTGGTGGAGCGATGATTCTATTAGCAGGAGATTTTAGACAAACTTTGCCAGTGATTCCGCGGTCAACGCCAGCTGACGAAATTAACGCATGTTTGAAGTCGTCCATTTTATGGAAACACGTCAAAACACTCAAATTAAATAACATGCGAGTAGAGTTACAGAATGACCAATCTGGAGAAGTCTTTTCCAAACAATTGCTAGAAATTGGAAATGGTAAAATACCTGCTGACCCATTGTCTGGATGCATTACATTCCCTGCCAATTTTTGTAACTTTACAAAATCAACAAACGAACTTATCGAGATGGTGTTCCCAAACATAGTTGAAAACTACAAGAATCATGTTTGGTTAAGCGGACGAGTTATTTTAGCTGCAAAAAATGTTGATGTCAAAGAAATTAATATTAATATTCAAAATAAGACATTTACGTCAGAATTGAATTAATTTTAACTTTATAAATCACGTGCATTAATAAGCTAATAAAACTAATAATATAAAACTAATAAACTAATAAAGCTAATAAAACACCATCACTTCTGATAATTTAAAATTTCAACTTAATTAGTGTATTAAACATCCATACTGGTTTTCAGGCACAGTAGGAGAATATATTGTTATAAAATCTCACTTCGCCTGTTAATATGCAACACAGTGTAGGTGTAGGTGTTCGCAAATCTCACCTCAGGCGCTTGCTGAATATGCAGCGCAGTGTAGGAGGATCGTCTGCTCCCAAATCTCCCTTCGGGCTCCTTTTTAATACTCTGAGCCCCCGTTTTGAACTGATTAATGAACCCTAATTGGAGTTTTCTTCACAAGTGTTTCGTAGTTTCTAGCCACCTAAACTTGTCCATGTTGATATATTGCTATTGCGAGGGTTAAGTATTCGCTCATTAAATTTCCTCCATGTAATTAGTGTGTTTCTTACCAAAGCATTTCGAATTTCTTAGAATGCATGTTACTAATTTTAGCAGTTTTCTTAACATTTGTTTTTCTAAGGGCAATCTAAACTATTCTTAATGAACTTTGAAAAAATATATATAACCACTATTGATCACTAATTAGATTTGCAGTCAGTTAAATTATACTAGACTCATTTGTTTTGTTGATAGTTTCTGCAGTGTTGAAATATTTTTTTACGATTATTATAATTTTTTTAGTAACACACAGAGAGAAGCTAGAAGCTATCTAGAAGCTTTTCTAATTCAATGTTTTATATTAAATGCTTTAGACAACTCAATTCAGGGTCTCCTAACCGACCTGCATTCCACATCCTAGGTGGACTTTAACTTAATTTCAGAATTCAAAATATCTATTACTAACACGCACCCTTTTAAAACCGATTTCTTTAAAAGGCACTATTAATTCAACGGTTGAACGTGACTTGAAAGACGGGCGGCGGACAAGAAAGGATAAGGTTCCGAGGCCTAACGACCGAGCAACTGGAGTAATGGTAGCTACACGGGGCCGCAATGTGTGCGTACGTGCGTGTGCGTGTGTGTGTGCGTTAGTGTATGTGTGTCTAATCAACCGAAGCCGAGGGTCCGCGTCGTACGGCCTCACCCGCGGCAACATAACGGCCCCAGGAGCTAGCGACACGCGACAAACCTGTGGCATCGGGTGTTTAGCATGTGGCTTCGAAGGAAGTCGTTGACTAGGCGAGACTAGTGGCGGGTCCTTTAATCCCGATAGATGGCCAGATTTCAGTTGATCTCAGGGCGAAGGTCAGTTTAGTCTGTCTGCTCACAGATTATTGGTCCATTAGCCCTTTTGCGTGATGAAGAGTGTCAGAGAGTGTCTCTACAGAGCCCATATAATGTAGGAGTGGCAAAGTTTCACGTCTCCCATTTTATCAAACCTAAATCTGAAGGAGTTAGTGTTTAATATTATATAGATATATCTCTCTTTAAGATACCTACTACAGATGAGTACGATACAGTCTTACATATCTAGTACATTTTAGACTGCAAACAGGTATATTTCCTGATTACCTTAAAATGGCTATTTTTATTTAGTTGAAATCTTTCAGATTTCAGATCTATTAGGTTAGTCTCTGTGTTTTCAAAAGTACTTGAGAAATTTGTAAAAAACGACTTGATAACAACTATCTTTTTGCTTTATATTAGGTTCGTACCTGTTCCTTAAACTCGATCAGCCTAGTTTTATTTCATAATCCCCTCGTTTTTCCGTTCTCATCTCCTGGTTCGATTTAGTGTTATCACTCAAGCGTTGTGTAACTCTAGACCCACCAACTCCTTCCCCCACACACATTTCAGACCAACTCAGCAACAGTATTTCTGGTGAAATGGGCACACACCTAAACTACACACCCAGATAGACTACACGAGTACCGTAAGTAACTAGTAGTTTCGCCATGATGAAATTATTACTTGATTGCCAGAGATGGTCCATCACAATCAAGCCGAAGCACTGCCGCAACCGCAGCGAGTAGAGTGCGGTTATGACGTCGTTAAGCCGCACCTGTGGTACACGGGAGAGGGTCTGGTCGTCCGCATGTGACAAATGATGTCGCAGAGCCAATGATTTGTTTCGGTGCATCCGTTAACTATCAACAGAAGGGGGCTGAAATCCAGTGCACGTGGGGTGTACTGTACAGAGACAGCTAGTAAACAAAGGGTTGAGGGGAAGTTACCCTTACCTCTATTTGTAGACTGTTTATAGACAAAGCAAACCAAGAAACTTATAAAATGTAATGGTAATTAACAATCAGTTGTGATAAAATCTTGCAATAAAAACTAAATAAATCACTTTTTCAATGACATAAGTGACTCATAATGATTGAGGCGGGGTAGACTTTCCCCTCACACCCTTGTTTTCAAGCTGGCTTTCAAGTCATCTCCGTACATCTAATGCTCACATTCCGTAAGATAACCAGTAAACTATTTATTCGAAGTCCAAGTAACCACTGCAATCCCAGAAATGTTTATCTCATTTGGTTCATGTAGATTTGTTAAGACTTCTTCTTGAACTTCTGTTTCGGCCGAAACCTCGCCCAGTTTGGGCAGTCTGCCCGGCCCTCGCAAGCTGAGCCTTCCATCAGTAAATCAGAGGCTTCGGCGGTGGGCCGGGCATCGCTCGCGTCGGGTTTCATCATTTACACCACTCCATTAAATCTGAGAACAAGCGAGTTGATTGGCTTCGCAGTACTTGGAGTTTTTTGGGTTTCTGCCCACGAAAGTGACTCGATAATTATATTTTGAATTATTAAGTATAACAGGATAAAGGGAATTTCCTTTTGCTATTGGAAGGACATTTTCGAAATAAAAGGTGTTTGGTGTTAAAGAAGTTCTGAGTAAAGAGGGAATATAAATAGCCTCTGTATTAATTTGTAATTGTAGGCTGCTAACTATAAAAGTGTGTGTGCGCCTTTTGCTCCGCGGCTTAGGATAATTTCAAAATACATATTTTGCTCCGGGGGTAGAGCCGGTATAAATCGGGGCCGCTAGAAACACCTCTTTTGCTCCGCGAGGAGGATAGTAGCTGACAACTATTGTATGTCCAGTTGAACCCCATGATTTTATTAAGTTTTGATAAAATATTATTATTTATGATTAGCATATGCTTTACATGATAATAGTCAACTTTTACATACAGAGAAAGTTAAAATTAGTACACTTAGTCACAATAAAATTACTATGCATAGAAAATGTATGTCTCCAAACATGAAATATTCTTTGCACAATGAAATAATACAAAAACAATTCAATTGGTTCAAATTGTAGTTCAGAATCAAATCAATTAGTTTTCATGTTACTTAAGTAATATTGTACTGAACCAAGTTGTGGAAATTTAAGGAATGCAGTGGCGATGGCCGCAGATCTCGGGCGGATCGACGCTCGGGTTCGCAGCAATTCCAGTTTTTTGAAGACACAGGAATAGGGCTGGCCATCTGAACTTAATAATGTTTGTAGGTTCTCCACGGTAAGTTATAAAATCTAGAGTATTTCGAAAAAAAGTTAGACTGATAGTGAAAGAATTTGGGAAAGCGGGAGTGTTAGCTACTCTCCCCCTTTCGGAGCAAAAGAGGTGTTTTCATCGGCCCCGATTTAAACCTGCTCTATCCCCGGAGCAAAAGATTTGTTTTGAAATAAAACCCTAAACCGCGGAGCAAAAGACGTGCAGCCATAAAAGTTAGAATGACTACAACAAATTCCCAATAACAGTTTAAATTTTAAATGAGCTGACCTTTATCGATAAAAGGTTACTTCTTGAATCTTCTTTCTCCCTATTTACGTATCACTCTTTTGCACCTTTCCCAAACAAAAGTAGTTAGTTGCCTTAAAATCTTATACCTCTTATCTTATGTTTATTGGGATATTTTGCTAGCCTACTGGTTATAACATCTTGAGCTTCGGTTCAAAGAGCTATTTCTACAATGTTCATTACTGTATGGGACTGGGAAATAGCGTTAAGAGGGCGCTCCAGTCACGAAACTTGTCGCGTTTCTACCTGCTTCGCCCATAAGGCAACTTTTAAAGTTAACTTTCAAAGCCCGTTCCTCCTTAACGGATTATTCAATATCTTTGATTTACAGCTAATTGTAAAGAGCAAAAATATACCTAGCGATTTCAGTAAGCAGAATTCCGATATTGAAAATAATAATCGATCAATAAAATTCCGAAATATTCAATATTTACGATTTTTTTATGCGTGAACTATTTATGATATCGAAATTCTGCTCACTGAAACCGCTAGATATATTTTTTATCTTTATAACCAACCATGAATAATAAATTTCGGATAACCCGTTGAGGAGGGACGGACATTGAAAGTTAACATTGGTCTTATCGGAGAAGCAGGTAGACGCAGAGGACTGGAGCCCTCTCTTAGAACAATAGCGTAAAAACGTCGGCTCGAATAAACACTTAACAAATTTAAATTGCTGAAAATATAAAAATTGTAAAATCATAACTAATTAAAATGTTAACCTAGAAAAACACAAATGTGTACCTTTAGAACAAAAATCGAGCCAGTCGCGTGCGTGAATACACGCAGATAAATCTCGCATGTGGAGAGAGGTGCAGGCGCATGAATCATGCATGCAGCGTTGCTCTGGTGCATGGATGCCATGGTACATACCGAGTACCGATGTGACCGTCGCTGGCCAGCTGCTAATAGGCGGAGTTATCGCTGCGTCGCCGTAGTTGTGGACAGGCGTTGCTGCTGGTTAACGCGTAGGTAATAACACTGCTGGAGGAAGAGGATGGTGATTTCTCACTCTCGCTGAGTCCATAAAAAGGCGGGTTTTCTCTCAAATTCAGCGTTTTTTTTATGCATAGGATTTTTTACTTTGCATTTGGACCTCACGAAAATTGAGCATGATTTTCTACAAATTCCTTTGGATCATTTGTACATATGTGTTATGCGTATGTGACTAAATTAAAGCAAGTAGTAAGCCCGGAAGTTTTTAAGAATTCTCAAATTCTAGTAAAAGCCTCAGTCACATCGTTCCTTCATAGTCTTTGGTCTGAATAAGTTTTATTTCCAGGAAACTGTTGACAAACTGCATGTTAACAAGTGAATTTCTCAAACTAATTAGTTTACTAGACACTCAAATTTAAGATATTTTTAGGATAAAAAAATAATTATAGTTATGCGTTTTGGATTCCATTCACCAACTTAGTGACCATGATCACTGTGTAAATAGTTCCGCAATACCGTCTGTTTTATAAGGTTGCATTTCTGTTTTACCTAAGCAACTCGTTAACTTAAGAAAAAGGTCTACAGAATGGGTTTTGGACAATTTTATTATGTGCGGCCTATGCAGGTCTTCTATTTTCTCCATGTGGCTTTCAGAGTTATAAACACTCTGAGGTATTTAAAAGTTCATTGACGTAACTCTGCAAAATAAAAATAGCTGTTTACACTTACACTTGAGTTGCAATTCTAAAATCAAAAGTCTATACTGAAAAATTGGTCTGTGTTGTAGTGCCTATGTACTTTTTCTTTTGGTGCTTAGGTTTCCTCTTTTCCATGATTCGAAAAGTTTCACTCGCTGGTAATAGAGTGCGCTGGTTGAGTTGAGAGTGTTGCTCATGAATCGGAATCATTAAAATTGCTTCGTGCTTCAGATCTCTGACATTAAAGAGTTATATGCAACATTTATTGCGTTTTTTTTTATTTTCCTAGATACGCGATATGACGTGTCGACGTGTGAAGTCACACAGAGCTGGGTTTATCCACAATCACTCAGCAGTGGCCAGCGGTCTAGAGGGTCTCTCCGGGGCTCCGTGGTAGCCTCGGCCACGGTCCGCCCCAGACCATAAATTTTGGTTTAGAGTTTCGCCGCTGCCTCTGCCGCTGCCAGGTGCGTCCGGCACAAAGAATGGCTACTCTTTACAGATCCGCGTGAATGAAGTCTTTGTCGACCGGTCAGTCTTGGTGTCACTGTCTCCCTCTCTCTCCCTCACATTGTCGCCGATATCGCCATCTTTGTTGCACCCATTGTTACATATTGCTGCTTCACTCCTGTGTATGGTGTGTTATCAGTTCACTTCGGTATTCGTGCTGCTGTGATGTTTTGTTTACTGTATGTTGCATTATAAATAATTCGTAACTTTAATTATTAATAAAATGTAGTTGTTAATGTAGGAACGTTTTTAATGAGTCTTAAAGCGGAAATGTTCATCAAAATCATTTTAATGCAAAATCAAAAGTATGTAAAAATAACAATTCTGTTCTACTCAAACCCGAGTTCTGAGTAAATGCAACTCAGATACCTCGATCTCATGTAGAAGTCAATAACCACTCGGCAAATAAACGTTGAAATAAGTTTTCAACCTCTTTTTAGCTCCAAAAACCTTGTGAAAGTTTATATTTAGGTAATATAAAACAGCTACAGCTTAAATTTCCAAAAGCAACCAATCACAAACATAAACTCATAGGTAAATATATGTACGTGTAATTTTAAATTGGTTTTACTCCCACAAAAACCATGGAGGAAGCTGTTTACTTGATTAGCCAAGAAGTGGTAATGTGAAAGTCAATGTTTATGATTTATACAGTTCTCATTTGCATTTTACACGTTGGCCATGTAAACATGTCTGCGAGTTCCCAGAAGACTCGTACTACGTATCAGTTGGAATTGCGTTTTCCATATATTACAACAACTTTTTTCTGATATGCATGTAGTTCATGAGACACATACTCTAATATTGTAGGTTGTTTAAATCGAGTAAATAGTTATTGGTGTTACGGTTAGGTGTCAAAGCAAGTAGGTTCCTTGAATTGCTGTAAAGAGCACTGACACTAGAGGAACATCTGATTTATAACACGTTGACTTTACCCTCACAAATTTTTGAATCAGTAGCTCAGCGGATAACACGATGGCATACAATGAAAGAGATTCTTAGTTTGATTCTCGACTTGCATTTTATCGTTGTAATAGTTTTCAATAACCTAAACAATCAGTTTTTTTTATCATTCTAAGCTTGATCCAGACGTAACACTGGATATTTAGAAGCTAGGGAAAATATAGCTGCTGCTCGGACTGAAGTAAATTATCTGCTATACCAGTCTAACGGGCAGTTGTAAAATACCAATAGCAGTATGCAGATTTGCGAGAGGAAATCAATGAAAATATTTAAATATAATTAATTACTGTCAGTATCGCAGAGAGCCATCCATGCTCGGTGATATTTTATTAGTTTCGTGGGTGTAAAAAATACTATGAATAAATCATGCGTAATTATGTAGTTTGAAAATCAAATTCCATTGGCAGTGTTAGTTACGGGAGCTAATTAATTATCTTTCTATTTATTTATATTAGTTTTGTTCTCTCAGTACTCAAAGAGGCTTGATTGTCCCTTTTCCTGTGGTAGGGTCACTCCAGTTGTTATTATAACTCAATGTCCCTTTAGGTATTTTTTATAATTTATACATATTTGATTCATTTTGGATATGTCCACTCTTATTCAATGGTTATAGTCACTGTTTTCAAGAAATCACTTATTGATACTTTACCACTTGTGTAAGTTACTTTGACAGTTCACTGGTTATTCATTCACAGCTGGTAATATTCTTTTGTTTGAAAACTCCATAAGCCCATTGTTAAATTTATAATATTCAAATGAGTTTTTCCGGGGTTGAGGTTTTCCAATAGATTTTTGAGGCCTAATAGTTCCTAATTCCAAAAGCAAAATCCTTTCACTGGATTGCGAGATAAATTGTGCAAGCAGAGATTGTTCATACATATTATAGGATTCTCTGCTTTTTCAGTATAATAACTTGGGGAGTATCAAAGAACGGATCGATTATGGTATTGTGTAGCAATGTTCTCTATACAGCATGGAGTCCTGTTGGTTGTGGGAGTATCCTGCAGATTGCGCTATTCATCATCTCCCCGAGCTAGTTCCAGAGGGCACTGAACTCCGCCGCCGGTGTGATACTGGAAACTGTCGGTGATAAAGGAGTTATATCAACTAACTGGAGCAGTTCACAACAAGAAATACGTGATTAGCTTTCTTGATTATAAAGAACTTAGGAATGAAAGAAATGTATTATGCCTCGGAGTTTATTTGGAGTGATTACTAGTTTCATTAGAAGCAGTTAAATAAATATGTACAGAGTGACTCACGTACGTTGTCTCAAACCGATTGCAGACGAACCAATTGACCTAGAAAGATGAAATAAAATTATTTTCCACTAAATCGACCCCAACGAATAACGTAAAAATATTTTTAGTTTGTTAAAAATACAGAGTGCTCCGAAAACTGAAGGTCACTAGTTCGAATCTCGGAATTTTCAAATATATGTTAACATATGTTAAGTATACATCATGTTAAAGCTCTCAACAGAGTAACATTTTGGTGGAATCAGAACTCACTTATCTTTATCCGTTTCAAAATGGTGGCCATTTTTTCGAAAATTACTAACATTTACGGAATACTCTGTATATGCTAAACCACAAGACCATACTTTGTTCTGATTTTAAATTATTACTCGTATTAAATTCAGCGTTACCCTGATATGCTACATGACAGTATTTAAAACAAAATAAAAAAATTCAAAACATACTATTTTAGAAAATGTTTATATGACCAAAACTCCAAAAAGTCAAATAGTAACGTAGGTCAAAAAGTATATAATCTTAAAGGTCTTAAAAATCCTAGTAACTTTCAAATTTACACCAACCTTGTATCTCTTTTTGTTTTCAAGCAATCAACAAAAATCATCACTTCCCCATATAAAATGCATGTTATTTGTGTGTAACACTTACAAGTACTCTGTGGCCTCTTTTATAAATGGGTTATGTATAGCTTACATGCATCTGATATACATTTGTAATCCGTAAATGTCAGTAGTTTCCGAAAAAATTCCCGCCATTTTTAAACGGATAAAGATAAGTGAGTTCTGATTCCACCGAGATGTTACTCTGTTATAGAGCTTTAAAATTATGTATAACTTGACATATGTTTATATTTGGAAATTCCGAGATTCGAACTAGTGACCCTCAGTTTTCGGAACACCCTGTATTTTTAACAAACTAAAAATATTTTTACGTTGTTCCTTGGGGTCGATTTAGTGGGAAATAATTGTACTTCGTCCTTCTAGGTCCATTGGTGCGTCTGCAATCGGTTTGAGACACCTTACGTGAGACACTGTCTTGGTTGCCTGTTAGTTCAACTTTCCCTTTTCATTTCAAAGTACACCGGCCATATAAATTAAAAACAATGTATTCAATTATAAACTGTGCTTAGCATTAACAATTAAAAAAACATGTACAAATCGTTTGTTAATTTCATTTTTCAAAACATTATCATTTTTCTTTCTATTCCTCAAGGAGTTTTAAAACTCACTTTGAACAACGTAGACATATTGTGGCTCGGTAATAAATTTCTTAGCAATCTATAAATAAACAATTTGTTTGCTGAAAAATGTTTGAAGGGCTTTTGGGAAACCCCACATCACAATGTTTATCAAAATGTTCGTTAGGCTCAGGATCCCTACGTGCGTCAAAAGTCAA
Source organism: Allygus modestus (assembly GCA_963675035.1). Lineage (NCBI taxonomy): Eukaryota > Metazoa > Arthropoda > Insecta > Hemiptera > Cicadellidae > Allygus > Allygus modestus. The sequence continues at coordinate 127,185,177 of OY776112.1, read as the reverse complement.
AGATGACCAAGATTCCCTGAGGGGTTCACCCCATTATCTTTAAAAGTTGTAATATGTAACTATTTCAAACGGTGAATTAATTTATCAGAGGTGATTGTATACATATGCACATGTTTGAAGTAAACGTTTCTCCACATACTGTAAAGCATTTTTCAAAAACTAATTTAACTGAATTTTATGTAGATAGTATGAAAGCATACAACACCACATTATATTTTAAGAGAAGGCTCCAGTCATTCAACATTTCGCGTTTCTACCTGATTCATAAAGCTAATCTTAACTTTCTAATCCCATCATCACTCCTCAACGGATGTTCTTTCATGGCTCACTCTGTGAACAAAAAACTAACGATTTACTTCAACGGCGTCATGGGAAAATCATTTCATTCAGAAAAAATATCAACTAATTTTGCAATCAATTCGGTGGGGAAATCTTATTATTAACAATAGAGTTCCTCAAGAGATCAAGGTAGCTTTTTTGAAAGTATTTTTAGTGCTATTTTTTGTTACGGTGCACAAGTTTGGGGGTTTGAGGAAAATCCCCATTTAGAAAACGCCCAGAAAACGTTTGTAAAAAAGTTATTTAGGTTACCTTACAACACCCCTAATTATATTCTTTATCTGGAAACATGTTTTGGAAAGCTTTATTTTTTTACCTTTAACAAGAATGCAACTTATTATCAAAAATATTAGATTTATCAGGAAACCGTTTGCCAAACATAATTGCAAAATGTGTAATTGGAAAAAATATTTACTGGGCTAGAGACTGGAAATTTTTAGGGCGCAAACATAATTTAATTATAGATTTAAGCGTAACAAATTCGAGCGGTGTTTTGAGACAGTTGGTAGAGATAGTGGAGGCGGTGAGGATTAGTTGGAGGGGCCAAATGGTAGGCAGGGCTCGCACATCGCAATGTCATCAGCAACCCCTCACCGTCGACCTAGACATAGGTCCCAGGATTGTCCTAGCTGATATCAAGGATATCAGTCTTATCTCGTGGTCATTAAAACCCGAGCAGAGCTGGTGAATTACAAATGAGTTATACAAACAGACGGTCTTAGGACCATTGTTTAATTAATTGTTTATTTCTTGTTAGCATCAAAATGTTTAATTGTAAAATAAAGCACTTTATTCATTAATTCATTCAAAACCTAACGATTTCAGTGATTAGATATTACTGAACAAATAATAATCGTTCAATAAGTGCGTTTTTTTATGGGTTAACTATTTGTGGTCTCAAAATTATGCTCAATAAAATCGGCAGGTATTTTTTTCTTATTAAATTAGCCATAAATAAACAAATCTAGACAATCCTTTGAGGAGGTACAGGATTTGAAAGTTTACCTTTTGTCTTAAAGCAGGTAGAAGCTGATGACTGGACTTCTCTCTTAAGAGTGCGCGCCAGTCAAGAAACATTTGGTGTACCTGCCTCCCAATAAGGCCAATATCAACTTCAAAGCCCGTCCCTCCTTAACTGTCCGATATCGTTGATTTATGGCACATTTTAAAGAGCCAAATAATGCCTAGTGATTTCAGTGAGCACATGTTCGATATCACAAAAATAATCGAATTCCAACATATTAAATATTTACGATTTTGTTCTATGGGTAACTAAAATTGCAATAGTTTTTTATTTATAAAATGAGCCATAAATCAATAATTTTAGAAAATCCATTGAGGACGGACAGGATTTGAAAGTTATCATTGGCCTTATATTTGGCCATACATACCTTATGCCTCGGTCGGTACAGGAGGAGTGTTTGTCCCAGTAGGCCAGCGGAGTGGGCAGCGCCTACACGGGCTTAAACTTAGCAGTGACTCCAGTCCTTAGCAACACCTGCTGGGAGCCATTAAATCACACTTGTTTTATAGCACTGAAACTTTCCTGTCCATCTTGGTCCTCTTGTAATCATCGGCTTGCATCATATCTCGATTCTGTCTGCAAGTTTATTTTACCTGTTACTTGGTAGTAGGAGTAGTAACACTGGCTAAGTCCTAACTAGCAATTACCTGGGAAATTACTGAGCAACTCACTTCTACAGATAAAACCATAACTAAGAGATTTTTGAAAACTCAATTGCTAACATATACAACACAATTTATATATACCACCTTTCAATATATATTCAATTCAAGTTCACAATAATAAAAAAAAAAAAACTTAAACTGTCATGAAAGAAAAATTAGCACGCTTTTGAAACTAACCCGAGGAAGACGACAGAATAAAATTATACTTGCAAAGTTAGTCGTCCCGTCAGAGTTTGCTTGTTTATAGCTCCTCCTCTTACTCTTCCTAACAGATATGCTCTCACCATCGTGTTTAAAAGGGTGGTTCCATCCAGGAAGTTTTCATGACCCTATTCGAAAAATATGGATTCATCTCCTAAATCAACAACCCCTTTACATTAACTATTTTTAGTTTAGGTTCAAACAACCCTTGAGAGAGAGGCGTTATTTTGGTGTTAAAGCGTTCCAATGGCTATTCATGATAGGAGGCTGGAAGTTATTATGTTTACGTTTGCATTTATTAGTCGTAAAATAAGATAAAAAGATAAAGCTGCACGCAGTATTTTAAAGAAAAGGGTGTAATTTTCCCAATAATGAACCTATTTAATGTTGGATGTAAGTGAACAAGTTGGTTAAAAAACTCAATAACAGCATATATATGACAAGTTTATTCCTTACTATTTTTTACATTCAAGAGGTTCCGGGTTCAATTCTAGTCCGGCCATTCTGAGTTGAATTTCCACAGATTTCTTCTCATGCAAGTTCCGGAATAAATCCCAAGTTGGCTACCGCACGGTTAAGTGGTTGATAGAACTAGGTCCTAACTTTGCCTGGTAAAACAAGTATCTTTAAAAGATCAAAAGTCACTAATTGTTGTCAATTTTCACATTGCGTTTATAAAATAACATTATACTTCAAAATATGTATGCATAATTAAACATTCAGATAAATTGGTTTGCCTCGTTAACTAAAGCAAGGTTATTAAACTTAATATACAATATACAAATACAATCTTATACAGGGTGAGTTTTAAATGAGTCCCCCCATAACCTTTTTTCTACATTTCTTAAGATATTGCCAACCCCGATCATTGTTGACCAACTTATACCTCATTTTGACTTAGTTAATACTTTTGGCCGCCATCTTGGATCCGTCATATTGGATTCAAATATTTATTTTCAAATGTAAAAGTAGGGTTGTGACCCATCATTTCTGACAGTTTTTCCACGCTGAAATCAATGCCGCAATCTGTTTTCAAATATCACCTTTAATTTTCATGAAATAGAAAGATTTATGTTTAACATTTCAAAAAGTGACAATATCATGAAAAAGAAAGGTGATATTTTAAAACATATTGCGGCATTGATTTCAGCGTAGAAAAGCAGTTGGAAATGGTGGGTCACAACCCTACTTTTACATTTGAAAATAAACTATATCAGGAACCTGACACATACTTTGTCCCTTTTAGGCAAATTTTAATGAAAAATTCTTTGTTATTTATTAAATATAGAATATAAAGTACAGATAAATCTACATAAAATTGTCTAAAATAGTTGTTTTCAGAAATATCCACCCAAATCCCTTTTTGGGAGGCACTATAGAGTCCGTTGCTACACACAGTGGTTTTGAGAGGGGAAATGCCCCCTTGTGCTCCCCACGGTTAAATTCAAACATATTTCGAACATCCTCTGTTGGTCAATGCTAACTTGACCTACATATCAAGTTTTAATGAAATTTATCCGTAAATAAGAGAAATAGTTATTTTTGTATTCCCCATAAGAATAACGTTGGGGAATAACATTCCCCTAAGTACTGCATTTACTGCTAAATGAAAATTTCAAGTTTTCTCCGCAACTAGCAATTGTAAAATAGTAATTCAAGATACTAATTTATTTAGTTTTTTGAGCTCTTTTGAATGGTGAATAGTAATATTTGTTAACATTTATGATTTTTTATGAAAAATCCAAAAAACTGAATTTTGGACATTTTAAGTCCTGTAATTTCTGAACCCGATTTTTCCCAGAAATGCAGGTGGTGTCATTTTGTAGGAAACCTAAGGCTCTACAAACCACTAAATTTTAATCAAAATAGTTAAAGCCATAATTGAGAAATTTGGATTTGACATGTTTTTTGGCAATTTTGGGGGGATAATTACCCTTAAAATCAAAACTTCAAAAAAATTGAAAAACGCCTGGAGATATCGAGGATTAGTATACCAAATTTCATAAAAATGGGTCCATTGGTTAGGGCTCTAGCTCTGTACACAACCACACGGACACACACACACACACACACACACACACACACACACACACACACACACACACACACACACACACACACACACACACACACACACACACACACACACACACACACACACACACAACACACACAAACACACACACACACACACACACACACACACACACACACACAAACACACACACACACACACACACACACACACACACACACACACACACACACACACACACACACACACACACACACACACACACACACACACACACAAACACACACAAACACACACACACACACACACACACACACACACACACACACACACACAAACACACACACAAACACACACACACACACACACACACACACACACACACACACACACACACACACACACACACACACACACACAGCACACACACACACACACACACACACACACACACACACACACACACATGCGACAGGCAGACAGACATCACGTAAAAACCACTTTTTTGGGTTCAGGGAGCACCAAAACGAATATTTCCACTAACAACTCAAATTCAAAAATGTTGACGAAAACAATACTTTCTCCATATTATGTATAGGGGGAGAAAGTAAAAATTATCTTATTTCAAAATGGCGGATCCAAGATGGCGGCCGAAAATTTTAATTTTGTCAAAATGAAGCAAATGCCACTCAACAATGATTGGTAGTAGTTCATGGTAATTATTTGATGTAATGATGACAATATGGGCATGTTTTAAGGTACCTTTAAAACTCTCTCCAAATTTCATTTATTTAATTGGCCAATATCTTGAGAACGGATAGTGATTTTCAAAAACGGATTGCGGCATTGTGTTCACCGTAAAAAATTACTTCCACATGGTGGGTCACAACCCCACTTTTACATTTAAAAATAAATAGTTGAGTCCAAGATCGGCGGCCAAAAATGTCAACTAAGTCAAAATGAAGAATAAGTTGGTCAACAATGATCGGGGGTGGTCCGGAGTCGATATCTTAAGAAATTTAGAGAAAAGTAGGGGCGGGACTCATTTAAAACTCACTCTGTATATTATTTTGTATATCATACAAACTTTATATAATTATATAATTGTCGCATGTGTTGTAACTGCGTGCTCTGCTTATTTCCACAGTGTTTCAGCCTGTCCATCCTTATAATTAAAACCCAAATCAGTTTTTAATTATTAATGAATTAATATCAAAATATTTTAAATTATGTAAATAAAGTAGAATCTTACAAAGAAGGGTTATAGAGAATACATTTCACTTACCGTATTCCTCGTGAACAGTAGAAGCTCAGACACTACCACGGCGGCTCTTTGAAACCGGTCCTTTGCGAAACTGAACCCAGTCGGTGATTATTATGTGTCTCACAGCTCGAAATGGTCTTACATTTTAGAGCTGTTAGTTCCGAATTTTACAACATTTTTACATCTATAATTGCAATTTGCGTCGCATTACTGGTGTTTTGTAAGTTTGCGAGTTACGATAAAGATTTTATTGCCAATAGAAAATTGTATCTTAACCTAATTCAATATACGGATTAATGGGACGATTTTACCCGTATCATTTTACATCAACCGTCTATTCGAAGAAATATAGACAGCGGGGATTTGACTGTTTCCCATTTTTTTACAATCATTGTTTACTTAACATTTCCATTTTAACCCCCCCTCCCTTCACCTTTACCTACCCATTTCCATTCCAATTTCCTCTACTCTTGTTACAGATAAAAACTAATCTATCATCAGATCAAAGAAATAATCATAGGATAAGAAATAATCAAAGAAATAAGCATGGGAGAAAAAATCTAATTATTCTCTAAAACTTGAAGTGTGATTTGACTGAACAGTAAAGCAGAAGATTGGATTGAAAAAATAATCAGTTCTCCGACTAAAGAAGCCCGCCGCTGCGCTGATGCAGAAGCAGTGATAAGCACAGCAGACCGAGGATAAGACAGGATCAGATGACAGATAAGGCGGTGGCACGCGCTGGGCGATATCTGATTACAAAGGCTCCAGCCGAGATACCTGCTGATAGACCCTCCCACCAGCAAGCTGCGCTACGCACTTGCTATGAATTATTCAATTTTGTATTCATGATTACATACCTTTTAGTCTTTGATCGTAATTGTAACTTAATCGGTTTCCATGGTTATAACAATTCGTTAAAATTCCAGTCAATTATTTATGTTGTTTTATCTTTATGAAACATATTCCACTCGAAAATTGTTCATACACGAAATTTTAACCACTCATTATTTTACGGTTTAACAAAAGGTTTTCCACCAATCCGAATTCAAAATGAGGTTTGGTTTTTGCGTTGCAAACTTTGTGTGTGGATTCCGTTCAAAAAGATCTCAAACAATGACTGTAGCAGATATTTCTCTTTCATTAGTGTGGCAAGGGAACACATATAATGAACCCATGGAACCGACAACGACATCTGATTGAAGACGAAAGAGGTACGTAAATCAACATTTAATCAAGGCTTGGTAATTAAAATGAAGATGAATAATGGTGGACTCGTTTTAACAACATAGTTCTATGTATCAAACTGTATTTACACAACCGCCACCTTTTTTACATCGAAATGGGATTAAATCAAACAGTTACAAAACACTTCAAAGAGGAATTAAGAGAACAAATATTTGTATAATCTATTTGTTTTTTATATCTTCTATTAACAGAATTTCTTGATTTTTGTTCGGCGATTTTTTATCCCAGAGTATTACATGTTTGGTATCGATCAAAAGCAGTTGCTCTCTAGATACGCCTTTTGACTGAAAAACGTCCCACCTTCAGGGTTCCACCCACTGGAATTTCAAAGCTGCAGTGTTAATCGTATGAAATTATTTGACTAATTACTGAGCTGATTATAATGGAAAGTTTTCAAAACGCCTCGTCTCTATGCCTTCCAGACCGGTACCAAGAACGGGGGATCGGGACATCGGCTATATTATTTTGATTTAAAAAACAATAATAATAATAATTTTAAGCTGTTGCCTTTTTTATCTCGTACACTCAAGTTTAAACAAAAATGCAATCGTTCATGATTATAGTTCAAACAAGTATTTCGAACCTGTTTCAGGAATGTAACAAGTTCACCGCTCCAGAAGGCGTTTTGCGACCCCGAGATGCACGCTCGTGCGGTCCTCAGACATGAGAAAGGCACGTCCGTCGGACATAAACCTGCGGCTCCGTGCCGTGCGCTACGGTTAACATTGTAATGTCCCTTCTGACACTGACATACTGGCCTGCTGGCTACATACATGCTCAACCCGACTATTGACGTGTCTATTGTCTGGCCGCAGCTTGAAGAAACTGCATACTTTAGTTGATTTATTAGTTTATTACGTTAGATTATATGTTATACTGGTGGGTTATGAAATACCGCAGAGCCGCCAGGTACAACTTACACGTGGGAATTTTGCGCAGTTTACGGGAAGGAAAGGAACTAGCAGGAGTGGAAAAGGGGACGGGATGAGGTACCTGCATGTTCAGCTATGGATTACTATCTTGTGGAAGACGTCATTTCTTCTGCTAAACACATACATGGAGGGACTGAGGTGAATGGTGAAAGGGAAGCTTGTCATAATGAATAGCCAAAGGACTACCCACATTCTATGAGTATCTTCATTTCTTGTATATCCTATGTTGTCCTCACAACTGGTATAAACCAGTCTGAAATACGTCCTGGGACCGTTTATTAAGTTATTTGTTATATACATTTTAGTTTATTTTGTTCCTTCAGTGATAGCGTATTGCTCTTGGCGTAGTGATCATGGCAACGGCCTCTGGACAAATGGCAGCGGCCCTGTTGAGGTAGTTGGTGTAGTCTTCATCCTTGACTTTAAATTTAATTATTAAATAGAAAGGAGTAATAAAAGAAACGTCTGTTCTGCCCTCAATGATTCATATTCTAACATAAGATTACCTGCGGTAATTTAAAAGTATGTTATGCAGATCTTTAAAGATGGGTATGTTTAAAATTCCAAAAATGCTCACGTTTAGCAAATGATATCATTGACTATAAACTGAAGATATCAATGGTATTTTTGTGGAATCTTATTATTCTTAATGTCTTATTATCTCTGAAAGACGCCGTCACAACTAGGGCGTATTTTAAGGCGAACATGATTGAATGATGAGTGTAGAGTGGGTGAGATGACTCGTGTAGCCTTGTTACTGACTAAGTCCGACTGATTCTTTAGCCAGGATAATTAATTAATAGCCCAATGACCGATGGCAGCTGGATCCAGTGTCGAACCTTCACCAACTTTTCTCCGGTGTTTGCTCAGAATCGATCTGGCGAACTTCAGATTATGAAGCGAGTATGCTAACCACTGTGCTACCCAGCGTATACAGTTTGGGAAACTTGTTATAATGAACAGCCAAAGGACTACCCACATTCTAAGACATCCTCATTTGTTGTGTCCTATGTTGACCTCACAACTGGTATAAACCAGTCTGAAATTCAAGAAGAGTTACAAAATAAAATTCTAACTGATATTCACTTTTACCCTACACCTAAAAGTTGCGTTAGAATTAAAATTGTAAATACGTTTTATAACGCTTTTTTATACAGAATAAATCGTTTATATGGGTTATTAGAGAATTTCCCCTATAGGGAAGAAGCTATTACCGTAGTTGCCACGGTAAGACCTAGGCCCGGGACCATGATAACTTTTCGTTTGAGGTCCCCAGACCCCAAAAACACAATTCGTTCGAAACTGGGTATATTTATGTCCGTGAGCACGATAACCCTCAAATAAAAAAAACAAATAATATGGTATTTCGAATTATTAAGCTTGGTTAAGAGGTTGAGGAGAAAATCCAAAAAACCTGCTCATAAAATCTCCTATGTTAATCTTATGGGAAAAAGGTTTTTGGCTTTTCCTAAGTTAATTTTAATGTAAACTTCACATTTGCTTTTACCAATCAAATCAGCTCCACAAAACAATCATTTTGGTGTTTAAACTTTGATTCTACGTCCAACCATTGCAGAGATATTCAAAGTGCTAAACACAGTACGTTGTCCAATGTTATCCTTATGGAGAATAAATAAAATTTGATATCTCCATTATTAATGAATGTATATTGATAAAACTTGGCATGTGGCGTCACGTTGTACTGGTATATTGATATTTGATAATCCCCGTAGCAGCGAACCTGCGTACTCAGCCCCCATGTTATTCTTATGGAGAATAAGTAAAATGTAATGACTCCCTTAATTATGAACATAAATTAATAAAACTTGGTATGTAGCTTCACCTTGTTGAGTTATATTGATATTTGCATAAAAACCCATTTTTTTAGTTCCTTGTTGCAGCAAACGTGCTTACTCAGCTCCCATGTTATTCTTATGGAGAAAAATTAAAATGTGATATAGTGCTTACTTATGATTAAATATTGATGAAACTTGGTATGTGGCTTCACCTAGTTAAATACTGTTTATATTTGCATAAAAAACAATTGTTTGTGTTCCTTGTTTCAGCAAACCTACGTACTCATCACCAATGTTACTCTTATGGAGAGTAATTAAAATTGTATATATCGCTTATATGTGAATATATTTTTATGAAACTTAGTATGTGGCTTTATATGGTATTAAGACATATATTATGCATTGGAAATTCGCTGAGGACGCAGGTTTGCTGTGACGGGGTATTTTGAATTTTTTACACATAATATTTGCAATAGTCAAATGTTAGTTTTTACCATTGGATTTAGCTTAACAAAACACACAATTATTATTTTATCATTCCTCTACGTCAATTGGTTACCAAGATATTGAAAGTGCTAAACACAGTACGTTGTTTAATGCTATTCTTTTGGAGGAAAAGAAAAATTTGTATATCGCTTATTTTTGAACGTATGCTGACGAAACTTGGTATACGGCTTCATCTGGTCTATTGATATTTGCTCAAAAGAATTGTTTGCCAACGGCTCTCGTAGCAGCAAACCTGCGTACTCAGCCCCCATGTTATTCTTATGGAGAATAATTAAATGCTATGTCTCCCTTAATTATGAACATAAATGAATAAAAACTGGTATACGACTTCACCTAGTTGAGTTATATTGATATTAGCATAAAAACCCATGTGTCGTGTTCCTTGTTGCAGCAAACTTGCGTACTCAGCCCCAATGTTATTCAGATTGAGAATAATTTAAATTGTATATATCGCTTATTTGTAAATGTATTTTTATGAAACTTGGTAAGTGGCTTTATGCAGTATTAAGACAAGACATTAATATCTCCATTTGAAATTCGCTGAATATGCAGGTTTTAATTAATATCTATTACGTCTTATTGGCCTTAGCCCGTGCCTCGATAGAACCACAGCGTATACATACAATAATCTAATAAGAAACGTGAAATCACGCGCCCAGAGTCCAGAAGCCAATGGAGGAGCCACACCGCTCGCTGGCGTGAGGAGCCGCTGCGTTTCCCGCGCGGTTTTTACTGCTTCGCGCGCGTGATTTATGCACCGCACGGAATGTGGGAAGGTCTCCCGCCACTCCCGCCCTCCGGCGGTGATATTACCAACTATCGGTGGCACAATCGATCTGGGTCGTATGTATATTGATACCGCACAACTAATGACTATGTCTTGAATGTACTCTCCGGAAAATAGTTATAGCGCAATAATGTATACATGTATGAATACTACCCGAGGGTTCGTTATAAGAATATCCCTGCACCAACCACCAACGGCGTTTAGGAGGGGGCTCCAGTCACGAAAATTGTTGTGTTTCTACCTGCTCCTCCCATAAGGCCAATGCTAACTTTCAAGCCCCTTCCTTTTCAGTGGATTTTTCGACATCGTTGATTTATAATTTTAAAGAGCAAAAATATACGCTGATGTTTATGGCAAATCAGGAATTTCTAATAGAAAAGTAGTAAAAACTCACCGTCAACAACAATCCTAGAGTTCATGAGTTGTGAACAATTTTTTTGCCCCTATATCCCAGAGGCATCATCAGCACAGGGTCTTCAAGGTTAAAACATGATGAACGTGAAGATCATGCCAAAAGTTAAATCGAAAACTTATATGATTATATGTATGTACTAGCCGTGTACCCGTCCTTCTTACGGGTTGTATGTCTAAATAATATATGAATTTTATAAGATTAACAACCAAATTAATTTTATAATATTTCATTGATGGACGTGAGGATGGCACAAGGCACTTTCGAAATTAATCTGTTTATGAACCACAGGGGAAAAAACTGTCGATCAGTAGTTCATATTATTCATCGATTGAACAGAGTGAAGGAGGGATGTTTATGAGATCATCTGTTTTCCAATGTCCTGTTCCCAACTTTTAAAAGGACCTAATTCAATTCCTCAACCCTTTAATTTTATCGAAAAATATTTTTCAAATTTACTGTTACGTTGAGACACTCAGTAGTTGGCTACATAAAATATCTATTTAGAGAGGCATAGATCTCGTCTCCCCATGACTCAAGCACGCAAAGTGTCTGTATGAAATCTCTAGAGAGAACAACACCATGACTCCCCATTATGGGCCATGTTGCTGTTGCTGATGGGCAAAAATAAAAATCAGGGGGGGAGCAAAAATATAAAATCGGGGGGAAGAGAAAAAATAAGATGGGGGGACATAAAATAAAAATAAAAAATCGAAGAGAGGGGAACAAATATAAAATCAGGGGGTCATTAATATCGAGGGGGGAGCGCGCAGAGTTCCCCAACTACCCCTACTCTCGCCCATTTTTTATTTCCATTATGAGAGTTGCCATTCAAATAGGGTTTTTATTTCCATAATGATAAACAGCTGTTTACAATATTTTGAGTTATAGATATAACTATTAATTCATCATCTGGTGCAATATAAATAAATACTTTGTCCATAAGAATAACATAGGATCTTTAAAACCCCGGAGGGCAGAGTCCTAAGGTGATTTCTAAAAATCCAACTAACCTAAAACCTTCTAACGCACATATAGAACACACAAAAAGTTTGATCGAAATTAGTGCACCCGTTTCCCTGTGAAAAGCGAACAAAACCGTCCAAAATCGCACGAAATCACGTTTTTGAGCGGCCACCATTATTTTTCCAAAAGGCGTATGCCGATTTAAAGTAGCCTAAAACCTTCTCACGCATGTATAGAACAAAGAAACAAAGTTTCATCAATGTCAGTGCACCCACTTTTCCATGAAAAGCGAACGAAAACCCGTCCTTGAGCGTCACCAACAGACAGACAAACAGACAGACACACAGACAGAAATTGAGATAAGACGCGTTTCTGCTTTCCTATGGTATGGAACGTAAAAATATGCAAAAATTTCATAATTCCAAGCAATGTACAAACAAAACTCTAATTTTATATATATAGGTTATATGTTTTTGTTTTAACTCTTTACATGAACTTTACGTTCATCATGTTTTAACCTTGAAGACCCCGTGCTGATGATGCCCCTGGGATATAGGGGCGAAACAATTGTTCACAACCCATGAACTTTAGGATTGCTGTTGACGGTGATTCAGTGAGCAAACTTTAGATATCATAAATAGTAATCATTCAATAAAATTCCAAAATACTCAATATTTACGATTTTAATGGATGAAATACTTGTGAGGTCAACATTTTGCTTACTGAAACCGCTAGATTTATTTTGTTCTATGAAATGAACCATATTTATCTATTTCGGATAGTTCGTTGAGGAGGGACTGACTTTGAAGGTTAACATTGGCCTTATGAGAATCAGATAGAAGCCGTTGACGAGAGCCCCCTCTTAACTATGTGGAAAAGCTGATGCTGGTGGTTACCATACCATCATTATCTGTCGTCCCATCTCCATCTTCAAAGCAAAACGGATGATTGTCAAAAAATCAAACAGAACAACTTCGGATTCTTTTCGATTTCTTCTTCTTTAGGGTGATTACTATGTTCCCTATGTTATCTCTAAGGATTGTATTTCATTTGAATGTACTCTTCTTCTCAATTGTTTTGCGGTTAGACCTTACAGCAGGCTCAGTTAGAATTACGTTGGAATTGCAATCACGACATACTAAGTACATCTATTATTCCTACTACGAACGTTAAGACGTCAGAAAGAGTGGTTTTTCGCTAGTAACTATTACATTTAACAATCAAATTCCTAAGTTTTTGCTCAGTCCTTCACCATAACCACAATGTACCTTAGTTTCTTTCCGCCTGTACGCTATTGCTGACCAGCGCCGTTTCCGGTATCATTCTGGCAGTCGCCGCTGCTGACGCTACGGCTACGTCAGCGTCTCCTCAGCTATCTGCAGCCATATTCCCTCCTCGTCCTCACACACTCTGTGTTCACAGCGCCACTCATTACCAGAGCATGCTGAGTCATCTCTAGTCTCTGTGACTTCTTAATCTGGCGAATTAGCTAAAATTAAATGTACGCAATGAGTCATTAAGTTAGTTGCAGTTGGCCAACATTGTACTGAGATCTATTAGATTAAATATATTCAGTTCAATTAATTTATTGCACTTTACATGATATTGAATTAGTCATTAACATAATCTACCCCTAACTATCCAATGGGATACTTCAAACGGGCACCTAAACATCTACACAATAAATTAATTATTTACTTAACATTTAGCTATCGAAAAAATCTAATTTATGTGAATTAAAGTTTAGACTTATCCTTACTAATCCTTCAAATGATACATGTTTAACTCGATAAACAGTAAATTGTAAAATATTTGTTCTAAAACAGTTTATGGCAATCGTTAATACTTGATATTGAACCACTGTCAAAAGCAAATATTTATTTTAGGAATGTTCCCATTGTATCTGGTTAAAATTATAAATAGCGAATTAACGATGAGAATTCTTCCTCAAGATTTCAAAAGGTGGATAATTTTAGCAAATTCACTTCTCATGGTGGTAGTTAACTATCAAATTCTAATGTGACGAGTCAAAATCTAGCAGTCTGAAAATGAAGAATAAAAAAATGTCCCCTAATTTACTGGAAAAGTAATATAAACAATATTAATCTACACTAATGATGAAGTATAGCTTCCTTCTTTCTCGGAGCTCGGAACAAACGAGCAAGTGTCATTACGCACACAGGGGCTATTATACCAGATGACTCATCGCAGTGGGGCTTAGCTACTAGCGGTTTAATGAACTACCAATCAAACTTTAATTGACTTCTTGATGCACTACGGCGACCTCTTTTGCCGGTGTAAATCAAATTTGATCACTGCGGATATTTTGACTGTGCGAAAATCTGATAACAGGCTTCTCGCAGAGGCTCTGTGATCAAAATTGGAATTTTTCATTTATCTTTTAATTTGTTTGAAAAGTCCTGCTTATTGGCAAAAACATTGTCCAGTAGTAATGTGGAAAAATTATACTATGTATTTGTGTATATTAAATATACGGTTTTTATTAGTTATTTTCTTACATTCTCTTTCTTTCTTTTCTATTTAGCTGTTATTTTGTTGCGTTTTGAAACTGTAAACAGAAATAAAGAATTTATTTTCATTCAAGCACATATCAGTTAAACGTAAAGTTTTAAACTTATCGTTCACGTCTAACACACGTACAGTAATAATTGTAGATTACGCTGAATTAATCAATAATCAAGAAACAATAAGCCTGTATTGTTATAAACTATTTACATATCTTGAATATCTATTCGAATTGGACATAAATTTATAATGAAAGTTGTAAACAGTATTAAAGTTAAAAATAATAAAAAAAATACTTAAAATTACCTTTTGTGACTTGTTGTTCCATTATTCTAAAAGATTCTATGTAAAAATTACAAGGTTAGGGTTCATTTACGCTACAGATCGTTGACACAACGACCCTCCAATACTATTGGCTACAAAGTTCAGCTAAGAACTCCCGGACGCTTTAATACTATTTAGATTAATTTTAAGTCTGCGCTCATCGTTGGTAGTCTTACTATTAAAGTAATCAACATAAATAGGTTTAATATGCCATACAATTTATTGAATAAAACCACTAACAGAAACCGAAATTTCAGCGATTAGCATTCCAATACCATGGTTCTTACTATATTGAGGCGCCTTACGCATTATTTATTTTATATTGAGAAATTTAAAATCAAATTTACAAATTAGAAACACTTGTGACATATTGATGGCGTTCAGCATATAAATATGTCTAATAGATAATGAATCAAACTTCTCTCAGATATATCAATTATTTGTAAATAGGTAAACCTACTACTTAAACTGGACCTTACAAACGCACTAGCAAACAACCATTGGTGATTTAAGGGAATCGAACCCGGACCTCACAGAAAACTATCTGTTTACTCCAGTCGGAGATAAGGATCGATTACGTGTTTTAAAATATGATCCAGTAAGGTTATAAGCGTTTTTGTTAGTTTATTCGAATATGGCGCCTGGCTCGAGGCTAGCAGTAGTGTTTTTAAACAGTGTACCAGTCAAGGTATCAGTAACCAAGCTAGCCTCGCTACAGGCTACCTCGTATTTAACTTAGGAGAGAAACTAGCGCTGGATGATCTAGACAGTACATAAATTATAAGTCATTTGGAAGAAAACCCATAATAGTTAAAGGAAAAACTATATGAATTTATAAAATTAGTATGGACAAATTATTGGTAAAATAATTATTATTTAATGTACAAATATGGAAAATAACTTTACATACTATCTTACAAATAATACCACTTAATCTTATATATTATTTCTCTAGCCTGTTTTTCTATCGCTCCGCGAGATCTTTCTTATTCCTTTATCAAATTCCATGATTTACCCCTTATTTTAAAGCTTACCTTGCCGGCTAATGACGAAAAATAGACCTACGGGCTAAAAATTTACCCCTTCTCGGAAATTTGAATAATATGAAAGATAAATAAAGGGATTAGTTCGTTGTTACAGGAGCGAAAATGTAAACAAAAGAACATCTGATCAGCTGACAAGATTCGGTTTGCAGTGCGTAATTCCGCACGGGTCGACTAGAACGTAATATTATTGTAGCACTGTTACAACTTTTCTTGTGTTGAAATATAAGAACTATATTACGCAGATTGGCCTGTTTCAGTGACCGACTTAACGATAAGCACTTCATTAAAACCCAACGTTGAATTTCTTCTAGTTTATTCAGTATTTGCTACTTTTTTTGTTAGTATTAGGGTAAATTTGTGTTGCATTTTACGTTATTCTACCAAACGTGTTTTGAATAATAAATATTCTAATTTAATTACTGTTGGGTAAAGCCTAATTATTTTATTTTCGGGCCTAATACTGGGTGAGCCAAAAAAAACGGGGACATTTTATAACTGTAATTTCTCAGCTAGTTAGTTACCATGGTTAATCATTGGTTAGCTGAACATCGTGCCTTTGTCGTAGAGTAATGAGTAAGAGTAATGAATCTTTTATTTCTACACAACGTCGGTTTCGTGCGCACTTTAACGTCGGCCGTCATGGTGTCATCCCAAATCGAAAAACTATTCAAAGGTGGATTGGTAATTTTCGAAACACGGCTTCTGCACGCAAAATCAAACCCAGTGGTTTGAACAAAATCAACCGCCAGAAAACATTGAAATTGTTCGTGCGAGTGTGCTTCATAGTCCTAAGTGCTCAGCACGTAAACAATCAACTGCTTTGGAAATTTCAAATTCGTCTGTGCGCAGAATATTACACTTATATTTAAATTTCCATCCATATAAAATGTTAATGGCACATAAACTGTACGAGAGGGATTTTGATTCTCGCTTAACAATGTGCCAAAGACTATTACAGCTTGTGAATGAAGCGAATATTCTTCAAGTTTTGGTTGTCAGATGCAGCTCATTTTGAACTGTCGGGCAAAGTTAATAAACAGAATTTTCGTTATTGGTCTGCCGAGAATCCAAGAGAACTTCAAGAACGACCACTTCATCCACAAAAAGTGACTGTTTGGTGCGGAGTGGCGCGGTTTGGCATCATTGGCCCATATTTTTTTGAGAACGATAGGGAAATCGCTGTTTCTGTAAACTCAGCACGCTATGTGGCCATGCTTAGAAATTTTCTGATGCCACAGTTACGTCAGTTAGGAATAGACCGACGCTCTATTTGGTTCCAACAGGATGGTGCTACTTGTCACACATCAAATGAGTCAATGCAAGTTTTACGTCAACTATTCCCAGGACATTTGATTTCCCGGTTTGGTGATGTTTCATGGTCTCCACGATCCCCGGACCTGACCTCTTGTGACTGTTGACTGTGGGGATACCTGAAGAGTAAAGTCTTTGTTTCGAAGCCCCAGAACATTGCTGAACTGAAGCAGCGCATAAGGAACGAGATCGCTGCGATTCCTCAGTCCATGTTGCGGAAGGTTACAAGTATGCAGAAAAGATGGGAGGCCTGTATAGATGTGGAAGGACGACATTTGAGGGACATCCTCTACCATAAGTAAATGGCAATACATTGTAAATGTTATAGTGTGGTTTGTAACATTAAACTATGTTTAGTTAATGAGTTATTTCATTTCAAAAATGTCCCTGTTTTTTTTGGCTCACCCCGTATAATATTTCACTGTTATTTTAACCTTTGACATTACAGTTTTTGAAGAATGAGATAAAATAACGTAAAATTATATTTAAATAAAAATAGCATAGAAAAATAGGGCAGAAAAAGTTTATACTTCTTATGAATAAAATCTAAATTTTAGTCACACGATGTCATGTTTCAATTTCAATTCCAGCAAGTCTATATAAATTAACTTTCTGTCCCAAATGTAATTTCACAGTTGATCGATATAGTTTTTGAATTTCAAAAAACGCATTTAACTGCAATGCGTATTAGAAACAAACAAACCAAGTAAACAAAAACTCTGATACCATTATATACATTTCCACATAAAAAAACTAATAATTCAACTAATTGTCACAAATAAACCAAAACAACTTTTTTCAAACCTTACTAGATAGTTTTTATCAAACTAACTAACCAGGATCAAATAAATTACGTCTCAAAACACTACAAAGTGTATATACACTTATACTGTACTTACATAAGACGGTAAAGACGGTAAATATACATAAAGGCCGGTACAAAGCGGTCGATTTCAACCAGTTACACCGGCCATCAGGCCCAGTCAGAGAATGACAGAATCAAAATGGTGCACAGCTAATTTGATATTGGTTACAGGAACATTAATTACAAAGCATTACAAAGAATGTACATAAACTATATCTAAACATCTGAGATGACGTACAGGTTCAAATCTGTCGTCCCAACATGGCGACCACGGTCACACGCTGGTCGGCCCACGGTACTCCGTTCCCGGACCAGTCCTGCCTACGAACCCCAAATGTTTATGGTCCATTCATCCTACAGCCTTGTTCGTTCCGCTGATTCAGTAGGGTGATTATATTATCAGCCTAACATTGAACGTGCCAGCTTCATATCAGTGGGCGCTTGTGATTTCATTTTTCAGCTACCGTATGGTGTTTTCTGAAAATTTGACATCAGCTAGTACTCTTTAGGAATCTGGGTGTTCATGATTTTCGTTTGAATCTAAGTAGAAATAATAAGTGTTATCTAACTGTAAATAAAATCATGTTTAACTATTTTTAAATATCTCACCTTGATTATGACTATAGCGCATTTTCATCGCATAACGGGAATTTCATTCGAGTCATAAAACGAAACCACTCTCTGGAAATGACTATGTGCACTTTTGTCGATTTTTAAGTGAGGACGTTAACTCTTAAATTGATGGGTATATGATGTAATTTTAGACAAGAGGGTTAATTTATGGCACTAGTTACTAAGTTTCTGCTCGGTTTTACAGTTGGTTACAAATTTTTTGCTTAGCTATATGCAGTACAAATCAAGTAACCTTCTATGAGAGATATGCATTCTAGAGGAATACATGATTGTTAGACTTGATCTAGGCTAGATATTCATAGGATTCCAAAAATATCCAACATAACCTCAAACAGCCCTTCTGTTAGAGGAGCGGTGCTCTACTATAAATCGTCTAATAGTATAAAATACCTTAAAGGAAACAAGTTCAAGAAGGAGTTGAAAAACTGGATATTTAAATGCCCATATGACTTGGACTCTCCTTTTAAAAAATCAAGGCAAACGTTATCTTACCTCTTCTATTTTAACTGTTTTAAGCCTAGTTGTAAATTTGTCAACTTGAGGTACTTGTAATAGGATATAAGGAGGTTGTACCTTCGTTAATTTGTAATTGCATGTTCTTGTTTTTGATTGACCATGTTTATGCATTGATAAATGTTTATAGACAATAAAGAATTTGAATTTGAATCCTCTACAACAAATCGGTGTGTGCATAAAAATAAAAATTGAAACATCGTCGGATGTTTTGGGAGATGTCACAACTCTATGAAAACTAATTCAATGTATGGCAACGTAAAGATGTCAAAGATAACTTTATGAGTATATTATCTGATATCGAAACTTTATGATTGAAAATGTGTGTTTCACTCCATAAGGCCCTTAAATAAGGTCCTCAATGTACAGGGTGTGAATCCGTAGGTAACATCACATATAAGTGTATTTTATTTTCATAAAACCAAAATTTTAAAAACTAATTCAAAATTATTCATTCCACTTTAGTTGCCAAGAGGCCTTTAGTGAAGAGAAGAGGTTAAAGGAGGTAAAAACCTCTTCTAGAATCTTCGAAACTTCAAATGGCCCTATTTTCCTGGTCCTTGTTGTGCTTTCCTTTCTCCAAGTACATATAAACCTGACCCCCAAAATATTCCTGATCGTTTTCTGTTTCCGCCTTTAAAACTGTTTTAAGGCGGAGTTCTTGAGTAGGGCACCGGACCTTAAATGTGATAAAACACTTGAGTTTGGTACCGGACCGTTCACCAGCCGCCATGACGCACTCGAGTCCAACACCAGCATTCAGTAACTTCTTTACACCAGACCTCGAGTAACTTATTTTAAGGATACTAGACACCAATCAAAAATACATTTTACCAAAACGCCACCCAACTGTGTCCAAAATATTTACGATGCCGCGGCAACGCTCTTCTTATAATCTCACACTCACACTCACACTCTTACTAGAGGTGGAGCTCGCGCCATTCTATGCTGATTGCACCGATAACACGACTCACTTTTATTGCCCATTGTTAATGAGTCAGTTTCCAACTGCTAATGTAAGTCGCGACGCCCTGCTCTCGTAAAACACGCGGTACGTGGATGTAATCGCTCATTGTGTCGGAAGTCTGATTAAGTAATTTGGAGGTCTTTGAAATTGTTTTCAGATAAAGAGCTCCCTGTGACGTGTAATATGATGAATGGCCTAAAACCCTCGTATACAAGATATTTATAATGAAATAGCATATTTAATCTCCAGGACCAAAAGTGACGCTTTTCAATACGAGCTCAAGTTTAACGACCGAGACGAAGCCGAGGTCGTAAAATGAGCGAGGATCGGAAAGCCACTTTTGGGCCGTGTGATGAACTATATATTAGGCTAACTACTTAACAAAACTAAAATGTTACAACTTGTTCACCTTTAAAAGTTGGATCCGCGAAAACATAGTTTGCTTTATAGACGACTTCTTGACTTCAGGCTGGCCTCGTCTGGAACAGGTTGGCTGGAGATGGGTATTCCGAAAGTCTAGGATTTCTATGTGGCTTATGGTTGTTGGATATGACAAAGCCACTTCAGTTCCCTCTGTTTATTTCCAAGAAAGTTAAAATACATGCATGGGTAGCCTGAATGCATGGGTAGCACATGGATTAACTCTCTCCATCTCGATTAATTCCATTGCACTTTATATACTTCTTATATACCTCCGGTAACCACAAAGTTGTTCAAGATTTTAGGGAAACTATATATGTGAAGGGTGCAGGGTTTTTTATCAACAATTTAAGGGAGAGAGGGTTTACGGATGTGACCATAATATAAGCATGCGTCCTCTGACTGTCTCTTCGGTGTCAAACACTTGTTCTCGGTCTGAGAAATTTAGCCTTATTCGCATTATGTCTACGTACAATTAAGACTCAATCCTCCTCTAAAGCTACACCTCATGAACTCTGCGACTCTAACACTATCTGAATACAGCGCGCGGACCCGGGATTGTGTCGTGTAGCCAGTGTCGTGCCGCTGTGACATGTGTACCCGTGACATATGCGGCATCTTGCGCCGGCGCCGGCGCGGGATCGTGTCGTGTAGCCAGTGTCGTGCCGTCGCGACATGTGTACTCGTGACATGCGCGGCATCTCGCGCCGGTGCGGGATCGTATCGTGTAGCCAGTGTCGTGCCGTCGCGACATGTGTACTCGTGACATGCGCGGCATCTCGTGCCGGTGCGGGATCGTGTCGTGTAGCCAGTGTCGTGCCGTCGCGACATGTGTACTCGTGACATGCGTGGCATCTCGCGCCGGCGCGGGATCGTGTCGTGTAGCCAGTGTCGTGCTGTCGCGACATGTGTACTCGTGACATGCGCGGCATCTCGCGCCGGCGCTCGCGGAATTCTCAGGTGTTCTCGCCCTCGGCGTCGTAACGGGCCGTTGGCTACATTGGAACAGTTCCTCATGAGAACAACGTTAATTTGAGCTTTCCAGAGTTATTTTTTAGATAATTGCAATAAGTACAGTAATTTTAAAATATATTATCTTCCTACTTTTGGTAAAAATTATAATAATTGCATATATATATATATATATATATATATATATATATATATATATATATATATATATATATATATATATATATATATATATATATATGTATATATTTTGACGAAATCTTGATTTTATCTGATCCTAAGAGAAATTTAAGGAAGAAAACTATCGTTTTCTACAGTTTGATGCCCTTTAATTGCACCTACATCATCGGCTTTTGGGCAGTCTTTTAGCGAAAAGTGCACCGGGGCAACTAGCAGTATAGCGTCTTCATCTACTGCCGAGTGTTGGATGTAATAGTGATCAATGAGTAGTTTAGCTCTTCCAATTTGTAAATTATGTATATGTGATTCGGAGTTTATAATCACTTCTTAAAACTAATTGGAGGTATACGTATACGCTACTAACCCCTCCCCCCACCACTACCTCGTAAGTAACTGCCCCAAACAAATGGACCATTTTATGTAAAGTTAAGAATTAAGAAACTCGACTGTTATTTTTTACGTCGACGCTTCGGACCTGAATCTTTTTAAGAAGTCAGAAAGAGAAATCCGTTTTTTCCTATTTCAGTACTACAGCATTAACAAAAAAAACATATTTTAAAGAAAGTAATGCATATTGATTACAACATTATACGTCGTCTTATTCAGATTCACTTTCAGACTCGATTGATCTTCAATTGTTACAATATTCATTATTCATATGGTTATTTAGACCTATTCTACTACCCAATCCCTCGGAGACAATGTTGATAATTGAGTCAATTCATCACTTTTGATCCCTGTCAAATGCTTGACTCCGGGCAACGCTTTGTCGCTTTGATCTTTCGAGATGATCAATTGATCCGTTCTGCCCCGTCCAACGGCCAGAGGCCAGACTAGAACATCATTCATAATATCTTAAGTTATTCTATTTCTATATGTTATTTCTCAAGGGTCTTTTTGTCGTTACGCCACACCTCCCTTAAAACATCATCAAAATATTGAGCCAATATTTTGTAGATTACCTGCACGGCTGAATGAGAAAATAACCACAAACAATTCAAATCCATGAAAATTATAATTCAATGGTTGATCCTCCGATGGAAAAAATTGGTATCCTCGAGAATACGATTATGACGACTCGAATAGATGAAAATTATCAATAAGAAATATCGAATGTTGAATAATATTTCGATAATATTTCACTCTGCATAATTTAAATCGAATAATCGAACCAAAGATCAACATTTTAATGACATACACATGAATAAGAATTAGGAATATATAGAAGCTAAAAATAATATTTAAATTACCTAAAATCAGGGGTGTCCAAAAGGGGGGATGTGGCGCTCAGAGTGCCATCCATAAATGAGACAATTTGTGAATCAAAATTGAAAATTTGTGAATGTACGCGAGAATGACAATAATAAATAACATTATTAGCAAACTAGTGGCTTGAAGGGGCCATAACCCCTCACCTTGCTCCAATATTCTGCCACAACTGATATTTTTACTCTTTCCATACTGAGGAAAATAAAACAACTATATAATTAGTGACACAAGATGTCAGTTCGTAAACAAAATATACACTTAATCACTTGTTGTAATGTGAACAAAGCAGACATTTTTAAATCCCCATGCTTTTCTTATGGGGGTGTTTTACGTAATTTCTCGTTTGCTGGTTATTTTTTAAGGTATACTGCTATTTTTACCGAGTCGCTGGGATCAAGACCTTTAATTTGAGCCCTCTCCCATCATCATGCGATTTGCCAAACTCCCACAATTTTGACTTAAACATTTCGCTTATAGAATTATATATAAAGATGTATTGTTATTGTACGTACATTTAGTGAATGCTCAAAAGGGGGGTGTAGAGGACATGGAGGGAGGAATTTGTTCTATGCGGGAATGTGTTGGGGGTAGTTAGAAGATAAAAATACTAAAAGTCCCTGACCCTAGCCTAGCTGCTTCAGTGGGGGGAGGGGGGAAATACCCCCTTTTTTTAGTTTTTTACATCTGCAAAGAAAACCGTGCATCGTACGGGAAAAACTGTTCTAATACAAAATAAAGAAAATAAAATTATCTACAAAAATGGATATATTAATTTGTTATGTATATGTCTTAGTTTCCAAGATATATAAACCGTAAACCGTATGAACCGTAAATATAAAACATTTGTTATAAATTGATTTTTCCCCGGGTTTTTAGTCGAATAAGTTAATAGAGTGTCCCACGAGAGTATGACACAAATACAGAATTTGGTAGAACTTATCAATAGGCGCAAAAAACTTCCTATAAACGTTTTTGTAAATCGTTTTATTTTCCGTCTATCTGTCTCTATGTGATTTTAAGTCAATGCAACATATACACTATTAGGAACCACTTGAGGTACGGACTTTAAACTTGGCATGTGTATTATAATAGTTTAGGGAATATTAGGCATTGCATTTGGCATTTCTATCTTTAACTGTTTCAAAATGGTGGCTATTTTATTGGTTTAAAGCTTAATATCTTGAAAACTGAAAATGAGTATTTGGTCTTCACATTTAAAAAATGTGAAATTTTAAGCTGAAAAGGATGGTATAAATATTATACTCAACCTATAGCTGAGAAATAACAATTTGTATGAGTAAAACCGTAATAACTATGGTAATTTCCAAAGAATGAAGATCTTTTATATTTATTGGAAAATATCTTATAAAGTAAGACATATACAGAAAAAAAGGATATAACTATAATTTTGTAGATAATTTTGTTTTCTATATTTCGTATAAGAACAGTTTTTTCCTTAAGATGTACGGTTTTCAGTGCATAAGTAAAAGACTAAAAAAGGGGTATTTCCCCCCTCTCCCCACTAAAGCAGGTGGGCTAGGGGTGGGGAATTTTAGTATTTTATCTTCTAACTACCCCCAATACATTCCCGCACAGAAAAAAACTCCCCTCTTAATGTCCTCTACACCTCTTTATTGACTGGACTATAGAGGTAGTACTGTAAATACCTATTTATAACTAAGGTATTATTTGTTCTATATGTTCGATATTTGTTCAATAATAATGTCGTCATTATCATTGTCTGAATCTGTATAATTTTTTTTCGGTTTTGGTAGAAACTTGGTGTAGTCGCGCCCAACCCCCCCCCCTCCCGTTGACTTTATTGTAGGTATGTACAGTGACCTAGGTTCAGTTCATTAACTGTCACACACAAGAGCTACCAAGGTTAAAGTTTATTTGCTTATAATGGGGGGAGTGTAACCACATTTGGGGGGGAATGGCGTCAAGAGGCTTTGGGGAGTTGGGGCACCCCTGCTTAAAACGGGAATTTAAAACTTTCTTAATGTCTGCAACCATTAAGTTTGTTACAAATGAAGTGTTAGCGCTGACCCTAAACCAACAGCTGTTTTTAAAGCCACTTTCTGCTCCTTAATTCCTCCCGTGTGCCGTATTCGGTAGTTCTGGTCGATATATTTCATCTAGTTGTGACGTCATAATCGTATTACCAAGGATCCGAAATTTCCCGACCGATTCTGGTCTGTGATTTGCACTTATTTATTTGTTAACGTTCTGGTGACACCATTTTACAGCGACAAGTAAAATTAACTCAAACCATGTGTTTAGTACACAAGACTAGTACTACTTAGAATTTAGGAGTAGATGAATTAAAGTCGTTACATTTCTTCAGTGTTTATTTTTTAAGTTTTCTAGTTAACAAAGGGAAATTATAACTCCCTGGATAACAAGCACACGCTTACTGCTCTCTTTGAAATAAAATTACTTAGTCACAGTAACATGGTTCAGATATAGTGAGAATATATTGAATAATCTAAAAACCAAATTTGTTCAGTCACATTTTTTATTTTTTTACTGGTGAATGTAAGTGACAAATGTATTGGAGAGAAAAACGTGAACAAATACGAACCCGCATTGACCTTGGCCATCGGGCATCTAATTAGATTTGACAGACGACGTCCAGCCGCTCGCAGGCTGAGGAAGCAAAAAATAAACCGAACATGTGGAAGTATTTCTAAGTGCATTCAACTATGTTTGAAAAACTTGTCAATTTTTCAATAAGATTAAACTGCACCACAAATCAATTTATACTGTGTTCGATAAAGTAAAACCGTAACAGCGATTTTTGAGAAACCCGTAATGCTAACCCGTATGCATTACCCTCATTAAAATGTGACAACCCTTAAGGTACAGGGTCTTGAGAAGAACCGCCTCCACTCTGTAGACATCATACTTGAATGAAACCTATTGATGAGCGAGAATATTTGTAAAAGTAAAAGTTTACCGTTTATAAATTTTTTCTTAAGATAGGTATATAAAAGCTTATAGTTTTCCTTATATTTCTCATTTTCATTCCCGTGGTGTGGACTTTCATTTGGGGTCAGTTACGATGCCATAACAAGTTCTTTGAATGCTGTAACGTAATATACAGATAAGGCCAAAGTTAACCATAACAACAACAAAAAAACAGTTCAAAATTAAATAGCTTCCTTGGAAATACATAAGGTTGCATGTTACCATGATCAAATATTACTTAGTTTGAAAACAAGGCAAATTTTTTGAACAGAACTCCATTAATTCTGAACCGATTGACGACTGACGTACCAAATAAATTGCCTCGATCCGTAGTTGTGCAAAGTGGTTGTCAATTTTCGATACCCCTATTCTGAAGGGCACAGGCCGCTCTCGAAGTGTGATTTTTGCCAAAAGAAATAAATAACATGGAGACCAATCTAATTAAATTGCATTCTAAATCAGCTGTATAAAAACACAGTTTTACAGTAGCTACATATGTGAAATAATAACACCAATTACTGAAATAGCAAAACAAACTCTTTTATTTAGACTCAAAATGGAACAACTTTGCTCGGTTTCAAGCAACAAACCCACTAGTTACCTTAAAATTGATCTTGTATTGAGACAATGTTGTACCGGTATCTGCCCGTAGTTATGGGTCAACAGTACACGGCAAATAAAACGTATCCATACTTCCACCTAGAGGATGAAGTGTTTACGTGCAGTTTCGAGTCGCAGCACAGCTCGGGTCAGGTGTCTGGTGCGATCTTATCTGTCGAGTTGCCTCCGATTTGTAACCGATCATCAGAGAGCGGACTCCAGCTCTACATCTTCGCTGATGAACGATCGAGTTTAGGTTTATAGATGCAGAGGTACATATCTCAATGCTGCGTGCTGTGTTGTTATCGGTGATGATCGCCGTAGCGATGTATGGTTTGCTGATCCCATAATTTATGCTGTAAACGAAACGCCGCGCCGTCGCGTCGTTGAACCTGCTTTCATTAATAAATGGTTTGTAATTTCTTGCCCAAGCCATACCTGTATCAGAAATGTTGATACAATTTCTTTCAGGCCTAAATATTTATGACGAGTGAGTTTATGGTTTAAAACGTAATGAAATAATTATGTTTTATTGTTCAAACAACCAAACATTACCAGAATACGTTACTTGGGTTTACTGGTTGGGTGGCATAGTCATAATAATCAAATTCCATAAGCGTTTTATTGTAATACTGACCGCAGCTTCATTAAGAGCTAGCTCCAATCACGAAACATTTGGCGTTCCTCCTATAAGACCAATGTTAACTTTGAAAGCCCGTCCCTCTTCAACGGGTTATCCTAAATCGTTGATAAATGACTCATTTTTAAGGTAAAAAATACCTAGCGATTTCAGAAAGCAGAATTTTGATACCTCAAGTAAATTAATCCATAACCAAAATCTCAAATATTAAATATTTTGGAATTTTACCGAAGATCACTATTTGTGATATCAAAATTCTGCTCACTGAAATCGCTAGGTATATTTTGTTCTCTAAAATAAACCATAGATCAATACTTTCGGATAATCGGGTGATGAAGGACGGGCTTTAAAAGTTAACATTGACCTTTTGGGAGAAGAAGGCAGAGACCCCCCCCGCTGACTGGAGCCCCCTCTTAATTGAATCTACTCCTATAGAGATAAACTGTGGTATAAGTTGACGTTAGAGCTTGAAATTCAGATACTTTTTTAAAGATCGATTTCAGACTTTTATAGAGCGAAAATTGTTTATGGATCAAATTAAGAGTCCATAGAGAATCTCGTGACCCTACCGCAACATTGGTTTTTTTACAAATTTTATTACAAATTAGAAGGCATTAGCCGAATAGACATGTCTTTCTTTTGGGATTTTAACTTTTAACAGACATCAAAGGGAAATAACCTGCAGGGATGGAAAATGAAGGAAAGATACAGCTAATACCCCAAAGGACCTTTTTTTAACATCTGGACCAACCTGAACAACCCTAGGTCGATTCACACTCTAACCTCGATGACCTCTTGGGCCAACCAAGACTTCCCTTCCTAGAAACTCTCCAACCTATTTGGCTTCAAGAATCCGTAAAGGCCCTCCAACCTGACAGACTTAGAGTGGGTCAACTAAAGGTCCTTCCTTCCATGGTTCCCCTCCAAGTTAGAACCTTAGGTAAGGGAGATCCACTATCCCCTCCAATATCTTAAACTTGGTGATAAAACGCAGTCAGGTCTCGTACTTGATCGAGAGATCCTAGCTCAATGTAACTATATCACTTGACCACACACTTGCTTACGTAGTCTGCCAAGTGATCAGATCGGTGTCCAGTGTCCGCGACATGAGCGGTCGTCTTAAGGATTGCGTGTCGCGACACGTGCGTGCGTGCATGCAAACACGCCGCGTGTTGTGTCGTGGTCCCTGCGGCTGCGGCTGTGAACACGACCTTGGATGCCTCGCAGTTCTGGACCTCTCCCACTCCCGTCTGTGTCCAATGTCCTGTAATAGGTTGGCTTGATGACTTGCAAACTTTTGATCCTAGTTTGTCTTATGTTTTTGGTAGCAATACAGTTTGAAGTCCTGCTATCATCTGGCGTTAGAAAAATACAAAATCTTTAAAGATTAGGGGTTAATACAGAGAATAAATAATCTGTAAGGTAAACATTGCTGAAAGCAAATAAAAGGAATCAGTTTTGGTTTATTTTGATCGTGTTTGTGATTGTTGTGACTTTTCAAATATTGCAATAATATACTCTCCAAATTATTGGGGAAGGGCAACTGCTCCCCCTTTCACTCCCTGAATTTCATTGATCACAACTTCACTCCCATTATGATCACAACTATAATTACAAAAATGTTACGAGATTTTGTCCAACCCTTCGATTAAAGACAGGCACAACTCATTAATTTTCATGAAGCTCATTGGTTTCTCCCATGACTAAGACAAAAATTGATGACATTTTGTATTTTACTGTACTCCCTTTGATGCTTCAATAGGTCGGTTTTAAAACAAAGTATGCAAGAGCACAGAACCTAATTTTTGTTGCAACAAATCAGCACTTATTTAGTTTCACATTTAAAAATAATAACCTTCAATTCAATTCCATCCGGTGCAGTGTCATCCACACACACATAACGCAATACAGGCCTGGCGGGTGATGTGAGAATATCGCAGCGGCAATCTGGAGTGTTTTTGTGGAATGAGCCATCAGTGACGTCACGATCAGCTGGGAACGCTCACAGCTGGTCGCCAGCCCGCCACTCGCCGCTGCCCCGGCTTTCTTGATTTATCGTCACCGTTCCGCCTGTTGTATGCAATATTCTGCAACCTCATCGTACTCTATCGGGATCGGGATCGGTCATCGGGATTGTTCACGTTTTAAATGGAAGAGTCAAAGAGTCTGGGCTTATGCAGGGATTTATGGAAAATACTATAATAGGGCTTAATAATGGTGGTAATATTGTGAATGTAAGTAACTATTTTCGAACATAATTTCTTCAAATATAATAAAATAAATGGTATCAGGAAACTGACACATACTTTCTCCCTTTTAGCCCAACTTTAATTAATAAATTACTTTTTATTTACTAAATATAGAATACAAAGCACGGTCGAATGTATAGAAAATCTTGTAAACAAGTTGTTTTCAAAAATATCCACCCAAATCCCTGTTTAGGAGGCGCTACATAATCCATCGCTACACACGTGGTTTTTAAGAGGGAAAATGCCCCCTATTCCCCCCTCAGCGTTTTAAGGGGCAACATATTTCGAATTTCCTCTGTTGGTCAATGCTAACTTGACAAGCATATTAAGTTTGAACGAAATTTATCAATAAATAAGAGAGAAATAGTAATTTTTGTATTCCCCATAAGAATAACATTGGACAACGTACTGCGTTTACCGCAAAATTTAAATTTAAATTTTCTCCGCAACCAGTAATCGTAGAATAGTAATTCAAAATACTAAATTATTTAGTTTTTTCGCTCTTTTTAATGGCGAATAGTAATATTTTTTTATATTTATGTTTTTTTAATGAAAAGTCAAAAAAACTGAATTTTTGATATTTTAAGTCTTGTAATTTCTGAATCCGAATTTTCACAGAAATGCGGATGGTGCCATTTTGTTTGAAAACTAAAGTTCTACAAACGACTAAAGTTTAATCAAAATCGTAAGAGCCGTTTTTGAGGAATCTTGATTTTTCATGTTTTTTGGCGGTTTTGGGGGGATTACCCTTAAACCCTTAAAAATCAAAAATTCCAAAAAATTAAAAAACTCCAAGAGATATCGTGGATTAGTACCTACATACCAAATTTCATAAAAATTGGACCATTAGTTAGGGCTCTAGCTCTGTACACATCCATACAGATAGACAGACAGACAGCCACACAGACATCACGTAAAAATCACTTTTTTGGGTTCAGGGAGCACCAAAACGAATATTTCTCCTAACAACTCAAATTCGAAAATTTTGACGAAAACAATACTTTCTCCATATACTATGTATAAGGGGGAGAAAGTAAAAGGGGGGTTTGTTTTGATTAATTAACACACGAAGGTGTTCTGTGGAAAAAGCGTATGATTTTTAACCAACTTGGCACAAGAGTTGTTACTATAAAGTGTTGCAGTATTATAATAACAAATTATTATTCTTTAAACTAAAATATAACATGGTTGTATATAAATGGTTGGATAACAATAAATTATGTTGATAATATAATTTTTTATATTACATTATCTTCTTCGGAAACCAAATTTAACACGTTGCGCGTCGTTCTCCACAATTTCAATTTTTTAATTTGATGTGTAGCAAAGCATCAACAAATTGTCATATTCCATATATGTTAACTCAAGTATGTCTTTCAGAATAGAAATTTGGGGAAGTGGGCCACAAGCCAAAATAATTGGTATAAAAAAGTAATAATAATATTTCATAATAAAAATAAAATACCTTTTTAATCTAGCAGTGTTAACACTTCCAGGTTTTTATATTTACTAGCTGATTACCGGTGCTTCGCACAAGGATTCAGGAAAGAACAGCTGATTAAAATGCCTGCCTGCTGCAACTACATCTGTTTCTGATCCATTAAACCTATCGCCCATAAGAATAACATTGCAAATTTAAGGGCGACTGAGGTGGAGTCCTAAGGGGCTGCCAAGATTGGTATGCCTATATGTAGCCCAGATAACTTATCTACCTACATGCAAATTTTCAGCTCGATTGGTTCAGTAGTTTTTCTGTTAAAACGGGACATACAAGTCGACAGACAGACACCACTTTTCTTTTATAAATGTATAGGATTAATTTATGATCCGTGTAAAAGTGCCTTTTTGTGATTCTGAATACGCAAAACTTGTTTATTGTTCAAGTGTCAGGAACCAAACATTTTTAATCCTCAAAATAAAAGTAAACCCGTTTTAGCGAATTTCTCCTATAGGGAAGAAGCTATTACCGTAGTCGGCATGGTAAGACCTAGGCTCGGGACCATGATAACTTTTCGTTTTTGACCCAAAAACACCATTCGTTCGAAACTGTATATATATATATATATATATATATATATATATATATATATATAATGTGTGTGTGTGTGTGTGTGTGTGTGTGTGTGTGTGTGTGTGTGTGTGTGTGTGTATGTGTGTGTTTGTGTGTGTCCGTGAGCACGATAACTCTCGTAAAAATGATCCGATTTTGATTACATTTGGTATAAACGTGTAAAGCAACATTTATGACTTTAAGTTCGAAAACCAGCCAGATCGCTTCATTGGAAGGGGTATTTTGGGGGGTTTTACCCCAAAAATGGGTTTTTTGATTTTTTTACAAATAATTTTTGAAATAGTCAAATATTAGTTTTTACCATTGGATTCAGCTTAAAAAAACAAACAATTTGGTATTTTGGTCATTTCTCTACGTCAATTGGTTACCGAGATATTGGAAGTACTAAACACAGTACGTTGTCTAATGTTATTCTTATGGAGGAAAAGACAAATTTTATATCTTGCTTATTTATGAACGTATACTGACGAAACTTGCCATACGGTTTCATCTGGTTGTGGTCTATTGATATTTGCTCAAATAACAATTGTTTGCCAAAGGATCCCATAGCAGCAAACCTGCGTACTCACCCCCATGTTATTCTTATGGGGAATAATTAAATGCTATGTCTCTCTTAATTATGAACATAAATTAATACAAATTGGTATACGACTTCAACTAGTTAAGTTCTATTGATATTAGCGTAAAAACCAATTTATTGTGTTCCTTGTTGTAGCAAACCTGCGTACTCATCCCCAATGTTATTCCTATGGAGAATAATTAAAACTGCATATATCGCTTATTTGTGAATATATTTGTATGGAACTTGGTAAGTGGCTTTATATAGTATTAAGACATTATATCTCCATTGGAAATTCGCTGAGTATGCAGGTTTGCTGCGACGGGGGTATTTCGAAAATTCGTTGCATTATAAAAATGTTGAAAAATGTTTAAGTTTTAAATAATTAACTTAGTTTAAAACTTTGCTACTCTATCCTAATTTCAGTTCACCCTTCTTTTCTATTGGGTAGAAGTATGTTGCATTAACTAAGAGAAATCTGAAATTAAATCGATTTTTTAATTTAAGAAACCTATAACGGAACGAGTAAGAGTCAAAGGTTTATATTCTATGAAGAGTTCTATGAACAATATATATTTCGAAAGTTATTATTGTTAACATAGGCTAATGTTGTCACTGCTATAAAGTTATTATTAACTTAGTTGCTATATCTTAAGTTATCATTGGTTATACATTTTTAAATTGTAAAAATATTAAGCTATCCAAGAACAATATTTTTACTTTAAAATTGTTATAATGTTGAAAATGTTTAAGTTTTAACTAATTAACTTAGTTTACAACTTTGCTACTCTATACTAACTACAGTACACCCTTCTTTTCTATTGGGTAGGAGTATGTTGCATGAAAATAAGATTGTTTTACGTAAACTTAGAATTAAATTATGCTCTGCTAAATTATGTGACATATGTGGCTCAAAAATAATTTAATTTTTCTCATTTTTTACGAAAATTATGGACAGGGTGTATCTAACGACCCCGTGATTATAAAGGGACATTAAGCCCACACCGCGGGTAGATTGCGACCGGATAGATTGTATATCGTAGTTAGCCGTAGTCGGTGGGCAGGGTGAGGATGATTGGTGATCGGAGCTACAATCCTTCTATTGGTCACACCTCAGCAGGGCCGATCCTTCCATGGCATTATACCACCTCGCGTAATAATATCCCCTGGCCGTGACAGGTTTGGTGTGATGACGCATCAACGGTCGTATTATGCTGTGATTATCAATTAATGATGCAATCTATACATAAAGCTTACGGGTCTTTGACTTTTAAGACGTTCAAATTTAAACTCGACAACAATTTTTTATGGGAAGTGTCCCGAAAGACTAAAGTTTTGTGCATAATTATTTTAAGAGCACTGATAGAATATTGTTATCCACGTACACTGATTTTTATCTCTCTCCTCACCAGCAATTTGTCAATAATCATAGTTGGAAAAGTTGGTAAACAACTGTATTTGTTTAGTCCCTATTAAGAAATTTATGGTTGGAAAATGTTTCCAAATGACTGAAAACATTAAGTTTTCATCAATGATCATAACTATGGTCAATGAAAATAATTAACGTTCATGTTAGTTTAAAATATTTCTCTATTGACACTGAGGGGATTTGTCACACGTTTAGTGTGCAAGGTGCATGGGTAGATGCTCAGGACACAGCGATTGTATTGCGTTGGTTGAGATACAGACATTGCATTTTCTGGGTGGAAATGCAGATATTGCATTGCATCTGTGGATACACAGACACTGCAGGGCACTGGTGAAAGTACATACACATGTCAATTTACTGAGCACTGCGTTTTACTTAAGTCATTAATCCTGCTTAGGAGGGGTTTTTCTGTTATGTTGGAGGGTCATAAATCATTGCATCATTGACATCATGATTATATAAACCTCTTAAGTCTAGACTGATAATTTCACTTACACAATTTCTGTGTGTATATATTACATAGACAAAACGTTTCTACCTTTTGTGTCCCTGAAAGCGGCATCTCTTCACAGACTCAACTAATACAAAACCACTTAAAGGAAGGAAAAAAAATCAATTATTTTTCCTGATGGAATTATGGTTTTCATCTCGTGTTAGATTAAATATAATATAAAACCTCCTCTGTTACCGACAAAGAAAGGAACCATATTCTATCATCCGGGCTTGGCTGGGCAGACAGCAAATGACAAAGCAATACAGGCTCGACAACAGCAAATAAAAGAAATCGCTTTGTAGGCGTTCATTAAAATCGCCATTAGGATTAGTCTCAGTGCGTGATGTCAGTGTTGCCAACCAACCATGGTGACAGAGCAGGTATGCCAACCTCACAACGTTATTTTTTAGTCTTTCTGCAACATGATACGTTTGTACTGACGTTTGTTTATTAGGTGATATGTTAACATAAATAAAGCATTTTCTTTTATTAAGAAAAATCATTAAAGGACATTTAACAAATATGTCTTCGGTTTTCCAGCCCCCACCCTAGGCTATAATAACCCTAATATCACTCCCTAAAAATACTTTATGTATTAAGTAAAGGTTGTTTCATAACTCTTTACTCAAACGTCTGTAAGTTGTTTCTTAGGTCAAAACCAGCTGTGTTTAGTAGTTTAAACTTATGGTCTGCCTCACTCCATTTTCCGTCTGTATATGTACAAGATCCCTGCAAACGTTCTATTAACGTACACAGCGTCACTTACAATAAACCTAAAAGGGAATTTCATTTTCATCATGTGATACGGTGCTGTTTGGTTCCGCTATAATAGTATGAAAAACAACCAGTTCAATCAGTGCAAAGAATAACAGAATAAAATTTGAAGGATTTCTGTGTCGTTTCCATGTAAGTTATAAATAAAGAGTTATTTTCACGTCAAAAATGACTTATTCCTTTTTAAATTATGAAAATAACTGATAGCGTAATCAGTTAAATCATGTACAACACAACATGAAATGAAAATGATACCAACGTAAACAAAATAATATTAAATCACTCAATTACTGAATTCCAATAGGTATAACCATAATCCAAAACTGCACTCCAGCAATCATCCAACCACAGCGAGGTTATTTAGTATGATCTCCAGCTCCATTTGCATTACGCCGGTGTCGAAAGTGGAGGTAGCCGCTCCCAGTTGTTGATAACTGCGGTCATCGTCCTCTATGTAAACATAGCTCTCGGCCGCGTTACTCTATGCACACCACTCTCCCAGCTGCGTTACTCTATGTACACCACTTGCTGTATACCCGCCAGTTTATGGTCTGATACCCGTTGTTCGCGTAGATTGGCTTACTAGCTACCGTGTAATAGGCCATTGTTTGACAGGTGGTTTAAAATTATAATTTTATCTCGCCAATAAAGTTTCTGAGTTAGTGTTCCTTCGGTGTTGCGTGCATCTTGGCGTTTAACATGGTTAAAATAAATGGCCGAAAGGTTGTTGGTTGTTGGCGGAGTTTTTTTTCTGTGTGAATGAGGAGGGGATATTTGATTTTAATTTATGTTTATATAGAGTGATTCCTTATATAAGGAATTTTAACCACTGTTCATAAGAGTAGTAGAATAAGAACATATAAATATAGCTTCAAACTTTAATCCTTTAACAAATGAAGTTTTCTTATAAAAATGACCCTATATTCATTTGATTTTAAAGGAATAAACATAGTTTTAGGATTACAAATAACCTGTTCTGTGAATAGATAAATCAATTTTGACCATGTCGTAATATTATTTTTTCTCATAATCAAATAAACACAATCCCAAAAACAAATAACTTCTTCTTCGATAAAGTATTTCAGAAAGCTTAAAAGCTTAGTCCATAAACAAATCCCGCTTGACTTAAAGAGGAAATCCGAATTACCAATCAAGTACAACGTTGTATTTTAAGGTGAATATTAATTAACTTTTAAAGTTGAAAAATAAGTGAGACCATTTGCGGTTACCATAGTAAAATAAGTTGAAACCTTTTACAGACACCACAGTAGAATAAGTTGAAAACTTTTACGGACACGATAATAAAATAAGTTCAAACCTTTTACGGACACTAAAGTAAAATAATTTCAAACCTTTTACGAACACTAAAGTAAAATAAGTTCAAACCTTGTATGCACACTTTATAGTAAAATACGTTTAAACCTTATACAGACACTTTAGTCAAATAAGTTGAAATATTTTACAGTCTCTATAATAAAGTAAGTTCAAACCTGTTATGGACACTATGGGTTTGCTCTCCTGGCATCACGCCGAGCAGGAATGGAATTGCTTACAACAAAGATGAGACCCCGGCAGCCGCAATTGGCCACTTGACTGACATTAATGGACCAGTTCTGATGTCGAGTAGTGACTCATTTCGTTTGTGTCAGGATACTCTCTAATTTCTTTATACAAGTGCAAGGACGTTCATGAATCATTTATTTGGTATCCGGTTGATATTGGCTACAATTACCGTATTTGTTTGGCTATCAATATTTTGTTATGAGAAGGAAAGATTGTGAACCCGTACAATCCCGTTATTATGGTCTCTTTGAGACTCCATAATATAATAATTACGCTAGTAGTAATAATCATAATAATGTATCAGCCTTGACAGGAAAACTGCATTGAATTGCATTTTCAAATATTTATTCACTTATATATTTACCTGAATTAAAAATCCACGTAACTGCCCTTTAAGCAATTTTCATAGGAGGGACAAAACGAACTTTAACGTGAAGATTTCAAATTTTAGAGTACAAACAAACCAAGTTTTTTATGAAAGTTTATATGTTTTGTAGAAAGTGAATTTTGGAGTTACGCTGTTTGGTGGTTATGTTATTTTGGAGTTACCAAATGAGTGGTGTAAACTAGCCAGTGTAGGAAGTGGAATTGGAGCGTTTGTGTTAAATATATGTTTGTGTTAAATATGTGATAAACATGTCAAATGTTTATTCCATGACGATTTGTAAATTCGTTGTTGATGTGAGGTTTGTCTAGGATTGAGTATGACATTAAAACCAACCCGATGATACAAATATCTGAAAACAGTATCTTTGGGAGATGAATGGTTTTCTAGTTAATTATGCAACGCTATTGCATTTACAGTCTGTATGCACACACGGCATTTAACTGTTGTTAAAATTGGGTCTCATTGATTTTGAAATTAAACTGCAAATTTTGAAATTTTAGATTGGCAAACTCTGAACACTTCTGGATGAAAAAATATGTTCTCATTGTTGTTAAATGTTTTTTTTATTGTTCTTGATCTTTTTCATTCTTGAAGAAATATTGTATGGAATAACCGTTTTTTCTGTTAAAGTTATTTTAACGTTCCTTTGAAGTCGTTCGTCTTCATGTTATGGAAAAAATTGTGTAAATGATTTTATATTTTAATCCCACTTCGAGATAAATGCTTTTTGTAAATGTTGTTCTTTACAAAATTATCAGTAGGATTGTTGATTTACTTATTCTGTTCTGTTTGAATTATTTTGTATTGATTTTTACGAATGCGTGATTCAATTTATTAATTTATATAAATTGAGTAAAATGTTAACAGGCCCTAAGAGCTGGATATTCCTTTTCAAGATTCATTCATTTTCATGTAAATACTTAAAATTAATACTGTGTTTTACGTGGAAACCATAACAAAACACACTTTTACACCCAGACCTGAGGAGTGTATAAAATATCCCATTTTCAGCATTTTTGGTTGCCTACACCATTTTCTCCAGTGCTCTCGATTCTTCTATTTGCAAAGTTTGGTGATCGTCCAATTAGGATTGATGATGATAGTGTTGTCTGATATCAACTAATGACAGAGAAGACCGAGTATCGTAGCGACCCTGCTCGCACAACTACAGCTACCTGCTGGTTGGTACTTTCGGGATTCGTCAGCTTCAAAAGCTGATTAGGAACTTGTATAATTATCACATATGATGTTAAAAAGCTAGTCGCCGACATGGATTAACTACCAATCTGAATTACCTCCTTCGTCACCGAGACCAACAGAGCCGGATAGGTTGTGTCACCATACTAAAAGGGAAAACTAAAACTTAAACTAAAACTTCCGTAGATGGAAATTACTGAACGATAACTTATGGAGGTGGATTTTATACCATACCTAACAAGTTGTCTTCAAAGAACTCTTCAAGATCACCAAATTGGTGTCAACCTCACTTTATCACTCAAGCATGGGTTTCTCTAAGAATTTGACAGTAATGATCCTGACTTCATGAAAGTCATATACCACTAAGAGCAAACAACTTGTCATGTTGCATAACAATTTGACTTCGAGATCATTGCCCCCACAACCCAAATACAGTCACAGATAACCCAGAGACGAGTTATCGCGGGTCGTTCCGCCACCGTCGCTGCTGCCACTTCCGCTGTTGAGATACGCTCACCCTCCGATCTCCGTCCTCCGATCTCCTCGGACTCCGCCCTTCTTACTGCTTTCTGTTACACCACACAGTTGTTGATACTTCGCACGTTTAAATATCGAATTCTGATTATTCGTTCAACCTGAAGTTTGGGAGCATGTTAAAAGTCTTCCCGGAAGCTGCCAAAAGTAGTGAGGAGCAGTTATTCTTCTTGGCGAATCGACTCATTTGAGTGATTCGATGATTTGTTCGATTTCAAAGATTCGTTCGCGAATCGCTTATCACTAACTGGAATCCATTCTGAAGTTTAGTCCTTCAGGAGCAATGTTAACTATCGTGATATCCTTTGACTAAAACTATTGACCATTTGTGGAAGAATGTAAACCTTTCATCTATGGAAGATAATTAATTTACTCCACCATATAGTTGAATTGATTTGATTAACGGCAAAGTAAAATATACCATATAGCAGTAAAAATATCCTTCAAACCCTGCCAAATGGCAGACAAATTAAAAAAAAA
This sequence comes from Allygus modestus, assembly GCA_963675035.1. Classification (NCBI taxonomy): domain Eukaryota; kingdom Metazoa; phylum Arthropoda; class Insecta; order Hemiptera; family Cicadellidae; genus Allygus; species Allygus modestus. The sequence continues at coordinate 127,146,028 of OY776112.1, read as the reverse complement.
ACTCTGATGATTAAAAAATACACTAGTATGCAGACTAGATAGTAGCCAGTGCTAATTTTATTTTTCAACTGAAAAATAAATTTAAAACTAACAATAAATTTAATTTGAGTTCCCTTGCACTTTATTAAGACTCTGTTAACAAGATTTTATTCTAAAATCAACCCACTAGCGATCATTCATGATATTTCGTAGCTCTTTACAAGTTTAAAACGCCGCTTTTTCCAACATATACATCTATTCTACTACACGCTATTCTATCAAGGCGATTTTTGCGAGCAGAACTCCTCCGTTATTTCTGTACCGATTTTGACAATTGGGGTATCAAATGAATGGCCCCGATCCTTAGTTGTGCAAAGTGGTTTTAGATTTTTAACTCCCCCATTCTGAGGGCTTCCCTTAAAGTTCGTTTATAAGGATAACATAGAGAGACATTTTAATCCAACTCCATTCTAAAAAAGCTGTGTATACAAGTTTACAGCTACAGCTAGATTTACAGCATCAACTTACGAGCTGAGAACATGAAATTACTGAAAAAGTAAGACAAACTATTTTCAGATAGGATGGAACAACTTTACTCGATTTCGAGCAATAGGCCAGGAGCTACGGTAGGCCCCGTATAGGCCCGCTAGTATTTTATAAAACCCATTCTTTGCTATATTTAGGCGTACTCTATAATCTGTTCCTTCCCTGTTTTACGATAACACTATTATATTTTACAGATTATTTTTATTTACAGGCCTGTAAAGGATGTTCGAACCCGTTCACATGCGACTGCTCCGGCATCAAGGGGGAGCAAGGGCTGCCTGGGATCCACGGCCTGTCAGGGGTCGAGGGGCCTCCTGGGGAGATCGGGCCGGATGGGCCTCCGGGTCCGAAGGGCGAGAAGGGACGCATGGGAGAGATCGGCGAAACTGGCGAGAAAGGATACAGAGTAAGTAGGCCTACACACCTATTTTAAACATTCTCCAACTGCTTGCTGATACCATAGGATTTTATATAAGTCATTTAATATTTTTTCTTAGCGAATTATGCTTTGAAACAAATGTTTAGGGGATTCTTGAGAGAGTTGACTCTGGCTTGAGTCAGTTAAAATGTAATAAACCAAAGTGGGTTTAAAATGATCAGTAATGGATATGTTACCTGGTTAGTTGTCCTCAATCGATAATTTTACATGTTTACGGAAATCAATTTCCCTCCTGATTAGGGCATCAATCGATGTTAAACATTACTTCTTCATTGTATTAACTTATGAGAGATTTGGCAGTTAGAAAAATATAATGATCAAATTAATGAAAAATAATATATTGATAAAGGGCGAAGGAGCATCAAATATTCTGTTTGTCACAGTATAAGTATTTAAATATGCAGAATGTTAAAACAGTAAACTGGTATTTTACCAGTGTGCTGGTTGCATAATTCTCATTAAAGTGGTGTCTTTAAGTATAGGTCCTAAATGCTCCGTTTCCCATTTATCTGACCCATTTTCTTCCCGATTTCTTATTTCTACTAAATAATTTATATTTCGAGAATGGTTTGACTTGAAGATTTCAAAGTTGGTAGGCCTGTGGCTCTTATCTTGATCAAGGCCTAATTACAGTAAAATAATCGGCTCATTTCTCACTTAATCAGCTCATGCACTTATCAGGCATTAATTTAAACATGTTAAATACAAATTATAAAAACCGTAAAATGTACAAAAAACTTTAAAAATATGTTTAGCCTATTAAGCCTATTATTTATATTTGTATAACTGGAAAAATAATCGAACAAAGGATAAAAAAGTTGTTTAATATTAGAACTTGTATTCAACAATGCAAATAACACTTGGTCATTTATTTGCAACACTATAATAATTGACGGTGTTTTACTTTGACCCTTTGTCTGTTTGATTTTACAGTTATTATTCCGTACAAAAGGGAACTAAATGAGCTTCACATGAAAAAGTGTGAGGCTGAAGTCTTTGGCTATATCTTCTATTGTCCCTTACTTATAAAATTAAACTGCCGTGAAATTTCAAGTATACTTATGTAGACTAATATTTCCAGATATTCTTATTTTTCAAATCTTATTGTGAAAAGCTTTATATTACCAACATGCTTCGCAATTTATTTCTGGAATTCCGTCTCACTTATGACTTAGCAAAGTATTAACTATTTGCTTAACCAATTACTCATTTAACCACATTTTTATTCAAGTGTATTTGTTTAGGGAGATGCTGGTTTTCAAGGAGCTCAGGGAGTGTCCGGGATACCTGTAAGTAGATTCATGTTTCTTACTTAGTATTAAAACCTTTTTCACGTTTAGTCTTCATTGATATTTTATAGTGTAGGATATATTAAAAATTGTTTAAATGAGGAAAAATATTTTACTTGAATTACTAATTTAACTTATTGTAATACAATTGTATTCTTCAAAAAATATGGTTTAATGAACACTGACTTACATTTTTCTTGATTTGCAAACTCTTGTGGATAATAAATATATGTGTCACAAAATCTAAAGAGCATGAACAAAAAACTATCACCTATTAAAATTAAAGATTATATTAATATTACAATTTTTGAATTGAATAAATATACTCAATTCTTGATGGCATAACAATCCATCAAGAAAATTCATGATGCTATATACTTAAAAAATCGATTTTGATTTGTTTCTAACACAAATTAAATTGAGCTTAATATATGTAATGGGTAATATCATTGACTATAAATGGGTAGTGTATATATATATATATATATATATATATATATATATACAGTGTGTTCATTTTTTTACGCTCACCATTGGGATCTCGTAAACCATGATATTTATAAGGAAGGTTAAATGAGCAAAGTAGTCCATGATTATAAACTAAATAAAATGGCGCAAAGAAATCAAAAATATTCCACCAAACTTGTTTGCTACGCTCAAAAAAACATTTTTGACCAAAAACAAAAATTGCTTATAACTTTCTTAATTTTCAAGATACAAAAAAATATATCAGTTCAAAGTTGCATGAAATTTTACTTACAATTTGAATATGTAGCTTAAAATTAAATACTATATACTTGGTTTCTGATATAAAGTGGTCAAGTCCAAAATCCTTAACGCAAGTTTTTTATATTTTTATTCGAAAGAAATCTTTTTCCTGATTACAAAAATACCACATTATGTGGTATTTTATTCATAAAATAAGTCAATAATTTAACAATAACCTTTTTTAAGAACAATTTGTTGGATATGTACTGGATCCAACATAAAAGTATTAAATTTATATTTTACAGTTGATTCACACAAAACAGGTGATTCACAGAGGAATCAGCTGCTTAACAATGTTGTAAAATAAGGTTTTTATAACAGCATGTTATTAAAAAGCAATTTAAATCTTAATGAGTTTCTTACATTTTTAAGCAGCTGATTTCTCTGTGAATCAGTTGGTTTAATGTAAATCAGATGTAAAAAATAAATTTATTTTTTTATGTTGAGTCCATTGCAACATATCCAAAAATTGTTGCAAAAAAAAAGGTTTTTGTTAAATGATGGACTTATTTTATGAACTAAATACCACATATGTAGTATTTTTGTAATCAGAGAAATGATTTCTTTCAAATAAAAATATAAAAACACTATACTTGCGTTAAGGATTTTGGACTTGACCACTTAATATCAGAAACTGAGTATAGTATTTAATTTTATGCTACATATTCAAATTCTACGTAAAATCTCACGCAACTTTGATCTGACATATGTTTTCGTATCTTGAAAATTAAGAAAGTTATAAGCAATTTTTGTTTTTGGTCAAAAATGATTTTTGAGCGCAGCGAGCGAGTTTGGTCGAATATTTTTGATTTATTTGTGCCATTTTATTTAGTTTATAATTACGCACTACTTTGCTCATTTATCCTTCCTTGTAACTATTAAGGTTTACGAGATCCCAATGGTGAGCATAACAAAATCAACACACTGTATAAGTAATTATGTTCAAATTATATATTTACGAAAAATATCTTGTTTTAATTATAAATTTTCGTCAAGACTTCATTTTGTGGTTTTTAGAAAACTTATAGTTAGAATCTAAAAAGTCTTAAAGAAAAATTCATATTTGTTTGAGTTTAGTTTATATTGATTACTGATATTTCCTGTTAATGATATATTTCAGTATAACACTAATGTTTTGAATTCATAAATTGTTCAACATCAGAATTAGTTTTATTATCATTACATATAGAGCCAACCAGGGTGATGTTTAGTGTTCAATGAGTGTCCAAGGTTTTGTCCAACTACTTTTTACCTCCAGCCTAGAACAGTCAAGGTAGAAGTGTCCAGTGTCCACCCTGGCTGCATTCCACTGGATCTAAGGAGGAGAAGAGTGGGGGAAAACTCTTGCCACCTCCACTGCCCCTCGATTCATCTTAAATGGCACTATCTTAAATGGTACACTGCCAACTTCTTCCCTCTTCAATTACTTTACTGATGCCTTGTTTGTTCCCAGGGTTACCCAGGGCCCGCTGGCCCCAAGGGTCCACCGGGTCTTGAAGGGTGTAATGGAACGGACGGGCTACCAGGGGTGTTTGGGGGTCCAGGTGCTCCAGGATTCAGGGGTGAGCCAGGAGCCCCTGGCCGGAAAGGTACCCCGGGAGAGGCGGGAGAGGGAGGCATCAACAGTCCTGGAGCCAAGGGAGATAGGGGAGACTCGGGACTGGCGGGACCTCAGGTATGAAGAGTTTCGTGATTGTATAAAGTATAACTTCAACATTTTTTATGTTTTAAAAATGTAGTGTGCTTAAAAGTGTACTATATAAAAGTGTCATATTGTTTTCCAAAACATACTAAGTTAACATATAACTTGCCAAAATAAAAAATAATATAAAATCCTTATAAGTAAATCTAGAATATTTTCCTCAGCAAATAAAAACCTTGGATGAGTAGTACAACTGAGTTTTGATGCTCAATTGTCCTGTGATCACATAGTTGCCATTTGATTTATCAGTGAGCGTTCAAACCCAGTAGTAGTGCACAATTAACGATTTCACCTCCTGTCAAGAGTTTAACATAAATCACTGCAAACACAGAAATTAATAAGAACTAGTGGCTTGTAGGGGCAAAAGCCCCTAAAAAAACCCAAATGTAAAACAAATTATTGTATTATTATAAATCAAACGAACTGACAAACAAATTATCTATGTGTCAGAATTGCACTGTACACTATTTTTGTTGTGTAGGAACAGTCTTTTTGGTTGCTTTGGTTGTTGTTATTTTCAATAAATAATTTGATCCCTTCCTGAGATTTGACTCTGCTAAAGGATATAATTGCTCGTGAGTAAATACTGGTTGGAATTTCCCGAACTCAATATGGAAAGTAGTTTTGGACCACCTTGTCTGTGGTAAATAACTACATGTCGATGTGCTGGAGGTTCGCCTTTGGTTGAATTGAAGACACCAGCGATTTCATCTGCGTTTGGTTTATTATATCTACGAAAATCCATAGTTATGTATCTACAAATCTAAGTTCCAATTTATTATTTCCTTCTTGCACAACCATTTCTTCTGAAGCTATTTTGTAAATTTGTGCATATGGATTTTCTGATAAAATGTCGGCTAATCTTAACAATAGGGCCTACCTCACGTTTCAAGTCACTGTTTTCTTTGTGCCTTTGACGAATTTCGGTTGCTGTTGAAGTGACAATAAGTTACAGTTGGCCATAAGAGGGGGTTTTCATTATGTGGCGGCAGCAAATCAGAGATTGAACGATATATCTGTCCTTGAATTTTAAAACAATAGAGTCCATTTCCTGCAATGTCTTTCTTAGTGGCTGAAAAAGAATCAAAAGCCATTGCACTGTTGTATTGACGTATGTATTTAAATAGTTGTGGGCTCCCTTCAAACAAATGTTTTAGTTCTTGATTAGTTTGTGGCTGAGGTAGGTAAATAAGTCCGTTATGACAACATGTAAAATAGTTATTAGTAATTTCTTATCTAAAATGCAGAGCACTAGATTGCATGCACTCTTGGTCCATTAAATCTGCATTATGGTTATTTATATTCCTCTCGTCTATTATCGGTCTTCTGAATGGTGGTTGTAATATATCTCCATTTAGTTCGACATTGACTACTCTTGCATGTCTTCGTACACAGTCATTCCTGTGAACGATTCCCTACCTTTTCAGTCTTCCCCTGGCGTTCATAGTAATTACGTAAAAAAAAATATATTGCCAGTTCATATTTCATCTTCAATCGCTAATTATTTTCTAAGTATGTGGTTATTCCATGTTGGTTTAGTAAGCATATTCATTATACACTACAATAACCTTCAAATGTGAAGAAATGTAAACAAAACTAAATCATTTAGAACAAAGCTTGAACAAATGTTTTAAAATGTAAACAATGCAGACGTTTTTCAATCTCTATGCTTTCATCATAGAAAATATTTTATTTTATATTTCATTTGCTGTTAGCATTTTGGAAACCCCATAATTTTTTCTGCCGCCACAGGTTCAAGACCTTTAAATTGAGCCATCTCCCATCATTCTATTACTTGTCATACGCTTCACGAATTTACACAAAAGTTCGCCTTGCACAATTAAATAATTTATTTCAACATTCTTAGACATAATTAAACTATTAGGAAGATAACATAGTTACTGAGGAACCTGTCTCAATTTTAGATTATATTATCCCTGGTTTTAGCGAATTTCCCCTATAGGGAAGAAGCTATTACCGTAGGTCTCATGGTAAGACTTAAGCCCAAGACCATGATAACTTTTTGTTTTGAGGTCCCCAGATGCCAAAAACACTATTCGTTCAAATTTATATATATTTATATATATATATATACATATGTGTCCGTTAACACGATAACTTGAGTAAAAAAGTCCGATTTTGATGAAATTTGGCTCAAATGTGTAAAATGACATTCATGACTTTAAGTTCGAAAACCAGAAAAATCGGACCATGGGAAGGGGGGTTTATGGGGGTTTTAAATTTTCCAAAAATCAGTTTTTTTGCATTTTTTACCCTAAAATTTTTAAAAAACTTAATTTTGGTTTTGACCATGTTATAGAGCTTAAAAAAACAAATAATTTAGTATTTTGAATTATTAACCTAGGTTAAGTGGTTGCGGAGAAAATCCAAAAAAACCTGCTCATAAAATCTCCCATGTTAATCTTATGGGAAAAAGGTTTTTGGCTTTTCCTCAGTTTATTTTAATGTAAACTTCACATTTGCTTTTACCTATCTGTTCAGTTCCACAAAACAATAATTTTGGTGTTTAAATTGTGATTCTACGCCCAACCGTTGCAGAGATATTCGAAGTGCTAAACACAGTACGTTGTCCAATGTTATCCTTATGGAGAATAAATAAAATTTGATATCTTTCGATTATTTATTAATGTATGTTGATGAAACTTGGTATGTGGCTTCAAGTAGTACTGGTATATTGATATTTGCACAAAAAATTGATTTTTTGTTGATTATTCCCATAGCAGCAAACCTGCGTACTCAGCCCCCATGTTATTCTTATGGAGAATAAGTAAAATGTACTGACTCCTTTAATTATGAACATAAATTAATAAAACTTGGTATGTGGCTTCACTTGGTTGAGTTATATTGATAATTATATAAAAACCCATTTTTCTGTTCCTCGTTGCAGCAAACCTGCTTTCTCAGTCCCCATGTTATTCTTATGGAGAATAACTAGAATGTCAAATATCGCTTATTTATGATTGAATATCGATAAAACTTAGTATGTGGCTTCGCCTAGTTAAATTCTATTTATATTTGCATAAAAACCAATTGTTTCTGTTCCTTGTTTCAGCAAACCTACATACTCATTACCAATGTTATTCTTATGGAGAATAATTAAAATCACTTATATGTGAATATATTTTTATGAAACTTGGTTTGCGGCTTTATGTGGAATTCAGACAAATATTATGCATTGGAAATTCGCTGAGTCCACTGGTTTGCTGCGACGGGGGTATTATTATAGTATACATTGCACAGCATATAAGTAACCCACATATTAATATTGAGCACTGACTTGAAGATAAAGCAAGATCACATATATTAATGTAAACAAATCAGACGTTTTTGACTTCCAATGCTATTCTTATGGAGAACATTTGACGTTATATCTAATATTATATTAACATTTTGGAAGTCCTACTATTTTTCCCGCTGTCACGGAATAGAGACCTTTAATTTGAGCCCTCTCCCATCTTTCTACCACTTGCCAGACGCCCACAATTTTGACGCAAAGAATCGCCTTACAAAATTAAATATATGATGAATAAAGAATTTCTATTTATTAAGATATTCTTTAACACAAATAACCTCGCTGACGAAATGGGTAGGAGCCATCACAATAGAGCCTATCATAACAATGTTCTTGCTTCACTGCATAACCTATTTTCAAACTTCAATGCAGAACTAAGCTCCCTTCTCATACAGTTTCAGGGGGTGAAACGTATAGTGAGTGAGTGAAAAATGTGATCAGCTACTATGTTGCAGATTCAAATGGTAAATTTTAAGAAATACAGGCCAGCCTTATCGGTCAGCTTTCATATTGTCAATAGAGCTAAAATGTGATTTTTAACTGACCACTGACACCTATGTATTGATTTCATCTGAAATTTTCTGTATTGGAGGCTATTTATATGATTTATACCTTGACAAGCATCACGATGTCTATCCAGTCATGATTTATCTTAGTAGGGTACTGAAACAGAGTGTTGATTATATGAACGTCAATTCAACTAAACAAACAGTCTGAAAGAGTACTGAAAATCCTCAACAGGCTTCAAACTGGTCACAACTAGAAACACATGTGAAGTATTCAACTTAATACATTGAACTCATTTATGAATAGTTTTTATTATTAATAAGATTTAACTGCTACTCGATTTGACAATGGTTGGATGCACAGATATTGATACATTTTAGGGTTAACCTGTGAGGTTTGAAATAGGCATCAGGTACTGTGTTATTTGACTATCTGAACTACTGATCCTAGTGAATTTAGATAATCAATACTTTACTGTAATTTAATATTTAAAAGCTTAAATCAGTAGGTCAAAGAAGACGGTTATCCTTCAGTTTTGACAATACTCTGGTATAAAGTAAATGCTCAAATAGGTAATACAATTCAATGTTACCTTTTTGTGGCCTCTTGTGCCAATGGAAGATCCGGGGTTTGGCATTTGCGCTTAAGAAATGGATGAGGAACTCATTCAAAAGTGGTCCATAATTATAATGCCATCTGAAATCGTAACATTTACCAATATGATAATACTTTACTGTTTAGCTTTCAATTACAAAAGAATCCTTAAATTTGTTTGCAAACCGCTCTGTTCACTCTAATCTCAGTGAAGATACAACAAGTTATTATGGCCCTAGATGTAAATCAAATGTGCTTCCCATGAACCATTTCTAAATTTGTTTTCTCTAATTGTTTTTTAAACTAAGGTAAATTACAGTTAGTCAAGTAAACTAGGATTTTTCTAATTGTAGAGACAATAGATAAAATTAAAATTGATAATTTTTATTCCAGGGACCACCAGGATACAGAGGACAAGAGGGATCCATAGGACCTACAGGCCCTACTGGAGATATGGTAACCATACAAAATACAACTTATAATTAATTAGAGTATCATCAACAGAGTTGAAAGTCTTGTACACACTCAATTATAGTCACACAGTATTGATTAGTTGTTGGTCTTGGAGGTTATTTTAACTTCAGGCCTAATTTGCTAAATATATTTTGTTTTAATTTCTTAAATAATATCAAGGCATTGTTAGCTTTTGTATATTTTCAATTGAAACCTAATAACACTTAGTAAATTGATTATTTGTTACTATCACCATGTTAAAATCAGTCATTATCAGTGTTCTCAAAATTGTAAATGAATTAACCAGTTATATTGAATTGTTGATACTGAGAATCTTCAGTTTTAGCCAGATTGTAATAAGGCAGTAAGAACCTTTAACCTGTATTTTATGACTTTTTATATTGTTTTAATTTAAAAAGACAAGTTGTTTAAGTAGTATTACAAATTTTGTTGCAATTATGAAACATTATGAAAATACCTGTAATTAATAAAGATATGATTACTAGCAAATTTTACCACCTCACTCATATTGTATGTATGTACATGTAACAGAAAACATCAAACGTTACTGTTTGACAGCTGCCTCCTAGCTTTCGACAGAGCCAACAGTTCTGGGTTAACCCCTTACGATCCGACCTTTGGAGCAACAGCATCTTCCAACAGATCACCAGTTTTGTATCATAACTTAATCCAAACAACAGCTGAATTTTCCATACAACTCCACATTCAATACCCAATACACTTCACCACAAACTAAATAAAATTGTTTATCGACATTTAGGGACCACAAGGAGACCCGGGATGGGCAGGGGAGAGGGGTGATGACGGTGACACCAAGCCGGGTCAGAAGGGTCAACCGGGTGACCCGGGTGAGCAGGGTGACGCGGGCCCTCCAGCTATCAGCAACGGCTACCCAGCCGGCACTGGCACGGACTCTAGTGCCTTCAAGGGACCGAAGGGGCCCAAGGGTCCCAGGGGCTTCCCTGGCGACTGGGGACCCAAGGGAGAAATGGGAGCGAAGGGTCCTCCGGTAAGTACTTTTTCACTTTCATTTGGTTGGACTATTTTGTTTCAATTATCACTTACGTCTATTAGGATAATTTTCAATACTCTAATTCCTAGCTAATCACTAGTTGCTGGATTAATCCTCTTTAGGTATGGTCATTTTAAAGATATTTTAAAATTGAGCTGTTTGTAATATAACAGTTCGAAGATTTTTTCATAGGCAGTAATATATTTAGGGATCTACTTTAAAAACTTATATTTCAAAATGATTTATTTTATTTTACTGCTATTACAGATTGAATTGATCTTAAGGGATTATTTGATAGCATTTTTATGTTTAAAAAAAACTTTAAAAAATATTTTTACAATTGTGTTCTAAAGCATGATTTTCATAATAGCTGCATAATTTTTGCTGTAAAATTTAACTTTGTAATTGAATAATCAATTGACATAGACAAAGCGCTCTTTCTCAACAATACATAGACACAGAAACTCAATAAAAAATATTACTATTTTAACTTGTCTGCTTCATACACTGTAAATACTTCATTCCAAATTTACTTTCTCTTTCATAGTAAAACCACTATACTCTTAAAGAATTTTGAAAATCTTACTTATTCTAATACAACTTTTTTTTATTCTAATAACATTTATTTTAAATTTAACTCAAATATGGACTCATACAATGTATAAGACATGTTTAACCATTGTGCAATGACAGGGTTTTTCAGGGCTCCTTGGTCAGAAGGGTTACAAGGGGGAGCAAGGAATAGATGGGCCCAGAGGAAAACAGGGCAGGACGGGCCCCGACGGGCCTCCTGGGCTGAAGGGACAAAAGGGGGCCCCTGGCTTTGCGGGGCTTGAAGGACCCGATGGAGCAAAGGTTTGTAAACTTACTTAATTTAATTTTATAACTTATTTCACACCTTTTAAACAACCACACTAATTTAAAAAAAACTTCTTAATTGTTTTCTTACTATAAATTTTTGTATCTTTCATAGGTTTTATTCTAGAAGTACTAGAGGTCTGAAAAGTACAAGTGGGGTACAGTGAACATTCATTTAACCGGCATTCTAAGAACTGGCACGTTTTACACCACACCAGTCAGGACATTCACAAATGGCTATTTCCGATTACATTCAGGCACATAAAGGCTTTTATACGGTATTTCAGGTGCTTTTCAGTATTTCATACTCTGTGTTTTTTTCATGAAATATTATTTCCGTATTTTTATTGTCTGCTTAGGTCTTCTCTATTATTTGCTTCAATCTTGAATCTAGTATTTACACAGTTACTTAAATCTGTGTTTTGTTCATTTTGGTGTTGAATGGAGTTATTTATTTTCCGTATCCTCGTTTCAAAACACTACATATACAGGGTTGGTGAAAAGTCCTGGGACGGCTTAATATTTTTTTAACCGTTACAGATGGAGCTATACAAGTTGGTACACTGTTACTGGGCATAAAACACTATTTTACTACAATTTCAATGAGCCGCTACCACCTCAGGGGGCGGCTCACAAGGAGTCAGAAGAAAATCTTAAATAGAAGCATAGGTTGATATTCACATCAAATTAAAGGTCTTTATTAGTAGAATACAATGCCACAAATCCGACTTTAAACGGATAACCGAGCCCAAAATGCCAGCTATTCAAAGATGGCTTGAATTTGAAATTTTGATGTGCTGAAGTTTTGAATCGGTTTAGTAATTTATTAGCTAGGAGAGTAAATTTTTGCAAATTAAATTGAAATGTATTGCATTAATGTAATTTTACATTTTAATGCAAAATTTAAATGTGTTACATTAGATTACACACAGCTACTTATCAACATTTCAAATTCAAGCCATATTTTAATAGCTGTCATTTTGGGCTCGGTTGTCCGATTAAAGTCGGATTTGCGACATTGTATTCTAATAATAAAGACCTTTAATTTGATGTGCATATCAACCTATGCTTCTATTTAAGATTTTCTTCCGACTCCTTGTGGGCCGTCCCCCTGAGGTGGTAGCGGCTCATTGAAATTGTAGTAAAATAGTGTTTTATGCCCAGTAACAGTGTACCAACTTGTATAGCTCCATCTGTAACGGTTAAAAAAATATTAAGCCGTCCCGGGACTTTTCACCAACCCTGTATATTTGATTATCCGGCAAAAGCAATTATCTGGCATGGTTAAACTTGCGGTTAAAAAAGAGTCCACTGTATGCTAGAACAAACAAATGAACATTCAACATTAATTTGAACAATATAGACTCTAATGATTAGGTAAAAAAATTAATGTCATCATTAATGTTTTGATGCTAACAGATCAAAGTCACCTTTTAAAGTCACCAAACAAAAAGGAAACTTACAATATATATCAGGGCCATTAGGAAGACTTACTTAACAATGTAGGGGTGAAGAGTATTTTTTGGAAAAATATAGAAAGTTCATTGAAAGCTAGTTGATTACATATTTATCTATAGGAAAACCATTTCATTTCTAAATAATCAAGAGACAAATTGATTTGTAAAAACAGTAAAAAATTATTGCTCTTTTTATTTTTTTGCAGTAAAAATATGTAAAGTATAATTATTCTTTCTAGTTATAAAATTTTAAAATATCAAAAATTTGGTACTATAAAAATATTAACTGATAACATGCACATTTTGTTTGTGTAACAAATATAAATTCTAACAAAGGGCAAATAAACAGGTGTTGTTTTTTCATATTATAAGGTATTAAGTTTTATTAGGTTCATATGATATTTAACAAGACATGCATAAGCAGCTAACTCTCTACCAACTGTCTTTGGTTGAAATTGAAATCTCTGTATCAGTGAGAAATCTCATTATATATATATTACGAAGAGTGGATCTAATGAGTATTTCCTATTTTCCCAGGGTCAACTAGGAGAGGACGGGAGACTGGGAAGACCAGGAGACCAGGGTCCCGAGGGAGTACCGGGAAGATATGAACCGAACCTCGACTTGATCGTCAAAGGACCCGAAGGCAGCCAAGGACCAGTGGGTAAGTGACAATGTTACAATATATATTTTTATAAAATATATATAATTATACCACTTAGTGTTAAACACAAACACAAATGTCTAAACTGCAGCCTAATTGCATCTTTGACAATTGATTGAGTTTTTTTCAACTAATGCAAAGGAAATGTTATAAACAGTATCAACAGGGTTTAAAATAACCTTAAATTTATTGTTGTTAGAGTGTCAATTTTCTTAATCATCCATTCTAAAACCAAACTTCTGTATCAATATTCACGGGACAGTCATTGTAGGTATTTTATTTGATTTCATAGTAACACAAATGAAGTTACATCAAATTATTTTAATTTAATTTGGAATTTACTGCAGTGGGTTTTGGAACACTTTTCCTGAGCAACTGTTTAAAATAGCATATCCTAGGTGTTCTTTATGATTTGTCCAAGAAGTATGTTATAGCTTGGTGGAACCTGGGCACGAAACTATCACAATATTTAATTTTGATGCCCTTGATTTTCCTAAACCATGTTCAAATGTACAACATTTCTTAGATGTTTTGTTTTACCTATTAGTTATACTTTCTGTCTAAAACAGGTTATTACCTATTTCTAATATTATAACAAATGGTTTGCTTGAGGAAAATTAAACTTTTTTAATATAATATTCATTTTTGGAAAAGTAAAAAACAATAGGAAATTTACAATTCAGAGTTTTAAGACGGAAGGTAAATAATTATGCTCTAGTTACTTTTATAAGTTAGTGTGCGTAAATATATTGGGAAACTCTTTTTAAACACATGAGGAACTCTGAAAATTGTATCTTCGTTTCTGATATTTTATGTATACCAATCTTTTATTTATATTTGATATTATCTTTGTTCTTCTGAGTTGTATTTCTTCCACAAAAAATATACTTATTGAGTTTGCTTTGATTAGTTTTGCTTAGTTAGTTATAGGTAGTTAGGTAAGTTTATATATTGTTATAGTTATATTATTAATTAAATTATTACAATTAATATTCTTCTAGGTTGCATGGTTTCAATAATTTCATAGATTTCTCAGATTATTAATCCATGAAATCATTTCTCAGGTTACCCTGGGGAGCCAGGACCTTCCGGGATCCCGGGAAGACCTGGGAGTGTGGGAACCATCGGGCCTCCTGGACCCCCGGGAGCCTCCGGACTTGCAGGAGGGAGGGGTCCCACAGGACTCTCACTTAAGGGAGAGGGTGGTAACAACGGTAAGTTTAGCTCTGCATTGAATATTGGTAATTGTAATTCTTATTTTCCTGCTCAGCTACATCCTGGGTAGTCGTTAGAATGCTCACCTCGTGATCTGAGATCGCCCGTATCCTGAGCAATACCTGATAATGCTGTGATAGTTAAATACTGGATCCAGCTGCCATTTGTCATGATGCTTTTTAAGGACTCAGGTCAACCTTGGATAGTAACAAGATCAAGACTTTTTTGGACCTTAACAAAAGATAAACTTAAAAGGTACATAAAAACAAGCTAAACAACTGGCACATACAATTTCATCACACAATTAATAGCACAATGCCAATCATCATTCAGTAGAAGAGCATATTACCAGTTATGCAAAAGAGCGCTCTCGAAATGTTTAGCAGTGCTTCTTACTAAAAGAGTACTTTATCACATGTAATGATGCTTTCTAAGAACAGATTGAACTTAGAGAGTAACAATACCAGAGGGTTTGGACTGTTCCCTTTCAAAACGTTACAAAATTGTCAATGGCGTGGATATACCACCAAAACCAAAAATATAAACATAAATTAGAGAACACAAACAAGTTTTTAATAATTATTTCTCAAATCTAAAACCCCATTTTAGTTAGACTTCTGAAAAAAAACTTCTGCTGTTTGTGTGTATACGCATAACAGAGGCAAATTATATTATTATATGGAGGTGGCATATATTATTTGCTGATGATACGTTTTATATTTCAAATTTAAATAGTTCTGAATTAGAAATATCTAATTATATTCAAATTTCTAACTTCCTTTTTAACGAATTTCCCCTATAGGGAAGAAGCTATTACTGTAGTCGGCATGGTAATATTTATGCCCTGGACCATGATAACTTTTCCTTTTTGAGAACCCAGTTGCCAAAAACACCATTTTTGTTCAAAACTGTATATATATAAATCCTATAACATCCTATTGGAAATGGCTTACAACCATAAAATCGTTCACACCTACAAATACTTAAGTTTAAAGTCACAAAAAATAAAGAAGATATCCATTTCAACAAAAGTTGTTTATCAAAAGGTTTGATCCCTAACTATGTACAAATACATATAAAATCAACTACAAGATCTGCACTGCGGGCATTAGAAACAGCTAAAATAATTCGGCTGAAAGAAGAAGTGAATTATTTATACTCTAAACTGAAATCAATTAATGATTATATGAAAAATGTGTATGAAGAAATTATAAGTATCACAATGAAAGTATAGTTGAAATATTACAATATATTTCAAACTGGATTAAGCCCATAATAATGAAAAAGAGAGAAACTCATGAAAAAAAGGTAGATCAATTGTTTGAAACCCAGAAGACTAATGTTTTAAAATCATATGAACAAATTCAGAGTTCAGTCCAGCCTTAAAAAATCTGACTACAATAAACTTTACAAATGATGAAACCTCGTTACTAAACAAGGTGATAAAATGCTATATAAACCTTGATGAAAAGAAAAGAATAATTGAAGAAGATCTCATTGACTTTGAAGCTGCTATTAGAATGAAAGATTCAAACATTCAAGACCCTATCAGGTACAGTTTTATTCATGAACTTAACAAATTGCAACAATCAACTAGTAAACCCAATGTTAAAAGAAAGACTGAAGAAGATATGAAACTAGAGCATTCCATTTCAAACAAATTAATAGAACACAATTCAATTATAACAAAATCAGATAAAAGTAATTCAATAGTAATTATAAGTAAAGAAGATTATGATTTAAAATTGAAAGACTTCTTAAACGATGACAATTTTGAAACTATCAACTATGACCCAACGGAAAAATTTTCTAAATCAACCAATAACTTAATAATGAAATTCAATAGCTTGTCAAGAAGAGAAAAGATTGAACTGAAAATGGACAAGCCTAAACCACCAATACTTCGCGGCCAACCAAAAACACATAAAGAAGATATCCCTATTAGGCCAGTGGTAAGTTTTCAAAATGCTCCACGTCACAAATTATGTAAGTATTTACTAAATAAAATAAAAAACAATTTTACTTGGGAAAACAGATTTTATGTGAAAAACACATATGATCTCATAAACAAAATCAAAGACACAGCGATACCACCAAACTTGTTATTGATATCTTTTGACATAAGCAGTATGTATACAAACATACCCATAAAAGAAATATTAAATATACATAAATCAAACCTAATTGAAAATAAAACTTTATAAAAGAATGAAATTGAAGATTTAGTTAAATTGACAAAAATATCATTAGAACAAAACTACTTTGAATACAATTCTTCCTATTACATACAAAAAGATGGTCTGCCAATGGGTTCCCCCCTTTCGGGATTATTAGCCGACATTTATATAAATAATTTAGAAGTAAATAAAATTATCAATGAAAATAATCCTTTGAGAAACAAAATAAATTACTGGTTTCGATATGTTGACAACATTATTTGTCTGTTTCAAGGCAATGAAGAAGAGACAAAAGAACTCTTAACATATCTCAACTCACTGTCAAACAAAATCAAATTTACATCTGAAGTACAAATTAATTAAATAAACTTTTTAGATATAACTATTAAAAAAGAAAATGGCAAACATAAATTTAAGATATACAGAAAACCGACGACCACTGATGTAATAATACCAGTTGACTCAAACCACCCATGGCAACACAAAATGGCCACCTTTCACTCGATGATTTATAGATTGTAAGTACCAATGGAAAGAAAATATTTTAAAAGAGAAAAAGAGACAATCAAATACCTAGCTATAATAATTGATATAACCCAATGGTGATTGATAAAATTATACAAAAGAAAGCAAAAAACCTGGAAAAAATAAAATAAAAGAAAAAATCAAGATTGGGAATATATTTGTTTACCACATAATACTGTAATAAACAAGGCCTTTAGACAAACATTTAAGAATTTAAAATTAAAAATAGCTTACAAGACAAAAAACAATTCATTGAAAATGATAAATAACAAAACTACAAGAACAACAAATCAAAAATCAAATGATTACAACAAATCAGGAATTTACAAAATAAATTGTGGTAACTGCGAGAGCTTTTACATAGGACAAACAAAAAGAAGTTTTAATATAAGATTTAAAGAACATGTCCAAGCATGTAAGTCAAGAAACCTTACAACATTGAAATTGAACTATGCACAACTACACCAAAATAGAAGACAATTTAAAAATACTTGAGTATGAAAATAATAAACAAAAACTAAACACAAAAGAAGATTTATGGATATATTTGAATAATAAAAAGTGTCCACAAAAACTACTTAACACAACTCACTTGAACCATGAAAATGCAATATTTGCAAATATAAAACAAATAAGAAGTTAAGAAATAAGAACCAACATATATATATATATATATATATATATATATATATATAGAAAAAATATCCAAAATATGCAAGTTACTACACTACTGTATGCAAAATTTGATACATATGTTAATATTAATTTACATGTTTTGTTTTAGTTTTTAAGGTTATTGATATTTTCACTTTAAAATGGCTTAATAGACCGAAACTAGTCATCAAAATATAAATTATGAAACTAAATAAGGGTATTTTGTTCTCATAATGATAGTAAAATTTATACATATATATATATATATATATATGTATCCGTGGGTACGATAACTCTCGTAAAAATGGTCCGATTTTTATGAAATTAGGTACAAACATGTAAAGCAGCAATTATGACTTTAAGTTCGAAAACCAGCCAGATCGCTGGGTATTTTCCAAAGGTAAATCAAAGTCTGGGTATATCGAAAAATCCAAAGGGGTATTTTGGGGGGGTTTTGTACCCCAAAAAGGTTTTTTTGACTTTTCTACATACAATATTTTAGTAAATCCAACTTTCGTTTTCACCATTAAATTCAGCTTAAAAAAACACACAATTAGGTGTTTTAATCATTGCTCTACGTAAATTGGTTACTGAGATATTGAAAGTGCTAAACACAGTACGTTGTCCAATGTTATTCTTATGGAGAAAAAGACAAATTTGATCTTGCTTATTTATCGACTTATCTTGACAAAACTTGGTATATTGCTTCATATCATTGTGGTCTATTGATATTTGCATGAAAAATAATTTTTTTGCCGATAGCTCCCGTAGCAGCAAACCTGCGTACTCAGCCCCCATGTTATTCTTATGGAGAATAAGTAAAATGTTATCTCCCTTAATTAAGAATATAAATTAATAAAATTTGGTATGTGGCTTCACCTAGTTGTGTTATAAAAAAATCTGCATAAAAACCCATTTTTTAAACCTTGCTTCAGCAAACCTGCATCCTCAGACGCCATGTTATTCTTATGGAGAATAATTAAAATGTCATAAATCATTTATTTATGAATGTATACTGATGAAACTTGGTATGTGGCTTTATGTGGTATTAGGATATATATATATATATATATATATATATATATATATATATATATGCATTGGAAATTCGCTGAGTACGCAGGTTTGCTGCTACGGGGTATTTTATTTGGTTTAAAAAAGGGTAATTAAAAAATTAATAATACAAAAAATATTATTGATATTAAAAAAGGATCTGTCAAAAATTACAAATCCATATCTAATGCTAGATGAAACTGTCATCTCATCTAGTAATACTACGAAGTTTCTTTGACTTACACTCTCAAGCGATTTATCATATAGAAGACCTGTGTACAAACATTTGCAGTGGAATATTCATGATTAAAATACTATCAAGATGTTGCTCAATCAATATGACTAAATTATTGTATATCGTGCATATGTTCAGCCTAGGATTTAATATAGACATTATGTTCTGAGGATCGAACAGCAATGCAATACTCTACAAAAAAGAGCTATAAGAACACTTTTTAAAATTCCTAAAACAGGTTCATGTTGGCCTTTATTTCAAGAGCACAAAATTTTAACTCTAGCATCATTATAATATATTTTACAAATCTCCTGTTTTATAAACAATAATGCATCCAAATTTCAATTGAGTATGAATACTCACATCTATAATCCAAGAACAAAGACATTAATTGATACTCCAATATGTAAAACATCTTTTTACCAAAAAGGGCCAGAATATATGGCAATAAGAATTAATAATAACTTACCAAACAAATTTAAGCAAATTAACTATCTGAACAAATTTAAGAAAATGTTAAAAAAAGAACTTCTCTCAAAGTGTGAATACAAAATTGATGACTTTTTCGCAAGTTCTGATTAATCTCAATTAGCCTAGTTTATTAACATGTAATTTTAGCGAATTTCCCCTATAGGGAAGAAGCTATTACCGTAGGTCTCATGGTAAGACTTAAGCCCGAGACCATGATAACTTTTCATTTTGAGGTCCCCAGATGCCAAAACCCCATTCGTTCAAATTTTTATATATGTGTCCGTAAGCACGATAACTCTTGTAAAAAAAGTCCGATCTTAATGAAATTTGGTACAAATGTGTAAAGTACCATTTATTTGAACAAGTTCGAAAACCTTATGAATCGCACCATCCAAAGGGGGGTTTTGGGGGGATTTTGTACCCCAAAAATGTGTTTTTTGGGTTTTTCTCATGTAAATTTTATTTAAATCAAATTTTAATTTATACCATTGAATTCAACTTAAAAAAACAAACAATTGGGTATTTTGATCATTGCTCTACGTCAATTGGTTACCGAGATATTGAAAGTACTAAACACAGTACGTTGTCTAATGTTATTCTTATGGAGAAAAAGAAAAATTGTATATCTCGCGTATTTATGAACATAAACTGACAAAATTTGGTATATCGCTTCGTCTGGTTGTGGTTTGTTATTGTTTGCACAAAAAACAATTTTTCGCCTATGGTTCCTGTAGCAGCAAACCTATTAATATTTTTATGTAATATTACAAAAAACCCAATCATATTCATGGCAACTGGGTTGTTATGCAAATAAACAAATACACTTATGTGTTGCAGGGAACTTAACAGTTTTACTTACTGAAATGAAATGGCTGGAATGGTCTAATAAATAATAATAGTTCACAGTGATTTAAAAATGCATGACCAATATATATCAAAACATTTGCAGATAGTTTTTAATAAACCGTCTTGCTGCATGCACACTTGCTGATTTAGTTTTGTAATCGTAAGATCTTATTAGTTTCCAGACTGTAACCATAAAGAATTTTTTTCCAGGAGCTCCTGGAACCCCGGGATTGCAAGGTGCCCCAGGGCAGCCCGGACCTCAGGGAGTAATCGGGAAGAAGGGGTTCCCGGGTCAGACTGTCATTGGTTCCGAGGGTCCTGCAGGATTTCCAGGAAGAGAAGGGATTCCCGGCATCCCAGGAGACCGAGGAGAACTAGGAGTGAAAGGTTACTAAGTTTAATGTTTCATTGTTCCTCGTACTTTTGTAAACTTGTATTTAACTAAGTTTATCCATTTCCTACTTTATATACTTCCAAGAAATTCCTTCTTAGCTTAACTATTTTACACTGCAGAACTCGTTATGCTTATTACCAATCAAATGAAACTCGGACGAGAAGATGTTTCCTCAAACGAGAAGATGTGGAGACGACATATTACAATCTGAGATGTTTTGGGACCTACAATAACTGCAGTTTGTGTCTGTATGAATTGTCTGTTCCCTGTTAGTTTATATGATCTGAAAATTTGCCTAAAATAATTCAGACAGTATTTTTATAAGAAAAAAATAATTAAACTTTAAGAATGCAACACATAATGTTTTACCCGTCTCCATTACACGCTATTATTATATAGGATGTCAGCCTACCTGCCAATAGAAATCAAAATGTATTTTTATTTTTTATTTCAGTTGCAAGCTAGCTGCATACATTTTCTTTAATTCAAAATGAAGTTAAATAGATTAAATTTTAATCGTGGTTTTAGAGGAAAAAATCAATATTATATTCCGATAAGCCTTTGTATAACAAGCTTCTCCACTTGTTCCATACTTTTCTCCTGGAGTTTACTACTTTAAAAATTCAGTTCAATATAAAAAAGTGATGAAGTTGTATATTTTAATTTATACTGTTTACTGTTTAAACATCTATATTATGCGGTGATTTGATTGTGTAACAACAGTTGTTCTATCTAAAGAAAAAATCCGCCTCTGTTCACCTTTCCCTACCCAAGAAGTCTCAGGCCTCAGAGAATTGTCCATCAGATTAAAGGCTAAGCCAAACTATTGATCTAAATTTAAAGTTCAATGTTATTTTTGTAGTATAAGATCACAAGTCAATTAATTTATTGTTTGTACTAATTTTATTTATATATTTCAGGAACAAAAGGTTACCCAGGAGCAGGGCTGCCTATTGTGGGACCGCCGGGAGAGAAGGGAATACCAGGACTTCAGGGAGATCACGGATGGCCCGGATTGGATGGGACTCCTGGGATCGGCGGGGAGAAAGGAATCAGAGGGGATGACTGTGGATACTGCCCACCAGGTAATGTGGGTGACCGTTTAAATGTTGACATAAGACTCTTTCCAAACAAATTTCTATTGTGAAAAATCTGTTTAGCCATTTAACAGTAATTGTTAATGTTCTTTTTTTCAAAGTAGCTTGTTCAAGTTGAAAGGTTTCTTTAGTATTTTTGGAATTACCGGTACATAGAATTTAACAGCTTTACCTGACAAAAAGCATTTCTAAGAATAAAGTTTGATAGATTATAATCAAAACTTTGCAATTTTGTTCTAGTGGACATTTTAATTTCTTCCAAATAAAAGTATTTTGACCTGGAAATATTTTAAAGATTTAATTGAAGAGATTCACTGTTATAGGATTGTATAATAAACCTAAACTTGCTTGATCTTAGATTTCAAAGAATCCTCTTAAAAGGGGCAAGAACCCGTTTTGGCTTTTCAACTTTCAGCATTTTAGAGTCCTTGTTCAGGGAACTTTGTTAAAAGAAAATTTATATTTCCATAGGCTATTTATCATTGTTCAGCTAAGCCTTGGAATGTTGTTATATGGAATTTTGAAAAAACCATTTATAATTTCAAATTTGTCTCAACTATGTCGTCCCTTCTGGAACATTTGATCAAGAAGTCATTCCAGAAAAACAAAATATTTTACTTCAACAGTTTTTGGGCAAGATTAATTTGTCTAGATACAAATTGCATTTTAAGAATTCTAATATGTTTTCCCTCTTGTGAAGGACCGCCGGGGCTGAAGGGTGAGCCAGGAGACGATGGAAGGCCAGGCCAGGCGGGGCAGCCGGGGCGAGCAGGTCTCACGGGGCCAAGGGGATTGAAGGGCGTAAAGGGATTGGACGGTCTCACAGGCGACAAGGGACAGAGAGGTCGATCAGGTCAACCCGGTGAGTTGCTTCTGCTTTCCATTGTGCATTATGAAACAGAATAACCGTAATGACATTTTCTATTGATGGGACAAAATGGACTATGTATTCCATTTGTTTAAAGTTTAACCCTTTCAGTGCTATGAACCGATATATCGGCTTTTGAATCTGTTATCAATAAACACTGTTACGGCTTCATAAGCGATTGTACCGTTAGGCGCTCGGTTTGCAGTCTGAGTCATGTAGTTCTTGACATGTAGTGAAACCTGGTATACAAAAACTGAACTACCTCGTCCAGTGCCTAGGCTCTAATACCGCCTGGTCCATTACAGCTGCTAGTCTGATCAGTGGCTGTGCTACCCAAAATCTAAAGCGAACTGTGTAAACAAAACCAACATTAAAGAACAGATAGGAAATATGAAACAGCTGAGAGTATGCATACAATTTAACTAACCGTATAGCCAGTAATTGATTTAACCGTTTTAAACACAACTGCCATTAACATGGTAGTCAGTCTTCATACATCATGGTGTTTTAAAATTGTCTGTGCCACCTTATAAATATGGTGATATGATGGTCGTTGACTATTCATTTTTTAATCATACCGTTAAAACAAAAGAAAAAAAAATCAAGATTATGTGTGAATTAATATATAATTAATTAACATAAAACATTAACATAACAAATTAGTATTATCGCAGGTCTTTTTTAAGGGTTTTTATTAATTGTATTTTATTGTCTTGTAAGCAGTTGAAGTTGTTTTTAGTTTCATTTAATTAGCATCATGTTTCTCTTTAAAGTTGATCACACATGCTTATTGAGTGGTTACAATTTAATTATATTACTACCTCTGCCTTTGCGGTTTTTAGTACGTCGGGTACACAAAAAAAGCGGCATTTTGTGATTGAGGTATGGCTTTTTCTGTGGTCATAGAAGATGCCAATAGGTAACTTTTCAGATAGGGAGCCACTTCAAAATCCGTGTAGGACACCAAAATGGTGGCCATTAAAGATGGCTGCCATTAGCCGGTGTATTCACGCACTTAATGTTGTTGTATCTCAGCAGATAATTATCCGATTACGGATTCTTTATTGTTGTTTGAAACCTCTTTTAATAAGGAAACCTTTATGTCCTTACACATTTTGCTCTAAACCTTAAGGTTTCTGCACACTGCACAGTATAAAACTAAATTTTACTTTTCTAACGAGTTGTATTAATAAATAACTTTAAAATTACTTACCAAATTTAACAACAATCAAGATTTTATTTTATTTTTTGAAAACTCTTTTAAAGGGGAAACTTTTTCTCACTTTACATTTTGCTCTAAAATGTAAGGCCTTTGCACTATTTAAAAAAATGTATTCACAGACAACGTCCATTGATAAAGAGTATTTGAATTTAGTTTACAGAAAATCCGAAATATATCAGGTATCGACTGTGCATTTTGTCAGTGTTATTATTACAAAAGCTTCGGTTAAAATACATTTATTTTGTATGTATTCAGTTTGTCCATGCATAGAAACCATTTCCTAGCAACACGTATCAGCTAAATATTATTCATTATATAACATTGATTTTTGCTCGGCGATTTTCAACTTCTTAACACGTTCGCTGCGGGTGGGTCAGTACTGACCCATGGCGATCGCATCGCTCACGCGGCAGGGTCAGTACTGACCCACGCTACAGTGCATCAGTCTATTGCTCAGTGTGAGCCTAGCGTCAGGCGGAGGCGGGCCTGTACTGCGTTAGCGTGTAGTGTACATCGTGTTCTAACCTCTGTTCTGATCGTACCCGCGTCGCGTCGCCCTAATGCTCACGCGGCTGGGTCAGTGGTAGGTCAGGGTGGTTGGTGTTGTAAATATTGTATATACATTTGTAACAAGTAAAATTATAATTACTTTTCAAGAACTCATCATTTTAGTGACATTTCTAGTGAATTTTGTGACGTCTGGATCTATGTTCTGACTTTGGGTGGTGAGCGGTCAGTACTGACCCATGAGTATAACTTCACAATATGACATCATATTTACTTATATTTTCCAATAAAACTCATATTTCCAATAAACTTTTATATATGTTTTTATGGACCACCACATATAAATATCATTTTAGTGACATTTCTAGTGAATTTAGTAAAGTTTGGATATGTGTTCTTACTCTGGGTGCTGAGGGGTCAGTACTGACCCATGAGTATGATGTCACAATATGACGTCATATAGACTTCCGATGAACTTGTACGCCATATTTTATGAATCACAACACATAAAAGTATGTTTTAATGTAATAACATTTTTTAGCGTTACGATTCGATTTGTTAATTTCCTTTAGCAGTGAACGTGTTAAACTATTTTCTTTACATGTTCACTATCAGTCAAATGCTTTTACCCTTTAGATGTGCCTTTTGGGGTCTTGAAAAATATCCACCTTCAGGGCTCCGCCCCATGGGCTTTTAAAGTATAAATGTTAATCTTATGGGGATATTTTATTAGATAAATAGCTGGTTATTTACACACCATTTACAAAGGTAAATTTCATTTCTCTCACAAATTGTCTTGCTATTATATATGAATTTTAACCACGATTAAGATTTTATTGTTTTAGTTTGAAAGCTAAAGAGGACACCTTTTGCTCCAAACCATAAGGTTTCTCCACAATTTACTAAACAAATATTTTTTGGAATTTTTTTATAAGTAACATTTTGTTTTGCTTAATACTAATTCTTAATCCAGAAAATAAATGTAGTATGCTTACGAGTTCAGTATATTTTAAAATATGTGCTTTAATAAAGATCAGTGCATATAGTTATTTGAAAAACATTATTAAAGCGATACACTTTTTACCAAAAATGACTAATAAATGTGAATTAACTTCTTATATACAGCTGTTAATAATGATAATCTTCTTTGATATCTACACCACAAATATGATTCTTACATCACTCAAACTTCGTTTTGATCTTCTAAATAATCCCTGATAAAAAAAATATTATGACATTACTTATTATCACTCACTATATTAACAGTAAATTAACAAAGCAGTATTATGATCTTGAATTTGTGAAATTAATTTAAAACAAAATTTACTGAATGTTAATATACTGGGTGTCTTTGTAACAAAACGCCAAGTTTTTAAACAGTTGTTTAAGTAATACGAAGGTGTTATTTACCTGAAGTCGCTTGGAGGAGTTTGTTAGTTTTAAAAGATCAGAGAATAGGACTCCACTCCATTGGCTTTCAAAGGTAAATGTTATGCAAAAGAGCCATACTGGCATCCATTCGCTATTAACCATGGTCCATCCCCGTCCTTCTGGTTCTGGAATGTTGTCCATTATACTCAGCACGTTTGACCCCAAACTTGTCCTGCCTGATATGCTGAAGGAAGGCAATGCTGCCTTAGTGCTTCTTTCGTTGGAGGCAGACTTTGCAGACTGCAACCTTTTGAAGAAAAGAAAATTGTTCTAACATTGTTTACTGAGAAGTCTTCTGCGTCTTTGTAGTAGAGCAAAACAGTAAACTTCTCCAGATCTTGAAAAGTCTCATCAGAAATACACTTTTGTGGTAGAGAGATATATCTGAAGGCCTCAGTAGCTTCCGGAAATGATTCCCACACTTTCCAGGCAGTCTGTTTTCCTTTCATTGCAAATGATGACATTAGATCTGACCCAGTGAATGCGTGGAACCCCCTCAAAGCAACAGCTTTATGCTCACCGATACTTTCAAACATGGCATTAATGCTCATGTATCTTTGACTCTTCCGAACACCAAAGAGAATCCACATCTCCTGAAGTCCTGCAGTTTTGAAAAAATTAAAGAAAGAGATTGCCAATACAACAACATCAGTATTAACTGTGCAAATGATTATCCTTTTTCCTCCATGCTCAACACTGTCTTTAGTGTGGAGAAATAGTCTACCATCTGCTTCTTCCTGTAGCCTGCATTGTACCCCATTAATTGAAGAATCATCCGGCCGTGATGAATGATTCCTAATTTAGACTCATTATCCTCCATAAACAACTTTAAAACCAATGTAAAACTTAACCAAGATTTTTCTTTTTTCAACCAAGATTTTTCTTCTTTTGTACCTATAACTGAGAAATATATTGAGGAATTAGTTGGTGCATTTAACACGTTCGCTGCGAATGACGCGCTTGTGCGTCATCTGCCCGCCCGCCGCTGCAATGAGTGGTGCGAATGACGCACAAGCGCGTTCCGCGCTAATTCTTTTCGCGCCACTATTTCCCGCCGTTTTTACATTTTTTCGCGCTAAATGTTGATTTGACAACCGTAGTACTTTGATTTTCATTAATTTAGCGCTTATTTGACATAGTCAGTTTCCCGTTTCGTCTTTCTGTCAGTGTCTCACGTGCTCGTAAAGATGAGTGATGTTTCGGATCCTGATGACCCCTTACCGGGCTCTATTTAC
The DNA here is from genome assembly GCA_963675035.1 of Allygus modestus. NCBI lineage: Eukaryota > Metazoa > Arthropoda > Insecta > Hemiptera > Cicadellidae > Allygus > Allygus modestus. Next base: position 127,118,496 of record OY776112.1, on the reverse strand, counting down.
AAATGTGACGGATGTCCCGAGGAACCTGCCTTAGGTCTTGGGGAATGTTTCAAACAGTACCACTCGAAATAAGTCCATGACCTCTTACATGTTTGTAACATTTCAGTTGGATTGTTATTCCTTTATTGTACTCTTATATTCTTATTACATTTTATATATTATGTAGTCTCATACATTTTATACACACTTTAGAACACAATTTGTATTTAAAAATGATTAATAAAATATTTGTATTAATTTTATTGCCTAATAAGATGTATTATTCACCTAATGGAGTCACAAAGATAAGAAACGCGCATGTGCGTCATCCGCATATACCCGAGTATTTGATGGCATGTGCTAATGACGCACAAGTGCATCATTATTATTATTTTTTTAATCATTTTTATATGTTGATTTTCTTGTTTTTAATGTTAAATAGAACTTAAATATATACATATATAATCTTCATATATAGTTGAAAATTTCAGCATTGGTCATATAAATATAAAATATTTATACAATCTTTAGCAGCGAACGTGTTAAAAACAAGTACTCAACAGGTATGAGATACCCATGCCAATTATTAAGCTCGCTATAGACTTTATAAAAAAGCCTTTAGTCCATGTAATTATTTCATCTTTTGTTTCTTGTATCTTTCCAAACCGACTCAAAATATCTAAAATTACACCACTTTTAAAGCCCGGTGATCCCGAAATCGTACCCAATTATAGACCACTATCATTAATTTCCTCCTTTTCTAAATTATATGAGCGTGTCGTTGCTAGGCAATTAACTAATTATTTAGAATCTTACAACCTCATGTCCGTAGAGCAACACGGTTTTAGAAAAAACGAATCTGTTATAACCGCAGGCATTGAATTCATTGACTCAATTATTGAATCTGTTGATAAAAATGAACAATCAATTGGGATTATTTATGGATTTAAGTAAAGCATTTGACAGTGTCTGTCATTGCAAACTATTGGATATACTCTCAAACCTTGGGATTAAAAATAGGGCCAACTCCTGGATTAAGCCATATTTGAGTGACAGAAGTCACTTTGTTGAGTTGAAATATCTCAATAATTAATTATGATAGGTTGACTTCATTCCATTCTTCAAGAATCCTTGTGAAATATGGAGTTCCACAGGGCCCATATTGTTGAATCCTTGTGAAATATTGGGCCCATTGTTGTTTTTATGTTACATCAATGGAGTGCCAAAATTATCAACATCTAGTAAAGTCATATTATATGCAGACGACATTAATTTAAAAATTTCAGGAACCGAAACCAATGGTATTGAAGTATCTGCGTTTATCCAGCTAACGGATATTTAACAATATTTAGCTTGCTTGAATCTCTTATTAAATCCTTTAAAAACAAAATGCATTTCCTTCTCAGCCATGGGCGGATTTAGGTCAAAATATTTGGGGGTGCCAGCTATCCTAAAGTATGAGTCATTGTATGCTCAAATTCAAACACCAAAATCCTATTTAAATGGTCCGTTTTAAGGCCCACGTAGGCCCTAGCTGTTTCATTTACTATAACAAAAAAAAACCAACATTTTATTAATATACACACAGTTGAGTATTAACATTTCAGTTGAGGAAACTGTCTTTCTACTTCGGAATGTTATTATGAAAACTGCCCTAGAATATTGATTTTAATTGCTGCTAGAATAGCATTTTGAAAATCTTTAAAGAGCATTTATTTGTTTTTAAAGATGATCGTTTGTTAATCTATTTTTAACCTTCAAGACAATATGATTTGATAATTAATTACCGTACGAAAGAACTAAGGAATATAAAAATGGTCATAACAAATTAAATTAAAAGTAACATTATTTTAATGATACAGTACTGTGAAAACTTTAACAAGAAAAAAGTACAACAAAAGATTGTTTTGTTTGTGAGTTAGATAGTGATTACTGTATAACAAAAGTCTTTTTATTCTTCATACTTATTAATGTCTCTTTACCAATTAGGCTTACCTTATATTCGTCGACCTTTTGAAAGATACAAGTCTGCAAGTTTATCATAGTCCATGTCCTTTACTATATCACTTTCTGAGCACAGCACCATTAGGTCCACCAGACGTTCTTCGTTCATTGTCGAACGCAGCCAGTTGTTTATTCTCTGCATTGCTGAGAATGTCCTTTCGCATGTCGCACTGTTGGAAGGCAAGGTAAAAGCAACGCACATAATTTTATGCAAGTTAGGGTACGTTGAAGCACTGATTGTTTCGATTAAAACAGGAACGAGTTTTTTCAATGATGAAGTTTCCAAATGTATCTCCATATTGTCAGCGTCCTTCTTTTCTTGCACAACAAGCTTAGCTAGGTTCATTTCTGATTTCAATCTTCTTATATTGACATTTGCCATATCGTAAGTGTCTATGAAGAACATACTTTTGTCTATATTCAATCGCAAAAACTGTTTGGATGATGTCGCCAGTTTCAAGCTGTCTTCTGAAAATCTTCTCTTCATCTCATTCAACAGCAAGTCCATAACCGATAGAAAATTTTGTCCTGAAGTTTGTGCTTTATCTGATGACGCCGACCCTTTTCCATTGGAGTTTGTGCTTTGAATGTTGTCAGCGAGTCTGTGCCCAACAGGTGTAATAACGACGTAGCTGTCAAGCCTGCTAGACAGTACCCTACGCCGTTTACAGCTTTCGGGCAGGCTTACATCAGTGGCTGTGGATGTTCTATCATCACTGTCCTCAGATGGAGTTGGTACGTCGTTTGTTTTTGCAAACTGAATTACCTTCTTCCAAATCTGGTTCCATTTCTCCTCGGTTCTCCAGCTTTCCATAATCTTTATTGCTCCTTTAATGGATGACGAGCAAGAAGCGATGCTGCTGTTCTCTTTCTGTAAGGCCTTGCTCAGCACATTCACATGGGTCAAAATTTCGGAGAAAACCAAAAGGCAGACAATAAACTCTAAACTCAAGATTGAAGCAAGTATGCCTTTTACTTCAGGCGCCCTCGCATGCCGCAAATCAGAGGCAACATTTTTCAAAACCTCTACTATAGGCTTGAAAAGGTCTTCAACAGCAGAAACAGCAGTTGCTCTACGTGACCACCTCGTATCAGATTGTTTGACAACAGTTTGAATGTGTTTTTTCTTGTCATTGGTTTCAACTTTTAATTTATTTTGCAAATCTATAAACATAGCATTTGAATCAGGACTAGAAAAAAATTGAATAGAGGTTGCATTGTAGAAAAAAGTTGCAAAACAGATCGTTACTGTTGCATGCAGCTACTAAAACTAAGTTTAGTTTATGCACCATACAGTATACATAATTGGCGTATGGATGGGACCTTTTAATGATTGCTTGGATACCATTGTTGACTCCTGACATTACTGATGCTCCATCATAGGACTGTCCAACCAAAATAGCTGAGATTCCCATATTACTTAAAGAATCTAAAATAATTTGAGACAGACTGTCAGTATCCTGTGCGAATGAAACATCTTTCATAGAAATTAGCCTTTCTTTAATTTCACTATGGAAAAAATACCGAATACAGATACAAAGTTGCTGAGTTTTATGGGATCTTGCTTCGTCAACTAAAATAGCATCGAATTCAGCAGTATTAACTTCTATCACAATTTGTCTCAGAACTTCCTCAGAAATAATATGGATTATTTCATTTTGTGTGTTGGAACCAGTTAAATTGAAGTATTGCTTATATGTCAACTTAAAAGAGGGATTGTCTTTACTGAATAATTCACAAAGTTCTAAAAAGTTACCTTTGTATTCCGAGTTGACAAACTCGTCATGGCCTCTTAAAGCTAAACCTTGGCGAGCCAGATAGAGCAATATGTCAATAATTTTTTTAAAATACTCCTTCTTTTCAATTATTTGCCTTTTATGGCCTTCAGATACTTGCGCAAGAACATTTTCAGAGGGCGCTTTATAATTTAACCATTTAGACATGCTAAATTTATGTGTATCACACTCGGAATGCTTATCTAGTTTTGCTGCTATTTCCCTCCAATTGTTCATTCCCTTTTTAGTGTATGTATCCTCTTTCCCGCTTGTTTTAGAAGAGAACATTCTGCATGGAAAGCAAAAAACTGCGTCTTTCCTTATACTATATTCTAACCATTCGTAGCTGTCATAATATTTGCTATTGAAAAAACGGGGTTTATCAGAAAATTCTGCTACGGGAAACTGCGGCAAAATAGGCCTGCATGGACCGGAAGAAGACTTTCCAAATCATTTTCTTCAACAGGTCGTGTAGTAGGCCTATCCGTATCAAGCTGAAGCTCACCTGGTAGGTTATCATTCGGCTTAAAGTGTTTTGAGGTTGAACCTTGATTTGTAGACGGAACTGATGCACAGGCACTTGAAAGATTTTGTACTTTCTTTATCTCATTTGGTTTTGAAAAGACCGATCGTATATCACGGCCACTGGTATAAGCACCGCCGGAAACCGGAAACGTCGTCACGTCGCACACACACGCGCGCGCATTGTGTTCAAAATTAAATATAGTTTAATTTTCTTTTAAATAGATGTTTCAATTACACGACTTACGTCTTACTTGTTAAAAAAGTTTATTGTCCTAAAAAATGTTTGATCCAAAACAAAAACATTACAAAGATATGATTCAAATTTTTTTTTAAATCATCAAAAATCAGGGGGTGCAAGGCACCTCCTGGCACCCCCGTAAATCCACCCATGTTCTCAGCTACTGAAAATAAGCCTAAAAGACTATCAACTAATATCTTTCCAAACAAACATTTTTTAGAAGAGATTAATGAAACAAAATTTCTTGGGTTTTACATTAATAATCATCTTAATTGGAATTCATATATTGCAAAAGTTTGCAATAAAATTTCCTCAGGAATTTTTGTACTAAGAAATACCCCCGTCGCAGCAGACCTGCGTACTCAGCAAATTTCCAATGCAAATATATGTGTCTCATTACTATATAGAGCCACTTACCAAGTTTCACAAAAAATACATTCATAAATGATATATAGCATTTTATTTATTCCCCATAAGAATAACATTATAATTGAGTACGCAGGTTTTCTGCAACGAGGAAGAAAAAAAAAAGTGTATATTTGCAATTATCAATATAACTCAACCAGGTGAAGCTACATACCAAGTTTTATTAATTTAGGTTCATAACTAAGAGAGATATACAAATTTACTTATTCTCCATATGATTACCCTTTTTTTGCAAATATCAATATACCACAACTAGTTGAAGCCACATACCAACTTTCATCAATATACATTCATAAATAATCGAGATATCAAATTTTATTTATCCTCCAAAAGGATAACATTGGACAATGTACTGTGTTTAGCACTTTGAATATCTCTGCAACGGTTGGACATAGAACAACAAATAAAACACCAAAATGATTGTTTTGTAGAGCTAAACTGATTGGTAAAAATAAATGTAAAGTTTTTGGTAAAATTATCTGAGGACAATCCAAAAACCTTTTTCCCATAAGATTAACATGGGAAATTTTACTATGGGACGTGTTATTTTACTTTTCTCTACAACCACTTAACCTAGGTTAATGATTCAAAATACCAAATTATTTGTTTTTTTAAGCTCTATAAAATGGTTATAACCAAAATTAAGTGTTTTTAAAATTTTAGGGGAAAAATTCAAAAACTGATTTTTGAAAAATTTAAAACTCCCATAAAAACCCCCTTCTCATAGTCTGATCGATCTGGTTTTCGAACTTAAAGTCATAAATGTTACTCTACACATTTGTGCCAAATTTCATCAAAACCGGGCGTTTCTTCCAAAATTTATTGCAGTAACGGAACATATATATATATATATATATATATCATAGATATAAATTTGAACAAATAGTGTTTTTGGCATCTGGGGACCTCAAAACAAAAAGTTATCATGGTCTCAGGCTTAAGTCTTACCATGCCACCTACGGTAATAGCTTCTTCCCTATAGGGGAAATGCGCTAAAATATCACCAGTGTGCGATTTGGCAACTATGAAATCTGTATATTGCACATTCATCCATTCTCACGTCTCTTTTGGATTGGTTATGTATGGCAGTACCTCCAATGAAAATTTAAACAAAATTTTAGTTTTTCAAAAAAAAGCTCTACGGATAATGTTGTAATTAAATTGGCTCGAATCAGCCAAAGAACATTTTCCAGTACTAGGAATGATGACTGTTTTTACCTTATACATTTTTGAACTGATTATGGCAGTTAAAAGGAACTCAAATGACCTATGCTTATTAGGGTCTTATCACAACCATAACACCAGGCATAGGAATAATTTTAGTTACAACAGACACAAATTAAAATTCTATGAGAAAAAGCCATGTTATGCGGGTATCAGGTATTTTAATGCCTTGCCCGCTGAGTTAAAAAATATTTCAGATTTTGATCAATTTAAAAACAAGTTAAAGAAATTTATGATTTGTAAATTTTTATATTCTTTGGAGGAGTTTTTTTAATAGTTCATATAATTATAAGAAACTGTGCAATAAATAACAATGTTATTAAATCTTGTACCTTGGTATTAAGTAACAAAGCTTGATTGACAACATTCTGTACTATTGTATTGCAATGAATAAAGATGATTTGATTTGACTTGAAAATGAATTACGCCATCAATCTCTGTACTGACGTGAGCCCAATCAAAGTTGAAAACTGGATGTTCTCCAAGTAACTGGAAGAGTTCTATTTTATTTTGATCACAGCAGAGGAAGTCATTCAAATTTGTAGGTAGCATATTTCCTTTTGCTACTTGACGGCGCAAACCAACGCCTCTCTTTTCTCTCACACGTTTTTTGAGACTATTCTTTGAATAAGTATTACAAGAAATGTGGATTCTGTTGGTATGGAACCTCTCAGTATCATTCAAAATTTTATTTTTGAATTCCGTATCACAATATTCTCCAAATGTCTGTGACGTTTTGGGTGGAAGAGTATGTATTAGTGCTGCTCCATCGTAAATGATAGTAACGCAGAATCCTTCAAACTGTGGTGGATCATCGGCTTCTTCTAGTATTCTCAGTAGCTGGGATTTCTGGCATGAACGTAGAAAGGGAAGGGGGGGGATTCATATTTTCGTATTCAAAAAACTTGTCCAAATCCACCTTATCAAATTATACCCATAAGATTAACATTTATACTTTAAAATCCCATGGGGCAGATCCCTGAAGGTAGATATTTTTCAAGACCCCAAAAGGGACATTTGACTGATAGTGAACATGTAAAGAAAATAATAGTTTAAGAAGTTGAAAATCGCCGAGTAAAAATCAATGTCATAGATTGAATAATATTTAGGTGACATGTTTTGCTAGGAAATGGTTTTTATGACAGCATGTACAAATTGATTACATAAAAAATAAATCTATTTTAACCGTAGCTTTTTTAATAATAAAATTGACAAAATGCATAGTCGATACCTGTAATATATCGGATTTACTATAAACTAAATTAAAATACTCTTTATCAATGGACGTTGCTTGTGAGTACGTTTTTCTAAATAGTGCAAAGACCTTACATTTTAGAGCAAAATGTAAAGTGAGAAAAAGTTCCCTCTTTAAAAGAGCTTTCAAACAAAAAAATAAAATTTTGATTGTTGTTAAATTCGATAAGTAATTTTAAAGTTATTTATTAATACAAGTCGTTATAAAAGTAAAATTTAGTTTTATATTGTAAATTGTGCAGAAACCTTAAAGTTTAGAGCAAAATGTGTAAGGACATAAAGGTTCCCGTATTAAAAGAGCTTTCAAACATCAATGAAGAATCCGTAATCGGATAATTATCTGCTGAAATACAACAACATTAAGTGTGTGAATACCCCGGATAATGGCGGCCATCTTTAATGGCCGCCATTTTGGTGTCCTACACGGATTTTGAAGTGGCTCCCTATCTGAAAAGTTACCTATTAGCATCTACTATGACCACAGAAAAAGTCATACCTCAATCACAAAATGCCACTTTTTTAGCGAATTTCCCCTATAGCTATTACCGTAGTCGGCATGGTAAGACCTAGGCCCAGGCCCATGATAACTTTTCGTTTTGAGGTCCCCAGACCCCAAAAACATCATTCGTTTGAAACTGTATATATATATATATGTGTGTGTCCGTGAGCACGATAACTCTCGTAAAAATTATCCGATTTTGATGAAAGTTGGTATAAACGTGTAAAGCAACATTTATGATCTTATGTTCGAAAACCAGCCACATCGCTCTATCCAAAGGGGTATTTTGGGGGGGTTTTGAACACCAAAAATGGGGTTTTTGAATTTTTATATGTAATTTTTGAAATAGTCAAATGTTAGTTTTCACCATTGGATTCAGCTTAAAAACACAATTTGGTATTTTGATCATTCCTCTATGTCAATTGGTTACCGAGATATTGAAAGTGCTAAACACAGTACGTTGTTTAATGTTATTCTTATGGAGGAAAAGAAAATTTTTATATCTTGCTTATTTATGAACGTATACTGACGAAACTTGGTATACAGCTTCATCTCGTTGTGATCTTTTGATATTTGCTCAAAACAATATTTTTTGCCAAAGGCTCCCGTAGCAGCAAACCTGTGTACTCAGCTCCCATGTTATTCTTATGGAGAATAATTAAATGCTCTGTCTCCCTTAATTATGAACATAAATGAATAAAAACTGGAATACGACTTCACCTAGTTGAGTTATATTGATATTAGCATAAAACCCCATTTTTTTGTTCCTTGTTGCAGCAAACCTGCGTACTCAGCTGCAATGTTATTCTTATGGAGAATAATTAAAATTGTATATGTCGCTAATTTGTGAATATATTTGTATGAAACTTGGTAAGTGGCTTTATGTAGTATTAAGACATTTTTATAACCATTGGAAATTTGCTGAGAATGCAGGTTTGCTGCGACGGGGGTATTTAATATTAGCCATGTACCCAGGGTACTATTTGTCCGCATAATAAATTAAAATATTACAGAATTAACAATTACTCTATATCCTTATGTTTAAAATACCCCCGTCGCAGCAAACCTGTGTACTCAGAGAATTTCCAATGCATAATATATGTCTTAATACCACATTACCAAGTTCCATAAAAATATATTCACAAATAAGCGATATATACAATTTTAATTATTCTCTATAAGATTAACATTGGGGATGAGTACATAGGTTTGCTGAAACAAGGAACATAATAAATTGATTTCTCTGCAAATATCAATATAACTCGACTAGGTGAAGCCACATACCTAGTTTCATCAATATACATTCATAAATAAGCAATATGTCCCATTTTCATTAATCTCCATAAGAATAACATGGGGGATGAGTATGCAGGTTTGCTGCCACAAGGAATGAAAAAAATGGGTGTTTAGGCAAATATCAATATAACTCAACTTGGTGAAGTCATATACAAGGTTTTATTAATTTATGTTCATAAAGAAGGGAGACATAGCATTTTAATTTTTCTCCATAAGAATAACATGGGGGCTGAGTACACAGGTTTGCTGCTACGGGTACCTTTAGCAAAAAATTTTTTTTAGCAAATATCAATAGACCACAACTAGATAAAGCCGTATACGAAGTTTCGTCAGTATACGATCATAAAGAAGCGAGATATAATTATTTTCTTATCCACCATAAGAATAGCATTAGACAACGTACTGTGTGTAGCACTTTCAATATCTCGGTAACCCATTGACGTAGACGAATGGTCAAAATACCAAATTGCGTGTTTTAAGCTGAATGCAATGGTGAAAATTAAAATTAGATTATTTCTAAATTTATATCTAAAAAGTTCAAAAAACCCATTTTTGGGGTACAAAACCCTCCCAAAATACCCCTTTAGATAGAGCGATATGGCTCGTTTTCGAACTTAAAGTCATAAATGTTGCTTTACACGTTTATACCAAATTTCATCAAAATCGGACCTTTTTTATGAGAGTTATCGCACCCACGGGCACATATATATATATAAACTGTATAGATATATATATATACAGGGTGAGTCAGACCACCCGTCCAGCATGTATAACGAGAGAACGGTTTGGTCTAAAGTCGTCAAACAAAAATCTTCCCAACTAAAACGCATATGGGCTATCTATTAAAAATATTTTGATCAAAATCTATGTACAGGATGTTCCAAAACTGAAGGTCACGGGTTCAAATCTCAAACCTTTCTCATGTAAACATAGGGAATATTATACATAATTTTAAAGGTCTTGTTAAAAGAAACATTTTGGAAGAAACAGAATTCACTTATCTTTATTCGTTTCAAAATGGCGGCCATTTTAATGTAAAATATTGACATTTACAGAATACCCTGTATTTTCCAAACCACTACGCGTACCTTTTTTCCAACTTAAATTTCTTACTCGTGATAAACTCAGCTTTCTGGTATGCTACATGACAGGCTTTTTTGAGAAAATCTATATTTCAAAAAAATATTTATTTTGAAAATACCCATATGCCCAAAATTATAAAAGTCAAATGGGAGCGTATATTGCTACTAATAATAAATTTTTACTTATATATAGTTTAATTACCTATCATGGGAAATACCTAGCTATGAGTTCTAATCTGTGAGGAATACTAAATGTGGTCTTAAGGACGCCTTCTTTAAGCCTAAAGCAATATGGCTTCCATCAACAATGATGAAGCTGTTGGTGAATCATACATTACAAAATTCCTTTGGCTATTAATTTAGCCCACACTTGATGAGTTTTAATAAATAAATACACTTTACCTTAGTCTTCTTTATTTGTAGTTAGTTGTGTTAAATAACTGTCTATTGTTGGATTACCACATTCGAGGTAAGTCTTAGCTATAATGAGAATATACCTTTTACCTTTTAATACCTAGGCTTAACTAATAATGAGTGATTTGGGGTTCACAATAGAATATTTATTAAATAGAACTACAACAGTGAATGATAGCAAATAAATTTAAGGGGTATAACAATGATATTTTGACAATATGGGGACTTCAAATTAATTGGGTCAACTAGGCCTAAGCCTTTCAATAAATGTGTCTAACAGTTCATGGCTAACAATAATGGGTTATCACAATATAAATACTCTTTTTCTTAGGGAGGGGTGTCGTGCCGGCTCTAATGATATATTATTTGTTTTTATAGAGATAACATGAATTTACTAAATAGGTTTGTTTACTAAATGCAACAATGAGTAATGGAGGTCCATAGAAAAGGTAGGCCAAAAGTTTCACTGAATTTAAGGATTGGTTAAAAGATATTTGAAATTAAATTTGGAAAACTAGTTCAATTTGGATGAGATTCTTCTTAATTACTTTAATTGGTACTTTCTGAACATTGGGCTTGTTCACAACTGTTTCTGATATCTCTTTTTACCAAGTCCCTAATAAGAGAATCAAGATGGAGAAGGTTACCACACTGCTTACAAAATTCTTCAACCAGAGTGTTATAAATGGGAAAATAAATAAAAAAGGGGTTTGAATTTAAACTTCACTCTATTGGGCAGGAGAAATCCCTACTATTTAGGCACTAAGTAGGCAAATCTTAGGCCATACTGGGGTAAGTTATTAAATGAGAACTTGTCTCATGCAAAAATGATGTTAACACATTGGAGGGAAGCCAGGAAAAGGCGGAGGACAGGGTTTGTAGTCTGGAAGTTCATTGTTCCATTGTTGGGTTGCACAGATGGTAGAAGTCACATGTTATAACACTTGACACTAAATTTGGTTTTCTAAGGACTAATTTTGAAAAGTAGTACTATGTAAAATATTATTATATTGCAATTTTCTTACAAATATCTTATATCTAAAGTAGGCTATATTGAAATTAATTTAGGGTCAATTAATGAATTAGAATTATTAATATATTGTGAAGGAAGTTGATTATCAATTGATATAAACTAAATAAAATGAACATGGGCATAATTAATTATATATTCTACTGTGAAATAAGGGGAGATGATTTTCTGCGGGGTGATAGGAATAGTTGTTTAATATGAATTAACATGAAATAATAGTTTGATTAACACAAAATAACACATAATAAAAGGGAACATTTCAAATTACAGTGACATAAATTATTATTGAACTAAGACAATCATTGTGATAATAGATAAATAAAATATGGGTTATTCAGCATGACTAGGGTATGGTGGTATTTACATGGGGAGAAATATACACAATTATGGGAAATTATCATTAATGATGAATGGAATGTAATGAAATACTACAATATCAAAAAGCATACCATTGAAAAGGTCTTGTAAATCCTAGCAACTTTCTAATTTACACCAACCTTGTATCTCTTTTCGTTTTTCTACAATCAGCAAAAATTATTATTTTCCATATAAAATGCATGTTAATTTGCATAACACTTGCATGTATTCTCTGTCCACATTCGTTTTATGTTTTATGTACAATTAACATGCATTTCATATAGAAAAATTATGTTTTTTTTGCTGATTGCAGAAAAACGAAAAAGATACAAGGTTGGTGTAAATTAGAAAGTTGCTAGGATTTACAAGACCTTTTCAATGGTATGCTTTTTGATATACGCTCCCATTTGACTTTTTTAATTTTGGTCATATGGGTATTTTCAAAATAAATATTTTTTTGAAATATAGATTTTCTCAAAAAAGCCTGTCATGTAGCATACCAGGGTAAAGCTAAGTTTATCACGAGTAGGAAATTTAAGTCGGAAAAAAGGTATGCATAGTGGTTTAGAAAATACAGGGTATTCCGTAAATGTCAATATTTTACATGAAAATGGCCGCCATTTTGAAACTAATAATGATAAGTGAATTCGGTTTTCGCCAAAATGTTTATTTTATTGAGACCTTTAAAATTATGTATAATATTCCCTATGTTTCCATGAGAAAATTTTGAGATTTGAACCCGTGACCTTCAGTTTTGGAACATTCTCTACATAGATTTCGATGAAAATATTTTTAATAGATAGCCCATATACGTTTTAGTTGGGAGGATTTTTGTTTGACGACTTTATATCAAACCGTTCTCTCGTTATACATGCAGGACAGGTGGTCTGACTCACCCTGTATATACAGTTTTGAACGAATGGTGTTTTTGGGGTCTGGGGACCTCAAAACGAAAAGTTATCATGGTCCTGGGCCTAGGTCTTACCATGCTGACTGCGGTAATAGCTTCTTCCCTATAGGGGAAATTCGCTAAAACTATCCCCACTTTACTATTTCTATTCCATAATCAAATTTGTCGCAACTGATGGGTTTAAAGTTCTTTGAAAACAAACTTAAAATGTTTGCGTCATCTGCTAGGCTGTAAAAAAGTTAAAATCAAACATGTCAACATTGAAAATGCTAAATTTATATTCAGTCTTCAACATTCTCTGTAACTCAAAATTGCCACTTTCCCAAAAGAAGAATCATTAAAATCCGTTAAGTGGTAATCTCAGAATCTTTCCATAAAAATCACCAGTTCTTTTAATGTATTGTATACAATGTGAAGGTACCAAGATAAAAATCATCTTACTCTTATCTTGTGCATTAATTTTAATTTATGATAGGGGTAATACAAGGTTGGTTTTAGTTTCGTTGAGTTTTATTATTTTTCATTCTTAGGTATTGCTGGATCTCAAGGACCAAAGGGCCAAAAGGGTGAACTCATCTTCCCTTCTATCGCTCAAGTCGAAGATGGTGACAAGGGGCTGCAGGGATACATCGGAAGTCCCGGATACCGAGGGGAACATGGAGACGAAGGTCTTCCGGGGAATTACGGAATAACAGGTCCCAAAGGCATTAAGGTACATGAACGAGTTGCGCAAAGAGGTTTTGAAAGAAAACTTGCCATTAAAGACTTACTAAGAAGCTTTTGTCCCTGAGTCTTAATAATAGTCGTAATTATTGTTCAACCTTGTTTACAGTTAATTAATTGAATGAAAGAAGTGAATCCTCAAAAATTATTTCAAATTTGAAAGTGGTAACAAAAATGACTTTGGAAATATTTGTGGGCAAAACAGACTTTTTAATTTTATACAGGCTGACTCAATGCAGGTTTTATAACACGTCTCTGCCAAGTTCCGTTGTTGAGCTTATGAATAAACAAATATGTATTAAACTAATAAGTAAAAACACTACGCTAATTATTTTAACTAAAACTGTTTTTAAGATGGTAAAATCTATGTGAAAACCACTTAAAGCAGGCAAAAAAGATATGATATAGAGTCATCCGCCAAGAGCCAAGACATTTTCTGAGCCAACCTATGTACATGTTTTCATATTTCAATTTCTATTTTATATTAAAACTAAATGCATATTAATAAATTTATTATTACGACCGGAGCCAATTCCTTTAATTCGATCAAATAGTTTTCTTTTGGGATTACCCAGAACATATAAATACGGTCCTATTATTCTTGCGTCATTCCAGAACTTTATTAAACAGCTATTCTTTCTTCTGTGTTGTGTTTTGTTAGTATGAAAAGCTGTTAAATATCCAACTAAATTGTTTTGTATTCTTCCATAAGATTAAAATGCGAACTTTGAAAGCCCAGAGGGTGGAGCACTGAAGGTGGATGTTTGAGAAACCCAAAATGGTACTTTGGTATTATACGGATGCCACCCTTATACAGCGCGCTGCGGCAGTTATGTTAGGATGGGTTATCATAAAAATGATTGTAGGACTTTCCTTGTTTCGTTACAAATCGAATAATACCTTATGAGTCATACTTCCGGCCGCCAAACCCCCTCCAAATAGGCCAAGGTCAGGGTCGTTGACCGGAGCGTGCGCATCACCTGTCACCGCCTGTATCTGGGTCAGTGTCATGAGTGATTTATTGCCATGCACTACGTTACATTTGTTTTCATAATGAGTGACGTTCTTTTGGTGTGGGATACCTCGAAATGAAGAGGAAACCGTACGTATTTTTATGATAACCCATCCTATACATAACTGCCGCAGCGCACTGTATATTTGGCGGAATACATGTGGCGATCGGGTGTGGCTGCTAGCGGCGGCGACGCATTCAACACGATCCTAGCGGACACCGCTGCCTTTTGGGAGGCACAACACAAAGACCGCTCACCAGAATGATGTAAAATTTTTACAGTAAGTCAATAAAAGTACGTTTTTTCGAATTATGTAGTTATCCTTTGTATCCGGTAAAAATTAACCTCCAAAAATAGTGGTATCCGTATAATACCAAAGTACCCCCAAAATTCACATCTAGACATTAAAGGCTTTCAAATGACACAATACGTTGAAGACATAATTGTTTCGCCAGTAGCCTGCTCCCAAAAATCAACTTGTCCTTGTAAATACTATAATTCCAAAGTATTTCCTTCTCCTTCAACTCTAAATAGTACATCTTTAATATAAATACAATTTTGTAACTCCTTTTACAATTTGTTAACTCCTCTTACAATTTTGTGGTACAGTAAGTACGGTATAAATTCTGCCACTTAACGATTTCCTTTGTAATGCTCAGGGCATCATAGGAGACTCGGGTGTGCCGGGGCGAGATGGGCGAGACGGACAGCCGGGTTGGCCTGGTCTAAAGGGCCAGGACTCAGAGTTCTTAGGGCGAGAGTATCTGCTGAGGGGCGACGCAGGATTTAATGGCTATCCGGGAGAAAATGGGCCTCCTGGAGACAAAGTAAGTACTTCTGGGTTTCAAGAGCTTGGTTTTATCTTAGATTAGGACATGGGTTTGCAGATTTGCTTATTTATGAGGCACATTAAAAGTTGTTTTTGTATGTTCAATATCCTTACACACTAGATATGAGCATACACCTAGTTCTGTAATAAGTTATCACATTCAGAAATTAACAGAGTTAAAGACATCAGGAGTAAAACAGTTAAGTTTAAGATTATTATGAAACATGGTTTGAGATAAATTGTATCTGTTTCATCTATATTTCAAAAAGCTGCAAAAAGATCCAACATATATTCCACCTTCAATAAGCTTTTGTTGAACACATTTAGTTGCAATAAAAGTGAAACAATTTCATTAAAACCCTATTTGCTTAAAAAAAGTTATTGCTTCAATATAGGAAACTCGCTGGCACTACAGAAAGATTTATCAATGTGATATTTTGGTTTTTGTTTGTTTTCAAAATAAAATACAAAAAAACACCTGCATGGTTTGTATGGATTGGTTAGTTTGTTTATCTCGCATAGTTAGAGTAAATCAGTGCCTCGGCGATACTGGAACCAATAGCTATCAACCAATCTTCGACATTCCCCTTGCAGACTGTGAGGCTGCCCCCTTCCGCTTCCACGAAATTTGCTGATAGGATTTCGATACAGAAATGGGCAATGCAGTAGAGACAAGATGATTCTGCATTATGGGATAAGAAAGCCAATATTTTGCCTGTTTTTAGTTTGGTGGGTGTGCTGAATATTATAGAAATTTGTATTTTGATTTTTTTATATGTATTGAGAGGGTTTTTATCTACAATTGTCTCATGTTAAGTACTGGGAAGTCTGTAAGGAATACCTTTGTAAATATCTAGTAACTGTATTAGTAACGGTAGTATTGATGTTTTAGTTATGTTATATGAAACTACTTAAATAAAAGGGAAATATTTCTTGTTAAACTCATTTTTATAATTCACAACAAAACATATTCACCAAAAACTAACTGCAATTCTAGCTTCAACATAAACATAAACAAATGTACAAATTATATTAAATCAGCTGATCATCAATATCCCCTCTTCTTTATAGTTAACATTTTATTTATATAACACATAATCCGAAAACCTACTTGGAAGTTTGATGTTTCTTTTTGGACGAGGAACCATCTGATTATTAAAATGGCTATTATTCGTGGTGGTGTTGGAATAGAACTGGTTGTTGCCGGTTGTACTACTTCGGTTTTTCTGTTGTGGTCTAGCTTTATAAACATTTCATTTCTTCGGTATACAGCTCCTTCTTGATCCTGCACTTGATATGAACTGTTGCCTGTATCTTTTATGATCCTTCCTCTTGTCCATCTATCATCTTCTGGTCGTTTTTGTACTAAACCTGCTCACCTACACTTAATGCTCTCCTGTTCACTGTTTTTCTGTTGTAGTATTTTGCCACCGTTTGTCTGTTTTGTTTCAGTTTGTTCTCAACATCTTCAGGCTTGATAATTTATTAATAATTTTTTTGGTTCTGGTTAGGCACTTGACATCTCAGCCATCTACCCATAAGTCTCTTAGCAGGGCTCATATTTGTCTTATTTGGTGTGTTTCTAAATAACAAAAGCATTTGATAAAAGTTCATTTTCTTCTATACTTTTCTTAATGAGTGTTTTAGCAATCTTAACTGATGACTCTGCTTTTCAATTACTTTGTAGATAATGTGGGCTAGACATTATATGTGTAAACTCCCACTCTTTACTAAATATTTCAAATTCGCTTGAACTAAAATTTGTAGCACCATCAATCTGTTATCACTTTGATTGGTAGACCATACCTGCTGAAGTTTCGTTTGCATATCAGTATTGTTGACTTTGAAGTTAAGTCATGAACTTCATCTATTTTGAAGAAATCTGAGTAGTGATCTGTTGTTACTAAGAATCTCCTACTCTTGCCGTTTATGTTGATCTCAAATACATCCTTACTGATTATTCCAAATAAAACTTTGGAATTTCATGTGATTTCATCTCAATGTGTCTTTGGTTGGTAGCTAATTTACTCCATACTTCACAATTTCTTACTGTACCTTCTATTTCAGATAACATGTTTGGCCAAAATAAAGCTTCATTTGCCAAATTTTTGGTAGCTTTAATGCCTAAATGACCGCTATGAATTTTTCTTGAGAATTATTTCCGTAAAGTTGTAGGAACTAACATCTGATTGCCTTTCATAATAATTTCTCCTTCAACAGTCAAATCCATTCGGTAATTCCATAAACACTTTTAAGTCATCTGAAAGTAAATTTTGTTTCTCAGGCCACCCTAATAAACACTTGATTCGTTAGTTTAATTAATTGTTCATCCTTTTGAGTTTCTTTTATGATTTGTTCAATGGATTTGTCCCTAAAGATGCACAACTCTATTTTCAATGTAGTCAATTCCATTTTTAAGTTAATTTATTCTATTTATCTCATCAAAAAATCTCATGATTTCTTTGATTTCATTATATGTCCAATTGTTTCTCTTGGTTTTCATCCATTATGGTAAAATGCACTACTTATTATTTGTTACAATGTTGTACACACCTGACACCATGTTTTAGTTATGTTATATGAAACTAATTAAATAAAAGGAAATATTTCTTGTTAAACTCATTTTTGTAATTCTCAACAAAACATACATTCACCAAAAACTAACTGCAATTCTAGCTTCAACATAAACATAAACAAATGTACAAATTATATTAAATCAGCAGATTATCAATATAACAATTGTTTAAACCCATGGAGATATACCTATATAAGTCATAATAAGTGTTAATCAGTTATATTTTAAAGTTCAGTGTGAAATGTTAATTTTTATATTGAATATAGTTGGATTTCTAACAATATTTTAACCCTTAGGGAGCTCGAGGTTTGCCGGGAGATATGGCTGAAAACTCAGAAATCATCCAAGGGGACCGAGGCCCCCCTGGGCCAAGAGGGGACAGAGGTAACGTCACTTAACTCTTCTGCAGCATTACTTATTTCATTTATGAACTTCTGACACTAAAGTGGTTCTATGCTACGCTGCAGTAGCTAACTCAAAAGCTAACAGAGACTTTGTGACATTAATAAATTAATAGCAGATATAATTATCACACAAGTTAAATGTTTTTAGCAGCTTCTGTCCTGACATTGAAGAAATAATTAGCAAAAACTAGAGTGTTTGGAAAGCAAGGAGTAATTCTAACTTACTTGTACAGATGGATTTGAAAGATCATAAATAGCCTATTTAAACTAGAAAATATTGATTCCCTAACTAGTTGACTTTACCTTTAGGTAAATTTGGAAGACTCTACATTTTATTTTCAAACATAATTTTTCATTTTAACTAACTAAATTACTTTTTCCAGTAAGCTTCACCTTCTTTAAAGTAGCCTACTAAAATATTTCCAGGTTATGACGGCAGAAAGGGATATAAGGGACCGACGGGAGATGCAGGAATTCCAGGGCTCCAAGGAGATTCCGGACTTCCAGGAGTGGAGCTCCGGGGACCTTCCGGACTCAAGGGATATCCGGGAGAGGTCGGGGAGGAAGGATTCCGAGGCCGACCTGGGACGCCAGGGACTTACGGACCAAAAGGAGTTGCGGTAACTATCTATGTTACTGATAGAGTTTAAAATCTTATAGTGGTTCTCTGTTAATATTCAAATAACATGTTATTTTCTCACCATCATTTTATAATAAAATATATCACAATCACAGGACGTATTACAGGACGTTGGAAATACAAGTTAGGTGCTCTCAATCCTTCAAAAGATTGTGAATTTTACCACAGTGTGAGTGATTTAAACAACTCGGGATTACATAAATATATTTATTGAAAATAATGTTTTTTACAGGGTAGGGATGGAGAAAAAGGTGGAAGAGGTGAGCCTGGTGCAAGTATCCTGCAGGGAGAGATGGGAGAGGTAGGACTGTACGGAGAGAAGGGGCAGCCAGGAGACGAGGGACCCCAGGGGTTGAAGGGGTCCAGGGGGTACGAGGGCTTCAAAGGGATCAAGGGGGAAAAGGGGGCACCCGGACTGTCAGGGATCCCTGGTAGTGAGGTAGGCACAATTTAATAAAACTACAACCATTATTGCATTTTTTAAATGTGCTCAGTTTTAAAACTATACTAGAAAGTCTGAGAACAATTACCAAGTAAATAGCCATTGCTGCCCGATAAACATGCATTGTTGGCAAACTTTATCATTCTGTTTTAAATCACATTTTTGCTAATGATTTTTTGTGATCAATTGTAACTGCAGCATCATACAAATTATGAGTCTTAACAATGTTAGCACATACGTATTGGTTTATGTATTTTTGTCCCAATTTCTTAGTATAGCAAGAGATCAAGAGATAAAACTTGATACATGCACTTCAATATTATAGTTTAGGCAGTAATGTATGTATGTAATTCTTGGTAGACAATTCAAAGAATCTGATATAATCATATATTAGTCCATTTGTAGCCTGAGCTTATCACTGAAACCTTCCAGTAGCTTAACAAAATGGCGAACCACATTCAAATTAAAAGAGGTCTAAAAGTCTCTCAAAAAATAGGAAAATTCCTTTTTTTAGGTACTTTTGTTCACTGATGACAGGAAAATTATACTAAAGTTTTTCAGTTTTCAAATTTAAAAAAATTTTCTCATGATTTATTCAAATTTTATCAACTAATGAAAATTGTAATTATAGGGACCTAGGGGACCCCCAGGAGACATAATTCCAGGACTTCCAGGAACTCCGGGACAGCCGGGACTCGATGGCCTGCCTGGGGAGCCGGGATATCCAGGAGGGAAAGGTAATTTGGGAAAAATCCATCAACGTGAGCATTTTCAAATGATTATCACAAATTCCTAGGATTCAACATACACGTGTCCATTGGATAAAACCTTTTTCACTACACTATTTTGAGATCAGCTGTTTTCGTTATGTGTTTATCACCTGTGAAACTTCATATTTACATACAGATGTCCAATGTTTACAGTGGAAAGTAATGTTTCACAAACATTATGAAGTTTCGCAGGTGATAAACATATAACGAAAACAGCTGATTAATATTCCAATAACAGTTTTTATTTAAACAAATAATTAGTCTTATGGATAGTTAATATCTGTAGTGTAGTGAAACAGTATATTTGATCACTCGGGCCGAAAGTGACGCTTTTCGATACAAGCTCAAGTTTAACGACTGAGGCGAAGCCGAGGTCGGAAAATGAGCGAGGATCGAAAAGCCACTTTTGGCCCATGTGATGAACTATATTTTTCGTCTTACTGCACAATATATTAAGCTAACTGCTTTCTCAAAACTAATGTCTTACAACTTGTTTACCTTTAAAAGCTTGCTCCCAAAATGGCTTCCAACTTGTTCTTGCTATTTAAAACAAACTGCTGTTACTACAGATGTATTCAACTATTGTTTGTGTTAGTGTTAGGTTAGACTAACTATAACGATAGGTATATCGAATGCTGTGGACTAACGATTGCAAGAAGGAATACTTTAGTCAACCGTTCCGAGCTATATCAGGAATCAGACTCGCTGCGAAGAGCGTTATCGCTTAGCTTATCTTCTCCCTGAGGCAAAATTAAATATGTATTCACCTCACCCTCTTGACATAGTTTAGTTTAGTATTGTTAATTTTTAATAGATTATTATTTTTGCCTCAGGCGTAGTAGAATGTTTTGTTAGATTTTGTCGATACACAACCGAAAATATCAGTTACTACAATATATTAGGCTAATCTAAATACAAATAATGGCAAAATAATAAAAATTGACTTTATACCGGTAAGCAACCATTTATTGATATATTTATTTTTGACCTATAGAATAACAATGCAAAAATGAATTACAATCGATAAAATAATTGATTACAACTCTTGATAAAATCGATTACTTACAATCGACGTACACAAGTTTGGAGATTCACTACATTGATATTTATAAATGACAGAAACGGAACAGCTGATGACCTCGACACCAGCTGATTCTTTTCCGTCCTAGGACTGAAAAGAACTACTTTTGCTCCGCAACGCATGTATTGAAAACAGCCATTTTCCAAGCAGTATGACGAAAAATATTGTTCAAAACTCAAGTGAAAGTGTTTTGCATGTTCAAGTCTCGCACTTCAAACATATGGTCTCGAACATGCAAAATCCTACTTTCCACTCTTGTTATGAAATATACTATTTCATCACACTGTGCCGAAAGTAGTTATTTTCTATATCGGCTGTGAGTACAGAAAGTGATACTTTTCCAACCTAGTGCCGTAAAAACAGCTGACGATTTTTTCCACACTGTTATTAATTATTCTGCAACCAGTGGCGCTGGTGGTGCAATCAATTGCAATCAATAGCAGTGTCGCATTCAAAATCAACTGTTCTTATTCATTTAGTTAGAAGTGTAAATTGAAATGACATGTGTGCATTCAAAATCAGCTGCTCTTATTTATCTAATTATTAGATTAACATAAACACTATTGTTGTCATGATGTTGTGAGAAATATTACTCAGCAAATCTGATAAATAGGTCTGAACATGCTATTTAGAGTATGATGAAAATTATTGTTCATAACTCGTACTTAAAGTGTTTTTCCGGTACTTGCTCTAATTTCCGCGCTAGGCTATTGCCACACACAGAAAACACGATCGTATACCGGAAAATACCACTAGTGATGTTTTTCGGTACTAGAGGTGATTTATAGTATTAACCCTTTAATGGTAGACAATCCTGAAAATACCTGTATGTCAGTATATATTAACATAAATAAAAACTACATTGGGTTTCAGTTAAAACAGTTACGTATTCTCAAGATACAATTCAATGACTGAATCAAAACTAAACAACAAAACAATAACATTAATCATATGATAATAATAATAAATAAAACATAGGATACTTGTGACTTTGCTATCATCCCTCCTTCACAAATCAAGGCGCAATCTTGGTTCTCTGACTGCGTCTTAATACAGATGAAGTGTTTGTAGGCGGAGTGTAATCCTTTTCTAATTTTTTATTTGATACAAGGAATGACTTATCTTTCCTAAGGAACCAAGCGTTTCTTCTATATTCTCGTCCATGACATGTTTGAATTATGTAAGAACGTGGTTCTGGACCTACTTTTACTACTCTTGCTAGTAACCAATATTTTGGTTTTAACCTGAAGAGTACGTTTTCTCCAACTCTGAATTCCTCGGGCTCTTTTTTCCTTCTGTCACAAAACAACTTCTCCCTTCTTTTAACCTTCTCTAGCTGGTTTGACACATTTTTTATGACAGTTGGGATGAGGTGTTGGTTGGTTGATGGAATTAGAGTCTTGGTTCTCCTACTCATTAGCCGTTGAACTGGCGATCCAAGATTACCTCTTGGTGTATTGTGATGGTGGAGAAGCGTAAGATAAATGTCAGATTGTTCCTCTTGACACTTAATGATTAGATTCTTTCCTTCTTGGACATATCTGTCCGCCAAACCATTCGATCTGGGAAAGTGAGGGGATGAAATCCTGTGATGGAATTTCCATTCAGATGCAAAATGGCTAAAATCGGTGGAGGCAAAACAAGGCCCTCCATCAGTTCTCAGTTCATCTGGAATACCATGAGCTGCAAAGTATTTCTTCAGTTGTGGTACAACAGTGACACTGCTTTTGTTTCTTAGTTATTCACATTCAAAATAGCTGGAGTAACTATCTGCCACTACTAAAAAATAATTTCCTCCATATTCAAAAACATCAGCTCCGATGTACTGCCATGGCCTCTTAGGTACTTCTTCTTGTAGAATAACATCTTCAGGTTTATCTCGCTGATATTTGTTGCATACATTGCATCTTGATAAGCTTATCAGCAGAAAGTAGTTTTTCTCCTAAACTAACATCCGATACACCAATTACTATTCTATCTCTAATCAAACTGTTTTTTAACTGTTCGAAATTGCAAGAATTAGTTTGGTTTACTAATTTTGTACAAAAATCAAAAGATTGATGAATTTCTTGTGTGATTTTGTTAAACAAGAATCTTTCAAATACCTCATTAGTATTACCAACAAAAAATTCATCGAAGCTTTTAATAACTTTATCTAACTCAACACCTACATCATCCTTAAACTGAAAACTGTTATATATATCTAAAACATCAGGGCCTAAACTCGACATAAATGATGCCACTTGTACTGTTTTTGATTTACCTTCAAGGCCAGAAGCAGTATACAATACCAGTTCCACTGTTGCTTCCTTTTCCCCCAAGAAGGTGCCATCAGGATACTTGAGACAAGACTCTTTGGTGGCTTAACATTGTCATCTCTGTCTTCTGAATTGTAGATATGAACAGACTCATCTTCATTTGTGGTATTACTTTTATTTTTCTTGTGTTTGGGTTTTGGCACCAAGTCAGTATATTATCTATTATATTAATAGGCAAGCATGATTTTTGTCGTACGTTTTTCTCAGCTTGTGTGCATCGTAGGAAAAATCCAAGCACACTGTTAGAAATGTATTTTTCTGTATATGGGCACAATACTATCGTAATTTACATTAGTTTCTGAGAAATAGAGAAAATGTAATTTGGAATTTGAAAAAAAATAAAATTGGCCTTATGGGTTGCCACGTTGGTTACGGAATAACAACGAAATATAAATAGAACTTTCAAATCACATGATTTATTGCAGCGTGCATTGAAAACTGTGCATAGATCATACCATTTGATAAGGAAAAAAGAATTTTACATTGAACCATTACTACGCAACTTAAGTAGTGGACCCAGTGGGGTGTAATAAAAATTGTTAAAAAGCAATCATATGTTGAAATATAAAATATAAACGATAACAAACCAAATTCAATCATCAATAGTGATATGCACGATTTTTTACTATTTATTTTTTGTTTTGTGGTAGTGAAAAGTCTGGGCGTCATGAGAAACTAATTATTATTTGACAGAGTTTGTTTTTATAGTGTTTTCAGTAGTAGTATGTCCGATTTTTCACCGTTTATTTTTTATTTGTGCTCGTGAAATGTCTGCGCGTCAGGTGAAACTAATTATTTTACTATGTTGTTTCACTAGCTACTGGAATGGTAACATCCTTCTATTATCCGTTTTACCTCCTCGTTAAAAAAATTAAACCTGTTTGTGAGGGGGAAGGATGAGGGCTGAGAAGAGGACGGGGTGGAGAGGTTTCAGGCATAAATAAAAAGGCTACTGTTAACTGGAATGGTAACGCCCTTCTGCTATCTTTTTTAAATCCACATTTTTAAAAAAATACCTGGGGGTGAGGGTTGGGGAGGGGGAGGGGGAGAAAGAGGGAAGAGAGAAGGAGAGAGAGATGAGCGCAACAAAACCCACTAAATATTAAATTTTTTCAAATAATATTTTGTCGAATTTCGACCATTGGGCGGTTTCTAGTTAACATAAATAAAAACTACATTGGGTTTCAGTTAAAACAGTTATGTATTCTCAAGATACAATTCCATGACTGAATCAAAACTAAACAACAAAACAATAACATAAATCATATGATGATAATAATAATAAATAAAACATACGATGCTTGTGACTTTGCTGTCACTGTATAAATTTGTAGTTAATTTAACTTATATTTTTTCATCTTTCCATCATCTAAGTTTTAATATGAATCGCATGCAAACCTCAATATCCTACAGAATACCACAATCATTTAACAAGTTTAACACATTGAGTGCGGCCTACATTAATTTTAACGTAGTCCGAAGCGAGCGCCCGTGGCGTGCTACGTTAAAAGCAGAAGTATTCCCACTACCAATGCAATAGCTCAT
Organism: Allygus modestus; assembly: GCA_963675035.1. NCBI lineage: Eukaryota > Metazoa > Arthropoda > Insecta > Hemiptera > Cicadellidae > Allygus > Allygus modestus. The sequence goes on along the minus strand of OY776112.1, from coordinate 127,093,143 downwards.
TCTGAGCTCATCCATTGCCGAGGAAAGCTATATCGCTTTGCCGCCTGTTGTGCCAGTCCACATGTACAATTTTGTGCGTTTCATTTTTCGGTCCGGTTTTTCTGTACAGGATAGGAACGTGGTAACTTTATAGTTTTTTGATGTGTATGTAATTGTGTTTTTGTGCAATGGAGCATTACAATGAGGATGAATTGTTGGAGAACATGTACTCTAAAGGTGAAATAGCTCTGAGGAGAGTTCTGACAGCTCCGATGATGACGACGAGGCACATCCTTCATGGAGTCTAACGCTTGGCGCTACTGGTATGCGGGACATGTAAATGGCGGAGGGAGGGATTGTATATAGTTTAATAATTTATTTTTGGTATATTATTGAATTAAATAGTAAGTATTTGCAAAAAGGTGAGTGTTGCCCAAAAGTAGGACCTGGATAGTAAGTATTGTAGCTAGGAACAATTAATTATGGTAGTAAACAGACAACTCCGAGTCACGTCAACCGGCACCCCTGGTTTACTACGTTATTTAACGTACCTGAAATGACGTCACTAAAACTGACCTAAATCACTAAAAATGGATGCTTGATTATCTTCTGATGACATTTTGGATGCATTGACGTAATTTACTTGGTGACTAATCAATAATTATATATTAGCCATTAGTGTTCTTATGCACATTTTTAGCACTCAACATGTTAATGGCTAGGTATTTTAAAGAATATCTACAACAACTACTTTGAAGTAAAATAAGTGGTTTTTCCTTTCTAGGGCTGGATGGACCTAACGGTGCTCCGGGAATGAAAGGGTTGAAAGGAGACTTTGGCTTCCCAGGCCGCAGGGGTATAGATGGAGACATAGGACTTTCGGGATTCCCGGGAAGACTTGGACGCAAGGGGATGAATGGAATAAGAGGAATGGACGGGGACACTGGTGACATGGGTCCTCAAGGTGAGTTCACAAGAAAAATATAACTTTTTGACAGAATAGTATATACTGTATACTCCATAGCAAATTATTTATTGTAATTACAGTGTAAAAAACGCAAAAGTTGGTAAAAAAGTATTAGAAATTACTGACGATATTAAAACTTAAGAAATACAAAAAATAATTATTGTGAACATTTATTTTAGAAATCTTTAAAAACTAAATTGTACAAATTTACTTTGTAAAAATCAAAAATTAAAGAAAACTTGCAACTGCAACTCTGTGGAATACACGAATAGAGCAAAAGCAATGACAGAGTGCGCCGGAAAATTTATAAATCACAGTCACACGAAAAGTGTGTACTATGACTCAACCATGTGATTATTGAATTTGCTAAAATGTAAATATTCTTAATATCAAATTTAAGATCTTCGGGTAGGATAATACTGGATATTTCTGAGCTAGATATTTGAGTCTAATGTAGTAATTTATCCATCACAACGTTAAAGTTATATATGTGGTTTTAGTGAATTTCCCCTAGAGGGAAGAATCTATTACTGTAAGTCTCATGGTAAGACTTAAGCCTGAGACCATGATAACTTTTCATTTTGAGGTCCCCAGATGTCAAAAACACAATTCATTAAAATTTGTATATATGTACAAATATATATATGCAAATATATATACACATATACATATATACACATATATACATATATATATACAAATATACATATATACACATATATATATACAAATATATATATGTGTGTGTCCGTAAGCACGATAACTCTTGTAAAAAAGGTCCGATCTTAATTAAATTTGGTACAAATGTGTAAAGGACCATTTATTTGAATGAGTTTCAAAACCAGACGAATCACACCATCCAAAGGGGGGTTTTTGAGGGGTTTGTATCACCAAAATGGGTTTTTTGGGGTTTCCACAGGTAATTTTTATTTAAATCTAAGTTTAGTTTTTACCATTGAATTCAGCATAAAAAACAAACAATTTGGTATTTTGATCATTGCTGTACGTCAATTTGTTACTGAGATATTGAAAGTACTAAACACAGTACATTGTCTAATGTCATTTTTATGGAGAAAAAGAAAAATTGTATATCTCACTTATTTATGAACATAAACTGACGAAATTTGGTATATGGCTTCATCTGGTTGTGGTTTATTGTTGTTTGCACAAACAAATTTTTCGCCTTTGGTTCCCGTAGCAGCAAACCTAGGTACTTGATCCCCATGTTATTCTTATGGAAAATAATTAAAATGTTATATATCGCTTATTTATGAACGCATATGGATGATACTTGGTATTTGACTTCACTAAGATGAGTTCTATTGATATTTGCATAAAAACCTCTTCTTTTGCGTTCTTTGTTGCAGCAAACCTGCGTACTCATCCCTAATGTTTTTTTGGGGAATTTTTTCTAAGTCATTTGGATTTTTTGTTGAAATAATTAAGTTAGCGTTGTCTGCATAAAGAATGAGCTCACTTTTAATTCCTGTGATGGATAACATCACAGGAATTAAAAGTGAGCTCATTCTTTATGCAGACAACGCTAACTTAATTATTTCAACAAAAAATCCAAATGACTTAGAAAAAATAAGCCAAACTCAATTATCAATCATTCAAGAATTAAAAAAATAATCATTTGTTTTTTAATTTAAATAAAACCAATTTTGTTGGTTTTGAAGCTAAACAAAATAAAAGTATAATGCGCCTAGCATTGCTATTGAAGATCGCTGCCTGGAAAAAATCAACAATACAAAATTTTTGGGTCTAGAATTGGATAGTAACTTTAGTTGGGATTTACATATTCAAAGTGTGTCAAAAAAAAATCATTCTGGAATCTATATATTAAAAATAATGTCACAGCTATGCAGCTTATCTGTATTAAAAATGATCTACCATGCTCACATTCACGGTCATATTGCTTATGGTCTTTGTGTGTATGGGGGAACCAATATCTATAACTTACATAAAACTATTTTACTTCAAAAACGGGCAATAAGAGTAATGTTAAAACTAAAGTATGATGATCATGTAAGAAACCATTTTAAAAACTTAGAAATACTGACAATCTACGATCAATATATTTTTTATTGCGTTTTGTATTTAAGAAATAACTTCCAAAATCAGAGTTTGCGCTCTGAAATTCATTCTCATAACACAATAAATAAAAATGATGTCAACATTAAAAAACACAGACTTTCATTTTTTACTAAAAAAACAACTTATATGGGGACAAAATTCTGGAATTTTCTGCCTACTGACATAAAAGAGGAACCGGATCATGTCAGGTTTGAAAGGAGTCTAAAAACAATGTTAATCAATGACCCCCATTACTCATTTAATGAATTTTTAAAAATCTCTTGTTAGCATGTAATGATGTCAATCAAGGAAGTAGGTATTTTGGGTACTGTTATACTTTGTGTATTTTGTATTTAGTATGTAAGATATCTGACACTATTTATGTACATGATATGTATTGAGTAAATAAAGAGTTATTTGATTGATTGATGTTATTCTTATAGAGAATAATTAATATTTTAAATATAGCTTTTTTGTGAATATATTTCTTATGAATCCTCTGTTAAGTGTTTTAATGTGTTATGTTATATATTCATTGGAAATTTGCTGAGTATGCAGATTTGCTGCGACAGGGATATTCTCTTTTCTTACACCACAAATATAAAATCCTCCACTAACTCACACTGTTTTTATTTGGTTAAAGTAATAATCACTAAGTATTGAGTAATAAAGTATAAGGTTGATTGATAAGTAATTCACAAGCACGATGATCATGGAAGGAAAAGTTAAGACAAGTAGAATAAGTTGACTGAGACCATGATTGTTTTTCAGGTCCCCAGGGACGTAGGGGACAGGTGGGACCAGTCGGGTACGAGGGACTCAAGGGGGAGAGAGGAGAGAGGGGGTGGCAAGGTCCCATGGGACCTCCAGGTCTGCAGGGATTTCAGGTAAAACTGACGACATTTCAGTTACACTGGCAAAAAACTGTGAGATAAATTGCAGCAATGTAATGGGGAATTGCACAAAGCTGAGGAAAATGTGTTTTAACTCTCGCTTTCTTATTTGGTTCAATGTTTGTATCTTTTGTAAACTTTAATATTTATATAATATCTACACTTGCAACTTACTGCAGCTAACTTGCTTGTTGTTTATCTCAGGTGAGATTTGTATTTAATATTCACATGCAAGACTGACACTGCTGTCAGGCAATTTATTTCCCGTTTAAATGTAGCTATGAGAATTATCACCACAGAATTGTCTGAAAAAAATGCAGTCTGCTTTTATAACGCCTTAATTGGATGTATTAGATTTCACAATAATTTTGAAAACATGGTTTGATGATATTAGAAAAGCTCAAACATCTATTCTTATGGAAGTATTATTGTTTAAATTATAACGATAACGATGATATAAATGTCCAATAAAGAAAACTGCTTGAGCAATCTATTGCAGTAGAACAATCCATATCAATTATGCTTTTGTAAAATACTTACAATTATACAGATAATACATGCACTTATGCACTTTAAAAAGAATATTTATGAAGTACACCTGCATTTATAGCCATATTAACTTCAAACTTTCATAGTACCTACCATGGTTTTGGACATTGACTTACAGTGCAACACTGATGAGTTATTTATTGTGATTAGCCCCCCGAACTGTGTAGTAATATAACAAGGTTATACATACCAGTTTTCCGTCTCTGTTCTTCCTTGTCCTATGAAGATGACCCGGGTTTCGGCTTCTACTAAGCCACATTCATATCTATTTCAGGAACCACTAATTTAAACAATCCATCTTGGCGATGTCATCGAAAAAACATGAACACGAAATTACACATGCGCACACAAAACAAGACAAACACGTAAACGGGATGACGCATTACGCAGCCTAGGCCTAGTTTTCCTGAACAAGAATGTGACAGGTTGACCGGCAACTGTTCAAATGTTGTCCACTGTCGTCTCACTGTTGGGTGGACTTTGGCTCATTATCTCTCTACCTGGCTCTGTTTTGTTCGAGTCTGATTATACTATTGAAAAGACTGTTGGAGTTAAAATTTAGCTGTTCATTGATTATATCCTTGGGATTAGTTTTAAAAGCTTTAAAAATATAAAATTCTTCCAGCGTGCCCATTATTTTATTCTCCTGACAGATATTCAGGATTTCAAAATTATTTTTATCAGTTGAGTGGCTGTCATCCATTAGGTGTTGAGCAAAACTAGATCCCTAGCCTTCGGTAGGTTTTGAGATGGGCCTTAGGTAGGTGTTCAGATATCCGTTTCTTGAATGGTCTTCCCGTTTGGCCTACATATAGAACTTTGAACAGTCCGAACAATTAATTTTGTAAATGCCTGTAAGGTTGACCTACTTTTTTGGGCCAAAAATATTATTGCAGATGTTTCACATTTTGTTTGGAGTTTTGCATGATAAAATAATTCCATTTGTATTTAACTCATTTTTTAAATGTATGATGTAAGTTTTGGCTAAATTCAGTGGAAACATATTTTTCGTTTTCAGAAAAATTGTTATTCAATAATAATAATAATAATATCTTTATTTGTCTTTGAACACAAGTTACATTGTGTAATAGTCATCGTCTGATAATGACAATTATCGTTATAAACAATAATAAAGAATACAGTGATCATAATAAAAATAAAAACATTATTATCCAAGAAAATAACAGTTCTTAACCAAAATTACCCCTAAAATCTAGAAAAGCCTTTATGTCATAAAAAACATTGTTAATGAGGAAAGAATTAAGTTTGCGTTTAAAAAAATTTAAAGGCAATCTACGGAAATTTATAGGCAATTTATTAAACATTGATATTTGCAAATATTTATGGGAACTTGAAAATTTTCGTAAACGAGGTCTGCTAATATTTAGATTTTGGCAGTTTATGGTTTCATATCCATGGACCTTGTTCCTCAATGAAAATTGTTCATTATTCTCTTTTACAAACAGAATATTTTGATAGATGAAAATACTTTGCAAAGACATGATTCGAAACTTTTTGAAAAAAGGTTTTCAGCTGTCTTGTTGAGGAATACCTGCCATAATGCGCAAGGCCTTTTTTTGCCACAAAAGTACCTGCCCAGCTCCGGAACTATTACCCCAGAAAATGTTGCCATATAAAAGGTGTCAATGAAAAAAGCCAAAATAAGACATGAGCATCATCTTTTCAGATACAGAGGATTTCAATCTTCTGAGAAGGAAACATAACCGAGAAAGTTTTGAGATAACCTGGTTGGTGTGGGCCACCCATGATAACTTTGGATCCATGAGAAGACCTAGTAATCGGACAGGTTTTTGTTCAATAGGGGACTTCCTGAGAGAGAAATATTTTTTTCTGTTTTTGAATCATTGATCTCCAGACAGTTTGTTTCAAACCAATTGGTAGACTCATTTATACTATTAGTGATACTTGTTGCAACAGATTCAATCCTATCACCAGATACGATAAAAGGCGTGTCATCTGCATACAAGACTGTTTGAAAGACACTTATTGAAAAAGCTTAGGCCTAGTTGACCTAATTAATTCTGAAGATCCCCATATTGTAATATTATCACTGTTCGACCCCATTAGATTCATTTATTTTCATTCCCTGTTATAATCTTAGTTAATAAATATTGTATTGTGAACCCATAAATATTTTTTTTATTATTCAGGCCTATATATCAAAGGTAAAAGGTATTTTATTACAGCTAAGACTTACCTTGAGTGTGGTAAACCAGACAAGAGACATTTGGTTAAGACAACAAGAACTACAATTAAAGAAGACAAAGCTAAAAGTGTATTTTTTGGTTAAAATTCGTCAAGTGTGGGCTAGTAGCAATAGCCAAGGGAATGTTGTTATTCATGTTCACCATCAGCTTCATCAATGTTGATAGAAGCCATATTGCTTAATGCCTAAAGACGGCGTCACCCGAAATCTTGTTTTACCCTTAATTAAAACTACTCACAAAAGACTAGAACTCTAGCTAGGTATTTTCCCCACCATAAATAATAAGATAAATAATTAGGTTGGAAATAAGTAGGTGGTGATATAAAAAATGGATATGACTATGGCTTAGTAGAAGCCGAAACCCCTGTCATCCTCGATCATAGGACAAGGAAGAACTGAGACGTAAATCTGGTATGTAACCTTGTTATACTGATAAGTCACATGATAAGTTCCCTTATGCTACACATTCCCTAGTCCTTTCCAACAATTTATTTTCTTAGATAGTGAATCCACTTTTAGAAAGAATTGTAATATATTTATTGCAAATGGTTTGGCAGTAAATCAATTTCAGTTGACCTACAATGAATATGACAGCCAGTCCAATTATTTTGTTTTGCACCAGTGTTTAAGTTTGTTTTAAGTTTTCTCTAACAACTTCTCCTTATTATGTTTGTTATGTATCTGCTGCAATTTAATTGGTTGTCAAACTGTTTAAAGCATAGTAAAATAAAATATTTGTTTTCAGGGAGAGTCAGGAGACGTGGGTCTGACCGGGTTGGCCGGACAACCGGGTGATTCAGCCTTTAGCGGGTTGCAGGGAGACTTTGGCGAACCGGGTGAGAATTACTGATTTACTTATGCATTCGTATGTTTTAAATTATATTTTTATGAGATACTAAAGACCATAAAAGAAACTTGTATCAAGAAATTTGTATAGTGAAAACATTTCGAGCTCTGCCTCCATAAAAAATGGATCGAAAACTGTCATTGGTGTTTCTGGATGACTCCTAAGACAAATATAAGATGATAATCTTAATGTCTTAGTATTTTATTCTTCCAGAAAAAAAGATCTGGAACTTAGCTTTCATAAATTTTTGTATTCAGTTTATTTTGAAAAAGAATTTGTGTGATTGAAAATACTTCTTTGATCGTATTTAGAATAATTTTATCAGATTGTTATTTGCGCGCATTTGTTTTAACATTGATTTGTTGTCAGGCTAAATTACCAGTATGACGCTATACAATTGTCTTTTCTTCCAGGCTATCCGGGACCAGTAGGGTTCCCAGGATTGCCCGGGATGGACGGGATGCCTGGACAACAGGGAGAGGATGGTATCATCTACGCCGGAGCTCCCGGAGCCAAGGGGATGAAGGGAGAACCTGGATTCAACGGAATTCCTGGATCGGATGGATTAAATGTACATATCAATTTCTCAATCAATGTTTCATTTTTTAATTTCCTTTCTTATACAAGAAACTTTTGATATTTTAAAATACTTTTTTCAGACATTTTACCTATAGAAAAATACCTTTGTTGAATAGTTACTTCTTTAGAATAACTTTTTTTATATTAACCAAAAGCCAATGCACATTTAGGTTGATTCAACAGAGACTTTAAAGGTTATTTAACGAGACTTTACATGTTTATGTCATTTTTAATTAGATACAAGTTGAGAAATAACAACAAAAGGATTTATCGTGACAATCAAGATTATGCAAAACAACTTTGAAGTGTCTGAAAAATATTCATGCACTTTAAAATAAATGTATAACTTAATTTGTATATAGCAAAGCTCTACGCATTAAAAAAAAACCTTACTATCTTTAACAAATTTAACTCATCACCCAGAAATGAAACAAAAAGTTTTACAATTTTATAATGCCTTTATTATAAGGTTTATTACACATAATATTTTTTTAGGGAACTCGAGGAGATTATGGACTTCCAGGACTGAAAGGTTTGCAAGGAGATGTTGGCTACGCAGGGTTCCCAGGACAGAAAGGAAGAGCAGGACTCCCTGGGTTTAAAGGACTTCCTGGACCCGTCGGGAAACCCGGATTGGATGGTTCGAAAGGGGAGATAGGCATGGAAGGTGACCCAGGAGAAATGGGACTGCCAGGTAAGTTTTGTTGTAAAATATGTTTGGCTCAGTAACTTTTAAAGTTGAATTTAGTTTGTTACTAATTAAATTATGCATAATTTAGATTTGAGTTAGTAGAAAACGTGTTTGTAGGTCATAGTGGGAAGTATAACAAAACAAAAAAAAACCTTTACATATCTTAGGTACATTTGGTTAGAATTGCTTTCTTTTGATTCTTAATCATGAAATGATACCTTATATATTTTTATTTTTCCTTGTAAGTGAATTTTTTTTACATAAGTTAATGCATAGGGACTTTTGCAAAGCTAACTTCTACAGTATTACTCTTGTAAACACTGCTCAGTTTCCTGAAATGTATTTGATATAAATTGTGTATAAAACAACAATATTTCAAGTAGTTAACGAATCCCTTAATCATTGTAATTTATCTGGTTGAACAATCACTAGGAACAAAAGTGAAGTTTAACCTCAGCTATATTATATTAAAAGCACTTTTGGTCCGCCTAGTGATGAACTATATTTTTGTCATACTGCAAACAAAGCTAAGGTAACAATTTCACAAGAACTAAATTTTGTTGACATTTTTACCATTTAAGGTTTTGCTTCCATCTTGATCTTGCTACTTTAAACAAACAGCTGTTAGACAATTTGTCATTGTTTACAAGTAGAATAATTTGTTCAGTTCATATTTAACAGCTGATGACCTTGACCAAAATATGTTTTTCATCATACCCTCGCAATAAACTATTGTTTTCAGTACTATCAACTGTGATTGAATCCAATCGATTCTCGATAGGCCAGGTAAACAGTCTGGGAAAACTGCAAAACGGCCTAGGCCGGGAAAGAAGGTTCCAAAATTTCTCACTACGAGCGCTGTTATTCTACTTACAGTATTCCGTTATATGATTTGTAAACAGCTGACTGTTTCTAGCAACATAAACAAATTAAACAATAACAAACCTCTGATGTTGTTAGTTGTAAAAGTGTAAGCGTACTCAATAATGTCTGATTCAAATATTAATATTCCTGAATCAATATTAAAAATAAAAGGTGGTATGATGAAAAGTACTGTTCATAACTCGTCCGAAAGTGCTATACCAGTGCTTGATTGAATTCAAGTAAGAGGCTTCGCCTCGTACTTGAAAATCGATCATGCACCGGTAACGGCCACTTTCCGGACTTGTGACAAAATATACTATTTTGTCCAAGGACGAAAAGATCATAAAAAAAATAATATTTTATGCAAGAAATAAAAAGAACAACTTTAGCATCTCAATGCATATGTTGAAAACAGTATGATGAAAACTAATTTACCTTCCAGAAAATTGTTAGCAACATTTTTTTAAATTAACGTCATGATTAATGTTTTACAAAATAAAATCGTATCGAGACCAAAATTTAAACACTTTTTTTCAGGATTGCCAGGAGACACTGGGGACCGCGGCCCTGCAGGACTTACGGGTCCCAAAGGTCCTAAGGGATACGTCGGGGAGCCGGGAGGTCCCATCTACTCCACAGCTCCGAAGGGAGACTTCGGAGAACCGGGACTGCACGGTCTTCCAGGCAGGAAGGGTCCTCCCGGAGAATCAGGGAATCAAGGATACATAGGATACAAGGTGATGAGTAGACATTTATTCTGTTTTATACAATACATAAATAAACTTCGTCAAAATGTTCAATATCTATCAACATTTCCAAAGGCTACTTAAAACTAAACAGTCTTGGTGGGCTATTTATATTCTATACTATCTGGCCCAACAGACATTGTCCTATCCTAATGTCATTGAATTTGTTTTAAGTCACTCATTCATTTTCAAGAGATGAGCTCGTTCGCTTCGCTCACTCGCCTCCTGGAAGAGTTTGAGTTGCCATTCAAGTATATTTGTTATTTCCATAATGAACATATGTTTTTGCCTTTCAAGCATGTTTAGATATAATCCTTGTTAACAGCTGTTTGGTGTAACTAAATCAAATGAACTTTGATTAAATCAATGTGAACTTTGAGGGCCAGTGGAACAGAGCCCTTAGGTCAGATTAAAAATGTTCTTTTAAAAAAATATTTTCCTGAGATTAACGATCACAACAAAAAAATAATTATTCAATTTGGTGCACTCATTCTCAAGTTATGGCATGACCAAGGGAAATAGGGATTCATTTTTATATATTAAGATTATATTCTTGAGGTTTTAAGCTTAATTTGTTCACTGCTAAATGCCACCGGGTTTACACCAAGTGCGGCAAGCCTAAACTAAAAAATAACAGCACTGCATATTTCAGTTTGAGAACGTAGTTTCTACTGCAAGCAGCGAATGTTTTATAATATGCATCCTTGACAAAGTGTGCTAAACACCTATTAATTCTATCACAGCACAGTCATCAAAAATGATTACAGATCCAAATACCTCTAGTAAAAACAGTTAGATAAAATAAGTAAAAAGAAAGTGTGGCAATTAATGAACAGTTAAACGAACAATGAATAAAATCTACTTATAAACAAAAATTAAAATAATGATTTCCATGATGGGTTGAGTAATTTCCTTCTAGAGGATTATAAAGTGAGTTTTTTGGTCCAAAAGTCATTTGACACTTAATAACAAATGTACTAAGTTGATATATAGTTGATAAAACTAACAGGTAAATCATTAGTGGTTATAAATAAATAAAGCTATGTGTTTAAAGAGCCTTCCATCAACTCAGTCAATGCATTTTCAAAGTCTTTTGATGTTCAATGTATTAAGGCGGTTTCACACTTCTCGCGGACACGCCCGAACATTCGGCCGAACTCCGAGTGTTCGGAGTATTTGCGAGAAGTGTTGGAGCTGCAGGAACATAAGGGACAGAATGTTCAGTGAACATTCGTGAGAATGTTCGGCCAAATGTTCAGGCCTGTTCGCAAGAAGTGTGGGCCGCCTTTAATGGCCACTGGTATAACTGTTGTCTGATATTTCAGGGAGAAGCAGGAGACGTTGGGTTCCCAGGGATTCCGGGTCCGGACGGGCCCCTAGGTCGCCAGGGACCCCCAGGAGACCAGGGCTTACCAGGGCGTGAGTACTTGTACATCAGTCTATTAGTAAAACATGTCAACTATATGTCTATTTATATATTGTCACAGGTATATCAAGTTAATCCAGGTGTAATAAAATATGTCACAATACTACAAACCATAGTCACATACACACTGTAAGTACACTGTAAAAAAAAACCGTCGCAGCAAACCTGCGTACTCAGCGAATTTCCAATACATATATATAACACTCACACTACTACCTAGAGCCACTTACCAAGTTTCACAAAAATACATTCATTAATAAGTGGTATATAGCATTTTATTTATTCCCCATAAGAATAACATTATAATTGAGTACGCAGGTTTTCTGGAACAAGGAAGATAAGAAATTTGTTTTTTTTTTTTGCAATTATGAATGAAGGTAAAGCTACATACCAAGTTTTATTAATTTAGGCTCATAACTAAGGGAGATATACAACTTTACTTATTCTCCATATGAATAACATGGGGGCCGAGTATGCAGGTTTACTGCTACCGGGAAAAATCAACAAAAACCATTTTTTTGTGCTAATATCAATATACCACAACTAGTTAAGGCCACATACCAAGTTTCATCAATATACATACATAAATAATTTAAATATAACATTATTTTATTTAATTCTCCATAAGGATAACATTGGACAAAGTACTGTGTTTAGCACTTTGAATATCACTGCAACGGTTGGACGTAAAAAAAAATATAAACGCCAAAATGATTGTTTCGTAGAGCTAAACTGATTGGAACAAAGAAATGTGGAGTTTTTAGTGAAATTATCTAGGGAAAATCTAAAAACCGTATTCCCTTAAGATTAACTTGGGAAATGTTATGGACACATTTTTTTACTTTTCTCCACAACCACTAAACCTAGCTTAATGATTCAGAATACTAAATTGTTTGTTTTTTTAAGCTCTATAAAATGGCTATAACCAAAATCTAGTGTTTTTAAAATTTTAGGGTAAAAAGTTCAAAAAACTGATTTTTGGAAAGTTTTAAACCCCCATAAAACCCCCTCCCATAGACCGATCGATCTGGTTTTCGAACTTAAAGTCATAAATGTTACTTCCCACATTTGCGCCAAATTTCATCAAAATCGGGCACTTCTTTCAAAAGTTATCGCGGTAACGGACACACACACACACACACACACACACACACACACACACACACACACACACACACACACACACACACACACACACACACACACACACACACACACACACACACACACACACACACACACACACACACACACACACACACACACACACATATATAAATTTGAAGGAATAGTGTTTTTGGCATCTGGGGACCTCAAAACAAAAAGTTATTATGGTCTCGGGCTTAAGTCTTACCATGTCACCTACGGTAATAGCTTCTTCCCTATAGGGGAAATTCGCTAAAAGATAAAGTAAATACAAATGAAATCGCAAAAAAGGCAGTAAATTACAAGACAGTCGATTTTGACCTATCAATCAGTCATCATCGGTGCAAATGCGAGAAAGACCATGTGTTATATAATATCTTGAAGTAATATCATCAGACCTAGTCTGTTATTAAACTGAGATTATTCTAAACTCTAATAAGATGCTTCAAACTATGTTTAAACTTTTTGAACACTAATTAAATAATATTATTTTTGTTCATTTCTTTTTATGTTTTTGACCATTTCAATATCATATTTAATCCATATAATTTCAGCATACTGATGCAAACTTGCTATATATCTAATTCCGAAAGCCCAAATTTTACAATGAAATTGTGAGAGAACGGGAGATTGTAGGGGTCTCATTATAAAGGTCTGGGCATGAAATTTTTGGGAAAATTATTTATTTTTCTTTATTATGTACCAACAATTTGTTACAAAATAAATAAATTCCCATTTAACCCTTTGAGTGCCACGCAACGATATATTGTTGTGCACGGAACATCCGAAAAATACTTCACAACGATATATCGTCGTCGGTGGTCTTACCGGAAAATACATTGCAACGATATATCGTTGTTATGGAAAATTTTTCTTACGTCATTACTTTTTATTATTTCTTTCAGGTGATTTCCAGGATAGTTTCTAGCTCTATAAATCTAGTAGTTATTTGGTGAAAATCTTATATTTGAACAATGTTTATTTATCTGAAAAAAATATAAAAAGTTTCCCGCATGTATAATATGTACCTATTCAAATTTTTTATTTTTTATTTTTTAGATATTATATATGTGCATAATATTATAGCTAAACTTTAAACTTACAAAACAAAAAAGTTTCATAATAATATCTCACCAAATAAAAAAGTTATTGATTTTATGTACAAAACCCTTGCAAAATGTTGATTTTGTGTATCGTTGTTATAGAAAATTTTTCTTACGTCATTACTTTTTATTATTTCTTCCAGGACATTTCCAGGATATGTTCAGGTAAACATATACTCCATAAATATACGAGGCCTAGTTAGTTTGCTTTATGAAATAATATTGTAATAAAACTTAAACCCTTGAATAAAGTTAGGCTACTGTCTTGTGTACTAATTTACCGTTTTTATATTTTTTTACATTTATGGAAATAACTCGTCCGCCTACAGCCCAAATTTGATGAAACTTTCAGGAAATATTTTGGGAAACATGTCCTCTATAAATCTAGTATTTATTTGGTGAAAATCTTATATTTGAACAATGTTTATTTACCTGAAACAAATAAAAAAAAATAAAATAAATTTCCCACATGCATATATTCAATTTTTTTATTTTTTATTTTTTAAATATTATATATGTGCATAATATTATAGCTAAACTTTAAACTTACAAAACAAAAAAAGTTTCATAATAATATCTTACCAAATAAAAAAGTTATTAATTTTTTGCAGGCACAAATGTTGATTTTGTGCCTGGCACTTTTTGGATATACTCTGTTAAAAACTCTGGCACTCTAGGGATATGATGACCGAAAAACTCTGGCACTCAAAGGGTTAAATAGCATGGGGATTTTAAAATGTCTCCTTTGTTTTCATTAAAACATGTGATTAAGAGTCTTCTTTGTTTGTGAACTGTCATGTGTTCCTACTCATTTTTTTAAATTTCCTCAGCATGTATAGAGTAAAAAAAAAAAAACATGAGGCAAGAGTATTGGAGCAAGAATAAGGGCTATGGCTCATTCAAGCATTAGATATGAATATTGGCAAAACACTTTTTCTTAAGTACTTTAATACAACAAACCTCTGGCACTTATCTAACATTTAAAGTCCAGATAAAACTGTCAAATAGATTTTCCTTATAAAAACCCCTTGTGCTTTGATCCACGTGATGTAAATTTGGTACTGTTAAGTTTTTAAGCTTTAGATTCTGTACTTCAGCCCCTTTCTATTCTGTAACGTACATCTATTTCATATTGCCAAGTTTTAAATTAAATCAAATATCATTTACACGGGCCGAATAAAATAACTGACCATGACATTCTTCCTAGCTTCCCCCCCACCGGCTGGACCCATTTTACGAGGGGAGCCTGGAGAGCCGGGAGTGGACGGTATTCCAGGTCGACCCGGATGGCAAGGACAAAAGGGCGCTCCCGGAGAGTACGGGCGAGACGGCCCGGTTGGTCCCCCGGGACTGAAGGGATACAGTCCTAGAGGACCCAAGGGCATGAGAGGAGAACTAGGTAAATAATGTTGTGTCTTACTCTTGCTCTTTAACTCTTTAAGTCATTGTGAATCTCAATTTTATTTTTGGCTCTTGTAGACTTTTATTCTTGCCATAAATATAAGCTTTTTTTCAGTGAGAATCACTTATTAGTATTGCAAATAATATTAGGCTCAAAATCTATAATATCTATAAAATCTAAAATAGTTGAGGGACACCAACTTTACTTTGGCTCCCCAAGCACAAAATGTGTTGGATAATTGATTTTATTTTTTATCTTAATAAACGGAGGTGCCTCAACATTTTTCAACTAGAGAGAGCTAATTAGTATCGAAAGTAACATTGTACCCAAAATATATTCTTGAGGAACTACAATTTTCTTTGCAAGGAATTTGTTAGACATAATATGTATATTGTAACATGAAGACAAGACAGAAAAGACAATGGCCAATTAATTTAACCTTCAATGAGATTAGCACAAGAAACTAATGCAGTTTTAAATTTAACTTTTCTAATAATGTATTAACTAACGTTGGGTTATAGGAGAGTCAATCCAAGGAGCTCCAGGATTGATGGGTCCTCTGGGATTAGATGGTTTACCAGGAAGACCTGGAAGCAAAGGATTACCAGGAGAACCAGGATATTCAATCTCCAGGTATACCTTTGAATTTTAAAAATATATTCATAACATATTTTAAGAATTCTCAAGTGATCTAGTACATGTTTTGAAATATAGCTGCATGGATCCAAATGCTAATATTTTTAATACCAACATTTTGCACAAAAATGAATTAATTCTTTTAGGGAAACTGTTTAAAATGATATGTTTTTGAACTCATAGGAAATCAAACTCTCCTGATGCATAATCCAAAAGATGATACATGTTAGGCTAAAACATGGTGCTTGACAGTGACAAATTAATAAATAGGAAGTGGGGATGTCATCAGTATTTAATTTTTTTTGAAAAATTAGGCAAGAAAGTTATTTTTATCCAGGTGAGAAAAACGCATGATCTTTGACTTTTTTCACTCTAATGACATCGACTGGCTGTTTTATGAGTAATGTAACAACAGGTGTTCTACCTATTTGATATTGCCACTCTGGTAAAAATAATAAAACTATTGTTTAACACGTTCACTGTGTTACAGCATATTTGTATGTGATTTCGGTGGTGCGTTACGAGACCTATGGTTCTCGTTTCATGTGATTACGGCTGTCCGATATGAGAACTTGAGATCTCGTTGCGCAGATGATCTTTTACGCATCATAACATTGAAACGAATAGAAACAGAGTACTCTGTGGTGTATTTTGTGAACTAGCACACTGTTGCCAACCTATAGTCTGCTCAGGATTTGAATATGACACAATAGTAAGAAACACCAAGATCTCATACTGCACATTTACGAGAAAAAACATACCAAAATACACTACAATTCAATTTAGGTTATTGTGATAACAACAAACAACTTTTGGCGCAATGTTGTGAACAGAACGAACTCAAGAGCTCCAAGCGGCGCTCTGAGCAACTAAGCTTCGTTGCGAGGTCTCGTGAAGTATAAAAGTAATTATTTATTACTTCAGTACGTTACGAGATCTATAGATCTCGTTTGTTGTCACGGTTACCCAACAATAAACAAACTTTATGAACAGTACTGTCCATTTCTTATTTCTCTACATTCTCTATGTCAATTTACATAGAGTTATCGACACCGTATCTGAGGGAAGAATATCATATTATGCAAGCGCACCAAATATAGGTTATGGTAGGAGACCTCAGGACCTCTCGTGATGCAGTGAAAGTGTTAACGTGCTATTACTCTTGGATAGAGCAGATACAATTAGTCTGCTGTTCTTAACACTGTTTAGTACTAAGGAATGAATACAAAAACCAAACATTTTTGGTAAGTTTTTACTTATTTAACTTTGCTAATTAGTTATTTTTATAGAAAATTAATTCCAACTTGTCTTTTAGTCCAAAGGGTATTCCTGGAGATGAAGGTTTGACGGGTCTGATCGGAGACTATGGACCGAAGGGAGAGAAAGGTGATGCGGGATTCTCGGGTCGTCCCGGATCTCAGGGATCAGACGGGTTCCGAGGGCCTCCAGGTCTGGATGGCAATCCGGGACTTCCAGGACTTCCAGGACTTAAGGTGAGTACCAGGTTATGTTTAGACAATGTTTATGTGTAGCCAGTATTAATAGAAGCCACGTCAAAATACATTAATCGGTTTTCTTAGTTGAATGGGATGTTGGGACGTTATTTATTTTGCTTTGTTTACATTATATATGACGATTATTTACACCTTGCATTAGACTGTGTTGATGTTAATTGCAGTCTCAATTTCTCAGATATTTTACTAAACCCTATCGATTTTTAAAGCAGAACTCTCCTGTTATTTTTTAGCACAATCTGATAGCCAAGTTTGAATAAAGAAATTGCCTTTTAGATTTAATTAAGATTTCCAATTTTGCATTATACCAAGTGATTAAAAAAGAATGGTGCAAAACTAAGCTTGTGGTATTTCTGTTTGCATTAACTAAAACAGCTGATTATTACAATAATAGAAAGAGTATGTTAATAATTTGTTTTGATAAGGTTCTGCTTCGTCTTGATTGCTTTGTGCTTGGTTTTATTGAATGGCTACGACAAAGCAAGGAAACATGTTTATTGGTCGCCCTGGGAACCAAGACAGGCCTCCTTTTCGCTCCCCCATGATTGCCAGACTTAAACCTTGCGATTTTGTTGTGAGATTTCATCAAAGATTCAGTTCACTACCCTCCTATGCCTAAAAACCTGGATAACTTAAAGACAGTGTAATCCGAACACAGAGTGGCTACATGTTGCAGCGAGTGTGGGTGTGTACCGTTATAACAGCAATTATTCAGTTTAATTATAAATTTTAATTATTTTAGGTACACGTTATTTCTTTTAGTTAATTCTTTATCGTACTGGATACTCAAAATAATAAAACAAACTTGATTGTCTAAATACAATGGAATGCAGGATCTTCTTTTGTATTATAAGCACATTTTAATTCAAAACTTCCACGTTTATTATATAAAAATTAAATAAAAAAATTCCTCTTCACAACTCAAATAATTGTACTTTTAATCCTCTTCTTCATAATATGTAACAATACTTTTCCTATCTTACTTCAGTTTATCATTATTATTGATTTATTATTTATACTTTATACTTCATAATTAAATGCCGGTTAAGACTTCCTTTCTTTTTATAATTTTCTCATGTCAATTCATGTACCCCAAATTGGGGACATGACAACTACTACATAATACTATGTTCACCGTTAAACAAGAACTGAAAAAAGGAGCAGCAGAGGGCCTGTCACTTATATTTATAGATGTGGTTGAGAAGCAACAAGAAACAGCTGGACCTTGCAGACCAACCAATCAAAACGCTCGAAATTAAGTTTACAATCTTATACATGAAAGTCCTAGAATTCTCTGGAAACACTACAATCAATCTTAAACAAATCTGTTAGTAGTAGGGAAAGGGGACTTTTGGGCCAAGTGATTGACAGCTTCCGGTCACGTGACCGGAAGCGCTGAGTCATGAAAGACGTCATCTGAGGCTGAGCCAGTGACGTAGGCGGTTTTGTGACGAAATGAGTAAAAGTTCAAAGTTCAAGGTCACGGTGAAGTTTTTTTAAAAAAATCTACCTCGCACTCGTAAAACGATTGTGATTCGATAGTTAATCGATAATAAATATCGAATGAAAATTATCGAATGAAACAATCGAATGATACGAGTGCGAGGTAGAACAATTACAAATATTACTTTATTTTATTAACAATAATTCATATTACAAATATTACTTTATTTTATTTACAATAATTCATGTTTACAATAGTTCCCCGTTGTTGGTTGTCATCGATGTTGTTGATCCGGACGAGTTGCGGCCATCACTTTGCTTTCTGAAGAAAGACGGTAGATACTTCGTTCCCTGCGCAGAGTCCATGTTGTTTTTTGATGCGTAAAGTTCCAAAGATAAATCGTAACCGGACGCAATAAGAAGTCTTAACTCTTCACTAAACACCTCGAGGTCTTGGTAAGTCGTAAGATGAATAGAGTCATAATGAATACACCTAATTTTAATGGACATTTTAATATAATGTTTTACGTTTGTGAAGAGCACTCGATGTTCACCAGTCGAGAGCCGGAGGTGTACTGACTATTCGCTAGCTAGCGTTCTGGTATGAAACGAAATGGTGGGGTAAAAGTGTGGTGGGGCGGAGAAGATGGCGGACAGCAGATGGCAGGCGGCAGGTGGTGCGAGGCAGATGGTTGCTACTACATTCGCCGCCACAGTAATGCAATCCTTTGGCGTAATTCTTGTATTTTATCTTGTCGGTTCATTTGATACGTTTTACATCTACATATGCAATAGCTGAAACACTTGCACTTACGACAAGCTTTCCCGTCAACTTGATCGCCTGGTATTTTAAAACATTGTAACTCGCAACAATATGTCTTCAAATTTTTATCGAAAAATAAATTGTTCATAGGTGGCACCGACATGTTAGCTGCAGCGTGTGTTAGACAAGACTGAGACTAACTTCACTGCTCCCTCTCTTTTATACCTCTTCATAAGTTAACCCTGAATGAAAGTTCAAGGTCATCCATTTGAAATTTAAAAAAAGCAACACAGCAGTATATAAAATAATATACTGCTGTGTTGCTGTTTTATTTCTTTTTTTTTTATATTTTCTTTATTAAACAAACATCTTACAATACAATAAGCTTAAGTCTAACATTGATGACTAGAAATACAAACAGAAAAATACAAACAAAGACATTATGTACAAGGATGCGTGATGTGCAGAGTGAGTTCCGTCGAGTTGTTGCCGCTTACACCGTGTGATACCAAATACAACGTCCCCGGTTGAATATCTCGCAAATCTTCATTTTGTAGCAGTTGAACAAATCGTTTTAGAAGAAATACTTGAAACTTCGGCTCATCTCCTGGAGTGAAAGGTCCTTCGCTCAATGAAACTAGAATTGCTTCTCCATGTGTGGTTTCCACTTTCTTGATGTTATGAATAATGTAGTGTTTTTGTTCTTTTAATTCTGAACACTTTTTAGTTAGCAGAAGGTCGGATTTTGAATGAGTGTTGAATTGATCAACCAGTGTTTGTAGAAACTGTTGTGATGCCATCTTCGTCAGTGGTGGTTGTGGTGTCTTCTGTGATGTTGCCTCTTCGGAGTCTCGAATAATACTCGTGCTGGAGCGGTGCTGTCTCCTCGTATTTATAGGCCCCGCTACCCCCACCACATTTCTGTTCTCCGCTACCCCCACCACATTCCTGCGTTTGTTTCAAGTAAGCAGCCAAACGATACGCGTTGTACAATGCACAGTTTGTTTGGCCGTGTTTAAGATCTTTTGCAGCGACACAAATATTACCGAGATTAATGTTAAAGTCCTTACTGATAGTTATATCGAAAACATCACCGTGCGTGTACTTTTGTATCCAGTTCTTTTTTTCTAATCCTCTTGTGTATATATGTGAATATTGTTTGCAAAAGTTAAACATAATACTGTGCAGATTACTGTAGCTTATAAATCCTTCATACCAATGTATGTGATGAAAGTAGTTTGTTATCCATTTGTTTGTACTTTTTGCTTTGGTGTTAAGTTTGTTAAAAGAAAAAGGAGCATCAAACGTGAATGGGTAGGCTACAAATGTAAGCAAGTCTAAAATTACTAATTCCTTGATAATAAACCTATCATCATTATTTCGAAATGCTTGAAATTCTATTACACAAGGCTTTACACTCACTTCTTCATCCCCTCCGCTCATCATGGCACCTAGCGATCAACTAAACTGTTTTCCACACCACGGTAGGTTAAATACCAGGCCGTACAGTTGCAGGCGCGTTGGTGTATATTTAACGTGGGCACCGTCCCCAATAGGCCTACCCCACGTGTGTTCTTCTTTACTAAGTCAAACTTTAGTCTTTTTTAACTTCTTCTTCTTGTGTTTCGTTTTCTTCTTCTTCTTGTTTCTCCGTTTCTTCTTCCTGTGTTGTTTCTTCTGTAGCTTCTGTAGCGATTTCTACAAGTGGTTCAAAATCCTTTAACTTTCTCCACATGCAAACTTCATGAGGTATTCTATTAAAAATAGATGTATCCACAGGTCCGTACACGATGGTGCTATCAGGTTGTTTTTCCAAAGTATCGACCAAATATTCTTTAATAATAGCGCTTGCAAATACCAACTGTCTCATGTACCTTGTAATAGGTTCTGTTGCGTAGTTTAAAACGTAGAATTCTTCACGTGACAGTAGAATCTTATTTTCATGTTGAGTCAAGTCTCTAATTCGCACTTGTAGTTGTCCACGATGTTTAACAATATCGATTTCATTGTCACAATCCAAAAGTCGAATATGTGTTTTCCTTCCACACAAACTGTTAGTTAAATAACATTCTATTAAATGTACATGTTTCAAAAATGACTCCCAAGCATTTTGCGAAAATAAAACCTTTTTTGTTCCATAGTGTAGTATTACTGTAGGGGAATAATCCAATGACTTCATCAATCCAACTGATACACTCTTACTGATGCATGCTGAGATGGGGTAAAAGATTCGCAAAAAAACTTCAGTTAAAATGTGAGGAGGAATATTTTCTTCAACTTTCTTCTTCCTCTTTGGTACTACCTTTGATGGGTCTGCATTACTTTCCTCCTCTCTATCTCTTTTACCAAACTTTAAAAATGCAGTTATTTCCTTGATGATTTCTTCTTCACTAGTATTATCACGTTCCAATAACGGTGCTACCTCTGCATCACCTTGTACAACAGATGGAGAACTCATTTTGTAGAAGATGTTGCCCATGCGACGATAGACGATCAACTGAAGACCTGCATTGTTGCTCCGCTATCTATAGGTTAGCGACAGTGGCGGTGCCGGTGGTGGTACAACGTTTTACAATACCGTCTTTACGATACCAGTCAACGGTGTGTATGTAACAATTTTATCGTGCAAAATTAAACAATACGCAGATGTATTTGCAGGTACGTTTTCTTGAAATTCCATTTCTATTTTTATATCAACACTAGACGATTTTACAGATTCGTTTTGTTTGGAGCAATCAATTACAACAATCGGAGCTTTCGATTCAAACTGTACGGGAGATAGTAGAGGTGTGTTTGTTTTGCCGTAATATGAATTTTGGAACCTAGCGTACATATCGTATAAAACACTGTACCTTTTTTTATCAAAAGAGATATTAAAGTTGTCGTAGGGAAAGAATTGTGAATTCAGGAACACTTTACAGTTTGTTAATTTACAATGGTCAAATTCACCAGCATTTTCAGTTAATATACTTTTTTTCTTTGTTTGTAATCCAAAGATTACATATCTCGCTTTTTCCAAATGAGTAGAAGTTTTTACAGTCCATGTATGCCGTTGTGTTGAAGGTAAAACGGGGTATTCATGAAACTCCCAGCTTCTGAATGGCATTACAATGTCTCGATCTGATTTTAACTTTCTTAATAATGTAATCCTGTGTTCATCATTTAGTCGCACATGTGGTACTCTCCAAACAATCTTGTCTAATGTTAGTTTCCAGTCTAAATTGGCTTCAGTTGTTCCAGCAGATGCTTTAATAATATCATTATCGTTTGATGACCTTAATAAAACTAGTTCTTGTTTTACATTTATTATTATTCTTCTGTAATCTTCAGCAAATCCTAAAAGTAATCTTAAAGGTACGTAAAAATCAAAGTTTCCCGAAGCGTCAGGAGTAATTATACTTTTGTCTGGTGCAACCCATCCTGCAACAGCTAACAGATTCTTCTCATTTGGTGTTAAAGACGCTAATCCTTTTAATGTACTGGAAATTCCAACCTTTTTTGTTGAATCGACTGTAACTCCTGAAATTTCATATCTAATCTCGTCAAACAAAAATGCCATAGGATTATTTATGAACGGAACAGTGGTTCCAACAGTACCGTCAGCTTTTGTTACTTTTCCTTCAATATATAAATAACTTTCGCATGGAAGAGTATAAATGTCTTGTTGTTGTATAGGAATCCTAATTTCATCGTTATTGTTTAATTTGGACGAAGCGTAAGGGTTGTGCGTGTGATATTCCTTTTCCCATAAGGTCTCGTCGAATGTTGGGCCCTGCGCTATATCCAGTATATCCATTGTTAATGACCTTTAATCCAATTTCTTCTAGAAAACGAATGTTCTCACTTGTTAATCCTTCTATAGCTGATGAGCTACTGACCTCTTTGCTGGTTGGCTCTCTCTTTTTAAATGATAACCCCATTATCTAAGCGGATGATTTTATATGTATTCTTACAGTAATAGCTTCTCCTCGAAAGTCAATAAGGTTTCCGTCTTGATCCACTATGTTCAGCACGATGTCTGAAATGAAACTGGTGTTTAACGGTAGGTACACAAGGTTTTGAGGCTTTTCTACTATCTTGAAACCCGGTGCGACTGATGGGTAGAATGTGTGTAATATATGCCGATTTTCTCCATCTCTGTAGGATCCTTGTATAATGTTACATGTAATGTCTATGCTGTTTACTTTGATGATCGTCACAGTTCTATTCCCAGAATGAGTTGTATTAGGTTCTAATACCTTTGTTTCCTTAGAAAACCCCAATAAACTACCAATTGAACGTTCTTGGCCAAAATCAATATAATACTTAGAAGTAATTTCGGCTTTCATTGTATTGTTATTGCCTTTTATCGTTATATTTTCTTTTCCCATATGTTTTTGTAGAACTTCATTTATATTATCAATTTCATAAGCTCCTGTTGGTAAACTGAATTCTTCCAAAGCTGAATATTTTCCTTTATTATCTTTTGTCTTGTAATAATGTATTTTGTTATTAATTCCTTCACTAACGTTTGGAATAGAGTTATATGTTGTTAAATCCAATAATGCGGCTTCCCATAGTCTTCCTTTTTGCAAACGTAGCGCTGGAAACAGAATACTGCGCAAAGTACATGAGTTACCGGTTAATGACACTGTATACGAAGACATCTTAAAGTTGACTAACACTTTTAGCTAAAAAGTCTAAACATAAATGACCGCAAATGGATGTATCATCAGGTTGTTTTCTTGTATAATTGTAAAAAACATTTTCTGCCGCACGAAAGTATTGTTGAAGTTCTTTCGGTGGTGGAAGGTTTCCAAAACTGTCGAAATAATAAATCGTTTCACCAAGTTTCTTGTAACACACCCAATGAGTGCCTAATCCTTCACTATTATCCAAATTTACTATACCAGTCTCATTTTTCCACATTTTAACCGGTAATTCATCTTTCATAAATACTCCTCTAAAAAATGGGATTTTCAAACAAGAAGCATATGTAATCAGTTCTTCATTGGTTAATTCTTTGTTTTTAATTATTAATTGCTCTTTCTTATTTAATACACACGATACGGTCTTAGGTATAGTCCTCCTCCCTTTTTTATCATTGACCATATTGTTGGTTTCTTTTTACCTTTACCACTAGTAGATCGACGTTTTCTTCTGATATTACCTCCTTGTTTCTTAGCGGGTCTTTTCCCACGCCTTCTTCTCTTTCCTCCTCCAAACGTAGTTTTTGCTTTCATTGCTGCTGTTACTGCTAAAGACGCTGCTTTTTCACCAATACTCGCGTCACTAGATTTTACTCTTTGCCAAGCTTTCTCAGAAAGTGCTCTATCTGCTATTGATCTATTTTTTGTATCACCAAATTTGGAATACGCTATATCGTGCTGTTTACAGGCCTGATCAAGCTTATTTATTCCAGGATCTCCTCTAGCAAGCCGTTTCTCTAATTTGGTTCCAGGACCACAATATTGATATACTCCAGGTAAATGTAATTCCACAGGTAATAAATCAATCGCCTTGTTAACTATAGCTCCAACCGGTTTACTTAATAGAGAAAATGCTGTTGATGCTATTCCCCTTCCTCTCTGTAATCTCTCTCGATTATGACTGATGCGTTTAGCCCTCGGCATGACTATTTATAGCCAAACTTACAATCAGTAGGTGCACTCTATAAATGTTTTACAATGAATGTAATATTAGTCTTGGCTTCTTGTATTATATATATACTGTTTAAAATCCATTTATTATATAGAAATGGATTAATTAATTAAATGTAGACATAATAAATAAAAGTAGTAAAAATAGAAATAAGGTGTAATTGAAGATGTTTCAAATGTTTCTCCGCTGGTGATGGTATCGTTGTTTTCGGTAAAATGAATAAAATCTAAATAGTTGTCATGTTCCCTTAGAAACTTGCCACTTAATCGTTGGTAATTAAATAACACATTCCAGTCTAGTTTATCTTTAAAATTGTCAATGTAATTTTCAGAGAGATTTTGATATTTACTTATTACTTCCCAACAGTTATTAAAATTTGATGTCATCTCTACAAGGAAGTCTTCTGAAAACTGTTGTCTTTGTAAAATATGAATCCAGTTAACTCTGTGAAAATAAATTCTTAACATAGTCATTGTGAAGAGGTAGTGTATGGAAAGTTGTTCCCAATCCATATATCTATCAAACCGTTGAACAAAACCATCTGTCAGCACTCCTTGGGGAAATCTCGGCTCTTGAGATATTAAACTCCACGCAGTAATATTGGATTCCATCATCCTCTCTGTATTATCTCTCGAATATGACTGATGCTTTATCCCTTATCATGGGTATTTAAATTCTTTTTTCTCTTATATAATCTTCATCGTTTTCTGTTGGTTCATTAATCACATTCACTTTATCCCCCTTTCCTAATGTCTTGACTTTAGAAGGCTCAGACGGTTTATCTAATTGATTAGGTTTTTCTGGATTGTGTATCTTTTTCCAGTCTAAATAATTGTGGCTGTCAACATCTGAAGCTACAGCTCTTCCTGAAGCCCGATGGATATAATTAAATAAAGCTGCACCAAACCTTTCCATATGTTTTTCATATTCTGTAGTCCATTTCTTGTGTACTATATCAAATATTTTCTTATTTACAGCGTCTCCATCCTGCTCACAATCACCTACATTTGACAATTTTAATTTTTTTACATCATAGCTTGTATCAGTTTCATTCTTTTTGTAAATCGTTAACAATTTTAAAGTCGCTAAATTTACTGCTTCACCATCATAAATGGGATGTTTTATATTGCTTAACCTTTTACCGGAAAATCCCCAATGGTCTTCGTGTACAATCGGGGTTCTTTTATCCATATATTGTACCGTAACCGCATCAGAAGACAAAAGCGGATCACCAACATTTTGAATTACTTTTCCTTCAAAATTATAATTACCATCAGGTGTTAACGGAAACCCAGCTCTTTTTTCACTATATCCAGATTTTACTCCAAACTCGGAATACCGTCCAAACTTGTCCACACTCATGATGTAACTGAATCGCTATCGTTTAGGTTCTTACTATATATATATATATATATATATATATATATATATATATATACGTCTACTGAACAATTATTTCTCGTTTTCGCAGTTCATCAACCAAAGCTACCCATTCGTTTTCTAAACCAGTGTGCCCGGCTTCCATAGCTTCATGTAATAACCTCATTCGATCAACTAACTTATTTATATCGTTGTAATATATTATATTGGTTTTATACAAATTTTTTAATAATCCCCTTCCAGATCTAGTAGGATCAGTTGTTTTTCTTTTTTTATGCAAAACATTTAATTCAGCAGAAGATAAAGCTCTTCTTTTAATTGGAGCTTTATTTGATTTCGAGGGGAAAAGACTAGATATAATGTTTGTGTATTTTATTGACCTGTTTCTATGAATAGGTAGGTCTTTGGAATATTTTTTTCTATGTGCATTTGTATACTCTAGTATATTTTTAAACAATTGTAAATCCTTTTTAGTATATTTACCAGGATTATTTTTAAAGATGAGTTCAAACAAACCTGTTGTACCTTTATATTTCTTATCACCAATAACTATATCATCATTTTCGTTTATATCTAACTTTCTATCTCCAATCATTAATCCTTTATCCTCTATTCTAGCTCCATATGTATGATAATTTCGATTAGCATGTGTGCCATGTAACATTTTTAATGTATATTTTCTTCCAAGTGTTCCTTTAAACATAATATCTGTGCCTAATTTGCTTAAGTTGGATGGGTTGATATCCTCTTCTTCTGCTCTTGTATCTTCCGCACTTGTATCTTCTGTACTTGTATCTCCTGCAATGTTCTTTTCCCTTAAATCTCCTATATCTCCGCTTTCTTCATACTCGTCGCTTTCTTCAGATGTTTGTAACTGGTCAGAACTTTCATCATTCTGAAATTCTTCTTCATATTTGGAAATTGGTAGCATTTTGTCTCCTTCGAAGCGAATTGAAGGTTTTTCCATATTTTGTGCTAATCGCTTTAAAGGTTCAGTAACAGGTTTGAATGTTGTTTCTAAAAATTGCTCTCTTTCATTTATACCTGATTTTAAAGCTCGGTTTTTTTGTCTAATAGAATCACTAAGTGATTTTATTTCCTTTAATAGCTTTTCCTGGTTAACCATCTTCACACCTTGACGACTTGTACAGTAATACCGCTAATCAGTGTATTAAAACGAATTTATCAAAACCTATTCTATAACGACCATCTTTTATAGCTTGATCTTTCATAATAACCAAAAATCCATACTTTTCCGCCCATGCTTTTCCGCAAAGCTCTTTAAACTTTTCAAATGGCATATCCGCATTCACATGATCGTTATATATATGTTTTAGGTTAGTATCATCTTGTTTGAATACAATTAGAATATTTGCATTATCTCTGATAAGTTGTTTTGGGATTTTGCTATAAGTTTGTCCTATATATATATGCTGTCGATGTTATTATGTCTTCCCATGGCAAAGTAGTTTCTAATAGTATCCTGATTTTCACAAGATACATCGTCAAATATAAATACAGAATACGGTTTCGCTTCGTTTGGTTGCATAATGCTATCACTAGCGTTAAATTTGTAAAAATTAACATCAGACACATCAGATAGGATTTTATCCAGCAATTGATACTTTGGTTGATGTAGAGACTTTGAAAAAATATATAGGTTACTAAACCTTAATCCCTGCGGATTAGTGATCAAATTAAAGACAACATTGGTCTTTCCACAGTTTGAGGGGCCACTTACTATACATCGAACAGTGTTTGGAAGTAAACTACCGTGTTTACCATTGTTGATTTTAACGTTATCCACAGTTAAATCATCTATGTTATTAATATTGAATCGATCTTTATGGTGAATAATCTCCATCCTGCTCAAAGGTTAACGATTAAATGAGTTGCTTGTATTAAACCAAGTCCTTTATAGGTATCCATGAATCCTCAGTTTTGTTAAACCCTAACCACCGCACTTTAACTGCGTCCTTTTTTCTTTGTAACACTTTTTCAACAAGATATACATCACCTACTGTTGACTTTAACATTTCATGTCCATAAAATGCACCT
This sequence comes from Allygus modestus, assembly GCA_963675035.1. Classification (NCBI taxonomy): domain Eukaryota; kingdom Metazoa; phylum Arthropoda; class Insecta; order Hemiptera; family Cicadellidae; genus Allygus; species Allygus modestus. Next base: position 127,064,214 of record OY776112.1, on the reverse strand, counting down.
TGCAACAAATCTCCTTTGTTATCTTTTAGGATATACGTTTCAGGTACAGTCGGTTGCACTTTATACACTGTAATAACTTCATTCGTCCAATTGGGAAGGTATTTTTTGGTAAACACTCCCTTATATTTACTAATCCGTACTTTATCACTTACATTAAATTTTCTTGGCTGCATTTTTTCTACTTTAGGCTTTGTATTTTTCTTTATGCGTTTTAATACATCTTTTGCATTTCTTCTATTTACTTTGTTAGGTTTCATACCAATAGTTCTATGAAACCTGTTGTTATAATCATTTATTAATTGTGGTAAAACATCATACCATACGTAAGAACCTCTTTTTGAAAATTGTTTATACAGTGCTCCTTTTAAGGTTCTATTAAATCTTTCTACAATAGCAGCTTTTTTCTCTGAATTTGTAGAATAATGATTTATTTTATATTTATTCATTAACTGTGCAAAGTTTGTATTAAAGTATTCTGTTCCATCATCAGTTTGTAAATGTTTAATTTTGTTTTTATCTCTTTTTATGGCTATTTCCATGGCTTCTGTTACGCTTTTACCAGTCTTGTCCTTTAGAGGCAAAGCGTCTGCAACTTTTGTAAAACAATTAATAATTGTGAGTATATATTTAAATCCTTTGTTTATTCTGCTATGCGGTCGCATTTCAATTAGATCCGCTTGATATAGATCATTTATCCCTTTTATAACAGTATTTCTTCTTGGAAACTTTATTCTTGCAGGTTTGTGTAGTTCATTAATAATCTTCTCCTTCAGGTCTGACATGATGGTTTCACGAAGGCAGCTGATATGGTATTAAATATTCTTTGGTATAAATCTGCTTATATATACATATAGTTCAAGGTCATTCAAAACTTGTGTAAAAAAAGGGGAAACACAGCTTAACATTGCTGTGTTTCCCCTTTTTTTACGGAAAGGAAAAGGATCAAGGATCTAGGACGATGAAAAGGTTACTCGTCAATAGGGTTGAGGGAGTAGTGGCCGAATGGCAATGTGTTGATTTTGTCTGGAAGGGTTTGTCTTTTGTCGTCATTACAGGATAGCGCCTTTTTAACTTCAGTCACGCTGTACAGCTGATGGTTAAAACTTCTGATGGTGTTGAATTTAGCTGTAATGATATTATCTTCAAATAAGCATTGCTTGTAGTGTTCAAAATGCACTTTCTTTTTTAAATATAAACTCTTTACACCTTTAGCTTTCTTAATATAGCTATTCTTCTTTTCTTCTTCTTTTTTATTATAGAGTTTCAAAGAATATAGTTTAGACATCAGTGCAACAATCTCTTCAAGCAGAACACCATTAGCCTCATCCTTGAATTTGCCTAGTACTTTTTTGTGTCTGTCATTGTCGTAGTTTGGATGATCTTTTGGATAATCGGAGAAATCAAAATCGTTCTTGTAAATAAATGTACGTAAATCTTTATACATGTCCAATGTTACTATGCGATATATAAAAGCGTCAGTGTCCATATATGTAATAGATATATTTTCTCTTCCGTAGAACGCCACCATTTTGTTGTAGTGAAAATCGTACATGTGTGTTTTTGAGATGTCCAAGATTGACATGCCTATATACAAAGGACGATCCATCTTCACACTCGTCTTCTTCATGGACACTGCTACAAGTTTTTCATTAATAATTATAGATGTTCCAAAATTTGGCTGCTTTACTAGTTTCTGTAATTTTTTTGCGTCGGTAACAAGTTTAACATTTTTGTGTCTTCTTTTGTTTTCCAATGTTTTTCCAAATATCGCATTATTCATTAATTCAAAAAAATCTTTTTGAAAGTCTGATGTAGCTGCTGCTCTTCTGATGGTATTTGAATCAATGTAGGGTTTCAACCAGCATGATTGAGAAAATTCCAAAACTCTATTAATTTTTGTTAGACGTAGTCCTAATTCGATAGCTTGTTGAACCACCCAAAAGTGAGCCACGTAGCGTTGTTTATTATTTAATGTCATCATTAATTTGGGGTGTTTTCCAATTGGTGAAATTTCTGTTTTAGCAAGAAGTGGAAGGTCATAATGAAGATCATGTAAATTTTCTGGGTATTCAAAATCGCAATCCAAAATATATCCAGTGTCACCATGTTTCGGAATTTGTAAAATATCGCCAATAGAGTCGGGATTAATCCATTTAAAGTTATCAAAAGGAAGTGGGTTTGACATTGCCCAACCGTACAGGTTATTTGCATCGAAATATCCTAAATAGGTTGACGGTTTGGTTTCATCATAATCGGGTAGGTATTTGTTGTTGGCTTTGACATGTCTGGTAACACTTTGGGTCAATCCGCCTCTTACTCCAGCTTCAACCATTAAAACCATGTCAATGTCTGTTAAAAGTTGGAGTTTGCATTTTGTTTCTTTTAACATGGCTTGCCAAGCTAATCCTGGTGAAGTATACGAATGTAGAGGGTCCAAACCGTAGGCAGCAAAACAAGTGTTTCGGAATTCTTCCATTACATCACAAAGAAGAGTTACATCTAGTTTGACATAAAAGTCCGAGTAATCTCCTAAGGTCTTCATATCTAACTCGTTCCATACTCGACGTGCGTGTTGATAGTCCTCAAGTGATATTTCCGAATCATTAAGTTTGTTTTTGAAGTGTTCTGGTGGAGGTAGTGATGTTTCATCAAATCTATGCAGTCCATCGATGTAATCATAGGGGAAGACTCCTTTTCGAAGAACCAAATCCATTTTACTATTGGGTACACTTTTGCTTGTTTCTATCAAATCTGTTCTTCTTAGATTTTCAGATAATTTCATGAGGCTTGAAGGCATAAATCTAAATGAATCAACAAACCTTAATTTAATTTTACCCACCTTTTTTGAAAAGCTTATAAATTTTTCCATTGTAGTAGCCAAAACGTCTATTGCTCCATTATCTCTTCCTAGTTCGGGGATTATGAAGTGCGAATCATAACCACTCAGATTGTGCAGAACTACGGGGATGAAATATGGTAGTTTGTAGTTCAAGTTGCAAGCGTTACAGGCTGCACCTCTATACGCTCCCGTAAGATGATCGTGGTCACGAACTTTAACGTTATCCAGTGTAAAGGTGTTATTACACAAATAACACGTTGTTGTTGAATAATAATGTTGAAGCTCTTCTTCTTCCATAGGTGACATGGGTACCTTTGTTCCATACAGTTCTTCTACCTTTGCAGCTATTTCATACAGATCATCGACAAAGTATTTGGCTGCTTCTTCACCGCGATAAATCTTTGGAGAAGATGATAGTCCATATTTTTGAAGATGGTCTTCAGTCAACGTGGATTTAATTAGCATGCAATAACTGTTTGGTGAATGAAGTTGGTATTTGCTTCTTCTTGTAACGTCCTCTTCTTGTTGTTCAAGTGGATGTAAAGAAGACTCAAAATCAGCGTAAACAGCAACAGGTACACGGTATTGTTGTATTATTTTGTCAAATTTTATCTGCGCTCTGCTGGAATGTGGCAATTTAATTCTAACCTCATAGTTTCCATTACATAACCTTTGATGTTCTACTAACCATTCTGAACCTCCCCTTCTTAATGGTTTGCCTACATGACAAAAACATCTTTTACAAATGGTTTTCTCTCCGTGTTTTTTTGATATTTGTTTAGATACAAGAGCTGCAAAGTTTTTTATGTAGACATAGTGGGATATGTCCCCTTTAGTGATCAATAGCAAATCCGTATGATCTCTGCGCTCAATAGTTGTTATGCGCAAGGGGTACGCATTGTTTGACGAATCTAAGCCGAAAATGTTGACAGAAGCTGAAGGATTTTGCTTTTCAAATTTTGATATATCAGTAATTGCAACAGGGTAATTCATTCCCTGGAAATTATACTTATGTTGTATTTCTTCATATTTTTGACTTGGTCTTTCAGGATGGTTTTTTACATATTTAGCCAACATAACGTATTTAAAACATTCATTATTTTCATTTTGCACATTAATACAGGATAAGGTATTTTTAATCTTTGTTGGTAAAGGGATATAGCTACTGCCACGAATTCCATAACCGTGTTTGTGCACTCTTAAGTCTAGCCCTGTGATGCTTAACAAACTCCATCCAGATCCTCTTCCTTCGTGTTCTTGTATTTTTGTCATTAACTCTTCAAAACATTCAGATACGATTGAATCAATATCTGAGGAAGACATAATAGTTCGGTTTTTTGTTAAGAAACCTCTCGGTGAAGTTTCATTCTGAATGTTTGTAAATAAACCATCTAGTAATAGGCCAAAGTTGATAAAATTTAATCTTTTTAATTCATTTTGCAGAGTTTTACTTACCAATCCTTTTGCGTTATTTAAAAATTCTTCAAGTTGTAATTTTGCATTGTCAATTTTAAAGTGGGTTACTACATTACCCGGAAGTGCTCGGGCATGTAGTTCTACATTTACTGCTGTTGATGCTGAAGGACGGTGAAGTGTAGACAGAGCATGCGTAGAACTCGATGCAGCTGATGATGTTGAAGGACGATGAAGTGTAGACAGAGCAGGCGTAGAAGTCGATGCAGCTGATGATGTTGAAGGACGGTGAAGTGTAGACAGAGCAGAGGTAGAAGTCGATGTTGATGGTGCATATTGAATTACAGTTGGTCTGGAATGTTGGTGTTGAGCTAACATTTGATCTATTTCTTTCAATTCTTCTTCTTCATATTTTTCATCTTGGTTGTTGTTATGTTTTAGTTCATTATGAATCATTAAAAGAAATTCATCCTTAAATGAAGACTTGCAAATATCGCAGCGATGCATAATGTAGGTGCGATCTCCGCAAGGGTCAAAGCAATAATAAAAAACACTGCAAATACCCCTCTATTTATACCCTAGCAAAAGTGGTGGGGGTACGTATTACGTTAAGTTTACTATTTTTTGCATTTTATATTTACTATTGTAGCTGAAGGGTACAAAGTTCTGTATTTAGGTCAAGGTCATTGAACATATTTGCCAAAACGGTATTACAGTATTTTCTAGTGATAACAATAATCAGCTTAATACAAAGACTTTTTCCCATAAATAAATCCCATAGACAATGCCTAAGTTCACAGAATACCTAGACAAGTATGACCATAGCCTACAAGTCAATTTTGTAAATCCTGTTTTAGTATTAAGTAATCAATTTTTTAGATATTAAGGATAATTCCCAACAAGTATATTTTACAAAGAAGTAATAACCTTTAGATAATAAGCATTATATTAATCGATGTACTCACAGAATAATGTTAATCCAAATCATCCACTGGCCTATCCCAGGATACCAAATTTAATAACCATGACAAGGTTAAATGTGACAAATTGGTTCCGGTACGTTTATTTATTTTTATACCAGAACAAAAGAATTTTGTAATAGGATTTAAGTAACCCATGTCATTTGTAAATAGTATCGTAGAAAGATTTAAATTCCTTATGTACGACTATTTTTCACAACGGAAATAACCTTTCTAACACTGCACCTTTCTGAGAAGATTAGCACTATTTCGAACTATATAACCATAATGATTGGAATTTAAGAGTAAGTAGGACACTTCTCCTATCCATTTTAACTATAAGATTTACACACAAATGTAATTGAAAACGAAATAAATGTAAATAGGTAAACATACAACACCATTCTTTTGATCCACGGAAGCCATCTTGTTGAACGAATGTCGTCTGTTACTTACCACCCAGCCGGTCCATTCAGTGCCGACACCTAGTGGATAAACTCTGAACTACTACCGTATAATTGTCCACACAGCACATTGTATCCTACCGCTATTTTTTAAGACATTATTTTACATTTTTTAAATTCAAGTGTACATTATAATGAAAAGTAAATATTTTAACAATTGAACTAAAATTAATTGTAAACTTAGGGTATAGGAGAAATAACCTAAATATGTGCAGAAATTAAATATTTAACCAAACATTGCAAATATTGTGAAACTTGTATGATTTCCCTAAACAGCTGTTTTTTGACATGGTCATTGTAGAAATGCAATTATGAGTATTTTAAGTTGAATTTAATATATTTTAGTAACTATTTCGATTCTTAATCATATTTTCTAGTTTTGAAGACCTAAATTCATGTTTTTCCAAATTCAATTATGTAGAGAATGATTTTATAAATTCAGTGAAGTGTACAACCAATTAAAAGTGTAATTTTCAGCTGTTAGCCAATAGAAAAATTAGACAGATCCTGGATTATTGGCAAGCGACGCTATTGGATAATAGACCTTCTTCTACAATTTGAACAAGAAGTGAGAGGAGTTGCCTTTGGGAAGTCTTAGGGCCAGGAGCATGTTGCTCTAATCCAGAAATTTAGAAGAAGAGAATTTGTCCAGTTTTTATTATTTAGTGCGGTTTAACAAATTTAATAAAGTTTCCCCCAGCTGTATTAGCCCACCTGAATCCTTTTTTATCTTTTATCGTTTATCATAGGCCATTAACAGGACTTTGGTGAGATCACTCCATTTTTCAGAACTAACCTTTTCAGCTCCATTTGGAAGAACTTTATTGATTTTAATAGGAACTTTTGGACTCATCTAAACTACTAATTAATTATTTTGTCAACTATTTTAACTTCAAGAAAGGACAAGTGTAATACAATCTCAGCAAGTTTTTTCGAAAAGCCTTTGAACATTATTCTTTTTCAAAATTTAATATCTCTACATAATATTTTGCATTGAATATTCTAATTTGATCTTTATGATAACTTTTGTTAACAAGCCAGAAGCATTTGAACCCATGAATATATAATACCCTGAGTTATAGAGACATTTTGAACATTTTTCTGTGAATACTATTGATATGTTTTTTTTTGTAACTGATGTATAGTTTTTCATAAGTGAGTAAATTGATTTTCTTTGTTCATTGTAACTAACAGCTGTGTCTTATTTCTCTCATAGAACTATTTATTTATTTTGAATAAAAGAGATAATAATTTTATTATAAAACATTATAATAACGGGGAATAGAGCAGTAAATGATTTCATATCAAACCATAAACTGATCTATTCCCCGCTCTGTATTTAACTAAGACAATTTTCTCCAACAGGAACATTTGATAGATTTTAAACTCGGATGTGAAGTCGGATTGTACACATTGCATCTCGATCAACTAAAAATTTCATAAAACAATAGGGATCTTCAGTTGTAGATTCATCTTTAACATATTCGATGGTCAACATTGCCGAACGAAGATCTTGTGGAATTACGTCGACTTTTATGAGTCGCCTTTCGAGTTCAAACCGTTTTGTTATTGATGTAAGTTTTATCACATCATCGATATCGATGAGGGGAAAGCTGTAGCAAACGGAGTTTCCTGGTGGGTTCATCATGCCGATATGATAAATATACACTGTTGCATCGTCTTTAAATAGACGTTCCCTCACCATTAAATGTATAAGTTACCCCACTTTTTCAATCTTGTAAATGGGTCAAGGTCATACAACGATATTACCAAAACGGGGAATAGAGCAGTAAGTGATTCTCACTATAACCACAAACTGATCTATTCCCCGCTTTGTATTTAAAGTAAACTATTTGAAGACAACAAAGACTTATTCAGATTCTTCCGATGATAATGATGATGATGATGAGCTCATATCACTAAATAAGCGACGACGAACACAAAAGTTCCCTGTGATTGGATCTAGAACTACATCATCGATATTAATACTGCTTGGAGGGGTTTCACTATCAACAAGGTCCATTTCCTCCAAACAGAGCAACTGATGATGACATTCTGGTTCATTATCATCGTCGTCGTCGTCGTCAGTCAACAGCTCCAACAGCTCCATCTCTCCAAGATATGGTTCACTGCTAGCAAACTCACTCAGTAGTTCAAGATCACTAAATAGTTCATCTTCCATCTCTGAATCGTCTTCGTCTTCATCTTCGTTTATATTTACTGGAATATTTTGAATCAATTCCAGTATAGTCTTCTTAGAAGGGAAAATGTTATCTCTGGGCGACATGATTTCAAGTAGCAGACTGGTTTTACCACTAATACGAAACCACCTTTTATACCTGATTTTGGTGGTGGTGGGGGTAAGTGTTGAAAGTGCAAGTGGTAGGGAAAAGTGATAGGGAAGAGGTATTATTGTAACACAAATGATTAAGTCCTGTAAGTGGGTCAAGGTCACCCTATCCTATTACCAGAACGGGGAATAGAGCAGTAAGAGATTCTTATTCAAACCTCAAACTGATCTATTCCCCGTTCTGTATTCCCCCCCCCCTTTGGCCTTTTATGTAGTTTATGAGGTTGTGTAATAAAGGCACAGGATGTAGCCTTCTCGTAATAATTGGTCAATTTTTTTCTTCAAAGGGATTGGTTTTACATCTATTTTTACTTCTTCTGTTCCACGAATACCCAATCCTTTGACCTGAACATGTTGGTACTCCGTTAACAGTTGGTAAACACGCTGGATAAAAGTATCCGCTTTAGCAGTAGAGTCAATATAGTGGAGGTATACCATGGTAGATGCTCTCTTGATGCAATTCAGAACCAAAGTGATAATTGTCTGTGCAACATCGGGCTTATATACCCATCGTTTTTTTTTTGTTTTTTTTTTTTTTGCTTTAGTTACAGGTTTGGAACAATATAAAATGTTATGTTAATCTTCCATCCATTATCGACTAACCTTACCATATTGCCAAAGATTTTATATAACTTTCTACTATAGTTTGTTTCAAATGCTTCATTTTCGCTACTGTAAACTTCACTTGTTGGTCTCCACATGTACAATTGACAACTAACCTCTATATCAAGATACCGTAGCAGTAATCTCCTTACAGCAAGCAACTGATCAATGTTTTCGACCCGTCTGCTAACTATTATAGTTGCTGCAGAGATAGAAGGAGTGGATGCACTCATTTTCAGCAGAGTACTAATTTTTACCAACGATGGAGAACCTCCTTTATACTTAGTTTAGGTGGTGGTGGGGGTTAGGAAAGGATATTGTTGTTGTTGTAAGAAATAAGAAGATCTTTCATTATTTTTTATCAAACGAATATTTTCTAAGTCCCAAGGTCATTTACACCAGTTGCCAGAACGGGGAATAGAGCAGTAAGTGGTTCTTACTTTGACCGCAAACTGATCTATTCCCCGTTCTGTATTCTTCCGTTCAGTATTTCCAAACCATCTTTAGTCAGTTGAAACAAATTGATCAATTTCGAATGTTACAATTTCATTAAGAATTTTTTCTATTGCAACATCACCATCATCAAGAAAAACTTCTTTAAGAGTTGAGTTGGAGATTGGTTGATCAGGCAGTTGAGGCGAAGTCAATGGTTTTTCCAACTCCATTTGTAAAGTTTTAATGTATTTTGTCGCGTGTTGTATAATTGATAATCTTGACATTTTTGGACTAGCAAATGGTAATTTTGATTGTAGTATCTTGTATGCTTTATTTACTTTTAGCACCCTTTTCTGCTCTCGAACATTTCTAGGCTCTCTATGTAAGTTGGATGATCCAGCTTGACTGTCCATAGCTGACTAATTACTAAGTTCTGGAGCGGCCGCTTAAATACCCCGCTTACCTATACCATTAGAGTGGGGGTAGGTAGTAGAGTGGGGGGTAGGTAGTAGAGTGGGGGTAGGTAGTAGAGAAGGAAAGTTTTATTTAACAGTTTTATTTTTCTATCCTATCCGCAGATTTTCTAAGTCTGTGAGTGGGTCAAGGTCGTCTGAACATATTGCCAAAACGGGGAATAGAGCAGTAAGAGGTTCTCACTTTGACCTCAAACTGATCTATTCCCCGCTTTGTATTTCAAAGGACTTTAGTTTTAAGATAGTTACTCGTCCTGATCTTCATCCATAAGGAAGATTTGTTTGTAAGCTGAAGGTTCTTCAGCGAAAAAATGTTGGTCCGCTAACTCATCCTCTTTAAGAAAAACGGATTCAAAAGGTGGAGGGTTGTGTAAAACTTCTTTGTGAATTGAGGACGGTTCTTGAAGCTGCGATTGTAGGTTTGCAATGTATTTTATTGTCTTTTGTATAGTGGTTAATTTAGAATCATACGGATTGGAGGATGGTAATATGCTTCTTAATACTTTATAACGGTCAGCGATCTTTGTTCTCATTTTCCGAGAACTAGCATTGTTTCTCTCGGTTTTGAGAGATCTCGAGTTTAAGTTTGGCGAAGTATTACTAGTCTCTGGAAAAATGTTGGATAGAATCATAGCCTGGACAAGTATCGATGGGGCAGCAGAAGATGAAACAGTGATGTGCTCCATGGTGTCTGAGGTGGGCGAATACAAGCAGCAGACTAATTTTACCATCGATAAGGTGTCTCTTTTATACCCAATGGAAGTGGGGGGGGGGGGGAATATATGTTGAAAAACAACATATATTTCAATGTTGTTTTTTACCAAACGAAAATTGTCTAAGTCCCAAGGTCATCTAAACAAGTTGCCAAAACGGGGAATAGAGCAGTAAGTGGTTCTCACTTGGACCGCAAACTGATCTATTCCCCGCTCTGTATTTTAAAGTAAACAATAACTCTTCTCACTATTGAGCAGCCTTTGTTCTTTGAAGCTCAAGTTCTAAGTCTGCAACCAGGCGAAAGTCTGCATCATGCTCCTCCCATTGTTCAGGAGAACGCGGTTGACCACACCACTTAGTAAAGGCGTACCTCATCGCCTCATTATACTCCTCCAGGATAACATGATAGGGTCTTGGTTGTTGCGTTGTAGACTGCATCGATGATGTAGTTTGTTGCGGTTGAGACTGAGCACCATTCTCTGCAACCTTATTAATCTTATAAACCTCAGTCATTTCAGCAGCCTCAGCAATCGCGTACAACTCCTCTTCGCTAATTTGCTTTCCCCATGTGTTGCTGTTGACGCTCATGACGATACAACTAATAGTTATATTCCGAATCGCTTGCTTAAATACCCGCTTACCCCCTCCCTTCTTCACTGTTGAATAATATCTTTAGTATAATATTTCTCCTTTTTCCTTTTACGTTTATCTTTGTCTTAGTGTAAAATATCTAAGTCCGTTATCTAGGTCAAGGTCGTTGTAACATTGTAAAAAAAGTGTGGACAACCTATTTACACTCTGCAGCATATGCTACAAATTGTAAATAGGTTTTTTACAATTTTCTCCACACAGTGGTTCCTGAATCGCCTCGGATTAGATAGTGCTTTTTCGTAGGGTTTTTGGGATGACGCATGCCTTTAGGTAATCTTAAAATGTAAAGGCGGTCTCCACATTTTAACATGACCTTCAGGAATCCCATTATTTTTACAAAGACGTATTGTTTGTTTTTAGCTAGCCTATTAATCCGAGTCTTAGCTGGTTTCACTGTCGGATGTGGTGAAGAAGGAGAAGCGGTATTTTTTAAATGAAGATTGCACAGTTCTTCATTTAAAGTACACTGTTTTGCACAGCGTTCGCCTTTCTTTGCACCTTTTTTGAAGACATAATTACATAGTTGTGCAGGACGTATGCACCTCCTATGCAATGACTTTAATTGATTAAATTTCTCTGAAGGAGATTGAATATTTGTGCAAATTACTGAAGGTCTGGTTGAACTAGTGGAAGGTGGAATTTCCATTGGGGGTCTTGTAAATATTTTAGAGCTTGAGGTGGAGCTTGATCTCGAGGTGGAGCTTGATCTTGAGGTGGATGATAAGGAGGAGCTCGAAGAAGTCCTTGATCTCGAGGTAGATGATGAGGAGGAGGAGGAGCTCGACGAAGGCCTTGATCTCGAGGTGGATGACGAGGAAAAGCTCGACGAAGACCTTGATCTCGAGGATGATGGTGAAGGAGAAGTTGGACGTGAGCGAGATGTTGGACGATCCATGATGGGTGGTGAAGTTGACTTTTCAGGGATGATCAGGGCCATTAAAAGAGCCTGACGAAGAATTGAACCAGCAGCCAAAGTCGAGGGTGATGCAGAAGTCGAGGGTGATGCAGAAGTCGAGGGTGATGCAGAAGTCGAGGGTGATGCAGAAGTCGAGGGTGATGCAGAAGTCGAGGGTGATGCAGAAGTCGGCAGTGATAACGGGTGTGACTCCATAGTTCTGAGTGTGAGCAAGCACAAGCAGCAGAATGATCTTACCAGTGATGGGAAGCCTCTTTTATACCCAATATAAGTGGAAGGGGGGGGGATGGAGATAGGCTATGGTTTAAAATATTAATCTTTCTATATGTGACCAGACAAAAGTTTATAAGTCCTGTCAGTGGGTCAAGGTCATCTGAACTTGTTGCCAAAGCGGGGAATAGAGCACAAATTGGTGCTCTATTCCCCGCTCTGTATTAGGGGACAGGTAATTACAAGCAATGATTTTAATAACGAAAAATAAAGAAAAAAACCCCTAAAAAAGAAAAATCACAACAGTTTCTCAGGCTAAGAAAGGTAATGTCAACCGGTTTACATGGCCGTATTGACAAGTCCGGTTTTCAGGGCCGAACCTTATTGTCAGGGGGTTAGGAAAAGGATGAGAAACAAATTACATTACTTTGAAACAAACTGGTCAGTTAGAGTTAAAGTTAATTTTACAAAGAACAATCAGTATCACTGAAACCCAGTCGGACGTATATCAGCGAACGGGCGTCAGGATACTGCGGTCAGTTTAACAAAGGTCACAACAGCAACACTGAAACCCAGTCGGACGTAGATCAGCGAACGGGCGTCAGGCTACTGCGAACCAGTGTTTTGACCAAGGTAGTTTACAAAGACCGACATTTAAATTACTTTGATAACAAACCCCACGGATATAAAGACTTTACCCAGGGATAAGGATGTGTAAGGAAGGTACATATTTCATCATTAAATAAAACACTTGAAACCAACACCAACATTCATTAAACTAACTACATTAATTAGCAGCAATCTACAAGCGATAATCTAACAAACAAACTACCATGCTTAACAAACTACCATGCACATGCAAAGGCGCGGATCTCTTAATTGCGCGTCGGGCCCAACGCACACTTAAAAGACCTACGCTGCAGCAGAATGCAACCCGGACGGACGTAGATCACGAACGGGCGGCAGCCTACTGCGAAGAGACTGCGGACTGCTCCCGCTTATAAAGGCGGCGGTCAGTGGTGGGAGGTGACTCCGCCCCGTGACGTCGGGGGGAGGGGGGGGGGCACCTTGAACATGACCCAAATCGGGGGGGGGCACCTTGAACATGACCCAAATCCGGGGGGGGGGATGTGTCGTCATGAAGGGAAGGGGAACCGGATGTAGACCGGTTCTTAGCTTTCTACCCGTATATGGAAATGTCAAGGTTACACTTGGCGAGCCGCTTTGCTCCGCCGTCTGCAACCTCATTCCAGCTTTGTCTCTCGAACTGGAACTACGTGCCGATCAGCAGCGCTACGATGACTTCCCCTGTGAGCCTCGAGAAACTGCGACGTCTGAAGGAGTCCCTGAAGGAGACGGTTGAGAGAAGAAGTGGTTTTAAGAGACCAACTTCTTTCAAGGCCACAATAAGAAGAAATTTTAAGAACCATCCGCTCTACTTCAACCAACATCCGTCATCTGAGCATCGACCTTCGACTTCGACTACAAGTCAGCCTCGGCCTTCAACTCCACCTCTCACCGTGGATGAGGTGATGGAGCGGACGAGGGTGTTGAAGGAAGAAGAATTAGTCACTCCTCTAAACTTCACATCACTTAAATTTAGAAAGCTAAAAACAAATATCGAATATAAGTTTGTGGCAAGGCTCAGCGGAAACAGCTATATTTTGCAACATGAAGATTTTCACTTCAAGGTCCAACTGCCTCATTCCCTGCCGCAACCGCCTAGAATCCCATCCGAAAAGGAACTGTTTTTCGTCAGACAAGAGGGCAAGGCGCATTGGTTAATTAAATAAATTTACACATCCCTTGTCCATTTCCTCCACCTCGAATAACCGCAACTCCTTCAGGACTCCTCTTCATGGCACCAAAAACGGTCCTTTTCAGGACCACCCTAAGCATTTCAAGTTAGGGACTTGGCCTGTACATAGGCAGGAGACTGTTAGTCTTATGTTTGTGTGCAGCCCACTTTGTAAAAATTTCTAAGTCCCAAGGTCCTTGACCTTGACCATGACCTTGAACATGACCAAAAAAAGGGGGGGGGTTATAAAGTTTGTGCAAAGTATGTCATGTGGGTACTCAAATTACGCGGATTGATCAGACGAACAAGTTGGTGCAAACAGAATTCAGATCCGACCAAGGGTATAGCAGTAATAGCTAAAAACAACTATTTAGAGGGTCTAACCTAAATAACTTCTTTATTTACGGTTTAAAATATATTAAGTGGGTACTCAAATTACGCGGATTGATCAGACGAACAAGTCGGTGCAAACAGAATTTAGATCCGACAAAGGGTATAGCAGCAACAGCGAAAAAACAACTATTTTCAAGGACAAACCTAAATAACTTCTTTGTTTTGGTTCAAAGTATAACATGTGGGTACTTCAATTAAGCGGCTTGACAAGCCAAACCAGAAGGTGCAATCTAAATGTAAATCTAACCAACAGTATAGCATCCGTAGCGTAAAAACGATGGTTTGAAGGACAAGGTAACGTTGTGGTGGGGGTTAGGTGTCTATCATACACGATAACGCTACATCATTATTCTTCCAGCTCTTGACGGATGAACATCTACCTAGAGGGACTGAAAAATGTCGCAGTTTTACAGGAACATGAGGAAGGTGACCTTCAGTAGTCCCCTTGACACTACTTTCTACTTCCCTGACAATGAAGACAGAAGGTCTACACTTTTAGTGGACAATGAGAGGTTTCGTCGAAGAATAATCGAGGTTGAAACACTTTTAACCAGTTGTTTGCTACGCAAAAAGAACCATATGAATACATGCACCGGTTTAGATCATAGTAGCTGTTATACTTATACAGCGTTGAAGCGCAAACATTATTGAAGTTTTTAGTTACGGAGGTAAGGTCTTGTCAGTCTAAGAGCTAAACCCTAACTAACACATGTAAACGAGTTATTGTGCGATGTAAAACTTGGTGGGGAGACTGGTGTAGTGGGGGGACTGGTGTAGTGGGGGACTACCATCTGCCGCACACTTGCCACCTGCCGCCTGCCACCTGCCGCCACCCATCTGCCGTCCACCATCTGCTTCGTTCTACTACACATTTACCCCCACCATTTTGTTTGATACCAAAACGCTAGCTAGCGAATAGTCAGTACACCTCCGGCTCTCGACCGGTGAACATCGAGCTCTCCGAGACGCTCTTCACAAACTAACAATATCATTTCACTCAAGATCTGATGGATGTTTCTATTTCATTGCCGTCACGTATTATTTCCACCTGACAGCAATGAAATGCAAACACCTAACAGAACAGATAGGTGTCGAAGTATCTACCGTCTTTCATCAGAAAGCAAAGTGATGGCCGCAACTCGTCCGGATCAACAACATCGATGACAACCAACAACGGGGAACTATTGTAAACATGAATTATTGTAAATAGAATAAAGTAATATTTGTAATATGAATTATTGTTAATAAAATAAAGTAATATTTGTAATTGTTCTACCTCGCACTCGTATCATTCGATTGTTTCATTCGATAATTTTCATTCGATATTTATTATCGATTAACTATCGAATCACAATCGTTTTACGAGTGCGAGGTAGATTTTTTTAAAAAAACTTCACCGTGACCTTGAACTTTGAACTTTTACTCATTTCGTCACAAAACCGCCTACGTCACTGGCTCAGCCTCAGATGACGTCTTTCATGACTCAGCGCTTCCGGTCACGTGACCGGAAGCTGTCAATCACTTGGCCCAAAAGTCCCCTTTCCCTACTACTTCTGTTGAATCTTAACCGGCATTTGAAATAAATGACAATTTTTTTATAAACTCAAAATTAAACTTGGTACAAATTTCCTCCCTTAAAAATTAAAAAAAATTGGCATTTCTAAAATCCTACCAGGCATACATGATGGTTTTTTTAACATATTTGTTAAAATTGAATTAAATTAAACAATATCCACTTTTATATGATGTCTATTAGTCCATCCTTCATGAAACCAGGCCTAGCGGGGTGTTTGTTGACATTGTAGACGGGCCATCCTCCATTGGAAATTGTGCAGTAGTCAAAAGAAAGTAAAGTAGGAGACTGGTCAAAGGTTGACAATTGAAGGTGCATCCTTATCGCCCCAAGTCTGCTGGCCTGTTTGCAGTACATCAATCTGTGTGCGATGCCAAAGCTCTCGTGCAGTTGCTTAAAACATGAATTAACTTTCACAAATTTTAATGAATATCAAAGCCCTTTTTTTGTAGTACGGAATCTCCATAGTCAGTCAAGTGTTAAAGTCGTTAGGTATGTGAAGTGTTGCACGCTAAGTGTAGTGATTATAAGTATAGTAGTGAGATCAAGTACGATTAGTTTGGATATCCATCTACAAAAGTATGTATTTCATGCATTTAGTTGAATTTGGCATTATTTCTTAATCTAGATATCAGTAAAATTAAAACATAAAATATTCCCAATATTCAACTAATTTCTAAACATGAAAATGTAAAATCATAATTTGTATTCATACATCATTAACAAATTGATCTTCGTAATATATTATAAAATACGCTTCTCATTTTTCAAACCAAACTCCTGTAATAATTCATAATAAAACAAAACCTGAAACAACATTTTTCCGACACAACTCAATAACTTTTTTTATAAAGCCTTTTGCTTCACTTTAGCTAAAAACATTCAATTACATTAGCTAAGCATTGCATCAAACATCTTATTTCATTATGAAATTAGCGGTCCACTTTCCTTTAGTACACATCCTCTTTGCCTTTTTTATCTTTTGAAAATTTTAGTACGGTTAAGTACATTTTCCTGAAAATTAATTAATATTCAAAACCTTATTTCACACAATGCATTAATTTTAACTTCAGTGTTATCATGACATGTTTACCACATATTAAGCATCATTATATCCTGAAACAGTACATCCCAAACACCTTAATTACAATTAATTTTCAGGATCAAACGTAAAGTTACAACAATCATTATTTAAATCAATCATCATACCAGAGTTTTTTATAAATTCACTTCCCAGTATAACATTCCACGATAAATTTTTTGCTATGTGAAACTTTACATACCAAGTGAACCTGTATATTTTTATTTTTAACTTGCAATACCCAAGTATTTTTACACTGGTGTTATTAGCCGATTTACATTCGACAGTTGACTCATGTATTTCTTTAACAATCTTCCTTGATTTTAAATTATGTAACATTTTATCGCTTAACAAATTCACAGTACTGCCTGTATCTATTAACCCGTTTTCAACACAATTCTTTGAAAAGTCTACTTTTAGTTTAGGTATTTGCAGTATTTTGCACTTGCAGTATTTGTATCTACTTTAAAGTTTAGCCAGTTAGTATTTATTACATCCAACTTATTTTCATGCAACTTAGTTCCCTTCTTAAATCTACGCCTTTCCTCATGTTTTAAAAAGCGGCCAAATTTTCTGCTACTGTTTATGTCACATTTACTTTTACGCAGGGGTGGGGCCACGTTACAATTTTGTAGTGACCCACCCCTCATTGCACGTTTTTTTGTTCATTAAACTTAAAAGAACTGTTTTGAAAACCTTGGTTTTGTATGTGTGATTGCGTGCCGAAACGTTGTCTACAGTGCCTAGCAATATGTCCTAATTTATTACAATTGTAACATTTTCTTGGTGCACTGCTACCTTGTATTAAGGCTACTCGAGGTTTGACAACACCTCTAAGAGAATCCTCATATGCTACATTTTGCTCATGAACACACAGTAATTCTAATTCCTCAAAATTGGCTGGCTCTCTTGTTAAGGCTAAACGACACCTTGTTACTTGATTCAAACCCATTATGGTTAGTTTTACGAGCTCGGCTTCTGAATACAAACAATTCAATAACTTTGCATTTTCTTTTACTGCAATAATGTAACAATTTAAAGGTTCATTGTGCTTTTGTGGCCTATTTACAAGATCTCGTTTCATATTTTCCCTTAGCCCTAATGGTACAAAGTAATGCAGTAGCAATATATGTATTTCTTCGAGTGACTCCTCTGTCTGTTTACATTCTAAAAGTTTATTATGCAATGGACCTGTTGTGTATCCTAGTACTAAGTTTAATAACTGGCTGTTTCGCAGTTGAGATTCCTTATCTAACTTTATCATAACTTTTATAAATTCCAAGAGTTCATTGACTATCAGACCATTTGTTGGTTTTAGGTTCCTTAGATGTTTCTCAATAGGGTTTGAAAGTTTTGCAAACATGTTTAATTCACTACAGCTTGCGACAATTTTTGAGGTCATTGAATTGTTAAGTTTAGCAACTAAATTTGAATCAATTTCCTCTTCTTCCTCAAAGGATTCATTTAATTTACGTACAATTCCTGACTCTAAGTCTTTATCGATATCTACTTGTTCAAGGGCACTTTCACACTCTATCACTTTTACTTTCAACTCGTCAATTATCTTTTTTATATCATCAGTTACTTTGAAATTGCTCACAATTTTTGTTCTCAATTTATAGTGGCTAACTTTGGTCTTACATTTAAGAAAATCAACAACTCGCTTGTATTTATTACAATCTTGTATTTTTAGAGTAAGCTCTTCCAAAGCAATTTTGATAGTTTTTATTTCATCACTTACTCCTAATACCTTTGATAGATTATGCGCACTGGGTTCAATGTTTAGTTTCAAGGCTGATCGCATTTGCTTCCTTAATTCGTTTACAGTTATACTTGTGTCTACTTTAACACCCCTAACTGTTAGTTCATATAGTAGATCACTTTTTAACAACAAGTCTACATGAGAACCCATTTTGCTTAGATTTTTGTTGTTGATTTAATTATACAGACAGTTCTTCAATCCGTTATATTTTTTTAATTAGCAGAGTAGCGCAATTAATGTGTACCGTTATAACAGCAATTATTCAGTTTAATTATAAATTTTAATTATTTTAGGTACACATTATTTCTTTTAGTTAATTCTTTATCGTACTGGATACTCAAAATAATAAAACAAACTTGATTGTCTAAATACAATGGAATGCAGGATCTTCTTTTGTATTATAAGCACATTTTAATTCAAAACTTCCACGTTTATTATATAAAAATTAAATAAAAAAATTCCTCTTCACAACTCAAGTAATTGTACTTTCAATCCTCTTCTTCATAATATGTAACAATACTTTTCCTATCTTACTTCAGTTTATCATTATTATTGATTTATTATTTATACTTTATACTTCATAATTAAATGCCGGTTAAGACTTCCTGCTTTCTTTTTATAATTTTCTCATGTCAATTCATGTACCCCAAATTGGGGAAATGACAACTACTACATAATACTATGTTCACCATTAAACAAGAACTGAAAAAAGGAGCGGCAGAAGGCCTGTCACTTATATTTATAGATGTGGGTGAGAAGCAACAAGAAACAGCTGGACCTTGCAGACAAACCAATCAAAACGCTCGAAATTAAGTTTACAATCTTATACATGAAAGTCCTAGAATTCTCTGGAAACACTACAATCAATCTTAAACAAATCTGTTGAATCTTAACCGGCATTTGAAATTCAATTTTTTTATAAACTCAAAATTAAACTTGGTACAGGTGGATTTCGAATATCGCCTGGATGTATGCAGGATTACCAACGACAGCATTTGTAGAGTAAATGAAAACCTTTGTAGTGTTTATAAAACTTGTTAAAATAATGAATTGTTTGACACCGTTTTTATGTTTTTGTGTCATTTTGTCTGTAATTAAACTAACATTATTTTTGCACCATTATATTTAACATTATTATTCTAAAGAGCACAAACATACTCTACTTTTTTTTATTTAGCTCTAAAGCTAAAACCTTCAGATTCGGATAATTTATTTCCAATTCATACAGATAATAATTAAATAAAGCAGAAAAATATTCATTGGAAATGTTCCCCACAAAGACTGTACGTCTGTACGTCTTCACTGTCACTCATTTGCGTTATAATATCACTTCCACTGTTGTATAAAACTTAAATACAGTACTTTGGTAAAAAATAAAATGTAATTACAATAATAACTAGTGGCTTAAAGGGGCCATAGCCCCTAAACTTTCTCTAATACTCTGCCTCATCTGATTTTTGTTTACTATTTACATTCTGAGGAAATAAAACTATATTAGTAAGAACACATGCCAGTTCCTAAACAAAGTATACATTTCATCACATGTTTTAATGTAAACAAAGCAGACGTTTTTAAATCCTCATGATTTTTTTATGGTGGATGTTTTTCTTTATTTATCGTTTGCTGGTAACTTTCTAGAAATACTGCTATTTTTCCCGAGTCCCTGGATTAGAGACCTTTTATTTAAGCTGTCTTCCCATCATCATGCAATTGGCCAAACTCCCACAATATTGACTTAAAAATGTTGCTTACAGAATTAAATGTAAATAAATGGTATCAGGAAACTGACACATACTTTCTCCCTTTTAGCCCAACTTTAATAAATAAATTACTTTTTATTTACTAAATAAAGAATACAAAGAATGTGTCGAATGTACAGAAAATCTTGTAAACAAGTTGTTTTAAAAAACATCCACCCAAATCCCTGCTTTGGAGGCACTACAGAATCCATTGCTACACTCGTGGTTTTAAGAGGGGAAATGCCCCCTATTTCCCCCCAGGGTTATTAAGGGGCAACATATTTCGAATTTCTTCTGTTGTTCAATGCTAACTTGACAAGCATATCAAGTTTGAATTAAATTGATCGGTAAATAAGAGAGAAATAGTAATTTTTTTATTCCCCATAAGAATAACATTGGAAAACGTACTGCGTTTACCGCAAAATGAAAATTTCAATTTTCTCCGAAACCAGCAATCGTAGAATAGTAATTCAAAATACTAAATCATTTATTTTTTGAGCTCTTTTTAATGGTGAATAGTAATATTTTTTTTATATTTATGTCTTTTATGAAAAATCCAAAAAACTGAATTTTTTCTGTTTTAAGCCCTGTAATTTCTGAACCCGAATTTTTACAGGAATGCGGGTGGTGTCATTTTGTTGGAATAAAGTTCTACAAACGACTAAAGTTTAATCAAAATCGTTAGGGCCGTTTTTGAGAAATTTGGATTTTTCATGTTTTTTGGCGGTTTTGGGGGGATAATTACCCTTAAAAATCAAAAATCAAAAAATGAAAAAACCCCTGGAGATATCGTGGTTTAGTACCTACATACCAAATTTCATAAAAATCGGCCCATTGGTTAAGGCTCTAGCTCTGTACACATCCACACAGACACACAGACACACACACACACACACACACACACACACACACACACACACACACACACACACACACACACACACACACACACACACACACACACACACACACACACACACACACACACACACACACACACACACACACACACACACAAATTTTGACGAAAACAATACTTTCTCCATATCTCCTAATATATATACAGCCCCATGTGTAACACACCAGACATATGAATTCTATACCATTTCCAGACGAACTAGAAACGTGATATTTAGCATGCAGGTAGCTTGTACCTTGAAACCCCCGGTAAAATTGCCAAAATATACAATTTTTAATTTTAAAACCACTAATTTTGATCTTGAAAATTGGATATTTTAACATTGGGCTTATGGAGTTTCAAATAAAAACAAAAGAAATCGTAACAGCTATAAACAAATATCCAGTAAACTGTCAAAGCAACTTTCACATGGTAGAGTATAAACAAATTATAGAACTATTGAACAATGAAAACATCTAGAGTGGATTTAACCATAATGAATCTAAATAGTATACTATGTAAAAAATACTTGAAGGGTCATTGACCAATAATAACAACTGGAGCGACCCCAAGCGGAGGTCTGGTGGCGGAGCCACCAGCGAGCAAAGCGAGTAATATGTATACAGGGAGAAAGTAAAATTAATCTAAGGGCACAAACATTCTTTACATTTTTTATATAGCTCTAAAGCTAAAACCTTTAAGTCCTCATTATAAAAAGTCATCACTTTAAAAATGGTTTTACTTGTTTGTTGCCAGGGTTACAAGGGAGATCAAGGGGAGACTCCTTACTACTACGAGAACGTTCTGAGAGGATTGCCTGGTGACAAGGGCGATGACGGACTACCAGGTGACTAACAAACACAATTCTTCTGAATCCTTAAATATATAATACAAACTACATTGCTCAGAAACTTATAGCATTTAAAGTAATAATGCTACTTAACCCTTAGAGTGCCAAAAGCCGATATATGGGCTTTTCAATCTGACACATAAAAACACTCTTAATCACATTATATGCAATTGTACCACTGGGAGCTCTGTTTGCATTCTAGAATGTGGTGTATTCTGACACAAACAGAACTAAGTTGTAATACATCTTTGGCAGTAATACCTTAGGAACTGATATAACTGGGAGCCGATCAGGTTGGCTGAGCGGTCTAAAGCAATACTCCATACTCCACTAGCCAGGGAGTAGTGCTTGGATCTGGAGTTTGAATCTTGCTGAAGAGGAGGGTGAGGGCAAACAGTCCAAGCTGACGGGATGGTTGAATCCTTTGTGACTTGCACATCTGATCAGATGTTGGGATACTTCTACCTATCCTTACTGTTGTATGTCCAACGGAAGCATGTTAGCTGAGCGGTCTAAAGCGCTACTCCACTAGCCAGGGAGTAGTGCTTGGATCGGGAGTTTGAATCTTGCTGAAGAGGAGGGTGAGGGCAAACAGTCCAAGCTGACGGGATGGGTGAATCCTTTGTGACTTGCACATCTGATCAGGTATTTGGATACTTCTATCTATCCTTACTGTTGTCCGTCCAACGGAAGCATGTTTTTGAAATTTTAATTTTTCAGACGTTCAATATATTTAAAAAATCAATAAAACAACAAAGATTCAACCAATCAATTCACGAACATAGCATTCAGAGTGTTAAGTACAAAATAGTTGTATATAACAAAATAAAGGCTTCAATAAACCATTGGCCGTGTCATGAGCTGTGAAATATGACTTTTAGCCGATTCAAAGCAGCGATCGGTAAAATACTTTTTATGTTTGCAGGATTTCCCGGACCTCCTGGAAAAGCAGGACTACCAGGACTGAATGGACTGAAAGGAGTTCGAGGAGACGAAGGATACCCGGGATCTCAAGGGTTCCCTGGCTTCCCAGGAAACAAGGGAGAGAGAGGTTTCCCAGGAAATCCCGGACTGATTGGGACTCCAGGACAACTAGGTAAGGAGGAATATGTTCTTATTTATATTAATTATGATACCTCATATTTTGTTAAACTCTTTATCATAGAAAAATGTCAACATATTATAAAAGAAAACACATGTTAGTTTTGGTGCTCCCTGAACCCAAAAAAGTAGTTTTTGAGGTTATGTCTATCTGACTGGATGATTACAATATCAATGACCACACCAATGGCCCGATTTTTACAATATTTGGTTTGTAAGTACTAATTAGCAGCATCTCCAGGCATTTTTTGTTTTAGTTTTTAATCTTTAATCGTAGCTATCCCCAAACCAAACGCTGAGATCTCAGGAACTACTGGAGCGAATTTTATTATTGAAGTATCAATGGAAAAGTCTCGATGCGTAGGTTTGCAGAAAACTATTAAAATTTACATCAACCCTCAGGGTTACGCCTCAAGGCAAAGTTGCAATTTAATCTTATGGAAGAACAGTAATTATTGAAATTGAGCATTTTACAGCTGTTGAAGGTAAAAAAAACACTACAGAAGCAAGATTAGCTATTTTAATACATTCGCTTCCAAGCGTTACATATGTGTGACGCAAGGGTGTTCGTAGCAGACCAATTGAAAACTTATAGTATCAGTATAGACCAATGCAAATATGAAGAAACACACCCCCAGACCAAAAACTTTGTTTAAAGTTTTAATGTTAATTATACTCAAATACCAAAATAAAAAGGAACTCACTTTATGAGTAACAACACTTGCACATATTTTTGGATATTTTACAGGTTAGCCAACCTTCCTCTGGAGTCAAAATAAAAAGTCCTATGCTCGAACCAAGTAACATATATGTGTGACAGACATTCCTATAGCCCGATTTGCAGTATAAAGACGATAAAATACACTGAATGGCAGCCAGAGCCTACTTTATAACAATAAGCACGAGACACAAATACGTTACATTGGGCTGTGATTTGGGCCTGTGCGTCACACATGAATGACATCGGTCTATAGCGAAAAACAGAGCATCACAAATATGTGACGTTGGTCTGAACTGTAAGCCCAATTTTTGAGTCGGGAGCGAACCAGTTAAGCAGTTGTGTTCTGGAATGACATCATAATTTAAACTAAAAGAACTGTATTTGCTTGAATTTGTGGATCTAGCTTTGCTAGTTGCATATAAAACCTCTAGTCAACCCGCTGATACCATTCTCACTTTCACAGGCCAACCGGGAGCGCCGGGCATCCCAGCGATCCCGAGGAGGGAGCCGCCGAGCCGAGGGTTCTTCTTTACCTACCACTCTCAGTCTGAGCTTGTCCCCGAGTGTCCCAAAGGCACCAAGATGATGTGGGGCGGATACTCCCTGCTGCACTTCATGGGCAACGCTCACGCTCACGGGCAAGACTTGGGTAGGTGGTTGGACTGTCTCCACTGATCAGCTGTTTCCTCTTGTGATGGCTTAATTTTTAATACCAAAATGAAATATATTTGACGGACAAGATTTAATAAAAGTAATAATAGATTGTAGAGCATCTTGTCAGTAACATGAATCAATAGTCAGGGTTGGGGAGTAGCGCGCTACAAGTAGCAACGCTACAGTAGCGCGCTTCTTTTTTAGTAGCATCAGCTGTAGCTCCGCTACTTTAGAAAAATAGTAGCTTTAGCTGTAGCGCTACATTTTTAGAGTAGATGTAGCGGATTATGTAGCTACTTTTTACGCTACCTTTATCGCTACTTTTACAGTTTTGATTTAATTACGTTTATATACTTGACTTCAAATAATTAATCATAACATAACCTCAATCTCTGACCTTGATGTTTTGCAAGGAAAAACTTTCAATAAAATAACATGTAGATGTAGGTTACATTTAATGCACATACATCATACCACAGGATACTTTGTATTCTATTTTTATTTTGCTAACTACTTTATATCATGGCACCAAAAGTAAAATTGGCGATGACATTAATGTTATTGATAAAGAAGCTGGTACTTCTATAGGGCGGAGGACAAACAAAAAGCCCTACGATACGATGACCGGCCAAGAACATTTTTCAAACTTGTAAAGAAAAGTAATTTTGTAATAACATGTAAGTTATGGTGGAATTGTGGCCTAACAGTTTATATAAATTTAAAACTTATATGAAGCTACATATTAATGTTAGTTCTTTTAAAATTTGTATGTAGGCCAAGTCTATTAATGCTATGGCTTACTTTACAAATCAATTATTGCAAAGACCAACGCTTTTTCAATACCACATACATTATGCAAAGTATGCCTGTGGGCATACTTGTAAATTGTTAAACCAGTCTGATGTAACTTAATTATGCCTATATTTATTTTTTGATTTATTTGGACTTTACCTATCGCTTCTAGTGTTTAAAACTACACTACGTTTCGGGAGGTAAGGAAACTCCTCCCGTTATCAAGTGAACCCTACTTACATCTAAATATCAAACTCTTACACCTAACTAACCTACATTTTTTTGGATTTTTTTTGATTTTTCTTTTACATTCTAATTTACACTAACACAAAGATAACAAAAAATCAAATACAATACACTAACACAAAATTTATATACACACCTAACTAACCTACATTTTTTTAATATTTTCCTTTACAATTTAATTTGACTAACAGAAAGATAACAAATATATATACAAAAAATCGAATACAATACACTAACACAACATTTATATATACGAACAAATGAAAAACTGACAATACATTACCTGTTCTGCATCGTGGCCTCCAAGCTGACGGGCAAACACGGGAAACGGGCTCACGTCCATCCACAACCAAACCGCACACTAGACTAGTGGCTAGCGGCAGTGGAGGGGGGAGAGCCGTTACCCCCACCTACCGACAGGGGCACGTGACGACACAGCTGTGGCTACCCACACGTCTTTGTCGACGGGAACATGACACGGAAACCAAAAACTGCACGATTCCTCCTAGAATGCTACACGGGCACCAGTACGATATTCTCATAGAGATTACCGCATGCCTCCAAGGTGAGCATTGGGAACTGGTCATGCAATCAGGTGGCCGTGTTTCCTCCAAGGGCGATCACGGACGCATGTGTCGTAGCCGCATTGGATGGACTCTAGACGCAGGAGCAACTGTAACACAAGGAACTGGCGTGTGTTTGCAGGGTGATTTTTGACTGAAATGGTTTTTAATTAAGGGAATCCATAGTGGCCTGACATCAATACTACTCTGACTTATTGGATTTTCATGTAATTTAATTAATGCCCCTTCAACAAACTTTCTTTTATAATAGTGAGACTCATGATCTATAATTTTTGCCTCTTCCCAACTAAATTTATGATCATTTTCCCAGGCGTGTTTTGCCAATTTAGATTTTACTGTTTCGCCATTTTTGTGTTTCTTTTATGTTTGTTTATACGAACTTTTAGCGGCCTTTTAGTTTCCCCTATATATTCACCCTCACATTCACATTTGATGCTGTAGATACAGTTTTTTGAGGCTTGTTCTTCATTTTTTGGTTTTACTTTAGTTAGTTGCTGTCTCAGAGTGTTTGACGATTTAAAAGCTGTTAAGATCTTATATTTTCTGGCAACTCGCCTTATTTTTTCCGACAGTTTTGGGACATATGGGATGCTTATGAAAGCTGTTGGTTTATCCACATTTGGAACAGTGTTTGGCTTTGTCCCCCTTTCCCTTTTTGCATCTGCTAATTATTTTTTGAGGATAACCATTCTTTTTTAACTCTTGTGAAATTTTATTGTGCTCCGCGTCTAAAGTTTTCTTTTCACAACAAACTGATTTGGCCCTGTCGAAAAGAGAATAAGCTACTGATTCTTTGACTGATTCACAGTGGTTTGATTTGTAATTGAGGTATCGACCTGTGTGTGTTTTCTTTCTAAAAATTTCTGTTTTAAGGGCGTTTCCATCTTTAACTACATTTACATCCAAAAATGCTAGTTTTTTGTCTTGTTCTTTTTCTGTTGTGAGTTTAATTGTTGGTGAAACTTTATTTAAATGCTTAGTAAACTCGTCTAACTTTTTATCGCCATGATTCCAGACTGCAAAGACATCGTCAACGTACCTCAGCCACACTTTCGGTTGAAAACAAGCAGACGCAATAGCTTTCTGTTCGAATTCTTCCATAAATATGTTGGCAAATATTGGTGACAAAGGCGATCCCATTGCCATTCCCTCATCCTGGCGGAATATTTGGCCCTCCAATTCAAAATAGTTTGACTCAGTACATAATTTAAGCCTTTGTCACCAATATTTGCCAACATATTTATGGAAGAATTCGAACAGAAAGCTATTGCGTCTGCTTGTTTTCAACCGAAAGTGTGGCTGAGGTACGTTGACGATGTCTTTGCAGTCTGGAATCATGGCGATAAAAAGTTAGACGAGTTTACTAAGCATTTAAATAAAGTTTCACCAACAATTAAACTCACAACAGAAAAAGAACAAGACAAAAAACTAGCATTTTTGGATGTAAATGTAGTTAAAGATGGAAACGCCCTTAAAACAGAAATTTTTAGAAAGAAAACACACACAGGTCGATACCTCAATTACAAATCAAACCACTGTGAATCAGTCAAAGAATCAGTAGCTTATTCTCTTTTCGACAGGGCCAAATCAGTTTGTTGTGAAAAGAAAACTTTAGACGCGGAGCACAATAAAATTTCACAAGAGTTAAAAAAGAATGGTTATCCTCAAAAAATAATTAGCAGATGCAAAAAGGAAAGGGGGACAAAGCCAAACACTGTTCCAAATGTGGATAAACCAACAGCTTTCATAAGCATCCCATATGTCCCAAAACTGTCGGAAAAAATAAGGCGAGTTGCCAGAAAATATAAGATCTTAACAGCTTTTAAATCGTCAAACACTCTGAGACAGCAACTAACTAAAGTAAAACCAAAAAATGAAGAACAAGCCTCAAAAAACTGTATCTACAGCATCAAATGTGAATGTGAGGGTGAATATATAGGGGAAACTAAAAGGCCGCTAAAAGTTTGTATAAACGAACATAAAAGAAACACAAAAAATGGCGAAACAGTAAAATCTAAATTGGCAAAACACGCCTGGGAAAATGATCATAAATTTAGTTGGGAAGAGGCAAAAATTATACATCATGAGTCTCACTATTATAAAAGAAAGTTTGTTGAAGGGGCATTAATTAAATTACATGAAAATCCAATAAGTCAGAGTAGTATTGATGTCAGGCCACTATGGATTCCCTTAATTAAAAACCATTTCAGTCAAAAATCACCCCGCAAACACACGCCAGTTCCTTGTGTTACAGTTGCTCCTGCGTCTAGAGTCCATCCAATGCGGCTACGACACATGCGTCCGTGATCGCCCTTGGAGGAAACACGGCCACCTGATTGCATGACCAGTTCCCAATGCTCACCTTGGAGGCATGCGGTAATCTCTATGAGAATATCGTACTGGTGCCCGTGTAGCATTCTAGGAGGAATCGTGCAGGTTTTGGTTTCCGTGTCATGTTCCCGTCGACAAAGACGTGTGGGTAGCCACAGCTGTGTCGTCACGTGCCCCTGTCGGTAGGTGGGGGTAACGGCTCTCCCCCCTCCACTGCCGCTAACCACTAGTCTAGTGTGCGGTTTGGTTGTGGATGGACGTGAGCCCGTTTCCCGTGTTTGCCCGTCAGCTTGGAGGCCACGATGCAGAACAGGTAATGTATTGTCAGTTTTTCATTTGTTCGTATATATAAATGTTGTGTTAGTGTATTGTATTCGATTTTTTGTATATATATTTGTTATCTTTCTGTTAGTCAAATTAAATTGTAAAGGAAAATATTAAAAAAATGTAGGTTAGTTAGGTGTGTATATAAATTTTGTGTTAGTGTATTGTATTTGATTTTTTGTTATCTTTGTGTTAGTGTAAATTAGAATGTAAAAGAAAAATCAAAAAAAATCCAAAAAAATGTAGGTTAGTTAGGTGTAAGAGTTTGATATTTAGATGTAAGTAGGGTTCACTTGATAACGGGAGGAGTTTCCTTACCTCCCGAAACGTAGTGTAGTTTTAAACACTAGAAGCGATAGGTAAAGTCCAAATAAATCAAAAAATAAATTCAAATCCATCGCTATTATGAGTTTCAAAAATACAGTATGCCTATATGTTATTTGTCATGGATTATTGAATATATTATGCTTGAAAATTGTTTGGTTCCTCAGATGTTTCTTTGATGTATGCCTATGTATTTGAATTAATTTTAAGACGTTATTTTGTCATGCTACTAATCTGTTTACACCAACCATAGATTTAAAAATACATTTAATTAGATAGAAAACTAGGACTAAAAAATAGCAAAAAAGGCAACTTATATATTTTTTTAAATTCATAATTAAAACACTACTGTATTAGATATGAGTGTGTGGGACAGTAAAATTTGTTTATATTATTAAAGAAAGTATAAAATTGTAGCTAGCTACTTTTTACTGGTAGCTGTAGCTGTAGCTAGCTACTTAAAAAAAGTAGCTTCCCCAACACTGTCAATAGTTTACTCTGGTGAGAACATATATTGTCAAAGAACATAGTTAAAGTAAGCAAATGTCGAGAATTTTCTAGAATTGTCCTTTATTACTAAGCCATTTATTACAGATAATCTGGACAAATATGGTAAAATTTGGTATTAAATCACATGAATTTATATGATCAAAATTAAATTAAGAAGGACCCTCATCTACAAACCAATTATCTTGGTGAAAATTCTAATTTAAATAAACATGCATCACGTGAAGGGAATCCAACCCTGGATGATATTTTCAATCCCGGGATTTCGGGATTATGTTGAAGAATCCCGGGATTAACATAATTTTATTAGCATAAAATTAATAATTGATGTGATAAAATAAATTTATTTTTGGGTTTTCATATTTAACGTTAATAAGTTACATTGTAATCCATCCAGGCAATTTTGTACAAATTTGGAATACATAGCTGCTACGAAAAATTATTTTTTACATTGTTTGAAATGTTAAGAAATTTATTTTTGTGTTAGTATGGCACAGAATCACTTTCTGAATACTTAAACGATTTAAATTATCTTTTCCGTCAGTGATCCTATTCGTCCTCAATAAAGGCACACAACCGCCCACGTCACGCCGCGTCGCCGTCGTGATTTAGTTTGAAAAAACATCAATGTCAGTATGCAGTTTTTTAATTATTTAATTGTTACTTCGTGCGTACATGTCATGTTTAATGCGTTGATTTCTAATATTCTGGACCTCTTGTGAGTGAATGACATACATGAATTGTAGCCTGAAGATGAGGTTATAAACAACCTCTAAACCGGTCTCCTATATTGAGGACGAATAGGATCATTGACGGAAAAAGTAATTTAAACCATTTGTCACAATGACCTATGCATGCAGTACAGAGTGTAGTTTTGAGTGTCTGACATTTGTCATGGTAAATTCATGGATCACGTACACACCTTAGCCCTTAACACCAAACTATTGCTCAGTAGATATTTATAAAACTATTGGATCACCACTCTTGGTTCTATCTAGTGTCTAATATGGAAATGGATATCGAAATGAAGGTTTACTCAGAGTTTATTCTGGAGATACTAACAAATGTATTTATATTTCATGACACATAAAATCGAAACACAAAATATTTAATAGCATATTGTAAAGACCTAGAATGAAAAACAAACAACATATGACAAAGGAGTCTCTAATAATAATACACCTTGTATAATATAACTAATTAAACTTAACCTGCATTCTAAAATTTATTGGTATTAATTATAAAAACGGAAACATAATCCTCTTGAAACTTGCAATATAACAACTCAGTATTATTAAACGATAATAATAACAAATATTTAGTTATTTAAACTGATGTAAATTAAATTTTATAAGTTTCAGCTTTTAAATTTCTTTAACTGTTTTGTAATGAATTTGAATTATTAATTGTGTTTATAATTCAAAACCATCTTTATATCACTATTTCGACATAATTTCGTAATCCCGAAAATCCTGGGATTGGAATATAAAATCTCAGGACTGCTAAGTGACGAAAATACGGGATACGGGATCCCGTGATTGGATTCCCTAATCACGTTCTAAATATTTTCTCTGTAACTTTCCTATGCCATACGGAAGTGCCCCTGTAATGAATTATCTCCAGCGATTTTTTGTTTTAGGCACTGTGTTTAAAAACTAGCTTTGACTCCTGAGAAGCATCTTATCAGCTGTGCTCGATCAATTGGATTTATGTGATCGCTGGTTTGAATGCAGAGAAGGCAACATATGCCATGGTAGACAAAAACATTATGAAGAATCAATTAAAATTAGGTGTTTTCACAGATTTACAAATTTATTAAGGGGTTTATGGTTTATAAGGGGTATTAATTTGTATTTTTTTCGTCAACCTTGGGCTGTACAAAAACTTTTGACCACAACATAGGCTCTCTTTGTTTAGTGGTTTGCCCGTGGAAGCGGTTACTATCGCCACTACACGCTATTATTATATAAGATATAAACAGATAAATATTTTGTTAATCTATTGAACGTACACGTATAGGCAAAATAAAAAATAAAACCCGTCTATACAACTACAATTGATGAAAATAATTGTATTAAATACACAAACATAATTTGAATTCCCTCAGGATTTTAAATAATAGTTTTATTGAAGAGAAACAGTAACAGTTACTGGACACAAGTATATTTTTGGCAAGTATTTGACTCCTGAATTAGCACGCAAGCAGATACAAAAAATCAATCTTTCTTCGATTCAGGTGCACCTGGCAGTTGCCTACTCAAGTTCTCGACGATGCCGTTCCTGTTCTGTAATCTCAACGAGGTGTGTGACTACGCCAGCCGCAGTGACTACAGCTACTGGCTGTCCACGGAGGAGCCGATGCCTATGATGATGATGCCCATTCCTTCCGCCGAGATGGCTAGATATATCTCCAGGTATTTCCGCCATTATGCCGGTAGCATATGTTTTATACTTCAGTTTGCTTTCCCATTCTGTTAGACTGTTTGGCCCATTGCCAGATATTTAAAATGTCCATCTTTATACATACACAAAGGTACTTTATGTAAAAACATTACAGGTAGTCAGATTTCATGTGAGCGGTGGTTCTAGATTGCGCAGTGGATGGATGCAACGGTAGAGTGGTGGGGGAACCAACCAGGCCAGTTTGTTTCGAGCCGCAGCCGTGGCATCTTCCATATAGCGATAGTTGTCAGCTACTCACTTACCCTCCGCCGCCGCGCATCCCCTCTCTGCCCCACCTTTCCCCTCTCCTGTTGCTCATATTCCTCTTTCACGCATCTCACCGCTCACATGAAACCTGACTGCCTGTACTGTACTTGTATGTTTAAGCTACCATACATTTTCTGAAGTACGGTTTTAATGTGATTGAGAGATTGAGGGGTGTCTGACTTAGGAGACCTCAAAAATGGACACAGTGTTTATTATTTATTTAATCTTTGGGTTTTTTTTTAAGATTCTTTCTATATTACTTTTTCTACAGACATGGTTCCAGGTCTGCTTATTTCCATAACAGCAATATCCAGTCTCAGATGATGTAGTTTAATCCTAAATAAGCCGACCTTGCTTAAAATACTGAAAACTTTCTACAACCTTCCCTGCTAGCAATAATAATGTGTATCTGTATACAGATGTAACAAAATAACTGAGCAAGTGATCATAGGGGAAACTCCAAAGTTGCATATGCAAGCAGCAATTTCACTTACTGACATTCAAAATTTCTGAAATCTGTACATCTCATCCAGGCATAATGCTGTGTGAAATATTGCGGAAACTCTAGTGTGACTGAGGAGCAAGATCTACAATCAAGTAGCTTTGGATACTGCCAACTTCATCTTATTGCCAACTTAGGGTACAAACACACAGGACACGGCGCGGCACGGTATGGCGCGGCACAGTATGGCGCGGTGCGGCGCGTCATGCCATGCGAGCGTCAGTCTCGCAGACAGAGAGCGGCGCGTCTTGTGCGTTTTCTCTTCCCTCAGTGGTCAATATGGCATTGAGCAAGGTGGATCTTATTAGAAAGGGTGTGTTAGGGGTTTAGTATAAAGAATAATTCTAGGAAAGAGTAAACAAAAAAATCTAATCCTCTGTCCTATTGATAAAAAAAACTAAGAAATTACGAGAATTTCTTCAAAACCTGAGGAATTTTCAAATTATTCAAGCCACTTTATCACCTAAGATTTAACTACGAAACCTGATCTGTTTTGCCCTAAACTACAAAAGTTTTGGCAAAACAATTTCTATTAATTTTATATTCCAATCTCACTTTTATATTTCTAATATTTAACTTTGAATTTACAAGTTACATAAAAAAACACCCATTTGTTTGTATAAGTAATATTATGTTTATATATAGCATAATTTAAAATTATATTACACTTAAATAATCCAAAACAAAATCCATTTACTTAGGCAGTAAATAAACTTCCGTTGCCGAACGCCTATCAATGAAAAAAAAAACGAGGCAGCTTGAGAAAGATTTTGACAGACAAGAACATGATGGATATTTATAAAACGAACGAAAAAAAAATTATGTAGAAGACGGATGGTAACCGTCAACAAATTCAGCCTAGACTAGCCTCGCTTCCACCCGTTCGCATCGCCTTTTGTTTTCTGTCCGATTTTGTTTCTTGTTAGATGATTACTAGGTTAGTTTTTGCCTGATTATTGGCTACTCAGATTCAGTTTGCTGTTTATCACAGGTTATAAAAATGGTGATGACAGTAAAGGGGAAAAATAGTGTAGTTATTTTAGCTTTGAATTAAATTTCAGACCCCACCATACATTGCAAGACATGTGATGACGCTTCAAAAAATCAAACTCAACTGTTCCAAGTGAAAACACGCTGTGCCGTGCTGTGCCGCTCCGCGCCGCGTCCTGTGTTTGTACTCTTACATCTAAAAGAAATCAAAACATCCGTAAATGTTTTTGATTTTCAACAAGAGGAGTTAACAATCACAAGGCAACTTTATGTCTAGACAAAAATACATACTATAATAATGCAGTGCACATGTAGCATAAATGTGAGATAGTAGACTTGATTTATTTAAACAAAAATGTTGATGCCTTGATGATTTGTATAAATTTAACTTTACCTTGTGTCTTTCCTCGGCTGACTAGCTCTGTCCTGTTCCAGATGTTCCGTATGTGAGGCTCCCACCAGAGTGATAGCGGTTCACAGTCAGTCCATGTCCATTCCCTCCTGTCCGACAGGCTGGGAGGAATTGTGGATTGGCTACAGCTTCATCATGGTGAGCATTACGGTCTTATCGTGTTATGTGTAATTTGGAAAATCAGTGGCTCAATTGTGTCTATTTCAAAATACTTAATCGTTTGGTCACGTACAAGCTAATGTGAAAAGCTGTTTTAATTTTTTTTTTTATTTTACTACAGCTTTGTTGAGTGTGCGGCCAAATTTGTAGATGCAGATGGGTAGTTTGAAACAAAAAAGAAAATTTAACAAAATCAACAACTAATTTAGGTTTTTCTGTTCTAAAATATAAATATTTAACACAAATTCAAATCTACATAATTTCTTCATTCGCTTAACCTATTGTGGATAATCAACTAGACGGTTGCTAGTAGTGAATAAATGTTTACAGTCAGGATAAAACCATAATGTATGCATGTAATTCGTAATTTTGTTTGACAGATTGTGTTTAAATACACATTTCCTCATTTAATTTGCAGATTATTTCTTCGCAATTTTATTTAGTCATTCAAAATTATCTTTTACTTGTGTTAGTAATTTTTTTGTGGTAATCACTGTCATCTTAATGCACACACTATTTAGTTTGATCATGGATGCTGACTAATCCGTAGTCTGGTAAAATGGAGGGGAATTAAACTAGAGTACTTTATACAAGATAAATACTTTGTAAAATAAACATTAGGTTATGATAAAGTTAAAATTTATAACCAATATCTTTAGTAATTAGGCATAAGTCTGAAGCAAGTCTAACAGGGAAGTTGCAGTTACAGTTAAAACAGAGGGAGGGTCGCATTACACGGGGATATGTGATAGGTTAAAATAACGAATTACAGGACAACTTTGAAATTGAGCATCAATTTCTTAACAAATACCAAACACATTTAGAATCAAACTAAATAAAATAAGTCAAAGTAAATGTAATTTAAGAAACATTTTCAACATGTATAAGATAAGGACCTCTCGCTTGAGTACTGCATATTTGTGAATGGTTTAACATCATCTCAAATTGAACTGATGTAATATGTGTTTTGCACATTGGCTTGATATCACTGTCCCTACTGACCTGGTGTTAATGAGCATCGCATGTTGCAGCACACAGACGCAGGGGCGGAGGGCGGTGGACAGTCTCTGGTCAGTCCAGGCTCGTGTCTGCAAGACTTCCGACCGACTCCCTTCATAGAGTGTCACGGCACTGGGAGATGCAACTACTTCACCACAGCCTACTCCTACTGGCTGGCCACCATCGAAGAGAGGTAAGAAGCAATCACTGATAAACCTTGGTTTTCTGTAGTAGTCCAGTGTAATTAGCATTTGAGTAAGGGTTTTAAAAAAAAATTGAAACTTGTTGGAAATAATTTATTAAGGTCTCCTGGACCCACAGAAGAAAGTCCCAAAAAAAACCATGGGGACTTTTCCACCATTTTGAAAAAGAAAATACTTTGAACAAAAGTTGTAGTAAAATGTATTCCGATTAAAACGATATATACATTGCTGTATTTTCAACAATGGGAACTAACTTAAGAGGCTCACACGGTGCGGGCACTTTAGGCCGCGACACCACAGCGGCTGCGGAATTTTGGCCATTGCGCCGCGCCACGTTCGCCACCCGTATCGCAGGGACAATAATCATGCAGCCTATATTAATATTGTAAAAAGACTCTGTAAATTAAGATAGTACCCAAACATTTATTATGTAGAACATTAACTTTGGTTGATATCTGATTTTATAATGAAAATATTTTTCCAGAAACAACCATTGTATATTGAATAGTGTATGGATATTATAGAACAGTGAAGTTATAAGGTAAATAAACAAATACATTTTAGAAAGAAAAATTACAAAGGTTCATGTAACAACAAGTTTGAAATTATAAGTATAAGTATATATTAAGTGCGTGCAACACTGAAAAGTAATGCGCGCACCTCTGGTGCTCGATATACAGCAGCTACCGTACCAGCGCTGCGCAGCGCCGCGCCGGCGCCGGCTGAATCGTGATTTGTGATTCATAGTCCGTAGCGTTAGGTCGAAATTATTTCACCTCTGGCTACCGGTACCAAATTTTGCACGTTATTTCTTCATCTGACTAGCTTATAAAGAAACACTATCTCAGAGCTTTCAACACCCTATGATGACGTCACCAAGATAGCGCTCTAGAAACGTTATAATGTATGCTTTAAACGTTAATAACTTCTACATCTGTTGCTTTATTTCAAAAGCCTTGAAAGTCAAACTGAACCTCTGTAATTTTGTTTCTAAAATTTAAAACTTTATTTACATTACAACTACACTGATCCATATTATGCATACAATATACAATCCTTGTTTCTGGAAAAATATTTCATGTAAAATTCATCTATCAGCTAAGATCCATGTAACATAATAAATGTTTAGATAATATCTTAATTTAAAAAGTATTTTCACAAAATTAACCCATTGGCGTAGACATACGAGCTGGTCTCGTTCCTTACTTGTAATTTTATTAACCTGTGAATTGCAGTATAAAATTGGTGTTTTTAAATGGATTAATG
Organism: Allygus modestus; assembly: GCA_963675035.1. Classification (NCBI taxonomy): domain Eukaryota; kingdom Metazoa; phylum Arthropoda; class Insecta; order Hemiptera; family Cicadellidae; genus Allygus; species Allygus modestus. The sequence continues at coordinate 127,027,269 of OY776112.1, read as the reverse complement.
GCATATTTTAATTAAAATATTGTTTTCTTTCAGTTTAGAGAGTCGCATTGGCACATACACAGTAGACATCAGTAAAAATTAGCAAAATCAGTGTTGACCATGTGCAAGTCTCAAATAATTAACCGATCCCGTCAACTTCCAAGCAAACCTGCCACCGTTTTTTTTACTTGGGCCCTCCCACCAACGTTGCCACAGACCGGTTAACTCATTGAGAGTTGCACAACTGGTCAGTTTTGGTTGTGTGCGGGAATCGAACCCACGAACATCGTATCACCACCTGGCCAAGGTGTTTCCACGACGTAGCCAACTCAACTAACACGACCAAAGGCCTGGCGGCGATATTAAGGTTTTTCAGTCAGTCCGCGCCCCTAGCGGATAGAACCGTAGACGCCCGCGGTCATTAGTTACATATTTTGCTACTAGAGTGCAGCACCAATCAATTCCCGTTATAGACTACTGCAAATAGAATACAATTACTACCTCAATGGGTTAGGCTATATGATTATTGTCCGTGATACTCAGCCTTAAAACGTGGGTGGCGAACATGGCATGGCGCAATGGCCGAAATTCTGCAGCCGCTATGGCGTTGCGGCCTAAAGTGCATGTGCCGTGTGAGCCTCTTAAGTTGCGTTCCCATTGTTGAAAGTACAGCAATGTGTAAATCGTTTTAATCGGAATACAATTTTCTACAACTTTTGTTCAAAGTATTTTCTCAAAAACTTGGGTGTTTGTATTTTAGAGAAGAATAGTATTTTTTAAATAGTATTTTTAATATTTTACATTTTTCAAATATTTATTACTATAATGCAAATATTCGTTTAACTATTGTTCTGAGCTAATTTATTGACAGGACCTTTGTTGTAGGCCGTAATGTCAGCAATCAAACAACAAAAATATGAAGCTAGAATCAATAATATTGGAGATATGACTATTTTTATAAATGTTTGCAAGAAGGGGGACTAGGGGGGTTTAAAGGGGGCTACAAGATAAGCACTAGGGGAAATTTAGTGTTTTTTTTTGGGGATTTGTTCCTCTAGGTGGCTGCTATCGACTGGTATGTGTTTCGGCCTGTTACTAATTTCTTCCGATATTTGCTCGTGATTTACCTTCATTGACTGGGCTAGGTGGCCGAGCGCCGCACCGTACGCCTGAGTGAAAATGTAGCAAACGCTTCTATTGATTCCTGAGCAGGATGCTTGAAATAATCAGTTAAAACTTGTTGGAGTGTATTTGAAAGGGGATTTTATGCTCTACAATTTGTATTAACAGTTTTTCTTATATATGCAAACTATAAGGATACTTGGTGAAAAATGCTAACTATTAGTTACAATATGTAAAAATAAATATGTTTTAAATTATTAACCTAATATAAAAAAATTAATACATATTTTTTTATATAATAGCTAGCCCGGTTTTTACTAGACGTTTTTTAGCAAACGGGAGGTTTTTTAAGTCCATTAGTCTACTAGTAATGCCCATTTCCGTAAAACCTTGCACAAATCCAACATGGCTGACTTATTTTTCAAAATGGCGAAAAAGTCCCCTTAGGATTTTCTGGGACTTTCTTCTGTGGGTCCAGGAGACCTGAATAAATGATTTCCAACAGGTTTCAACTTTTTTTAATTTCCCACTTTTTGCCATTTTGGAGCTAATTGCACTGGACTAATTTGCTAATTGCACTGCAGTTACTGATAAACCCCAGTTTTCTAAAACTAATTTGGTTAAACTGACACACAGCTAAAAACAGTGCATTATGATTAACAATCGGGCTGTGGGCATTATACTCAACCACACGCAAAACATTTGACAGGAAAGTATAGCTGAATAGTCGTACAGTTTGGAAGGTGTTGATTGTGACTTATATTGACTAGAATAAATCAAAACAATGTGAAAATGTATAGAATGCAACTCATGATTAAATTAATGGTCATGTGAATGTCTCTCATTATATGAAAAGATACTGTACAAAATTATTTTGTTTTGTTTGCCATTCTATTTTACTAACTCAAAATCATGCCATACACAAAATAGCTTGGATATTTACATGAATATGTGGCAAAGTGAAAACTACACATATTGGATAGTGTGTGAAAGGCCAACACCGGAATGAATCACCAGAGAACGTAGTAAATTAGTTTCGGCCCACCTGCAATTTCTATGATACTATAAAGAAGCATGGTATTACCAAAGTGTTCGTGGACACGAGTACAAAACAATATTTATGGCTACTTTTAAACATTTCAGAAAGCTTTTTTGCATCAGCCGTATCCAGATAACCCAGGATCTGGATAAACAGGTATACATTATAACAAATTTCAAAAGCTTTAGTGTTTTCACTGTTATAAACTTTATAAATCCATACCAATTCCCTATATTTCAAATCAATATTGTAATGCCTCCGACATTTACAGGGATATGTTCCGCAAGCCTCGGCAGCAGACTCTCAAAGGCAACACGTTGCAATCCCGCATCAGCAGGTGTTCCGTCTGCATCCGCCAGAAGCAGAGCAAGCATGCCCCCAGCAGACTGCAAGGCTGGAACACCCGGACGCAGTACTGGCCCCGGCGAAACTACTAGTCACCTCTACCAACGGGACAACAGTAACGGATTGTGTGATAATTAGTGTTCTAGCTCCTCCTGCTACATAAACAATGCTCAAGCGCTCTGTGAATAAGATACTCCGCAAGACTGGTTAAGAACAAGTTGAGGACCTAAGGTAGTCTGTAGAAACATTGGTCAACACCGATTTTTATCTCTCAACTTAGCTTATACTAATCTTTAACTCATTTTTCACAACTTCGTTCAAGTGTATTTTATATCAATGCCAGAAACCGAAAGTGTCATGTTAGAATAAATTGCACAGTAATGAATAATTTATATTACCTGTTGCTGTATGTTTATATTTAAAGCAATAAATGTAAATAAATACAACTCATTCAATATCATTTTTTCTCAAAATTGTTTGACATGTTTTGTGTAGCAAGCTATCTTCAGCTATTCCTATGAATTCCAATTTATGATTATTCTTCATGAATTGAATGAAACATATACGACTACATTTTGTATTTGTGGTTTTTGTGTCACAATTTCAATCTCAATGGAAATGACAAACCGGTCTTGAATACATGGCAGTTGCCACAAAACATCTAGTACCAGCCTCGAAGACAAGGGTATTGAATGAGGTAATAATATTTATGAACTGAAACATCTGCTAGCTTATTGACATGGAAAATAGATAAACCAACAAATGTTAAAGAAGGTACTGGAAAGTTAATTTTTGGTACAATTACTTTAGACGATCATTAACATAAATTAAGGACATGAAAGATAGGTAACATATTATTAAATTTTTGAATAAATATCATTGTACCGTGGATTTATGTGTGATGTTCATGTATACTTATTGTAACACTTGATCACACATTACAAATTCTTATGTGCCATAATATAGATACTTTTCTGTGAGGATTAAATAGTTTTAAATGGGTTTTTCAAAAACCTTTTTATGTATTGAAATTTTGTTTTGCTAATATTGTTTATCTGAGCTTAAATTTTGCCTGGAGGAGCCTTTATTATATTTATTAATATTGTATGTTGAGTGTAATATGATAAATAATATTAATTGTGTATAAAGTGTCATCTATAAATAAGTTAATTACCATTTATAGTTAGTTACTTTTGAAAATGTTATTATGATTTGTAAATACAATGTACCTATTGAAATGCATTCAATTATAACATAAGCGCTAGTTTAGTGGTTGTAGACAGTTTAAGATATACACTGCCACTGTAATTTAAGAGGTCCGAGGACAAATGTTTTATAAATAAATGATGTACAAAGACATTGTCTTAGTAAAGTATATAACCTTTATTCATAACATATATGACTTACAATACAATAAATTACAGTAAAATATCTTATCTAAAAATCTAAATATTATGCAATATTCAGCTAACCCTACAAAAAGGTCTTAAAGTAATAAATACAACAGTTTGAAATAATATAAAAAACCAACTGATGATGAGAATGATTTATTGATATTGTTCTATCTGAAGCGAAAATACAAGGGTAACGTCGTATTCTGTACATCTACTTTACAAAAGGCAGGACATATGAGCATGGAATCATGTGGTGGAGTCCATTGCACTAGATGTATATCACAAATTCATTAGTCTCTTAATCCGATTCAGTTTCATTTTGCAAACCCTGGCTTGAGTTCGATCGTGTCATCAAACTGCATGTGGTTGTCAATGATCTGGAATAGCTCGGGTGGTTGGGGAATTCTGCCAGTCTCTAATTTTGACCAAACCGGCATATCTGAAAAAATTTCAAAATTTCAAAATCAGTATTGGGTTCATTTCAGCAGATTTAGAATATTTTAAATACACCTACTGTGTTTTAAAGAAATAACTCAAAGATTTTTGGAAAAGCCACTTTTACTATAAAAGTTCTACATAGATTAAAAAATTGAACCCATTAATGTAGTAACTGTATTCTATTCATAATAACATACAACAGGCTCCGATTGGTAATGACTGTGGCATGGACCAACTATTAACCTATCCAACATCTCTAGGCTGCTGGTGGTGATAGCCGAGTCGGCTAATCGTAAAAAAACCTTGGTCAGGTGCTGTTAAGAAGTTTGAGGGTTCAATTCCCGCTCACAACCAAGACTGCCCAGTCATGCAAGTCTCAATGAGATGCAACGAGACGGGTTAATTTCACTTTGTTACCCGAGGTCTGAGAAAGGATCGGTCCCCAGATAGAGCCACAAGCCAAGCCATTTTGATTAGCATTAATTTAAAGGAGATGACTGGTCCCTAGCCCTAAAACTTGCCATAAGAGGGAATCTGCCTTGCACCTTAACTAAATAACATTTCTTAACTGACAGATTCAAACCGACCAATCACATAACTCCTAGCTATTTCCTAAATGAGAACAGACGATCAGCGATCAGTACACTACCGATTCCCAAAACATAAAGATGCTCATTGCAGAGTTAACCGATCTGTGGCAACGTTGATGGGATGGCCCAAGTAAAATAAACAGTTGCAGGCTTGGTTAGATGTTGAGGGGGTTAATTATTTTGCTCATGTTCAACACTGATTTCACTCATTTTTATATGTTTGTTTACTGTGTGTGTGCTACAACTCTTTAAACTGAAAGAAGACAATATTTTAACCAAAAAATCTCCACTATTCCACATAAAAACAGAATTTTTTTATTCCAATTCATAGATTTAAAACGTAAGGAACGGAACCAGCCAATAGTAACATCATTCTAAGCCAATGGGATAAAACTTATAACAAGTATACAGTAATTAAGAAGTTTTTAGTCCTGATCTTTAAGAATATAGTGATTGCTGTGAATAAAATCACAGCTCCCCACAAGGTGGGGCGAGTACTTGTTCAGAAAAGGGTTTATATTCGTTGATAAAAGAGTACACATCAAAAATCAAACTTACTATAACCGAAACTTAGCTGATGTAAAGTAATCTAACTTTCTATAAAGGGATAAGGCAATTTTTTGACAAATGCTAATATTAGGAGATTTAACGGATTAGGTTTTTATGACCATTTATGTATTGCTTGAAAGCTCTGAACATCAAGTTGTGTCTTTCATGGGTCTGTGGTTCATAAAAGAGCTTTGAAGTTAACATGATTCGTAAAATTAAAAATTTGTACATTTAAATAGCATTGATCAGCCTATTTTAGTTACTCACAATAAAAAACAAACATTTTGGAGTGATTATTAAGAACACGTAAAATGATCATTAAGAACCTATTTCAGTTCTAGAGCTGTTTTGTTAGTCTTCCTAAAAAAACCCTGAGCATAATGGGCGACATCAGCCACTGCATTCCACCAATTAGTGGTCTGGGTATTTTAAATTTAAGATATAAATACAGGTAGGGTTTTTGTACACAAACAATAAGATGAAATGAACAAGTTTTTGCTTCCTCTTCCTATACATAGTTTGTAAAGGAAATTGTTTTCCTCGTTTTTCTATATTGTGTTTTGTCAGCATATTGTACTGTTTTCATAAGCATATTTGAGTTTTTAATAGAAATTTACTCATTTTGACGCCCTCAGAAACCCGATAAAAGTTACTTTTAAAATGTATGTCTGTTTTTCTAATTAATTTCTCAAATCTTATTTTGAAATATCTATTCCCCCTCCAAAAAAATTACAAATTCTTAATTTCTCAAAATTTGCTAAAATGATTTTGAATAAAATTTGGTGTTTTGTAGTGATTGAGATACTCAATGAAAATACACAATTTTCTAGGAAAATTCTGGGTCAGAAATTATAAGACTTACAGCCTTATAGATTTTATAAGATGTAGGAGCAACTCGATACATGTAATTATATTTAAACTGGATAAAATCAATTACGTCTTACAAAACTATAAAACATATATTTATACTGACACTGTTCTTACCAGTGTTGGGGAAGATACTTTTTTAAGTAGCTAGCTACAGCTACCAGTAAAAAGTAGCTAGCTACAATTTTGGCTACTTTCACAGTCTGGTGCTTACTTTGTTTAATAATGTAAACAAATTGTACTGCCCCTCACACTCATATCTAATAGTATTTTAGTTATGAATTTTCACAAATATATAAGTTGCCATATTTTATTGTTTTTTAGTCCTAGTTTTCTATGTAATCAAATGTATTTTTAAATCTATGGTTGGTGTAAACAGATTAGTAACATGACAAAATAACATCTTAAAATTAATTCAAATACATAGACCTAAATCAAAGAAACAGTTGAGGAACCAAACAATTTTCAAGCATAATATATTCAATACTCCATGACAAATAACATAGGCATACTTAAGTTACATCAGACTGGTTTCACAATTTACAATTACTAGGCCCACAGGCATAGTTTGCATAATATATGTGGTATTGAAAAAACACTGGTCTTTGCAATAATGTATGAGTAAAGTAACCCATAGCACTTAACATTACCCTACATTAATAGACTTTAGATGTTAATAGACTTGGCCAACATACAAATTTTAAAAGGACTAACCTTAATATGTAGTTTTATATTAAGTTTTGAATTTCTAGAAACAGTTATACTACAATTGCACCATAACTTACATGTTACTACAAAATTACTTTTCTTTACAAGTTTGAAAAAATGTTCTTGGCCGGTCATGGTAGGGCCTTTTGCATGTCCACCACCCTATAGAAGTACCAGCTTCTTTATCAATAACATTAATTTCATCGTCAATTTTGCTTTTGCTGCCATGATATAAAGTCGTTAGCAAAATAAAAATAGAATACAAAGTACCCTGTGGTATGATGTACGTACATTAAATGTAAACTACATCTACATTTTATTTTATTGCAAGTTTTTACTTTGCAAAACATCAAGGTCAGAGGTTATGTTATGATTAATTAATTGAAGTCAAGTATGTAAATGTAATTACATCAAAACCGTAAAAGTAGCGTAAAAAGTAGTTATATAATCCGCTACATCTACTCTAAAAATGTAGCGCGATACAGCTAAAGCTAATTTTTTTCTAAAGTAGCAGAGCTACAGCTGACACTACTAAAAAAGTAGCGCGCTACTCCCCAACTCTGGTTCTTACATACAAGACGGCAAATATACAGAACAAATGGTACAAAGTACAAGGCATCTTATACAGAGCCTTGAACCATCTTTTATGTATATTTTTCATTTTGTATGTAAGCACAGTATAAGTCGAAATATATTTTGTATTAAATAAATAAATAAATAAAATTTTATTGTCATTAAGCATATATACAGCAATAGACAAGGTCAGAACAGATCTTATCCTAATACTCAGGTATCACATGAGTATACAAAATACACTTTACAATTGTGCAGTCTACAGCAAAGTCATTAGGCAACATTCATAACAGTCCACAATTAAAGTAAAATTATATGATCGTATAGATAATTATATTTCAACGTGCGAGTTACTCCAGTGCAAATGACAAAAACAAAGAACATATAGCTAAAACAACAAGCTGTGCAAATAAATATAAAATCTTACTTAAAATACAAATAACTTAGGCTAATTACATTGGTTGCACAATTTCACGAAGGGACATGGTGTCACACTCAAAAAACTCAACTATATTATAAAAAGGATTGTCAACTAACCAGTTGTACAGTTTTCTTTTAAATTCGTTAAGAGGATGTCATGTAGGTACAATGGGAGTTTATTAAAGAGTTTCTGGCCAATTACTTCATAACTATTAACAGATTTTGATAACCTATGGAATGGGATGTTAATGTGCTTTCTACTTCTAGTATTGTGAGTATGAATATCCTCTCTCCTTTGAAAATTCGGCAACTTATTTTTGGTAAAAATTAGGACAGAGTAAATATACAGGTTTATCACAGTCATAATTCTGTGTTCAATAAACAGTGGTTTGCAGTGTGCCATGTATGACGAGCCCGTAATTACTCTAATCGCTTTTTTTTGCAGTAACAAAATATCATTGACATGACTAGAGTTTCCCCACAGTATAATACCATACATCACTATACTTTGGAAGAATGAGAAGTAAGATGACTTTACATAGTTATCAGGTACACAATTCACAAGACGCCTCAACAAATATATCACTCTAGACAACTTAACACCAATGTACTTTACATGATGCTCCCATGTTAGTTTGGAGTCAATATAAAGACCTAGAAATTTAATACTTGGAACATCCTCCAATAGTAAGCTGTCTCTCAGACTAAAGTACATATTTTGCGTTTTATTTTAATTGAGAAGAAATCCATTTGCTTTGAACCAGTATGATGCTTCTGATATTGTACTGTTAGTGGTGATTTTGAGAGCATCGATGTCTGTTAAAATTAATGAAAGTTGCATCATCTGCGTACATAACTGTGTGAGATCCCAAAAATGATGTATTGTTATGAGGCACAATTTATTGTATCCAGTTTCACTATTTTTAACCAAATTTGGTAAGTGGTAAGTAGGTTGTGCTAGTAATGATCAGTTGAGAATTAAAAATGTTTTGCCACTTTAACTTCAGGGGGCGATCTCCCCCTTAAAAAACACAGGGACACAGGGGTTCCCCCAACACAGGCACAGGGACAGTGGGGGGGAGCTCACAGTTAGGCAGGATGGTATGGAAAAACGAACGTGTAGAAGTTATTGATTGCCTTAAAAATGGCAGTATTTGTGAAAATTTAAACTCCTATCTAAGTCAGTGGCTTAGGGTTTCGGATATCTCATTACTGCCAATAATTTGCCTCTTCTGTGATTGTTCAAATCACATTGTTGAATCAGGTATACTTGTTCGATATTCAAGACAGGCATACAAAAAGTATAGAAAAAAGTTTAGAATACAAAAAGTATTGTTTAAGCCCCCCACCCCCAGAAAATAAAATTAATAAAAAACAATGCAATATCCAGTGAGCAGAGAGGTCAACCTGTTGGCCCATCTTGATTGTAGAAATTTCCTCAAGAAAATCTCTCACACCTGGAGCCTAATCTTGTTGAGAAACTATTCACGGCTGAAACTCTATTCGAGGCACAATATACGGTTCAAGCATACGCAGATAGATAATTCCACTCACTGACGACACAGCAAAACTGAACGGGAATATAATTTTGATGTGCATTAGCCATCACCACACATTACTTTTGGACTGTTTACTGTTATGAAACAACTCTTGAATTTTCACTCTCCCAAATTCGAAAACTTCCCTCAATAGCACGACTTCCTCGATAACACGTGCATTTTTACAATCCCTGTGAGATTGCCATAACAATGAATATTAAATATAATTCTATAGTACGACTATTATTATTTTACAAACCTCAATAGCACAGCTTTTTTCCTACTTCAGATCGCAGTTCTAACGCTCTAAAGTACATATTTTTGTGACACCGAACCTTTATAGCACGACTTCAACCTCAGTAGTGCATTTACATAATAATGGAACCTTTATAGCACGAGTTCAATCTTCCCTGTGAATAGTTCCTACAGGCAGTGACTCATCAGAACGGATGTTTTGAAGGAAACAATTCCTTAGGCTCAGATCTAAACATAAAAAACCAACTTCAACCCTTCCCGATCCTGAACAATCATCTGTGACAGGTTGGTCGCACGCCCGCTGTCAAACCAGTTCAGTGATCTGTGTACAATTACTTTTGTTGTAATAATAATAAATGTACTTTTTAAAATAAACGTGTTTGCGAGAGTTGATCCAAATGCACTTGCTAAAAAGGGGTTTTATAGAAACCAGTGACCTTGATAGCATGACTTTCAGTCTACACAACCTTGATAACACGAACCTCGACTAAGAAGTTCCTCAATAACAAGACTGTTTCCAAAATCCCCTTGAGAGTCTTGCTATCAAATCCAATATCGGCAAGAGATTTTACAACCCATCAGTGCACTCGTGGGGTGTACTGACCGTGCTAATAGGCTACTTTACTTTTCTGTAAATCAAATTTCATGTTTTCAACTTTCGTACGATTGTTAAAAATATCAAAATAGGACAATACCTTCTTTAATAGGTTCTATTTAAACAATCTATAACAACTTTTTTTACATTGATCAAATTCAAGACTTAATCATATGTGAGGCGGAAAGCAAAAAAGGACCTCTTGTCGGCAATTCCCGATTTTGAGTTATTGATATTTTCAAATTAAGCTTTTAATTACAAACAGTTTCGTGAAAAATTTATGTCTTTACGATTTTCTTTGTTCAAGATACAGACGTTTGAGTTTTGTAAAATAAAAATGGGCTTTGTGAGAAAAACGCATTTTAAAACTTTTAAACACTACAAAATCTTTATTTTTACATTTAATGAATAAATTTGATATCGAAACAAAACCTGAAATCTATTCTTTGAAAAGTTTTCTTAAGTAATTTTTTAAAATTTTGAAAGTGATCGCTTGCAACGCTTTGAGGTGGAGCCTTATCAGCATCATCCATGGGTGATGTTGATAAGGCATCTGCCACAAAACTTTCCATTCAGGTTCGAAAGCAGGTCCCGGTTCTGGGCAAAGAATATCCTTAAACTCTTCTTTGCAAACCTCTCGGATGTTTTTGAAGAGATATTCTTTTCGTTTCTTATTGTGTAATAGAACGACTGAGGACAGAGTAACTGTGATATCTGATTAAGCGACAACGTAAAGTTTTAGATATAGGGTTCTGTAAATAATTTCAGGAACCTAGGTAAGAACCGTAAAACCAGCTTGATTATTGGACAATATTAGCGGATGGTAAAGTGGGAGTAGATTCTCAGGGAAGAACGGAGAAACAACTGCTGTGATTGACTGACTGCCTTGCCTGCTGTAATGTGTGGCTGCAAACCTTTCTACTTATAAAATTAGATTTACAAACTTACCACAAATGCTGTAATAGTAATTATTAGTGATTATTAATAGTTATTAACAGTATATTATTAAGAAAAATGAATAATATTACTGTAATAGTAATATTAATAACATTGATCGGCTTATAAACCTACAAAGAAAAAGGTACCTGATGTCGGAGCGGACATTATTATAACCAGACAATGTTCTCCTGTTACGAGAAACCCGTCGTAGTTCGCTCAGTTACCACTACAGTTCAGGAAAGACTGGTTTCTAAAGTAATGCGAAGTGGACTTGTGTGTTTGAGAAATGGGACCTCATGTCGGCCATGTTATTGCTTCATAAGTGACAAGAGGTACCTTTTCCTAGGCAGAACACGGTCTCCTTTATCGATTATTATGACTATTTTATCTGTTCAAAACTGTTTTGTAATCGACTGTGTCTTGTAAACGACATTATAAAGAGTAGTAATATACAAAAACTGAAAATTGATATTTTACGACTGTTCTGAAAAATTTACTATGCCGACAAGAGGTCCCTTTTTTGATTCTCACATATAATCAAAAGGTAGAAAAAACAAACATGACTAGGCTGAGATAGCGCATCAATTTTAATTTAAAATACCCCCGTCGCAGCAAACCTGCGTACTCAGCGAATTTCCTATGCATGAATATATTTCTTACTACCACATAAAGCCACTTACCAAGTTTCATAAAAATACATAAATAACTAAGTGATATATAGCATTTTATTTATTCTCCATAAGAATAACATTAGGGCTGAGAACGCAGGTTTGCTGCAACAAGGAAGATTAAAATATGTTTTTTTTTGCAATTATCAATATAACTCAACCAGGTGAAGCTACATACCAAGTTTTAATGATTTATGTTCATAATTAAGGGAGATATAAAGCTTTACGTATTCTCCATAAGAATAACACTAGGGATGAGGATGCAGGTTTGCTGCTAAGAGGATAATCAACAAAAAATCAATTTTTTGTGCAAATATCAATATACCAGTACTAGGTGAAGCCACATACCAAGTTTCATCAATATTCATTCATTAATAATAGAGATATAACATTTTTAATATTTTCCATAAGGATAACATTGGACAACGTACTGTGTTTAGCACTTTGAATTACTCGGCAACGGTTGGACGTAGAATCACAATTTAAACACCAAAATGATTGTTTGTAGAGCTAAACTGATTGGTAAAAGTAAATGTGAAGTTTGCAGTAAAATTAATTGAGGAAAAGTAAAAAAACATTTTCCCATAAGATTAACATGGGAGATTTTATAAACACGTTTTTTGGATTTTCTCCGCAACCACTTAACCTAGGTTAATGATTCAAAATACCAAATTATTTGTTTTTTTAAGCTCTATAAAATGGCTAAAACTAAAATTGAGTGTTTTTAAAATTTTAGGGGGAAAAATTCAAAAAACTGATTTTTGACAAATTTAAAACCCCCTACCCATAGTCCGATCAATCTGGTTTTCGAACTTAAAGTCATAAATGTTACTCTACACATTTGTGCCAAATTTCATCAAAATCGGACGTTTCTTTCAAAAGTTATCGCGGTAACGGACATATATATATAAATTTGAACGAATGGTGTTTTTGGCATCTGGGGACCTCAAAACAAAAAGTTATGATGGTATTGGGTTTAAGTCTTACCATGCCACCTACGGTAATAGCTTCTTCCCTATAGGGGAAATTCGCTAAAAGGATAAACTCATAAAACTGCTACAATAATGTTCAACAAAAAAATAATGTTTAGGACCTGCTTTCGAACCTAAACGGAAAGTTTCGTTGCAGATACCTTATCAACATCACCCATGGATGATGCTGCTAAGGCTCTACCTCAGTGTCACACTGAATTTTCTTGATCGTGTTCTGCCTGCATGAAAAAAACTAGTGTATCAACAGAAGAAGAGACATACCCTCGCCATGTCTCCTCGAGTCGAGTACTGACAGTTTCTTAGTTTACTGTGTAGTGTTTATCAGAAGGGGTCAGAAGGGATCTTCCTGCACCCACCAGCCCCCCTCACCTGCCTTCAACTCATCTCCACACAGTATTTTGAGGGATGACTGTTGCACAAAGTCCTTCCTTACAATCTTGAGATTCCCGAAAGGCATCAATTTTAACCCATTAAGGTAGTAATATTATTCTCTTTATGATAACCTACGACGGACTCCAATTTGTTCTGCACTCTAGTAGCAAAGTTTGTAACTAATGACTGCAGGAAGCTACAGTTCTCATCGCTAGGGGCGTTGGCCGACTATTAACCTATCCAACGCCTCTATGCTATCGGTCGTAGTAGCCATGTAGGCTGAATCGTAGACACACCTTGGCCAGGTGTTCTTACAAAATTTGCCAGTTCGATACCTGCTTACGACCAAGACTGACCAGTCGTGAAACTCTCAATGAGTTAACCCTAGCCGTGGCCATCCGACCAATTTGGTCGGATTCCCATGTCGCCTAGAGTGGCCAGCGACCAAATTGGTCGGATTGGGACTGAAGATTTTGTAACATTAAAAACCCAATAATAATAAACTCAAAAGTGATCATTATATATGTCATTCGAAAGATCACATTCTGAACATTCATTTTATTACATAAATGAACCGTGTAGCAGCTGTATAACAATGTTGCGACAATTAGAAATCGAATGAATTTTTGGCGCAGCGCAATTGCTGCAGCCGACGCTCTGACAATGGCAAAACATGATATTTTTTTAATTACCCAGCTCGGGTAATTTTTCTCGCAGGAAGATGCGGTTGGTACCAATGCACAGCTAAAGAGTAGCGTTTTATGTTGGTATTGATTTTTAGAATTCAATATTGATTGGACAGGTTATATGATTTTATGAAAACAGGTGTTTCTGGTTTTTTTATAGAATGGCCAATCCAACCAAATTGGTCGGATCAGAAAATCACGTTTATATGCAGAGTATGTTATAGTTACTAGTCAAATAATATGTCATTTTGAACAGGAAGAAATGTAGAAGATTTTAGTTTTACCATTGGCAGCACTGCTCCTAGCATAACACCTGTCAGATACGAAATAATTTGTCATATGTTTAGGTTACTTTTTCGCCATTGCAATATTGGTTTATTCCTTTGTTTGCTTTAGGTAATTTTAATCTGTTAATTATTTATAAATTATGTATTATTTAGGAGTTTTAGTGTTAGTAAAGTGTTTGTGTGTATATAACAGTAATCTTTATGCATTATACTAAGCATAAATATTACTTAAGTGTGACAAATAGTGTTTATAAAGTGTTGTGTTTACTCCTACATAGGCCTAGTGTAATTTGCCAAGTCCGCGACTATTTGTTTAGTGCTACATAACACATATAACAACAATAATTTACTCTAGGTGTTATACATTTTTATGTAGGTGATTGAATGTATTACATCATGTTTATATTGGTTTTGGGTAAAAACATTTGGTGAAAAATTTATATACTAAATACTGTGCAATTTTTAAATACGCAAAAATATCAAAACATTCTTTTATTTACAAATATTTATAAGTGATATTAATTTTTTTCTATCAAACTTAGAACTTTTTTAGATTCCTTACTTCATTATCTTTACAAACATGTGGCCTATATATCATTATTAGTATATGCATATATTACATGACTTATTTACAACACAAACTAATACTGTACAGTTTACAGTACAGTATTTCTGGGAGTGATGGGTCCATGTGTCTGTATGCTGATGAATCTAATGTTTTATTTTCAGGAAAATCACAAATACATAATGAAGAGTCTTCATCTGAAAGTCTTTTGTCTACTAAAAAATTTCTAGATAAAAAAAATCTGCTTATTAATGTAAACAAATCAAATTTCATATCATTTTCAACTAAACAATCAAAAGCAAAATTTGAACCTAATATTTTAATAAAGACAGATAGAATAGATCAAGTGAGCCAAACAAAGTTTCTTGGTATAATTATTGATGAAAAACTTTCTTGGAATGATCATATCAATCATGTGGTCAAAAGATTATTTTCTGGTATTTATGCACTGCGACAGATGTCTAAGATTTGCAATTTGGAAACTCTAAAGACAATCTATTATTCGTTAATCCACTGCCACATATCTTATGGAGCAACGACCAAAAAAAACTTAGATAAAATACTTATCCAACAAAAAAGACCTATTCGTGTAATGATGAAGCTAAAAAGAATGGATTCAGTTAAAAACTTATTTTGCAAACTGGGGATATTAACAGTTTACAATTTGTATATTTATGAAACAATTATCTATGCAAAACTGCTTCAGTTGTCATCCACTTCTGGCGAATATAACACACGTTTCAGAATTAACCTACCTAGACATAATCTAGAATTTTATACAAAAAAGACCTCTTATGCAGGACTTAAATTCCTTCTGCATCTACCAGTACCCTTAAGGCTAGAAAGCAATTTAAATAGATTTAAACGGCTACTAAAAGATTTATTAATAAATAACCCCTCCTATTCAATTCAAGAATTTATAAATACCAAACGCTGATCTTTTGAATTCCATCCTGCAGTAACCTTTTCATAAGCATCCCAACAAGTGACAGTTACAGATATGTCTGAGAATTGACCTTTGTACTGGAAGTTTATTTTCTTATTAATTTAATGATTTGCAATATGTTTAAGTTACAATTTAAATGTTATTATTTTCTTAGTTGGAAAGTTTTCAGACTTAAGATTTGCAAATTGAAAATTTACTATTTTGGACATTGTAAGAACTTGTTGACATTGTTTGATTTAATTTAATTTATAAGTTTATTTTATAATCATAATTTGTGACCCTATTCAAAACATGTAATGTGTTACTTATTGAATAAAGAAGATTTGATTGATTGATTGATTGATACACATATTTTGGGTTTCCGTTTATTATTATATTACGCCCCTAAAACTTACAACAAAATTCTTTCCCCAACATGTTATATATTAGCGTAGTAATATTTTAATGTAGGGAATTAGATTGTTTAAAAAATGTATATAATGAATTTTATATAAAAAAAATCTGTAGACAAAATTTCACCGAGGCTGTTTTTGAAATTTAAAAAAAATTCTATTTCTTATTTTTTTCACTTTACCAAAAAAATTTTTAGATCTTTTTTATTTTAGTATTTCTAGATTCTCCTGTTCTTTCCAATCAAAATGAATTGAGGTTGGCTAGGTTTACTTCTACGGTTGAATTTATACAAATTTTCAATAAAAGGTCTGCAAAATCGCAAAATCTGCTTGGCCATTTCTCACTTCGACATTAGGCCACTGCTAGAGTTAACCGACCCGTGGCAATTTTGGTGGGAGGGCCCAGGTTATAGTTCCCGGCTCCACCCAGGTAATGCATAGTTGTATGTGCTGCACTCTGTGTTTAACCGTTTGAAGTATTTTGAATTATGTACATCTGTTTAAGTAATTATGCAATAAAATTAAAGTAAATGTCCATAAAAATAAAACTGAAACTTTAAAGACCTGTGGTGTGGAGCCCACAGTGCTTTTTGAGACATGAATAAACCTATCCGAAACCCACATACATTGCCTACCTTAATGCAAAATTTCAGCTCAATCAATTCCAAAGATTTAGCATTAAAACGGAACACTCATGATGACAAACAGACACCACTTCTTTTATAATAATACTAATATGGATGGATAAAGATTAGATTTCATGTTTATCAAAATTATAAGTGAGAAGGGAATTATTTTACTTCACATTGTTAATTTAGTAACCTAGTAACACATTTTCACATTTTCTAAATCATTAAAGTAAGTTGGATTTTCATTCAGCCCTTCTATAAATTTACTGAAGACAACAGTCGTGAGTAATAAAATAGATTATTAATGCTGATACTTTTCTGTAACTACTACTATTACTACCAAAAACAAAATGTATGTCTATGACAATATAATAGTGCATAACAACAAATATTGGAATATATCTCTTTTTTACATACATAGTAGGTTGTTTTCAAGGGTTTAGATGATAAAATATATTTGAATTTATAAATAAGATTTACTTCAAATGAACTACCTTTATCTTTTTGAATGCCTGCAAATTTAATTGTGCGTATAGCTAAAATTTGGTTATTTGTATTGTAAGCAGGATAAATAAAATATGTCTTACAACACTACCAAGAATATTTACACTTCTACTGTACTTACATACAAGACGGTAAAATATACACAAAAGATGGTACAAGGCGATCGATTTCAACCAGTTACACCGGTCATCATCAGGCCCAATCAGAGGATGACAGAAACAAGTTGCGATAAGTACCACCAGAGACAAAATTTACCTGTTCATTGATCAATTTATCCCTATCCTTACATTTTTCCTTAAAAATAAACAATTCTTCCCATGCATTCATTAAATTTCCTTTCTTAGAAATATGGAGAATATTCAAATTGTCTTCAATTGTTCCCAATGAGTGGCCATTTTCCAGGAGGTGTTTTGCGACATTCGATATTTCCGGTTTTCGGTTCTTCCATGCTGAAACATGATTCTTGTATCTTTTAGAAAATTAACAGTTTGACCAACATAAAAATTATCACAATCATTACAACTGATTTTATATACACCAGGCTTATCAAACTTATCACAATCTTCTATGTTAGGATGCAGAATGTTACTCATGGTGTTTTGTGTCTTGAAGGCTACGGATACTCCATACCTCTTAAATCGATTTGCAATATTCTGTGTTTTATCGCCAGTGAAGTTAAATGCAACATATCGTACTCTCCTTCTCCCGTTCGTTGCTCAGAGTTGACATATTCCGGAGCCGTTCTTCGTTCTTCATCTTCTTCAATATCTTCGCCCCATTTCATCAATGACTGTGGATTGGTATCCGCAAGCTACTGTGGATTGGTTGGCTCGAGCTATAGATTTAATTGTAGCTATTTCCTTTCTTCTGCTTGTTTCACTTAAATCTTGTAGGCTCTGTGCAGCATTGAACAAAATGAAGCCATCTTGTAGCTTGATGGATGTATGGACTTGCTGTTGATGGTTGTATTTGTCTGTGTTGGCTTCCTACAACATACTGAAGAAGATGAAGAACCAAGAATGGCTCCGAAATATGACAACTCTGAGCAACGAACGGGATATGTAAGGAGAGTACGAGATATGTTGCATTTAACTTTACAGGCGATAAAACACAGAAAATTGCAAATCGATTTAAGAAGTATGGAGTATCCGTAGCCTTTAAGACACAAAACACCATGAGTAACATTCTGCATCCGAACATAGAAGATTGTGATAAGTTTGATAAGCCCGGTGTATATAAAATCAGTTGTAATGATTGTGATAATTTTTATGTAGGTCAAATTGTTAATTTTGTAAAAAGATACTAGAATCATGTTTCAGCATGAAAGAACCGAAAACCGTAAAGATCGAATGTAGCAAAACACCTCCTGGAAAATGGCCACTCATTAGGAACAATTGAAGACAATTTGAATATTCTCCATATTTCTAAGAAAGGAAATGTAATGAATGCATGGGAAGAATTGTTTATTTTTAAGGGAAAATGTAAGGATATAGGGATAAATTGATCAATGAACAGGTAAACTTTGACTCTGGTGGTACTTATCGCACCTTGTTTCCAGAACTTCCGGTAGCCAATAGTATATAAGCTGTTCGCCATCTTGTTTCTGTCATTCTCTGATTGGGCCTGATGATGACTGGTGTAACTGGTTGAAATCGATCACCTTGTACCATCTTTTGTGTATATTTTACCGTCTTGTATGTAAGTACAGTATAAGTGTAAATATACTTTAGTGTTGTAAGACGTATTTTATCCATCCTGCTTGGTTATAACAACGTATCATGCTAATAAATAAATTATTTTTATTGTAACAACAAATGTTCCAATGTAATATGTCTGATGAGCTGGTGATCTGTATAAGACTTTTTGCGCAAGACCTGTTAAACAAGTACTGGTAAATAATTTGGGCATTTTGTTAGCCTAACGGTTAGCGTCTTAAGACTTTAGTTTAAGAAGTCACGGATTCCGAGGATGTCCACACAAGTTGAGGAGTTTGGAGTGCTTTCTCTTCAAAGCATTTATGTGCTCTTTAGGAAAATGCCTCTGGAACATTATTTCGTGATGGGCCATCTAGTCCAAATTTTAACTTTAGACTTTATGTTTAAAATAATATGAACAATGATATTGAAGTCAAAAATATTTAACAGAATGTTCTGCATAATTATTTTCTTAAAAGGTTGAACTTTATGGCTTAGCTTTGATTAGATTGTAGGGGAGCTGTGGCCCAACTCCCGATGAATGGGTGTCAGAGCCTTTACACGTCAGCTTGATGACTTATTGTGCTGCTCCGATGACCTAGCCTTGTTTGCCATGGAGCCTATGATGTGCTCAAGTATTAGTTTGACGATTATAAGGAAAACTGAGGGATTTTAGAATTCCAAAGAGCTTTCTTTTCCTTACCCTAAGCGTCTCACATTCAAATATGAGTGGCAGTTTCGCCAAACTACCCACAAAATCTGCAGACAGTATCTCCAGATAGATTATTTTGTGGCTTACTAAATTTTGTTGATTGGTAATTAAAACCATCATATCATACACTCATGCGTCTTTTTACAAACTATGGGTGTAAAAGTCTGAATCACTCAAACTGGATATTCTAGTGATTGACTAAGACTGTCTGATTTAATAGACAGGTTATAAATTATAGAGTAATATATTAACTATCAACAATTATCAAGAGATATACAATTTAATGTGGATTTCATACCATAAACATACCATAGTCATACTGCACATTTAGTCTGGACATTATAAAATAGACTAGAATTTTGTTTGCTTTAAATATGAATGCATTTTTTTAATATACTTATATAATTAAAACTTCAACCCTTTATTTCAAAATACAACCCTTTTTGACTATCAGGACTATAGCTTCCAATTATACCATTAATGGAAGGAAATAAAGATCCATTTTTAATCCTTTTACATTGGATCATGGTTGAATATTGTGATGGAACAAAGAAGCCATCAGTACAAGTTTTAATTGCTTTAACTTTACAAAAAACACTTTATAAACAAATGATATTTAAAATTTGCAATTTAACTTTTACTTTCATGGAAACAAAGCATTAGAATGAGTATTACTAAACATAATGTACCAAATTCCAAACAGTCTTAGGCATTTAGCGTAGATAGCATCAGTATCAACCAGACTGGAATTTGTTCTTGAGGTAAGTCTATTTTGAAAATATTTGTATGCACTCTAAATGTATTGTAGGCCGGACTTTACTTGATATTTAGTTTGTTTAAATTGGTTAATAAGTCCAATTTGTATTAAAATGCTTAAAGGTTTTCTTGGGACGATAAGCCAAAGATTTTATATTTATAGGGGGATGTTGGTATATATGCCCAGCATTCACTTCAATAATAAATTTTAATTCATTCAAAAAATGAATTGTCAACAAAAATAAGTCAATTATGTTTTATTAACTAGTCGACCCGTGCGGAATTCCGCACTGCGAACCAAATCGTGTCAGCTGATCAGATGTTCTTTTGTTTACATTTTCGCTCCTGTCAAAACAAACTATTCCCTTTATTTACCTTTCATATTATTCAAATTTCTGAGAAGCAGTACATTTTTTGACCATGGATCTATTTTTTGTCAATAGCCCACGCGATAAGCTTTAAAATGAAGGGTAAATCATGGAATTTGATAAAGGAATAAGGAAGATCTCGCGGACTGACAGAAAAACAGGCTAGAGAAATAATATATAAGATTGATGAGTATTTCAAAAAACAGATTTATCATGTGACCTCCTTTAGCTCAACATTCTCTATGGTGTACAAAAATTCAATTTTAAAAGTACACAAATATTAAACTGTATAGATACCATCACTGAATTATTGCATGATACAAATCAAATGCAAATGAAAAATTGCACAAGTTTGAAAAGTTCTTCAGTTTACAGTAAATCTTGTTAATAATTAGTGACAGGGTACTTTAAGTATTTTTACTCCAAACATGACTAGCCACATGGTTTGGAGGAATGTGGAGACCATCCAACTGGTAAAATCTGAGAAAATACATAAGGTAAATACATTAAAGAATAAACTTTTAGGTTTACAATTATTTTACCACTGAATGATGTGTTTAATGGTTGATTGATTATTATATAAGAATTTAATCAAAAGGTTTGAAAGTCACCAAAAGTATAACACACAAAATGTGTGTGTCCAACAAAAACAGGATTGATTATTGATTTCTAAAGGTTCATCCCTCAACTGATCACTCAAAAGATCTTTCCAGAGAAGATTAAAGACAGAAAATATCAATATTAAACTGGCAAGACTTACTGTAAAGTGTTTTATTCCTAAAACTAACCAAAGTGTGTGACGTTTTGAATAAAAATATAAATATAATACTTATAAATTAATAAAAAACTCTAAGTTTGAATTATTTATAAATATTAGGCCCTATGTTTTCCGTAAAATTACAATTTTTGAATTTCAACAGCAAAGACCCTTATGGCTTTTTTTTCTTTTGTTGCAGATGACTTCCAGGTTGCTCCACTTATAAACTCCTCTTCAGTTATATTTTCCTCTATCAGTATCCCATCAATGATTTTATCTAATATCACTATCCGCATCCAAGGTGCCCAAAAACGAAATTTTGTATATCTCTTTTAGAAAACTGTAAATAACAGGACTCTGAGGGAGTTATAAAAAATTGCCTACTCCCAGTCCTTTTAACGATTTATATTTAACAAATCTGAAAGTAATACAGTTTCAAATACAGTCAATTTCCCATTTTCTATTTTTACGCCATTTCATCTCCCAAATTTCTTTCAAATACCATCAGGATATCAAGACCCACTCTGAGAAATCATTTTATATAATTTTTCTAACGTAACTCTACAAACTTCTAGATAGCTCTCAATTCTCCCAAGTAGCTAAGTTTTTAGGCCACCTTGCCACCCTGTCTCTGTACCGTATCCCCGTGACACTTGTCACCGCGACACTAAACACAACTGTAGGATAATTGGTCAAAGTGCACTGACCAGTACCCAGGGCAGTGGACTAAGGTAGCGGCTCCAACACACATTATAGGCCTCTGTCCTGTGTGCGGTTATCGAGACTTCTGACCTTTACACCTTAGTCGCTCCAGTTAGTGAACTCCTTGTGGGTGAACCGAACACTTCTAGGTGTCAAACGAGGCAACTCACACAGATCACACTTTGCTTAAGAAATTAAATATTGCAAAGTAGCTTTTATTCCTGGAAGCATGAACACTGCACCTTTCCTGGACTCTACCACAGGACCTACTCTCATCTACTCCCCGTCTCGGAGTGTGTTATCCGTCCTGCTGCTCCACCCCTCGTCTTACCCTTGAGCTGACTGGGAGAACAACCTATCCAGTCCATAGATCCACCATCTACTTCAACTTCAGAGAGGACTCTACTAACTTTTATGGTAAATAATTTATACAAAATAATGTTAGTCTAAAAATATTTCAGTTGTCATTATTTCCAATGAACCTTCAAGAAAACTGTAAGTACTTTAGGTTAAGTTTATATATTAAGGAAAGCTGTTTGGAATTTGTTACATTGAATTGGAAGTCTAATATAACAGTTAATGTTAATACAACTTAATCAAAGATCGATTCTATCAGTATAATAGCAGCTCCTAATGAATGGCTCAATACACCAATACTGCACCGCAGTTATATATAAAATCAAGACAATTTTTGGTTAGAAGAATTAACCTTTGCAATTGTGTTGTACTCAAATGAAGAGTAAACTTAACTCACTTTTTTCATACTGACATTATTTTTATATTCTTGCAGTGATCTGTTAGGAAACTGGTTTTTTTTATATACCAAAAAACATTAATTAATTTACTTATAAAGTTTGTAGGTAATACCACGGCAAGCTAACCCTTTGTGGTTACAAATATTTGTTCATACACATATGAATCCTTTTGTTTCACTTATTTGTCTCTTTGTAACTATACAGCAGGTGTGTGTGTTTTACTCTGTGTCAAGCCTGTAGAACTATCACAAATCACCCTGAAGAGATGACTTGCCATGTATTTTTTTAACCTTGGAGTCTAGGAAGGGGAAATAAGGCAGGAAACAAAAATACATCAAAGGCCTCAAATGGAGAAGAAGCTGCAGGGAAACATTTGTAAAACTGACGTTATAGTCATTGCTCTATGTGGACGGGAAACCTCTATAAACAAGTCACATCAATGATCAATAGATAACACTAGCCGTGCGTCTAGGTGATTGTCACTTAACCAGAGCTCACTGTATAACGAGAAGACAAAACTACATTGGCAAAAAACTTCATAATTCTATAAGAAGAAGACTAAATACATTGGCAAGAAACTTCATAATATATTTCCAGAGGATAAGAGAAGCCTACAAGAGAAAAAAAAACTTGTAACGGCAGCTCCTTGAATGAGTTTCTAAAATGGAGTGGCATCTTCAACTTTTATAAACAAATGGTGTTATTCTGTTATGGTAATGAGAAAAAACCCTCAACTTGTTAAAAAGCAATTAAACAAAAATTTGTCTTGTATAATCGTAAACATCAAGCGTATTTATACAAAAATTATAATAAAATAAAAATCGTAAATGTATGACAATTAATTATGCAAGTAGGGCCTTACTGCATATTTTTATGTATTATTACTAAAGGGTGTTTCTTGTTATTATACCTTATCTTCATTAATACAAAACAAAATAATTGATCCATCATTTTAATGATTACCTTCACCCCTAATTTAAACTATAAAAATGATAATTTAATTGGTGATTCTCACTTATTTATCTGTCAACGCACTGGTGTTCAACTAGCTCAAAACAGGTGTTTCAATGCGCAAGCTGGGCATGGATAATTCAGTAATCACTTATTTATCTGTCAACGCACTGGTGTTCAACTAACTCAAAACAGGTGTTTCAATGCGCAAGCTGGGCATGGATAATTCAGTAATCGCTTATTTATCTGTCAACGCACTGGTGTTCAACTAACTCAAAACAGGTATTTCAATGCGCAAGCTGGGCATGGATAATTCAGTAATCACTTATTTATCTGTCAACGCACTGGTGTTCAACTAACTCAAAACAGGTGTTTCAATGCGCAAGCTGGGCATGGATAATTCAGTAATCACTTATTTATCTGTCAACGCACTGGTGTTCAACTAACTCAAAACAGGTGTTTCAATGCGCAAGCTGGGCATGGATAATTCAGTAATCACTTATTTATCTGTCAACGCACTGGTGTTCAACTAACTCAAAACAGGTGTTTCAATGCGCAAGCTGGGCATGGATAATTCAGTAATCACTTATTTATCTGTCAACGCACTGGTGTTCAACTAACTCAAAACAGGTGTTTCAATGCGCAAGCTGGGCATGGATAATTCAGTAATCACTTATTTATCTGTCAACGCACTGGTGTTCAACTAACTCAAAACAGGTGTTTCAATGCGTAAGCTGGGCATGGATAATTCAGTAATCACTTATTTATCAAAAGCAGACCTAATATAACTTTTGCTAATTGCAGCTACGTAACTATATTCACTACTTAGACCTAGTTAAACTTTTAGGAATTTAAACCACCACTTGTTAATTTTTATAGCCACAAACACATCAGAAACAAGCACCTGAACATTTAAATTTTCCCATCTTTCTCGCAATAATTCCCTTTCAGATTGCCAAAGTATAATTAATCTATATATTTAAAACACTCATTTTTAAATAAATGTAATATCAAATGGGGAATTCGCCGTGCCAAATTTAAAGGTATACAGTAGACGCCCTCTAGTTAGGCTTCGGTTGGATCGGCCGCCGGATGGTCCGGCCGGTCCTGAGGGTGAGTCATATCCGTTACGTCGCCGCGCCACGGGGTGAACGACATTCGACAGGATTTATCTTGAATGTTTAGTTTCCGGCCGTAGAAGTACAGTAAACTATTTATGTCAGTTAAGTTTACGGGCGAGCTTGTAATTGGTCGGTCGCACTCACTTAACCTGTGACAAACTGTTTGGTTATAGTACTGTACAGTGAGATTGATTGATTTGTAATTTCGTGTGTGAGTGTTTTTTGCTGTTTAGTATGTATAGTGACAAGTAATACGTGTACAGTAATTTCCTCAAATCAATTTTAGCTTTTTTTACAGTACGTAATGTGTTTTTCTGTTTTATCCTTAGTACGGTATCGGTATTTACTTTTTAATATGTATTGCAAAAACGTATCTATGAGTGGCACAACATGACAATTCAACCAAGAGACGTCCAAATCTTCTCTTTGGTAAGTACATAATGTTGTAAAAAGTTTAAACAACGTCTTTTGTTGATTTTTAAGCATAGGTAATGCATTTAATAGGGATATTTAAAATTTTGATAGTACATCCGGATAATCCGGCCATTTTGAAGTCCGGCCGGTGATCCGGTACCAAGGTGGCCGAACTACAGGGAGTCAACTGTAGTGTCAAAACCCTGACATATAAAAATTTCTATAGGAATCCTTCATGTGTAAAAATTCAGAAATCTGAATTTCCCTCAGGGCTTCGCCAAATTGACCTTAACAGGTTGGCTGCACGTCACCGACCGGTCGATGGTCCAAGCAGTCGCCGGGCGCTGACTACCGACCGGTGATGTCTCCATGCAAACTAAATGCAAGTCTAAATAACCAGCACTCGTCCTAGACAGGCTGCTTGTTTCCCGCTTGTTGGAAAGACTGTGTTCTTCAATGTAGTTAGGTTGGTACTAAATTTCCCCGTAAAATTCCCGTCCGGCAATGCTTAGAAAACCACTTTTTGTCCCGTTTTTCTCCCTCCGATTGGCAATACAAGAGGGGACCGGCTACTATCCAGGCAGCGCTGCTATCTGTAAGTGTTTCAGCAAACTACGTCCACTCTCGTAGTAGCGCAGTACAGAGCCGCACAGTGTTTTGCAATTCGTCAGACCGAAATATTTGAATTCATCTGTGCCAATCGGGTTCACTGCCACACACCGGGATTGCCCGCCATTGGTGGCCCGCAGGGAACGTGTTAAAAGATTAATGGTTATCTATGACAGACGCTTTATTTATTTGGTCATATGATTAAATAAACATATGCAAGTTAGTCGTAAAAGTTCATCAGTTTCTCTTTAGATTGCAGCACAAGCAATGGTTTTAGCTCTCCATCAATCTTCCCAGTGTAACTGGGAATGTCAGGTTTAGTATATTTAAATATCAATTACAAATAAACAGTTATGGATATAAAACTCATACACGGTAGGCCTACTATCAAAACAAACAAACATGTTATCCCCTTGAATTTCACCATTTTCATTGATTACCATATGTAGCTTGAACCCTTTAACAAGCAACCTCAAACACTGCTGTTCTTCTTTGTTTTTTTATAAGCAACTAACAGCTTTTTTAATAACTAACAGTTATAAAAAAACTATAAAATAAAATTAACAGTGGTGTTATCAAATGGTATGCCAGGACTGTTATGGGGTTAACCTCCCCTCCAGTTAATGCTGGAGTGGTACAATCCGCCTTTTCTTCCACTACGTCTTTTTCTCATGAGAGCTTAAAAATACCCCCGTAGCAGCAAACCTGCGTACTCAGCGAATTTCCAATTCATATATATGTATCTTAATACCACATAAAGTCACATACCAAGTTTCATCAATGTAAATTCATAAATAAACGATTTATGGCATTTTAATTATTCTCCATAAGAATAACATGGCGGCTGAGTATGCAGGGTTGCTGAAGCAAGGAACACAAAAAATGGGGGTTTATACAAATATCAATATAACTCAAGTAGGTAAAGCCACATACCAAATTTTATTAATTTATGTTCATAATTAAGGGAGATAACACATTACTTATTCTCCATAAGAATAACATGGGGATGAGTACGCAGGTTTGCTGCTACGGGAACTATCGCCCAAAAAATGTTTTTTAGTGCAAATATCAATAGACCACAATGATATGAAGCAATATACCAAGTTTCATCAGGATAAGTTGATAAATAAGCGAGATATACAATTTTTCTTCTTCTCCATAAGAATAGCATTGGACAACGTACTGTGTATAGCACTTTCAATATCTCTGTAACCATTTGACGTAGAACAATGACAAAAACACCAAATTGTGCATCTTTTTAAGCTGATTCTGATGGGTAAAACTAAAATTTGACTTTTTCAAAATATGTAAAAAAACTCAAAAACCCATTTTTGGGGTACAAAACCCCCCCAAAATACCCCTTCAGATAGGTCGATATGTCTGTTTTTCGAACTTAAAGTCATGAATGCTGCTTTATACGTTTATACTAAATTTCGTCAAAATCGGATTATTTTTTTATTTTTATTATTTTTATTATGGTGTTTTTGGCATCTGGAGACCTCAAAACGAAGTTATCATGGTCCCGGGCCTAGGTCTTACCATGCCGACTACGGTAATAGCTTCTTCCCTATAGGGGAAATTCGCTAAAAGGGTTGCTGTCTGGAAAATTTTGTTATACCTCATTTAACTATTAACTAAAATAGCGGACAATTAAATTGACAGTTGGGCTGTAGCCAATAGCATGGTTTTCCGCTGCCACTGTTGCCATAGAAAAATATCACTCTAATGTTATTCCAATCAGCTGGTGTGGAGTTATGGCAATGCTGCAATGCTGGCAATGGTCTACTATTGGCTGGTTTTGGTTGATAGCCTGGCAAAGCCACACCCTCAACTGGCAAGTTTATTGCCCGCTATTATAGTCTCGGAAACATGTTACCGTTTAGTGAGATTTCAAACGCCCCGGTGGAAACTAGGTGGCCTTCCAGCGCGTTGGAGAGGAAGAAGATCATGAGGCAGGCGTAGAGTTTGTTCTCCACGCACCACAGCCACCAAGATGGTGGAGCGTCCTGGCCAAAGTATCGGAACACGTTGATGCCTGACAGGATGCAAACAATCACCAGGAGCTTGCCTAGGCCCTGGAACGAAGAGCAGTGGCTCATCATTAGAATACTGTATTTACAGAATGTAAATTATCAGTACTGTTATAAACAGTGGTGCACTCGTGTCGAAACGCTGTTCCGGCACTGGTTTTATGACATTAACAAGGGTGAAAAATCATGTTAGGAGCATTTTAACTGCTTGACCGTTCTTACTTTTCATGTAAGATGTCATAAGATTTATCTGCTGTAAAAATGGTTACAGTTATTGTTTTTAAGTAGAATATTTTAATCCTACAATACTGAAAAAGCGCTGTGAATAATTTTATGTAAATAGTATTTTCGGTTCGATGAGGGAGTGCATTCACGGCAGTCACCCACCGAATGACTCATTGAAACTAACTTGCAACTTTGTATCTTTTCGGGCAAGTCCACAGTGTGTCTGTCGTGATCTTTCAGTGTGATTCATTGCCTAAGTTTTACTTTGTTTCAGAATAATATAGTCTGTTGTGAATACTGTTTTGAGCGATCATGAGTGTGTTTGTTAGGTTAGGTGACAGTGCATAGAGCATAGACCTATATACATACAAACAAGCTATTCCCAATCAAACAATAAATTAATTGACTAACGAAAAAACACAAGCAATATTTATAAAATTTCTTTACCAAACTCTGATTTTATTTAATGAATTTCAAAATTTAAACTAACTTATTCTGTATGAAACTGTTAATTTTAGCCATTATTTATAGTAGGGCCTGTTAATTTTAAAAGGTCAGCTGATAAACTTATAACTTGTGAAGAGAGGATTTTATTGGTTACCAAGGGAGAAAAGGGGACAGATGGTAAAATGGCGGTCAGCATGTAGTATTCACTTTTTAACCCAGACAAGAGCTCTGGATATGTTAACCTCATTGGATAGGCCGGCCGCGGCATAACCTCAATATTACTAAAGCATCAGGACAATTTGTGTTTTCACAAAACTTTTCAATTGAAAATGTTTTGAGTGAAATTAGACATTTATGTCATTAACTTATTAAAAACCACACAATGCTATGAAAGGTACCATTATAATTATCTGAATTACATTATTATTAGCCCTTTTACTTATAACCATAGATAATAAGTGATCTAAAACGAGAAATGTTAAAAGTTCCATCATGGTGAATATTTTGCGAGAGCACCATTATTCACAAGGTATAATGGCAAGGTATTAAAGCAAGTCCTTAATATTTAATATCTAAATTCTTGGTTAGTTTAAATAAAATAACTTACAACTCATCAGAATTATAAGAAGGTCATAACATAGCTATTAATAATTTAATCTCAGTAAAAAGAATAAACTGTTTAAACTTAATTGTTGAAATAAAAGCAATTGTAATTACGTTCTTTTTTGATAAATTTTGCATTTTGTGAACAAGTCCTATATGACTTAGCGAGGCCAAATATTTGTAATTCACCTGAATAAATTTAAATTAAAGTTGAATTTGGTTAAAAGTTTTGTTAGAATGCTTAGATTTATAAAAGAATAAGTCAGCTAAATGACAATGTAATAAACAGTATCAGGAAACAGACACATACTTTCCCCCTTTTAGCTCAACTTTAATGAATACATTACTTTTTATTTACTAAATATAGAATACAAAGCACGGTCGAATGTACAGAAAATCTTGTAAACAAGTTGTTTTCAAAAACATCCACCCAAATCCCTGTTTTGGAGGCACTACAGAATCTATTGCCACACGTGGTGTTAAGAGGGGAAGTACCCCTATTCCCCCCCTAGGGTTATTAAGGGACAACATATTTCTAATTTCCACTGTTGGTCAATGCTAACTTGACAAGCATATCAAGTTTGAACTAAATTTATCAGTAAATAAGAGAGAAATAGTAATTTTTGTATTCCCCATAAGAATAACATTGGACAACGTACTGCGTTTACCTCAAAATTAAAATTAAAATTTTCTCCGCAACGAGCAATCATGGAATAGTAATTCAAAATACTAAATTATTTAGTTTTTGAGCTCTTTTTAATGGGGAACAGTGATATTTTTTATGTTTTTCCTTTTTTATGTAAAATTAAAAAAACTGAATTTTTGATGTTTTAAGTACTGTAATTTCTGAACCCGAATTTTTACAGAAATGAGGGTGGTGTAATTTTGTTGGAAAACTATAGCTCTACAAACGACTAAAGATTAATTAAAATCGTTAGAGACGTTTTTGAGAAATGATGATTTTTCATGTTTTTTGGCAGGTTTGGGGGACCCTTAAAAATCAAAAATTCAAAAAAATGAAAAAACATCTGGAGATATAATTTCATAAAAATCGGACCATTGGTTAGGGCTCTAACTTAGCTCTGTACACATCCATACGGACAGACAGACAGACAGACATACAGACATCACGAAAAAATCACTTTTTTGGGTTCAGGGAGCACCAAAACGAATATTTCCATTAACAACTCAAATTCGAAAATTTGGATGAAAACAATAGCCTACTTTCTCCATACTTATGTATAAGGGGGAGAAAGTAAAAATATGACATTCAAGTTAATTCATTCTAACGCAAGTGATTTATGATCAAGTAAGGGCGACAAAAAAAATCAGTTTTCCTTAATTTACTCAGTTACATTTCCCAGTTTACTCATACAGTTATAGGTCTCTTACCCCACAAAACCGAAGCCAACAAAAATGCCTAAAGACTCAGTTAGGTTTTAGATTCTGAATAATCATTTAAGACAACAACAAATTAACTTAAAATGCTTACCACAAATTTTGCAATGAACATGCTATATCCAGGAGGTTCATAATTGCCTCCTTCAATACTGATCTCTGGGTATTTCTTATGAAGGATAGCGGAATACTCATCAAATGCTTTCCTGTATCCACACGAGTAGCTGTAACATTAAAAATACAAATAAATCAAATGAAAATTAAATGAAACAATGTAAAAACAAATGCTATGTTACTAACCACTAACTATATTATGGATCAATTTAAATCGAGGTTGGCCTACAGTCATCATCATATGTAATAAGATAAGCAGTTCCTAGTCTACAGGCAAATACTCACTGCATGAATAATAACCAGTTATCAGGAAAGATAACTGTTTTCTCCAATTATAAACTGTAATCACACGCTAAGCGCTGAAGGTTGTTTTTAATCATGTCCAATTGAATCACAGGCAAGCTTTAACCTTTTTTTTATTTTTGTCTTTCCCTAGGTGGGCAAATATCTGTATAATTAACATATATTGATATTTTCTAAATTATTTTCATTTGATTGCTCCACTGGGCGTCTGTGGAAATGCAACTCCTAGGACTTTGATTATTGGCTGTAAACCTTCCTCAGGTCAACCTGAATGACCATGCAAAGTTTCATTGCAATCGGTTGAGCGCAATTGGAGCGCATTAAAACATCATATACCAACTTAATTTTTTAGCATATAAATTTTCACTTGCCAAAATACATGTGTATCCCAAGTACCTGGAATAAGAATGGTTTAGATTAGCTAAATAAGTTTGTGTTATTTGAGAAGCATGGTTGCTGGTCTCTTAGGTTTCCATCTCTTAAGAAATGTAGTGCCAAAGGTGACAATCCCAACACCGTACGGAGCTGCTCCTTGATTATTAACACTTATTCCTAACCTGTCGTACAGGTGATTTACTGTAGATACAGCTGTCATTGGAAAGATGTCACACGTTTTTGGATCCAACAGAATTAAAACAGTCGTGTGCGCAAGTTATGCAATTACTAACTTTAAGACTGTTTTGTAGCCCTAATAGCAAGTCTGCCATTCGTCCCCTCCAACCATCCTGCAAATAATGGACTATCCACCATAATATATATAATAGATTTATAACGTTTGTTTTTCCCACGAAAGCGATGTTCCCGAAAAATTTTGAATATGTTCTTGTTCAGGAGGGTAAAATTTACTTAAATTATAATAAACAAATAACCATTTTAAAACTGACAAATAAAATGTAGGCCTATTTACACTGAGTAGACCTCAATGTTACACATTATAAACAATGGAAACTATAGGATTACTCAAAAATATGTTTAATCTGCCCAAGGGTAATCCTTGAAGCCTAACTTTTTAAATGTTGTTCTGATTTGAAAACAAACACACTAGGCCTAGTGTAGTGAAATAATATAAAACAAGGTGATTAGGCTTAAAAGTATCCAAACCACCCTCTAAATTAATCATTTTACTCTAAATTAATTAGCTCTGGAAAATATGGAAAAATGTATCATGTGAGATAATTCAAGGTGTAAACACAATATTTACTTACCAGTAGAAAAATTTTAGCGTGGGTCCAATTTTAGAACTTAACCCAACTTTAGTAACTGGAATTTCTTTTTCAGCACTAGTTTCAACGAAAATGTCTTTAATTGAATAGATCAGAAATATTGAAAAGATTATAGCACAGAACATCCTACTGCCATCCATTTTTAAGAAAATAAAACTAATTCGTCTGTCACTGTCACTGTCTCGGTCTCTCTCTGGTCTGTCTGTCAGTTACAGTGTTGCCACCACTGAGCTCTATTTTATAACATAGAGCTCAGTAGTTGCCACATGCCACACCACAAAAACCCCGCTCAGAAAAAAAAAATTATATTTCTATTAAATTCTAAATTCTAGTAATCAATTAATAAATTGTAATAATGAAAATTTATGAAATTATATTTATATCGTAAATGTATTACAATTTTCGATATGTATTAAAATAGTACTGATAGATTATTTCTATATAGATAGATCGATAGATTTTATTGATCATTAAACAACAAATGTGCAATAGATCTCGTCATTATACAATAATGCATACAATACATTCATATAGTACAATAAATAGATTTACATGTATGCATGAGAAATACACTAGCATATTATAAATAGATCAAGTCAATAAATATTTAAATAAACGGTATCAGGAAACTGACACATACTTTCTCCCTTTAAGCCCAACTTTAATGAATAAATTACTTTTTATTTACTAAATATATAATATAAAGCACGGTCGAATTACAGAAAATCTTGTAAACAAGTTGTTTTCAAAAATATCCACTCAAATCCCTGTTTTGGGGGCACTACAGAATCCACTGCTACACACGTGGTTTTAAGAGGGGAAATACCCCCTATTCCGCCCCCAGGTTAATTATTAAGGGGCAACATATTTCGAATTTCCTCAATGGTCAATGCTAACTTGACAAGCATATCAATTTTGAAAGAAATTTATCAGTAAATAAGAGAGAAATAGTCAGAATAACATTGGACAACGTACTGCATTTACCGCATAATGAAAATTTAAATTTTCTCCGCAACCGGCAATCGTAGAATAGTAATTCAAATACTAAATTATTTAGTTTTTTAAGCTCTTTTTAATGGTGAATAGTAATATTTTTTATATTCATTTTTTTATGAAAAATCCCAAAACTGAATTTTCGATATTTTAAGTCTTGTAATTTCTGAACCCGAATTTTTACAGGAATGCGGGTGGTCGCAGGAATGCAGGTGGAAGTGGTCGTTTTGTTGGGAAACTAAATTTTTACAAATGACTAAAGTTTAATCAAAATCGTTAGAGCCGTTTTTTTAAATCTTGATTTTTCATGTTTTTTTGGGGATAATTACCCTTAAAAATCAACAATTCCAAAAAATTAAAAAAAACGCCTGAAGATATCGTGGATCAGTACCTACATAACAAATTTCATAAAAATCGGACCATTGGTTAGAGCTCTAGCTCTGTACACATCCATACAGACAGACATCACGTAAAAACCACTTTTTTGGGTTCAGGGAGTACCAAAACGAATATTTCCACTAACAACTCATATTAGAAAATTTTGAGGAAAACAATACTTTCTCCATATACTATGTATAGGGGGAGAAAGTAAAAATACAATCTATTTCATTTAATTATAAACGTCCCTGAACATCCCTATATGACGTCCCTATAATAGCAACCTATAAATAAAATGCCTTAATTATTAACTACTTTCAATCAACAAGTACAGTACATATCTCGTCAACCATGGTTATATTGAAACAAGATGAAGAGAGAAAGCAGAGAGGTAAATCATATTATAAATGTATTAAAACCACTGGGCTCTATGTTATATCTGGAGTCACTACTCTCTGACTAAATATTTTCCAAATGCGTGCCGTCAACACAGAGATTTTGCTCTATTTTGGTGTCACTTTGACGTTAACTGGACCAATCAGAATGCATTGGGTAGATGATGTCAAAATTTCAACCAATAGGAAATAAAATAACTATACCACCAAAATTTAAAAAACACATCTAGCCAACATAACGACCAAAAACACAGCGGCACGCTTTTTCACCACGGTGTGGTGACTCCAGATATAACATAGAGCTCAATGATTAAAACCAGCGATAACGTAAGAATGCCTCTCCCTTTCCGCTCACCCCCTAGGTCAAAGACCTTTTTTAGTATGTTGTTTCTGCTCTCCTTCTGGCGCGGACCCCTAGGCGCACGATTGTTTAAACAATGACTAAATAGCTGATAGTGATAGGATGTATTACAGGAGTGGAAGCAACACCATAACTACGAGTATAAATAGAAGCAATGAATTGTAAATGATTGGCGTAGTGCCCACAACGCAGTATGGCGGCAGCCGGAGATGATTGATCATATAGTTGCTCTTCCGTTTGGTAGGGGAAAACGTAGTTTGCTCCAGATTTAAGCATATAGGCGCCTAGGGCTCACAACACTCAAAATCCACATTCAAAAGCTTCATACAATCAAAAATAGGTCACCGAATTGGGCGATATGTTTGCGCCTAGGAGCCTATACAGCTCCTAAATCCCAACCTGCACTGTGTAATTTCACATGGAAAAGTGAACTATTCGCATGACCTGCACGGTGAAACTTAAACCCGGGACCACCATAGAGGTTCCTAATGTGACCCCCTGAACACTTTTTGGGGGGACGCTGCAAATGATATAGTATACGTGTGTACCTATGTGTTATCACTTCTGGCGGTCGCTTTTTTGGTCCAATTTAATTCAAATTTTGTGGGGACGTTCCTTTCCATAATCGTTGTACAAGTTCGATGGGAAAAATGGCAAAACAGTCGGAAAACCCTAACCACCTTTTTGGAGGGGTTTGAATTTTTGAATGTTGAGTTTTTTTGGCCCAAAAGGATAAAAAAGGCTCTGATTTAAAATAATTACATTTAAAATGATAAAACGTAAATAGCCAAAAATGTTCAGCATTCCCTAATTATTCTAGCACTGCTTACCAAGTTATTGAAGAAAATGTAAATTGGCTAAACACAGTAATGGGGATTTTACATTAGGAAAGGCTGGGTTTTCATATCTTGATGTAGTTTAATCCCATCTACTTTTGCTCCTGACTAGACCTCCTTCTAAATTTATAATGCACAATTAACATTTCAATCAAAAATGAAGAACTTAACCTCTACTATTTCTTTTAATATAGACCAGGCTTTCCCCGAGAATAAAGTAAGGTGCAAGAAAAAAAGGTTTCATAGCAATATTTCTTTAAGCAAAGAACAGGCTGATCTTCGGGATTTAGTCAGATCGTGGTACTCCATTACCAAGGATATTTAGAGAGATCCAATCCGCTGAGGCAACACTTCTTAAGATTGAAAGCTCAATATCGCCAGAGTATAAAATATTCAAAGTCTCTCAAGGTATCCAAACAAATAAATGACTCTTCAAACCAGTCAAAGACTATGTGGAACATCATAAATGAAAATAGGGTCACTTCAAATTCTGATCATGATTTTATTTTTGCTGTAAAAAATAGCAAAGGAGAATTAGTTATTCATCCAAAGGAGGTTTCCAAAATTTTCAATGATTTCTTCATAAATATATCACAGTGTAACACTTTGAATAGCAAGAATGTGAGTTCCTCTTCAAATGAAAGCTCCACTTCAAAGTCCTTCTTTTTAAAATCAGTAAGCGCAGCAGAAGTTATCGATTTAATACATTCATTATAGCCCAAAACTGCATCTGGAATTGATAATGTGTCATCCAAACTCCTAAAATACTGCTCTAATTCCCTAGCAAATCCTCTCATACATCTAATCAATAGCTCTTTTGAAACCGGAGTATTCCCTGATTTTCTGAAACTTTCAGTTGATGTAAGTCCAATTTTTAAAAAAGGAAAAAAAGAAATGCTCGACAATTATAGACCTATTGCGATAACATCTTCATTCTCCAAGATTTTTGAGAAAACAGTTTTAAATAGGTTGATTTCTTTTATTGACAAAAATAGTATTTTATTTTCTGGTCAATTTGGCTTTTTAACGGGCAAGTCTGCTGTCGATGCCATGTTTTCCCTCATAAACTTTATTGTAAAAGAGCTAGATCTAAAGACATCCGTAGCGGGTGTCTTCTTTGATCTCCGAAAGGCATTTGACATGGTAAATCATGGTTTGCTTCTTGAGAAACTTTAGAGCATTGGAATACGGGGCACTGCTCTAAAATGGTTTTCCTCCTTCCTTACTGGACGTAGACAAATAGTAAAGATACCTTTTATAGATAAAGATTGTATGACTTATCTCATACTCAAGATGAGAAGCTTGTCATCTCCGGAGTTCCTCAGGATTCAATCCTGGGCCCGTTGTTCATTTTATACATAAATGACTTAAAATCATGTGTTATTAATGTTAATCTGTGTATTTTCGCAGATGACACTTCACTTGCCATATCGCAAGAACAGATTTGTATATTGACTATTATGTTAAATCATATAGTATTGTGCAATGGTTCCATGAAAATATGTTGTGTGTCAATTCTGATAAGACCAAACTGCTTGATTTCTCCATTGGCCATAAAGAAACATCTCTTCTAAAATTGTACATAGGTGAAAGTGTCGTTACTGCGCGGCAGATGACGTAACATTTTTGGGGCTTCACCTAGACTCGAATTTAAATTTTTTTCTCACATAGAGCATGTCGCTAGCCGTTTGTCTTCAGGTGTTTTTGTGTTAAGACGTCTAGCTACCTTCTCCAGTACTGAAGTTCTTCTCTCAGCATATTATGCCCTCATTTATCCATTTCTTTCATACGCAGTTGTGATTTGGGGGTCTGAGAGCTCATATACGAAGACTCTTTTCATTCTTCAAAAAAGAGCTGTGAGAATAATTGCAGGAATCGATAAAGCAGTATCATGTGCTTCCTACTTCAAGGCTTTTGATCTGCTCACCTTTCCATCTATTTATATCTTTGAATCACTTATTTTTTTAAAAAGAACCAGCACATTTTTCACGAATTTTTACCATCGTCAAATAGTAAAACCAGAAACAAACACAATTATAACATACCACCACACAAATCAACATTTTTCAAAAACCACACAGTTTATAATTGTATAAAAATGTTCAATAGCCTTCCGACCACTCTTAAACAAGAATGTAAAGAATGTAATTTAGTCACCTTCAAAAGAAATGTAAAAAGGTTCTTACTTAAAAATAGTTTTTATAATGTTAAGGATTATTTTGACAAGAAATATGTTTAGTTTTAGAAAAATGTTTGTAATGACGTATGCTAATGCAATTTATTTTGTTTTGTGGCAATAAAGATATTTGATTTGATTTGATTTGATTTTGATATCTGATATGGGTTATCATGGGGGATAATCGAAGGACTAGTAGATATATAAATAAATGGTATCAGGAAATGACACATACTTTCTCCCTTTTAGCCCAACTTTAATGAATAAATAAATTACTTTTTATTTACTAAATATAGAATACAACTCATGGTTGAATGTACAGAAAATCTTGTAAACAAGTTTTTTTCAAAATTATCCAGCCAAATCTGTGTTTAGGAGGGACTACAGAATCTATCGCTACACACATGGTTTTAAGAGGGGAAATGCTCCCTATCACACCCTCAGGGTTATTAAGGGGCAACATATTTCGAATTTCCTCTTTTGGTCAATGCTAACTTGACAAGCATATCAAGTTTGAACGAAATTGATCAGTAAATAAGAGAGAAATAGTAATTTTTGTATTCCCCATAAGAATAACATTGGACAACGTACTGTGTTTACTGCAAAATGAAAATTTCAATTTTCTCCGCAACTAGCAATCGTAGAATAGTAATTCAAGATTCTAAATTATTTGTTTTTTGAGGTGAATAGTAAGATTTTTTATATTTATGTTTTTTTAATGAAAAATCCCAAAAACTGAATTTTTGATATTTTAAGTCTTGTAATTTCTGAACCCAAATTTTTACAGGAAATGCGGGTGGTGTTGTTTTGTTGGAAAACAAGTTTTACAAATGACTAAAGTTTAATCAAAATTGTTAGATCCGTTTTTGAGAAATCTTGATTTTTCATGTTTTTTGGGGGATAATTACCCTTAAAAATCAACAATTCTAAAAAATGGAAAAATGCCTGGAGATATCGTGGGTCAGTACCTACATACCAAATTTCATAAAAATCGGACCATTGGTTAGAGCTCTTGCTCTGTACACATCCATACAGACAGACACACACACAGACATCACGTAAAAACCACTTTTTTAGGTTCAGGGAGTACCAAAACGAATATTTCCACTAACAACTCATATTCGAATATTTTGACGAAAACAATACTTTCGCCATATACTATGTATAAGGGGAGAAAGTAAAAATAAAACTTTCATCTTGAAATGTAAAACATGGTATATTTTTCAGGACAATGAATGTAAGCAAAAGGAAATATACATTAAAATTGACACTCAGCTGGTAATAATAAAATATTAAGTGAAAGGTGATTTTAAGACAGTAAGAAAAACAAAATTGATATATTTAAAATAAAAGTTCAGTAAAACACCAGAGTTCTCTAAACTTTCCGGCCACCTTGAAGCTTCAATCAATGTTCATGACAACGGCAGCAGGAAAACTTTCACTGTGGGTCTTTTGAAAATGCCAGTGGATGTTCTTACTGTCACAACTCGTATGATTCCTTCATTTCCAGGATGAGTGTTGATAACTCGGGCGAGCGGCCAATTGAGTGGGCTTGAAGGTGAATGGATCAACACAAGATTGTGAATTTGAAGATTTGGTGTGGATTTATTCCATTTGTTGCGCTGTTGGGGAGTATGCAGATATTCTAGACTCTGGCGAAGCCAAATGCGTTGATGGAATTTTTGTAGCAAATGCCAGTGTTTAAGGCGATTCTGTGGTGTATGTGTGCGATCGGGTTCAGCCAGTGAAACCAAAGCTCCACCCACCAAAAAGTGACCAGGAGTTAGAGCCAATAGATCGTACGGGTCGTTGGATAATGGCGTCAAAGGACATGAGTTCAGCATTGTTTCCACACGATCAGTCAAAGTGATGAATTCAGTGAGAGTAAGAGTGTTATTCCCAATGACCCGATGAAGATGGGATTTGGCACTTTTTATGGCGCTTTCCCAAAGGCCTCCTTGATGTGGAGCAGCAGGAGGATTGAAATGGAAACATAGTCCATTGGTGGATGTAAACCGCTGAATATACAGTAATATCTTTTGCAGAACAGTCGTGGATAGTGGATTGAATAATCTCGCGTAATGCAGCATTTGCCCCAGC
The DNA here is from genome assembly GCA_963675035.1 of Allygus modestus. Lineage (NCBI taxonomy): Eukaryota > Metazoa > Arthropoda > Insecta > Hemiptera > Cicadellidae > Allygus > Allygus modestus. Next base: position 126,987,456 of record OY776112.1, on the reverse strand, counting down.
AAAATTCGTTGCACAGTCGGAGTATATGTCGGTGCATACTCCACGTCAAGACAGAAATCGTTGGAGAGCTGCTATGAAAGCATCAGTTGTCAAATCAGTAACAACTTCAATATATGTACAGCTTTAGTAACCATACATATGAATACACAAATATACACTTTTGTGTATTTAACAAAGCGGAAGTTAAGCATCTTTATAGTTTAAGGTCCACCGTAATCGACTCCGTTTGGGCAAATGGCTTAGCAGGAGTAATACGAGAGGACGGGAGATCACCCATCAAAGGAGTTATATTGGTTGGTCTCTGTTTAAAGCATGTGATGCATTTGTGTATGCGTGAGCGGATTGTGTTTCGGGCACACATATTCCAAACTTGATGTGTTAACAATAATGATTGAAGTAATTTTGGTCCGGCATGTAAATGGTACCAATGAAAGTTGTAGATGTTTTTGTAGCTCCGTGCTGTTTACTCTCTACCCAGCATTGCAGATAAATACTGTAGAAGCAGAAGCACAAAAACAGCCAACAAATTTTTTTCCAATTTCCAAAAAAATCTCACGAGCGTTTTAAACAGTTATTTTATTTTTTAAAGTTGTCAATGCCAAACTTCATGTAAACTTGAAGTTCACAAGATCAAACTATTTCCAAGGGTCAAAAGGTGAGGCGATCCATTTCAACCAGTTAGACCGGTCGTCATCAGGCCTAATTAGAGAAAAGATTCTCTGATTGGGCCTGGGATGACCGGTGTATCTGGTTGAAATGGATCAATCGCCTTGTACCATCTTTTGTGTATATTTACCATCTTGGAATTTAAGTACAGAATAAGTGTAAATATAATTTGTAGTTAGTGTTGTGAGATGTTGTTTATTTATCCTATTTAATTGTAACAACACGTATTATGCTACTACAAAGAAATTATAGAACAATATATCAAATATATTTATCAAACAAAAGACATAATAAGCTATTCATCATTGTAAGTATATTTATTTTTACAAAAAATGTATTTAACGGCCAATAAAATGTGCCAAAGCAAATAACGACATCAAAATAATATAGTAATACCGATCATGTTTCATACAATTTATTTCTGTAACAAAAAAAATTACACCTCCGCTAACCAAAATACCCCCGAAGCAGCAAACCTGCGTACTCAGCGAATTTCTAATGCATATATTTGTATCTTAATACCACATAAAGCCACATACCAAGTTTTAGCGAATTTCCCCTATAGGTAAAAAGCTATAACCGTAGGTGGCATGGTAAGACTTAAGCCCGAGACCATGATAATTTTTCGTTTTGAGGTACCCAGATGCCAAAAACACTACTCGTTCCAAATTATATATATGTGTGTCCGTTACCGCGATAACTTTTGAAAGAAACGCCCGATTTTGATGAAATTTGGCACAAATGTGGAGAGTAGCATTTATAACTTTAAGTTTGAAAACCAGATCGATCGGACTATATGGGAAGGGGGTTTACAATTTTCCAAAAATAGGTTTTTTGCAAATTTTACCCCAAAGTGTTAAAAACACTCAATTTTGGTTATAGCCATTTTATAGAGCTTAAAAAACAAATAATTTAATATTTTGAATCATTAACCTAGGTAAAGTGGTTGCGGAGAAATTCTAAAAAACCTGTCCCTTGTTATTCATATAAGAAAAAGGTTTTTAGATTTTTCTCAGATAATTTTACTAAAAACTTCACATTTTTTTTCATTAATATGTTTAGCTCAACAAAACAAACATTTTGGTGTTTTAATCGTTGTTCTACGTCCAACCGTTGCACACATATTCAAAGTGCTAAACATAGTACGTTGTCCAATGTTATTCTTATGGAGAATAAATTAAATTCGATATCTCGATTATTTATGAATTTATAATGATGAAACTTGGTATGTGGCTTCAACTTAATTATGAACCTAAATTAAGAGAACTTGGTATGTAGCTTCTTCACCTGGTTCAGTTATATTGATAATTGCAAAAAAAAAACACATTACTTATTTTCCTCATTGCAGCAAACCTGCGTCCTCAACCCTTATGTTATTCTTATGGAGAATAAATCAAATGTTGTACTGTATATCACTTGTCTATGAATGTATTTTTGTGAAACTTGGTAATTAGCTTTATGTGGTAGTGAGACATATATATATATGCATTGGAAATTCGCTAAGTAGGGTACGCAGGTTTGCTGTGACGGGGGTATAATCTATATACATTCATAAATAAACGATTGATGAAATTAATTAATTAATTAATAGCTTCTTCCCTATAGGGGAAATTCGCTAAAAACAACTAACACATTTGCGTTTAATATTTTAAAATAAATTGCAATGTAAATGTTTTCTTCCCTAAAAGTGCCTTCAAGTGCTACCCGCGGCGCACTAAAGTCGTGAAAACCTAAAGGCCTGCGTTGTTTTAGCAGGCACAACCAAATATTAGTAGTGTTTTTTAACGTCCTTAGCTCCTTAGCGTCCTTAGCGTTTTTATAAGTCTAGCTGCATATTTTATAAATTATGTCTAAAAATATATATAGGTGTAAATTATTGATGACGAAATGAAGTGAAGGAATTAGCAGAGACAATGATTCGATGTCCATCAGTGGTTGTGTGGTTGTGTGGATAAATGTGTTGTGTAAATGTATATTGAATATGCCTTCCTCTTCAACCCCTAATGTATGTATAGCTGTATAGGCCCCCGCAAATATATCCGCCGCCCCAAGCTCCCAACTACGAAAGTACTTTCGTATACGAATTTTTTACATATAATTTTGGAAATAGTCAAATTTTAGTTTTTCCCATTCGATTCAGCTTAAAAAAAACACACAATTTGGTATTTTGATCATTCTTCTACGTCAATTGGTTCCCGAGATATTGAAAGTGCTAAACACAGTACGTTGTCTAATGTTATTCTTATGGAGGAAAAGAAAAATTTTATATCTCGCTTATTTATGAACGTATTTGGACGAAACTTGGTATACGGCTTCATCTCGTTGTGGTCTATTGATATTTGCTCAAAAAAACAATTTTTTGCCAAAGGCACCCCTAGCAGCAAACCTGCGTACTCAGCTCCCATGTTATTCTTATGGAGAATAATTAAATGCTCTGTCTCCCTTAATTATGAAAATAAATGAATAAAAACTGGTATACGACTTCACCTAGTTGAGTTATATTGATATTAGCATAAAAACCCATATTTTGTGTTCCTTGTTGCAGCAAACCTGCGTACTCAGCCCCAATGTTATTCTTATGGAGAATAATTAAAATTGTATATATCACTTGTTTGTGAATATATTTTTATGAAACTTGGTAAGTGGCTTTTTGTAGTATTAAGACATTAAATTTCCATTGGAAATTCGCATAGTATGCAGGTTTGCTGCGACGGGGGTATTTCTGATTACTGTGATGGGAACCTAACCTATCAGAAAGCAACGCAGGGTGCAGCCATCCACAGTTTAGTTACAAAAAATGAATATTATCGAAGTTCAAGGAATTTTCCACATTACAACATGGCTTTCAAGCAGCTCACAAAACAGTTTGAAGCCAATAAATTCAAAACCTTAGTTTGCTCCCCAATGGGATGCACTAGGGATCACATCTCACCTGAACATTTTATATCTAATATAAAAAAATCCAACATGACACAGGTGCTTCTGTCATTATTGTCACATGTTCTGAAACAAAAAAAAAACACAAGAGGAGTTCTACTTAACAGACAATCGCACACTGCATTTGTAAAACAACAGCACCAGCTAATTTCTTCAACAACTTGTCCACAACAGTCACATGTGGAAGGAAAAATATCTTTGCAATCTAAAGTAAGTCAAGAAACTACTGATTGCCCATCGCCCCTTGCTGTTGCTGCTGCCACCTCGTCCAGTGATGCTGTTTCCTCTTTGGCTCGTGTTGGTGCTGATTGCAATATCACAATAGGCTCAATGGTGGACTCTCCCCCTCTACAAACATCTCCAGTGATACCAGGTAGCAGCTCAACTTCTATGAATGAAATTTTTTCTAGTAATGTAAATAATACCATTGTAAACTATAGCATTAAGACCAATTTAGATTACAATTTTTTACTGACAGATCAGGGGAAAAATTAAATAACTTAAATATCTGCAAATCAAACTCATCTAAAGAGGCAAAAATATTTTTTTTCTACCAGAATATTGAACATCTGAGTTCGAAAACTGATATGTTGGGAATCACTTTTAATGAAATAAATCCTGATTTGTTGATCTTGACCGAACATGATATGAAAGAAGATGAAGTTAGCAGACTACATATTAAAAACTATAAAGTAGATAACTATTATTCAAGAAAGCTATTTAACAAAGGAGAAGTAATGATTCTTAGTAAAACTGAAATAAAACGTCTAAAGTGTAACATCCCTCAATCTTTTCAAAATCAAATTTTAGATGATAAGCAGTATGAGTTTTGTGCCAGTATCTATAACCATAACAAAGTCAAATTTATGTTAATAGCAATATATAGATCACCCTCCTCCAACACAAAAGAGTTTTTGAACAGACTATCACTACTTTTGGAATATCTTTCATCTAAGTGTGATTCTAATATAGTGGCTGGGGATATAAATATTAATGTTTTGGGGGATAAAAATTATCATAGGCTTTTAAAAAATTTGTTGAAAAGTCAAAATATGAGTTATATGGTCACATTTCCTACAAGAGTCACAGCCAGAAGTAAAACTTCAATAGATAATTTCTTTTTAACTGTTTAAGAAATAGTGTGTTTGTATAAGGAATAATTACAATGCTCTCAGACCATGACGGTCAAATTTTGGAATTAACGTGTAAAAATATAGACTACAAAAATAACCCTACTTTTACATATGAACGTAGAAGTTTTACAAACGACAGTATAACACTGTTTAAAAACCTAGTCAAGAAAGAAACATGGTTGGATGTATTTTTGGCCTCATCAGAAAAAAGTATGACTGTTTTCTATGACTTCCAAATATTATTTTGATCAAGCTTTCCCCCAAAAACTATTACCATTAAAAATACCCCCGTCGCAGCAAACCTGCATACTCAGCGAATTTCCAACGCATAACATATGTCTTAATACCACATAAAGCCGCATAGCAAGTTTCATAAACATATATTCACAAATAAGCGATATATACAATTTTAATTATTCTCCATAAGAATAACATTGAGTATGTAGGTTTGTTGCAACAAGAAACAAAAAATATGGGTTTTCATGGAATATCAATATAAATCACTTAGGTGAAACCACATACCAAGTTTTCATCAATATACATTCATAAATAAGCGATATATACCATTTTGATTTTTCTCCATAAGAATAACATGGGGGATGAGTACGCAGGTTTGCTGCAACAAGGAACACAAAATATTGTTTTTTATGCAAATATCAATATAACTCAACAAGGTGAAGTTGACCAAGTTTTATTAAATTACGTTCATAATTAAGGGAGACATTACATTTTACTTATTCTCCATAAGAATAACATGGGGACTGAATACGCAGGTTTGCTGCTACGGGAATAATAGGTAAATTTTTTTGGGTGCAAATAACAATAGACCACAACCAGATGATCCCGTATACCAAGTTAAATTAGTATCCGTTCATAAATAAGCAAGATATAAAATTTTTCTTATTCTCCATAAGAATAACATTGGACAACGTACTGTGTTTAGCACTTTCAATATCGCTGTAACCATTTGACGTAGAGCAATGATCAAAACAACAAATTGTGTGTTTTTTTAAGTTGAATCTAATGGTGAAAACTAAAATTAGAATTTTTAAAATATTACATGTACAAACTTCAAAAAACCCATTTTTGGGGTACAAAACTCCCCAACAAATACAACTTCGGATGGGGCAATCTGTCTGGTTTTCGAACTTAAGTCATAAATGCTGCTTTACAAGTTTGTACCAAATTTTATCAAAATCGGATCCTTTTTACAAGAATTATCGCACCCACGGACATATATATATATATACAGTTTCGAACAAATGGTGTTTTTGGGGTCTGGGGACCTCAAAACAAAAAGTTATCATGGTCCCAAGCCTAGGTCTTACCATGCCGGCTACGGTAATAGCTTCTTCCCTATAGGGGAAATTCGCTTAAAGGAAAAACTGTTGGACTACTAGTGAGATTAAAGAATAAAGACAAGATTAATCTTAATAAATATGTCAGAAGAACAAAGAATCCTCATTTATCAAAATTCTTAAAAGAAAATATGTGTAGGTATAAAAAAGATCTGACAAATTCAAAAATTGCTTACTATAAAGAAAAATATCAAAATCCACCAACATTAAAAAAACTGTAAGGGAAATAATAAATTCTGAAGTAGGTAGTAAAAAGCCCAACATAATGGAAAACTTGTCATTAGACATTGAAGGCCAGGAATATACTAACCCGAAAGAGGTCTGTAATATCTTTAATCATTATTTTGTTAATGTTGCTCAGGAAGTTAGTAGCAATAGTTATGATGATTTGTATCTAGAAAATAATGTAACAATCGAACTCCAAAAATTTTATGTAAACCCATATGAATTAGACACATATGTCAAGAAGAGGTAGAAAAGGTTATTAGTTCTCTTTCAAACAAATTTTCAAGTGGGTATGATGAGATTCCAATTACAATTATAAAAGCATCAAAATTAGAACTTAGTAAAGTATTAGGACATCTGGTAAATTCTTCTTTTGTATCTGGCATTTTTCCTAATCAGCTAAACATTTCCAGTCATACCTATCCATAAAAAAATTATACAAAAGATCCTTCAAATTTCTGCCCCATAGCTTTACTGCCGGTAGTCTCAAAATTTTTTGAAAAAGTTGTTTATAATCAACTATAAACTATAACTTATAGAGTATTTAGAAAATTACAATCTCATAGATAGTGTTCAACTTGGTTTCCGTTCTAATAAATCGGTGACTATTGCTGCTGTGGGCTTTGTTGAATCTATTATTGAATCAGTGGATAAAGGAGAAGTTTGTGTGGGAATTTTCATGGATTTGTCAAAAGCATTTGACACCGTCCATCATATCCTACACTCTTATATAAACTAAAGACACTTGGTGTACATAGAACTGCCTTGAAGTGGTTCGAGTCATACCTGTCGGGAAGATTTCAGTTTGTTGAATTAAGTCACAAAGAATTTAATACAGTTTCAAAAGAAAATTCAAATTTCAAACTAATAACACATGGAGTCCCCCAGGGATCTGTTTTATGTGCACTCTCTTTGTCTGCTATGTAACAAATATTGCACAAACTCTTCAAAAAATACCACAAGACAACTTGGTGTTGTACGCAGATGATTCAAATCTGAAAGTGTCAGCACAAACCGTTGAAGATGTTGAAATTTTTCTTTCCTAGAATTGGTAAATGTAATAGACTTTTTTAACAATCATAAACTAAAATTAAATTCATCAAAAACTAATTTTGTTTCCTTCAAGATTGCTCAGTGCACAGTAGAAAGCTTAATCTGACAATTGCAATCGATTCTAGGCTAATAGAAATCGAAAAATGTACTAGATTTTTGGGGTTGGAAATAGATGAGCATTTGAATTAGAATTGTCATGGCAAAAAGTTCTTTCTAAAATTAACTAAGGAATTTACGCTTTACAAAGGTTGTCATTTTTATGCACTGATATAAGTGAGTTAAAAATGATATACCATTCCCATATTTCATTTGGCTTGGATCAACAAAAAAGAAAACTTAAATGAAATTTTTAAGAAACAAAAGAAAGCTGTCAGAATAATTTTCAATTTGAGACCAGATCACTCTGCAAAAGAATATTTCAAAACTTTCAAAATATTAACTGTATATGGACAATATATTTATGATACGGTATTAATCGCAATTCAAATCCTTTAAAACAGAAATATGATCAGTCTCACCAATATAATACTCTAAATAAAAATATCATTATACCCACTCACCATAGATTAGCATTTTATGAAAAAAAACTTCATATATTGAATCAAAATTCTTACATAGACTTCTTATTTTGTTAAAAATTGAAAATGATATCAATAAATTTAAGACGTTAAAAAATTATCTATTTGAAAAACCATTATACTCATTTGAGAAGTTTTATCACAAGTAGACATAGCCTTTAGTTTGAAATTTGTCACTATTCTCATGTATTATGTATACATATTGTGAATAAAGATGATTTGATTTGATTTATCTGGGGAATTCGCTAAAAACAATCAAACGTAATGGTGTTTGACAAATCTGCTCTGACAAAATTTTGTAATAAAAACAAATTAAATCACTTTGTCTAATGGGATAAGTAAGGAAGGACACTTTCCCCTTAATGACTTGTTTACTTGCTGGCCATCAAGTCATCTCCCTACAGTACTCTATAGTAACAATCAGCAAGCAAAATAAGAGGACAGGTTGAAAAACTGAGCCCTGAGGGACTCCCACAACTGGTATCAATTTCATTCAACATTATTTGCAACCTTTCTCATAGAGGAAAAATCAGCATCTTTGCTTATTTGCTGACGATATCTCTTGAATTGCCCTAATGTTTATATTACAGTGGGTCGTGAATATATTATTGCAACTAATACTTTTGTGGGTCCCCAGCCAAAAAGTTTGGGAACCACTGTCTTACGAAATAGGATGTGTAATAAATGTTGGTAGTTTATAGTGTCTGGTATACACTTTATTTCTGCCAGACCAGCATTAAATCTGGCAATGAGAAATTAATTGTAGAAACTTTATCGAGATTATGGAACCAGAAGTGAACATGTTTTTTGCTGAAAAATGGGTATATTACCCATATACCCTTTTTCAGCAAAATAAAAACACCCATACGGGGATGGGCATATGGTCAGAGTTCCATTCTAACAGTTTTCTGCTGGATAATCCAGTCCTCTAAGTAGCTGGTTCTGATCCACCAAAAATTGCCAGCGACATTTCAGGACTTTTTAACATTTAACCCATTGAATACTTCTCACGGAACGGTTCCGTGATGGCTGTTTTGGCCCCAAATCTTTATCACGGAGTGGTTCCGTGATTATGTAATACCATTTTTTTTCAACATTTTTTATTTTTAATTGTTTATACTAAGCTTGTATCCATAAATGATTTTTATAGGTAAAATATTGCAATGGGATCCATTTTTGGCAAACGGGTAAAAATATAAATTATTCAAGAAAAAAGTGGTTTTGCAAAAAAAATCATAAAAAATTTGTTTTTTTAGATAAAGTAAAAAACTAAAAAGTTTGATGTAAGGGTAAGGAAATAGTTTTTGCACTTAACTACATAACTGATTAGACATTATTTTTATTTATTTATTTTTACTATTTTTTTTTCAAACAAATTTAACATTTTTATTTTTATAACAAAATATTTTAAATATTTTTTGTTTATTTTTTTTTTTTTATTAACATATTAAAAAGAAAATGTATCCAGCTTCAAGAAAAACACTTTGTTTACCCAATTAGTAGCAAAAGGAAATTTTTTACAGTTTATTTACTAAAACACTGCAAAATATTGAAATTTAATTGAATTGGGTTTCTGGGGCCATGCAGTAATTAAAAAACTAAGTATTCAATGGGTTAAAAATGTTTTAACTGAATTATATAAAGCTGCTGATCTACTTAAAACTATAAAAAGCTAATTTATAAAAGTTCAAGAAAACCCACTGATAAACCTGAGCAAATTAATTTTATAATAAGGAAAATTGTTTAAATAAACATGGTCAAAATGTAATTAGATTTATTCAAAATATTCATAGAAAAACGCTATCACAATATAACATAAATTACTTATTACTGAACAGCAATAGTGCAAACTTACATTAAATATATATAAGTAAGGTGACCAGCCATCCAGTTTTTGGCGGGACAGTCCTGCTTTAGTGAGGTTTGTCTCGGTGTCCCCACGATTCCTTTGGGGAATAGCCAAATGTCCCACTTTAGTAGTTTGACATGAAAATACTCACTGATTTATAAAGCCAACATAATTTTTAAAGTTACGTTGAATAGTTGCTGAAAAAGCATGTGATCTGAGAAGTGCATAAATCTTACATCGATGCTTTTCTCCCTTAGTCCTCAAGACCTGGGAATCATAAACTCACAATTTTGCATATAATTTTATAAATAATCCATGGAGGGCCCCCAGCCCCCCTTTTCTTTAGGGGGTATTCCATATCTCCCACACCCCTGGTATTTCCAGTTAACAAATTAGGTTCCGCTTTAGGTTTCTACAGGACTGCTCACCTTACCTATACTCTACAGTATAGGTATTAAATATATGTTTACATTTAGATTACAATAACAATAACTAGGCATAATTATTAGAACACATTGTTTGAAAAAGGTTAAACTGATACAAAATGAAGGCATCATTATGCAAATTAAGTTTACATTTAGTAAATAGAATAACTGACAAATTAAGAAAATCAATCTACAATCAATTCACTACTTGAATCACATTTTAAACACATGTTAACCCTAGCAGTGGCCAATGGTGTGAGTGAGAAATGGCAGGTTAATTTTGGCGATTTTGCAGACCTTTTTTGAAAATTCGTATAAATTTAACCGTAGAAGTAAACCTAGCCAACCTTATATTCATTTTGATCGGAAAGAACAGGAGATTCTAGAAATAGTAAAAAAATAAAGATCTAGAAAGGTAATTTTTTTGGTAAATTGAAAAGAATAAAAAAATTAGAATTTTTATTTTGAAATTTCAAAAGCAGCCTCGGTATTTTTTTCTACAGATTTGTTATGGAAAATTCATTATATACATTTTGTAGACAATCTAATTCCCTACATAGAAATATACAACATGTGGGGGAAAGAATTTTTTTACGTTTTAGGGGTGTAATATAATAACAAACGGAGAACCGATAAAAGTGAAAACTGTACATTGTTAGTTTGTGTTGTAAAAAAGTTACATAAAATATGAATATACTAATAATGATATATACATATTTGTAATGCTAATGAAGTACGGAATCTAAAAAAGTCATAAAGTTTACGGTAAAAATTATTATCACTTATAATTATTTGTATACAAAAGAATATTTTGATATTTTTGCGTATTTGTGAAATAAATTTCATAGTACTTAGTATATAATTTTTCACCAAATTTTTTACCCAAAACCAATGTTGTAGTATATTCAATTGCCTACATATAAATGTATAACACCTAGAGTAAATTATTGTTTTTATATGTGTTATGTAGCACTAAACAAATAGTTGCGGATTTGTCAAATTAGGCCTATGTAGGAGTAAACACAACACTTTAAAAACACTATTTGTCACACTTCAGTAATATTTATGCATAATATAATGCATAGAGATTACTGTTATATACACATAAACACTTTACTAACACTAATACTCTGAAATAATACATAAATAGTAACAACTCACGAATAAAAAAAGCAAACGCTTAGGCACCTAAATAAAGACAAGATGGCCTTCAGACGAACTGGATAAAATATTACGAAGTAATTCGATGTTGCACGAAAAAATACGTACTAGCAGTACTATCAACAGCAAAACTAAATTCCTCTACATTTATTCCTCTTCAAAATGACATATTATTTGACTGGTAACTATAACCATAGATTAAGCATACTCCTTAGGAGATCACCCATCGTAATGGGACAAGCGTACACGGTCTGCTTGTACGTCCAAGGCGACGGCGGAGCTAGTTCGGAACGTCTACGTTGCCGCGCTGCTGTCGCTGCCCTTCCGCTCTCCCCCTTCGGCCGCACGCCAATCCTAACAGCCCCTCCGCTAACCCCTCTTAATCTCCCATCTCCCAACCCCCAACACACACACTCCGCTCCGCTGAGGGCACGGACCGAAGCCTGTTACCACGTCCCGCCACCGCCAACGGCCGAGGCGCCTCGCCGAGGTGGTGTACTGCATGAGACTGCCGCAAGCGTCTTTCGATTTTCATAGGAATGTCATGACCCATTCACATTACAATGTTATACTAGGTGTACGCTCATTCCTCGCGTATAAGGATAATTGAAACACATGATCAAACTTAAATCGAGTCTCATAAAAAATTCAATATTTGATTTGAGTAACATCATCAGAATACATTCCGTTATCATTTAACTGCCGCCAGAATCCGGATTTTATGTCTATATAGCTATAGTTTTAGTCACTTCTCTAAGAATAAATTATCGCGGTAGCTGAGAAGTATCGCACTGGCTCTTGGAGCGAAAGGTCGCAGGTTCGGATCCCGCCGCCGACCTAATATTTTATCCGTATAAAAACATACATACATTTATCACTTGTTTTTATCAAAGTAAATGTTGTATAAATACGTAAATTTATTTATTTTTAAAATAAATTGAAGATTTCAGGAATGGTTTGTTGTTAGGATTGGCATGGGTGCGTTATCTTAGAACAAACAGAGCATTTTGGGCTAAGCAGTGTGGTTAATTTAACTTTTAAGAGAACAGGGAGTTTCCTATATGAACTAATGTTAACAATTTCTATAGGCCAAGTCAAAATATCCTTAAGGATTAACAATAAATCACCAGGCCCAGTTATTTAGATGAAAAAATGAGATTTCAATATACTGTTTCAATAGCCTAGGCTATGATAAAATTAAATGCTGTAAACATGGGTTGGCCCAAGTCCGTACATGAAACTTCTAAAATGACAAGTAGCCTAAGTGTATATGCCTACATTTTATAGTCATAGGTCCAAGTTTATGATGAAAACAGCTCAATATAATCCAAACCTAGGAGATGTTAAATCATTTCAGATAACCTGTACAAAAGGCTTAGTTTGGTTAGAATAGTTTAAAGCTTTTGTTTTGGTTCGCTACAACATTCCTGGTAATGTGTTTAAAGTATTTTACAACAGTTGTATTTTACAAAATGATATTTCAATATATTGTTTCAATAGCCTAGGCTATCATGAAATTAAATGCTGTAAACATGGGTTGGCCCAAGTCCAAACATGAAACTTCTAAAATAACAAGTAGCCTAAGTGTATATGCCTACATTTTATAGTCATAGGTCCAAGTTTATGATGAAAACAGCTCAATATAATCCAAACCTAGGAGATGTCAAATCATTTCAGATAACCTGTATAAAAGGCTTAGTTTGGTTAGAATAGTTTAAAGCTTTTGTTTTGGTTCGCTACAACATTCCTGGTAATGTGTTTAAAGTATTTTACAACAGTTGTATTTTACAAAATGATATTTCAATATATTGTTTCAATAGCCTAGGCTATCATGAAATTAAATGCTGTAAACATGGGTTGGCCCAAGTCCATACATGAAACTTCTAAAATAACAAGTAGCCTAAGTGTATATGCCTACATTTTATAGTCATAGGTCCAAGTTTATGATGAAAACAGCTCAATATAATCCAAACCTAGGAGATGTCAAATCATTTCAGATAACCTGTATAAAAGGCTTAGTTTGGTTAGAATAGTTTAAAGCTTTTGTTTTGGTTCGCTACAACATTCCTGGTAATGTGTTTAAAGTATTTTACAACAGTTGTATTTTACAAAATGATATTTCAATATATTGTTTCAATAGCCTAGGCTATCATGAAATTAAATGCTGTAAACATGGGTTGGCCCAAGTCCATACATGAAACTTCTAAAATAACAAGTAGCCTAAGTGTATATGCCTACATTTTATAGTCATAGGTCCAAGTTTATGATGAAAACAGCTCAATATAATCCAAACCTAGGAGATGTCAAATCATTTCAGATAACCTGTATAAAAGGCTTACTGTAGTTTGGTTAGAATAGTTTAAAGCTTTTGTTCTGGTTCGCTACAACATTCCTGGTAATGTTTAAAGTATTTTACAACAGTTGTATTTTACAAAATGATATTTCAATATATTGTTTCAATAGCCTAGGCTATCATGAAATTAAATTCTATAAACATGGGTTGGTCCAAGACCGTACATGAAACTTCTAAAATGGCAAGTAGCCTAAGTGTATAGATCTACATTTTATATCCATAGGTCCAAGTTTATGATAAAAACAGCTCAGTAAAATCCAAACCTAGGATTTGTCAAATCATTTCAGATAACCTGTATAAGAGGCTTAGTTTGGTTAGAATAGGTTAAAGCTTTTATTTTGGTTCACTACAACATTCCTGGTAATGTGTTTAAAGTATTTTACAAAAGTTGTTGTATTACCAGTTTAATGTCGGCTTACTCTTACTGTAATCCAACCCTAGGCTATGTCAAATCATTCAAGATAACCTTCCGAAAAAGGCTGTTTGGTTAGAATAATCTATAGCTTTTATTGTGGTTACCTACTACATTACTGGTAATGTATTTTAGGTAATGCAGACAATTTTTATTATTAATTTAGTGAAAATATAACCTAGCAAATAATTGTCCTACAAAAATAAATTTTAAGATTGTTCGCTTACTGTGACTAACTTCATCAACGCTTTCTAGACAAATTGAGGCTTTATATACTTTTTACACATGGCAATCACAATATTACCAATTGTCTAAGAAAATGTAATAAAACAAACTATTTTATAAGTTAAGTTAATATCTTAGTATCTAAAGTAATAAAAAGTTATTTTGAGTTTTTCGATCTGCCACACGCGTCGTCTGTCGTCTGCCACTGATAAAATCGTCGCCTTCGACGACGACGACGACGACTGACGATATTTACACAGAGTAGGCGTGTTAAGGGAATATTAACTGTATAAATATTTTTTTTTAAAACGTACACTTAATAATTTATAAAATAATAAACATGCTCACAACTTAAAAATATACTTCGATTTATCTCTCTTGTGTGTTTTTTGTTGGTAAAAAAACTGTTGTTATCCAGTATAACAATGTATACTCTAATAAACTAACTATTGTTACTCTGTTGTTGAAACATAGACGTCGGCTAAATTTTAACGATTCAAGTACCACTAAAATGGCTTCCAATGTTATTCTTATGGAGAAAAAAATAAATTTGGTTTTAAGATAATTTGATTAATACTGAACGCAATTATCTGAATAACGAACTTGACCGAAATTTTGACCTGTTAAGTTTTTCTGGAAAATTTTAAGTTTAACTGTGGAGGCATTCTCGAGTTATTGTGGTCACAGACACGCCAGTTGAGTTGATTCTTTTACCAGTCTAAGCAGTTTAAGTTGTGTATAAGGATACTTTCACTTTGTTCAATTATCCAATTATTATACGCTAGTTATTAACAGGTGAAGACTGAGAAAGAATATGTTCGACCTTGCCTTATAAATTTGATTAATGATTATATTAATTGTTTTTGAGTTTTCCCAATAAATTTATTTTTTATATTTTTTTATATTTTGCGAACCATAAATTTAAACATTGGTAGTTGCAACATATTTTAATAGTGGATGCTGTTTTTTTTTTCAAAGCAAGTAAAGTCCAAAGTGGTTGTGAAATCACTGTGATTTATGAAAGTCCAAAATTTAAGAAATCTTAATAATCTCAGATGATAATAAATTCACTGTTCCTTAATTATGTCCGCATTGTTGTTCACTGTTTCCTGCTTCATTCCTCATAAGCAATAAGCATAATTAGTTGTGGTCCAGAAATATCAAGAAGTCTTTACCATTTATGAGGAATAAAATACATGAAACACTGAACTGCAATAAGGAAAAAATGAGGAACAGTACAATTTTAACAGGTGATAAAATGCAGGTCAGCTATTAACATTAAAATAAAAATGGATTGTAACCATCTTTATGAGATTTAGCGTATTAAAACTACAGTAAGATTATCAATTTCAAAATTAAAATATTAAAACTATTTTTCATAACATTTAATTGTTATTCATTAACCTGTTCACATTTATTTGTAATGGTTTATCTTTATTAAAAGTTTAAGGATTGTTAAGCGTAATTCTGAGTTCAATTTTAATCTTTAAAATCACCACAACTTCTTCTTTTGTGGACTGATTAATAAATGAGGTGTCGCTGGATTTGTATTAAGAATTACTCAATATTTTGTTTCTTGCAACATTTCATTCCAGTTACTGGTTTTCATGAAATTTGACTTTACAATTTTCAAATGACTGCCATTTTTTAATTTGATAAGTTTAGAGAAAAATATGTTTGGAAATTTTAGGTATCAATGGTTTAAATACAATGTTTCATAAAAATATCTAATAGGATTCTTAAAATAATAATTATTTTAAAGAAAATACAAAATGGTGGATTACGGCTAAACTTAGCTGAAATTGAACCAATTGTAGTAGATAATTTTGACATATTTTCATATGTGGAATCAAATTCTGCGAATCACACCACGCTTTTTTGTGACACCCTGTATATATTTTTTGAATTACAAATATTTGCCTGATTACAATTAAGTTTATTTTTATTATACAGGTAGTCACGAATTCCTTTCATGAAACGTGACAAAAGTGTTTTTAAATAACCCTTAGGCCTATATACGCCATAACAATTTTAAGCAGATACGTTTACTTGATATTTTGTAATAATCGTTTAAATTTGAGATTTACTCACACATTGTAAAAAAACACCGATATTTTACACTGTTTTTCCTTATATAAATTTAAAAAAGCAATGTAAAGATTTGAAACTCCGTAATATAAAATTTGACAATATTTCCGTTCATTTGATAGGTCTCTCGTTAAAATCGGATTGGCCGTTTCGTAGGTGTGATACCGTAAACTCGAGTATCCATAATTTGTGCGCTAACAGTTGTCACTTTTACGCTAGGGTTGTAGTGGTGACCTTGGCGAAGATGAGTCACTCACAGTGTTGGCGGGAAATTCACAGTCTGAATTTGGCTAAAAATGGCCTTAGACAGCCTGACACCCCTTTCCCAAGGTTCACCCTCTTTCCCCAATTTGATTCCTCACCTACACCACCATTGGGAAAAAGTAATGAAACTGCAAAAAAAGTAGGCTATTGTTTTCTTTAAATGCCCAGATCATTTGTTTAAAAGTTTTAAGTAATAAAACTTAACCAAAGCTAGTAATTGTACAAAATTATTAACAATGTACAAGTCCTTTCAAAATCAGATGGGTATCTTAAAATCAGCCACAAAATCAATGTGATACGCTATATCGTAAATAAATATTAGATAACAACCTTGCTTTGAATTGATGAGTAAATCACGTTTCATAATAATTACTGATATTCTTTAATTTCAAACCTGTATAATTTCTTAATGTTTTTCAATTTTTTTTCAAAAAGAACATAAATTTTATTTGAACTTAATAAAGGTTTTCAAAGTTAATTACTCAAATCACAGAAATTACTTTATTTATTTTAATAATTTTAAATTTTTCGCAGAGTTTTTTTAGCCGATAAAAGTCCGGCACTACTCTCGAATACGGATTTTTGAGTGTCCATGAGGATTTCCCCTCCGCCCCGACGAAATAAAAAGGAAAAAAATAATAAATTGTGAATAAGAATTAAGTGGGATTTTAATAAGGAAATATTGTATGTTATGAATTCCCTGAATCATTGGTAATGAAATATCGGTTATACATACTATACACCTATTACACTAATTTGTAATTATAACTGTAAGAGTATTTTCACAAGCGAACGTAGAACATTTATCAAGGGAGAAGCTGCTTTACGATTTGACGAAAGGAAGGCACGAAGGCACTGGGGCTGGTGGCTGGCGGATGCCCTGCGGGTGAGCCATGGCACTACGGCAGTGCCGCGTCAGCGGCGCCTATCTTTCTCACTCCCTCTCTGTCTATCGCACAGGTACTCCCGCAGGTACTCGATGCAAAGCGTCGGCTGCCATTCGAAGGCGACAGGGCGAACCGACGCATTACGTCAGTTGGCCACTGCTAGGGTTAAGCAGTACTTTTACATTTTATGGTACTTATTACTACAAAACCATAACTACTAACTGTACCACTTATGAAAATTTAGGTACCAACAAATATAACAAAAAGTGGAATAAATTAATAACGTAATATACAAATAATTATTTACAAAATAAATAGCCTATAATATATTAGGAAATTATGTCAACACAATTAAACTACAATACACTTTTTATTTTGCACAATGTAGGCACTTAAGTTCCAGTCATTATACTCATGAGTTTGAAAGTAAAGATAGGCACAATATATTTTCTCTAATACAAATTTTTTATAAAGATATTAAAAAAATATTTGATTTTATCCTATACTCTAATATGAGTAAGGTTTGCTTGCGACATTGATCTCAAAATCGGCTCCAACGATTTCCTTCAAATGTTCGAAATAACTAATTTCTGGGATAAAAATAAGTTATAGACAGGCCTCATCCCCAGGAAAAATCAAATAATGTAAACAAACTAAAATGAAATTTAAAAAAAAATTAACATTGGGCTTATGGAGTTTCAAATCAAAACAAAAGAATTGTAACAGCTGTTCATAATCAACCCGGGAACTGTCAAAGAAATACTCGTTTATGATTATTAACATGTGGTTTCCTGAGAGCAGAGATTAAAAGATTTGACTGAAGATCACATATATAGAGTAGTAAAATAAATCAAAGGGACATTGAGCTATAAATAACAACTGGAGTGACCTTAAAAATGTAGAGAAGAGGCAAATGAGTTATACAAATCTGATTATCAGTAGGGGGAAGTGGTGAAATATTACTCCAAGTCATCTAAACAAACTGACTGACCTTCCGCCGAGCAAAGCTTGGCCCCCAGGTACTTTATAAATATTGTTCTGTTATATGTATAACCTGGAAGCTATACAAACATGACCATAATGGAATAAAATGTCGGACTTAGTACTTATTTCCTAAATTGTTTGTATTTATTATCTGATTTTCAATTTGGAAAAAAACTAAAGGTTTTCTTAACAAATTTATTAACCTATCAATCATCAACCTGTTTTAGATTTAAGCTGTTGTAAATAAACCTCATTCTAAAATAAGCATTTTTAATGAGGGAGGAACCATTGGAGGAGTCCAATGATCTTATAGCTGTTTAGGTCTTCAGTTCCTTAATTAATTAAGTTAAAAGAAGAAAAGCTATACTGAAAAATAAATGTTGTATTTTTACATCAATCCCAATTCCAATATTTATAAATAAAAACAATAACATTACAAATAATGAAACATATGATTTGTTTTAAATTAAAACCACATGATAAACATTGGTGGATAGTCAGTTGCCACTACACAGCCCCCCGCGGAGACCGGAGGTCAGGGCCTTTTGAAACGAACTTGACATCCTGATCGTGTGGTGTAGTTTGGAAGTAATGAAGTTTCTGTATTATCTGGAGGCTGCGCAACAGGAGATGGTTTGGTGTTGAGGGTCTTGGGTGGGGTTTCTGCATCTTTTTGTGCACTTGCAAGGGATTGCATGTCAATCGGAATGGGGGAGTTTACAGCTTCAACACGTGACAAGGTGTCTGTGATAATATTTGTAGAACCAGAGATGTGCTGAATGTCGGTCGAAAACTGTGAAATAAAAGTAAGCTGAT
The DNA here is from genome assembly GCA_963675035.1 of Allygus modestus. Lineage (NCBI taxonomy): Eukaryota > Metazoa > Arthropoda > Insecta > Hemiptera > Cicadellidae > Allygus > Allygus modestus. Next base: position 126,968,042 of record OY776112.1, on the reverse strand, counting down.
TGAGTTGGATGGGAGGCAATTTATCTCGTCTTTGCTGGAAAGCATAAATTAGGGGCTTGTGATCTGTAAAGATAGTGAAAGGTTGTGCTTCGAGTACATGTCGAAAATGCTGTACTGCTGTATAGACAGCATACAATTCACGGTAATAGGCTGGCCAGTCCTTTTGCTTTTCGTTAAGTTTGTGAGAAAAGAAAGCTAAGGGTTGCCAGGAAGACTCAGTAAATTGCTGCAGGCAGGCACCTACAGAGGTTGCAGACACATCTGTAAACAATCCAAGACGAGCTTCAGGATCAGGGTGATTGAGCAATGTAGCATTGACAAGGTTTTCCTTACATCTAGTGAAAGCTTCGTCTAAATCCTCGTTCCAGTTCACAGGTTGGGAGCCTTTAAGTCCAGCAAGTGCATCGTGGAGGGAGGACTGATATTTAGCTGCACTGGGAATAAAACGTCGATAGAAATTCATCATACCCAGAAACCTACGAAGATCACGAGCAGTCTGTGGTCTTTTAAACTGTTGGATGGCAATGACACGATCTGGCAAAGGTTTAGTTCCAGCTGCAGATACTTCGTAGCCAAGAAAGGTGACTGCAGAGGATGCAATGACACTCTTTTTAACATTTACTAGAATGCCATGGTCAGAGAGACGTTTAAAGAGGATGTTCAGATGCTTCATGTGTTCTTCCTGATTGTGAGACGAGATCAGAATGTCATCGATGTAAGCAAAACAGAAATTTAGACCAGAAAGAACTTCATCGATAAACCTTTGAAATGTCTGTCCAGCATTTCGAAGCCCAAATCCCATAAAAGGAAACTCAAACAATCCAAACGGAGTGGTAATTGCGGTTTTGGGAATGTCGTCAGGATTTACAGGGATCTGAGTGTAGGCTTTAACTAAGTCGATTACACTAAATACATTACAACCATGTAAGCAATGACCAAAGTCATGTATATGTCTAACAGGATACCGGTCGGGAATTGTCCTGGCATTGAGTGAACGATAGTCTCCACATGGGCGCCATCCATCGGTCTTCTTGGGTACCATATGGAGAGGTGAAGCCCAAGGACTATCAGAACGACGAGCAATACCTTCCTGAACCATTGAGTCAAACTCTGATTTGGCTATTTTAAGACGGTCAGGAGCGAGACGACGGGGACGACAAAACACTGGCGGACCTTCAGTTGTCCGAATATAATGTAAAGTCGAATGTCGAACATTCCGAGGCAATCCAGATGGGCGGATTAACTCAGGGAAAGCTGCAAAAATCTCATGATGGGGAGTGTTTTCAGAGAGAGCCTTTACACTGGGTTGAGAGTTCTGAGCTGGTTGGCAGAAAGTCACGAAACCTGTTGTTCCGTCGACAAGACGTTTATTACGACAGTCTGGCAAGAGATTGAAATAAGCCAAAAAATCAGAACCAATAATTGGCAGGTGTACATCAGCTACAATGAAGCGCCATGTCAAAGAACGGCGAAAACCAAAATCTAATGTAAGATTTATGAAACCATAAGTACATATTGTTGAGTTGTTTGCAGCACTTAATGTGTAGTCAGTCGGGCAACGTCGATCAGGTAGGAGTCGTTTAGGAAAACAACAGAGGTCAGATCCGGTGTCAATAAGGAATCGGTTTCGACTAGTTCGATCTGTAATATAAAGGCGGCTACCAGCAGTTGTGCAGTCCGTTGCCGCCATTACTGACTGCTGCTGGAGTTTTCCTGAAAAGTGCAAGGAAGGATGCATTTTGTAGCATTTTTACCAAACCTAGTGTGGTACCAGCACATACGTACTGATTTTTTTTCTTCCGTTCTATGCTTTGACATTGAACGACTTCGAGGGTGACTACGGGACCGATTGTTATGTTTAAAATTTGCAGAGAGTTCCGCAATTTGATCGGAAAGAGAACGAAGTGTATCTAACAAGGCGTTACCTGAGTCAGAAGATGTTGAGTTTACGGCAACCGACATAGGGACGGGTGGTTGAGCTACTTCGATGATTTTATCAGCTAACTCAGCCAATTTGTCCAGCGAAAGCTCGAGTTGAGTGGTCAGAATCGCCTGAGCGTGTGGAGGTAGGCGCCGTAACCAAAGCTGACGAAGAAGGTTGTCCTGAAGAGTCGAGGATCCAGCTAGGGAGCGCAGATGACGTAGGAATTGTGACGGTTTTTTATCACCTAATTCTTCATCGCTGAGAAGTTGTCGTATTCGCTGCTCCTCTGATGCCGACAATGGTTGAATCAGTTGAGTTCGTAGAACGTTGAACTTGTCTGTATCCGGTGGGTTAGTGATGATGTCCTCCACTTCGGTTGCGTAGCGAGTGTCTAGTTGAGCCACAACGTAATGGAATTTTGTTTCATCGCTGGTAATCCCAGATATTATGAATTGAGATTCTGCTTGTGAAAACCAGAGACTTGGTCTATCTGCCCAAAATGGAGGTAACTTCACAGCAACTCGATTTACAGCAGTTACATTTGTCTGAGAGATTGTATTATGTTCTCTTGCGAGTTTCTGACTCAATTCAACATTTGCAGCTCTTAATTCTTCCAACTGTCTTTCGATTTCTTCTAATGACATCGTGAAAACAAACTTGGTAGAAGTAAAGTTCAATTTTGCAAAAAAAAACAATATTTCAGTTAAATTATAGTTGAAAGTAGACTGTAGAAAATGTTCTTTTAGTAGGGGTCACCAATTATAGCTGTTTAGGTCTTCAGTTCCTTAATTAATTAAGTTAAAAGAAGAAAAGCTATACTGAAAAATAAATGTTGTATTTTTACATCAATCCCAATTCCAATATTTATAAATAAAAACAATAACATTACAAATAATGAAACATATGATTTGTTTTAAATTAAAACCACATGATAAACATTGGTGGATAGTCAGTTGCCACTACAAGCTTAATACTCCTAGAGTTCTCATCTGGTCTAAAAAAGTGAAGCCTCACTGGAAGGTATTTTTGTGAAACAAATCACAGAGAATAATGGCTTACAGCAAACATATGAATAAAAATATGTTTGCACTAATAGTTAATATGTGAACTAAAGTTATACTTCAAAATAAAATATTTATATTTGTCTTGTGTAACTATTCATTAAAAATTTAAATTATTTAATCTTTAAAACACTTTAAATTAGGGGTGTGCGAGTACTGATTTTTTAAATCGAGTCGAGTAGTGCCAATTATTTTCGAGTTTCGAGTATTTTCGAGCGAGTAGTTGCCATTAGTTGGTAGTTGGTGGTAAAATAGTGTAATGGGATTTGGATACCATCCTAGATTTGATAATCTAAACATGGTTTCTAACTAATATATGAGTAGCAATACAAAGTTTTGGCCAGTGCAATCAAAATGACAAACGTATTGACAAACAAAACATGGTGTGACATTCATTTCCAGCCGATGAAACAGGGCCCGGTTGTCATTTGGCCAATTTCACCTGGTCCAGACATCGCTTACAATCAATAACGAAATCGTTAGTTACGGCCGAAATGACGCGCTCCGATCGTCATTATCGGCCGATTTTACGCGATGCGATCGCCTTTTGCGGCCGTTACTACGCGTTTTGGCCGGTCGCAACCGTTCGCGGTTGTCATTTTCGGCCGATTTTACGTGATGCGATTGTCTTTTGCGGCCGTTACTTCGCGTTTTGGCCGATCGCGATCGTCCGAAAATCGGCGGGAAATACTCGCTATAACTTTCGAGTAGTTTTCAAAGTTTCGAGTCGAGTTTGAGTATTAAAATACTCGGCCGAAAACTCAAAGTTTCGAGTACTCGCACACCCCTACTTTAAATATAATATGATATGGTGTTTATGTCAACTTGTTATTATTTTATGTTCGGATTGTAAATATTAATAAAAGTAAAGTGGTACAAACTATACAATTTCATCTAAAAAATGTTGATAAATAATATAGAAGAATTATATAATCTTGTAAATTGTAATCTTGCAATTTGACACAAAATAGGGAATGGAGAAAATAATGATCAATTACCATAGCTATTCTTTTTTAAATAACTTCTATAAGTACGATACCACAAACAAATTCTATATAACTGTGTCTAACACTTCAATCTTGGTTATTTGCCTCAGTACTTTTATAAAACTACATAAAAACAATTGGAATTATTACGTTGTATATAATTTATTAAAGCTACAGGATATTTTAAAGCCTAGGTTTTAAACAAACCAGGCATAATACAGTATGAAATACACATTACATGAAATACATTTTAGTGGTATTAATCGGTGGGCTGTAGGTCTGAGATCAGTGCCCCTCAGTTTTCAAAACTAGGTACATCACTTGCATGCTGTTGTTTTTATGCTTTTACACAAATTTAACAACATTTGTGAAACATTCCAAGTTTTAATATTTCAATATTTCTTAATCAATTATTTTGTTAACATTATTTTAAACTGTCTTGATGATCTGACCACCTTAAACAAATAAATATTTATATCATCTGGATTCCATAATACTCAGACTTTAACATTGAAGATTCATAATGAATTTTGTTTAGGGATGGGCCGATTCCAATTCTCGATTCCTTCGATACCAAAGAATCGTCGATACTCAATACTTCGTGTCTTTAGGTTCGATACTGATTCTCACATAAAAATAAATTAAAATCATAAATTTATCCGTAATACATTTTTAAAATCAGTACAATGTATAAATAAATACCGATTTTCTGTTTTAAATATCAAGTAAAACCATTTTATTTTGATTCAAAAGGTTACGTACAATACGATGGTTTCCAGCAATACGGCAAAGTGAATATTTAATAACAAACATTCATCTACAATGAAACGAACTGAAAACAATTGAATGGTCGATCTCGTTTCAGTTTAATATTTATAGGACATTACGGGTCAATAACGTGAACATGCCGTGGATGCCAGGATGAAGACAAAATAACCTAAGACAGCGCTAGCGTCAGTAACAGTTTGTAATGCGCCAACGCTGTCTGTAAGCAGCACCTCAAACTTACCGAAATCAGTTTTATTTTACTTGTTTCATGAGCGACCACTCATCGCAAACAAAAATCGTCTGCCGGGAAAAATTAACAATCATAATCATAATAAAGTTATCCGTTGTATTATTTTCTTTATTTGATCGATTTTCGACAATAAACAGCACTCTGTGGGTTTTAGTTGATATATAGTTGGTGGTTCATATATTGTGTTAAAAGTTACTATTTCTACAACATTAGGACGTTGGCAACTGTTAAAGAGTGTGGATTCGATTCTCGTTTGTTACTATCGCCGATTGTTTAAGTTTTTAAATAAAATACTTTTGGCCTTTGGCCTAGGCTATGTCATCTAAAATAAAGGCTAAATTATTTTTGTGAACAAAAGTTAAAATTAACAATCCTGACTTTTAGTTTTAGTTTGAAGACTTCTTGAATAGTATGTTTTCGTTTTCATATTTGTTTACTGGTAGGCCTAACATTAATTCTCTTGAAAGGCCTAAGTGGAAATATAAACTTATATATCTGTTTCAAGTTTTCCTATCAAATTTGTTTGCAGGCTATAAGTTTTGTTCGGTGGCCTATATATCTATTGCCAGGTAGGCTACACATTAAAAGTTCATTGATAATTTTATGTGCTGTACTTTTTCTTCCTGTACATAAATCTGCCTTGGAATCGGTATCGAACATAGAATCGAGAATCAAAGCCCATATTTTAGAATCGGAATCGGAATTGAGGAATCCTGGAATCGGCCCATCCCTAATTTTTGTATTCTGAATATTGTCACAAGCAAGATATTATAACCACATTTCACTTTCAACCTTCTATGAAGAAATGTATATTATTTTGCATGTACTTTGCTGTGAGCCTAATTTTTAACTATCAAAGGGAAACTTATTTTGAATTTGAAACACTGCCAAACTCAGCTAATCACCTTTATTGCTGCAAGGAAAAAAAATTCTTCTAGTTGTCACTGAAATACTCTTGGGACTGATTCATTCATATTTCTTTATCATAGGTGAGATTTTTGTGAGAATCAACTAAAACTATTTAAAAAGAGAAATTTGTTCACTAAAATATTCTTATTCAGCTAGAAGACAGTCTTACTCTCAACTCGGGTAGCTGTTTAATCATTCTGTGTGAGGTTGCTGAACTGTCTCAGCACGCTGATGTCGGTGGGAATGTGCAGATGTTCGCCGTCCTTACGCCACTTCACCATCTGGTGATCGAGGAACTCCGTCAACATCGTTCGTAATGCGAGATCGCTCGTTACCAACATCTCCTCTCGGCAACGACTGTATAGATCACTGAACGCCATTCCTGCGATAAAAAGAGTGAAAAATTAATGTGTAAAAAGGTAAACAAAATTAATTTTGTTATCAATAAAACTTAAGCATTTGAAACTGCTAGCATAAGCTGTTTTATTAGTTTACAGTAAAACCCCCCTAGACCGACCCTCATGGGACTGGTGCGGATCCCTGGGCAGTAATGACGTTGAACGCTTTCCAGCTTTGTTCCATACAAACTGTTTACATTTTCGCTTACTTGAGATCAATTTAGTTGGGGGGAACAAATATAATAATAATAATAAACTTTATTCGTCATCCTTGGACATATAAAAGTAAAATAAATACAATAATTGTTAATTAACTATACAAGATGATTGTAGTTTTCAATAAAATTCTTCAATTTCATAAATACATTTTGTTATTAATTCTAATTTTATTTATTGTTTTAATTAGTTATACGAAAATTCTCTTCTTTTCAAGTCTAATCTGTTATATACTTTTCTTGACATTTCTTGTAAATTTTTCTTGGTGTGACTGTATTTGATAAATTTTGAACTTAAGTCTTCTTTTTTGCGTGTTTTATACTTATGAATTTATATGTTTTTCTTATATTGCACTACATTTTTCTTTGCGTGTAATGCCAATTGATATTTGTAAATTGATGGTAAAGTCATTATTTCAAGTCCAATAAAGTCTGGCTTACATGATGTTTTTGGATTTAAATTGTACATCATCCTTATTGCTCTTTTTGTAATTTAAATAGTTTTTTTAATATGCTTCACCTCCCCATATTAGAGTGCCAAAGCTTAGATGGCTGTGAATGTTTGCATAATATATATTTTTGAGTACTTCTGTTTTTACACTGCTGTAAAGTAGTTTTAGAGAGAATAATCAATTAGATACTTTTGATGATGTTAAATTTATATAGTTATGCCAACTTATTTTTTCATTAAAAATAATTCCTAAAAATTTTTATTTTGAATTATTATTGAGATAGTTTGTTCCTGATTTAGTTTTAAACCTAATATCTTGAATTTTATCATAGTTAAGTGAGTTTATTCACAGAGCACCAGTCACTGATCTTTTTAGTACTTTTAAACAGTAAATTCTCTAATTCTTCACGGTTAGAACAACTAAATTTTACAGCTAGATCATCCGCAAATAGAAAACTTTGAGTGTTTGGTCCAGAATTAATGTATGGCAAGTAATTTATGTAAATTTTAAACATCAGAGGTCTAAGTGGAGAGCCTTGAGGTACACCATTGTTAATAATTTTACTCTCAGAGTAATTTTCATTTAGATAACCATACTGGTCTTGATTTGTTAAATATGATTTAATAAGATTTAATGAGCTTTTGTAAACCCATAATAAGCTAGCTTTGTCTAAAGTATATCATGTTCATGTGATATGGATCAAATACTTTTGAAAAATCATACGATCTTCGACAGACTATTTTACTTTTCTCAAGATCAATTAGGCTTTCTGTTACAACGGATGTAACAGCATCAATTGTACTTTTATTTAGTCTAAAACCAAACTGTCTACTGGAAAATAAGTTATTTAATTCAAATAATTTGTTATTTGTTTATGAGTTAATATTTCAAAAACTTTTGATATTGTAGGTACAATTGATATTGGTCGGTAATTTCCATAGATCTTCTCTCCTCTTTTGTAGATGGGAATAACTTTGACTTTTTTAGTACTGTTGGATATTGGCATTCATCTAATAATTTATTGAAAAGGCAAGTCAATACTTCACTTATGTTAATCGGTGCTGCCTTAATTATGATACTATTTACACCATATATGTTATAAAAGGATTTGCTAGTTTTCAGTTTTAAAATTGTTTCATAGACTTCTTCAACAGTAAAGTGTTCAAAACTAAATTAAACTAGACTTTTAATTGATTTGCTTAGAAAAGTCTCATAGTTCATGATTTGTTTGTGTTTTATTTATTAAATTGTTTATACTTTTAAAAAAAAAATCATTAAATCCATTTGGTGACAGTTCTTTTGGAATTTTTTCAAACGTTGACCAATCGCTAAAGTGCATTGATACTGATTTAGTACTCCAACACTAAATCGATCATAATATTGAAGTAAATAAACACATCCACATACCACTATGAACTCTAAGGCACTCTCTATATGGAAGTGACCAAATTTACCCTGAGCAGAATTCATAAACAAAAATAATTAACATTTATGGACTCGTTTTATTTTGAGTAAATCCCCAATTAGAAATGAGGTGAATTCCTGTAAACAGGTAAATCCTGATTTAAACCGTACAATTTTAAAATCTGGAGTGGTTAAACTCTACTTTTTGCCGAAAAGGGTCAATTAAACAAATCAACACTTAAAGGGAGTTAGTTAAGAGGCTACTATAGTTCCAATATTTTAAATAATTATCCTATTTAAGCCAGTAGCATTCTTGAAAGTTTGTATAGAGAATAGACCATACCCTGGTTATGTTACTATCTAAGATTGACCTTTTCTTGCATCGTAAGAACTATCTATTTGAAAATTGTGTATATTTTACATGATTTATATAGCTTTTTCTATAAAATGTTTAAGTTTATAAACTAAAACTGCAACCTTTGAAAATACTAATGCCGAAAAGTTGATACTAAACCAAATATGAGTAATATAAGAAATTTTCCTTGTAATTAACTTCAAATTTATTTGTGTAACTGCACAAAAACATCTACTCCTGCATTGCTTCCTACTAAGAATCAAAATCAGAATCAATCTCTTTTTTGTCAAATATTTTCTTCAGTTCTAGCGCAGCTAGAAAAAAAAGGTGACATTGTCAAATATTTACTTACATACTATACAAATGTACATATTTATTATAGCACTTTTTCAATGAATAAACTTACTGTATAGCAACAGACACTTTTAGGCCTACCCAAGAAATAAAATAATTGATCAGATTGAACTATCATTGAAATATTCATCAACTGAGTAATATACCTTGGCCAGTAAAAGATTTTATTTTATTGGCAAATGTAGATATATCTGTTATTAACTTAAACTCAGTAGGCAATTTATTAAAAAGTTTCATATAATGAGGTGTTCTCTCAAAAAGATTAAGTCAAAATCTGGAATACTGAAAATCACTTTTAAACCTAGTATCACAGTCATGGTGGTGTTGATGCTTAATTAGGCATTTCATATTAGTTTTTACAAATATTAAAACTCGAAAAATATACAAACGAGGTAAAGTTAGTAATTTTAGGTTTTTGAAAAGAGGTTTACAGAATGTACGTGGGGGCGAAAAAGTCACTATTCTAAGATACTTTTTTTGAACTTTAAAAATTGATAAAGCTTCTGCTGTTACACCCAAAACTCAATACCATACTGAATAACAGAAAAGAACAAAGCATAATAAACCATTATTTTAGTTTTGAAATTTACTACTTCACGAATTAAAACCATTTGATAGATTGAGGTATTAAGTCTTTTGACAACAAAATTCTTGTGCGATCTCCAGGTTAAATTTCCGAGGTCGGTTTAGAGCGCCTGACAATGCAAACTACATGACATTTGTGTAATGCGGGATAATCAAGTGAAAAATGAAGGCGCTGAATCGTGAAGTTCCGTTGTTTTGTTTTTATTTGCAACAAAAAAAATCAAGATTATCCGTCCTGAGTCCGGATAAGTGTGCTCCGGATTTCTGAGAGTCAATTGTAGTAGCATTAGCCAATAGCCACTGAATGATTTACGAAGAAAAAAATTGATTCACACTTAAAATTTTGGAATCGTAACAATCGTGACATTAAAACTAAAATTTATCTAGTGCTAATTAAATTAAAATTAGAAAAATCCATACCATTATATTTGGTATTGTTTTCATCCAGATGTTTTTGTAGTATGATGCGGAATACGCCACGAGAATTGTGTGTCAAAGAGCGGTAAACATTCAACAGAGAAGACAAAGCCAGCGACCCAGAGTTGTGGACCATCAGTGAAGTTTCATACGAAGTCTCTTCCTGATACGGCAGGAATGAAGTTGTGTCCTCCCACATGAAGTTGAATGCACTCAACTTTGCCTGATCCCATACTGCAACAATTATGTAATTTTAAGTCTAACGAAAAAGCTTTTAAATAGTTAACTTTCACTTAACTCATTATTTCCTGGTGTAGTACAAGTGAAGTTGTGCCCTTCGACATGAAGTTGAATACACTTAACTTTGTCTGGTCACAAGTCAATTCAACTTGACTAAATGAGTTGATTTAAAATAATCTTGTCACTTCCCTCATATTTTTAACAGATTTTAATTTTTCACTAAACATTAGATCTATTAAACTTCTAGTCATCATTTTTTTAAGTTTGTAATTTCGTTTTTGAGAGAAGGGGAGTGTATGGCTTTAGGTGGTGAGTAGGAGAAAGGGAGCAAAATTGGTAGTTTTTATGGTATTAATACTTTAAATTTAAAACTAGAGTGTGCGAGTACAGGTTTTTTAAGTCGAGTCGAGTTTGAGTCGAGTAAATGGCAAAGGATTCGAATCTCGAGTTCCGAGACGAGTATACAAATAAAAAAAACACGTAGGTCGACTTGAATTGGATCAAAACAGTGTACAGGGTTCCATTTACGAATGTTGTTATTAAAATATACTTTTCTAGTCACTATGCCCTGAAATTAACAATAGTAAGTAAAAGAAATGGATTCCTGCTTCATTGAAAAAAGTTAAGTACATTTATCTGAAAATAAATCATAACAAAGTTATTGCATAACATTTGCCATGAAGATAAAATACTTTTAATCTTTTGGTATTAAGGTTGTTATAACCTATATGGTAGTAATTAACAGTTTACATTAAAAAATAATCACAGTTTTTTATTTGATTTCCACTTTTTATTCATCCTATGTTTTGTATATTATGTTTAGGTCTAGGCCACATCTTTCTACCAATGGAGAAAATAAAATTACATTTAGGCCTATAAGTTAAAATAAACTTAATTTTAATATTTAAAAGGCCTATTACATGGTAAAACAATAACCTACTTACTTAACACACAAAATATATTTACTAACATATCTTAGCATTCATTTTAACTCTAATAGTCCTAATAAGAACAATCAGTTAGTAAAAACATGAAGATACTATGTTTGAAAGTGCCTGGTAAACTAATTGATAAAACTGAAGCCATGTCTTAGAGTTTTAAAATATTACGAATTATTTAAAAAAATCATTAATGAAACTTAAACAAGACCAAAACAAATCACTTGCCTTTAAAAACAGCTCAATGCCAAAGGACAATAGTTGAGCCTAAAATTAATGGATTGACTCAATTTCAATTATTATGGAACAAAAAACAAGCACAAACTTCTTATGCTTACCTATTAGATTTCATTACAGATTTGTTTTTGATATTTTACTCAAAAAAATTACAAGGTTAGGTTAACTTAAAAGTGGACTATACAGGCAGTGTTCATACAACTCAATCTGAAGGTCCTGGTAAATCCTCCATTTTGGTGTAAAGAGTAGGCTAACACAAATTTACAAGCCATAACTTACTTATTTATTAATAAAACACTAACATCCACATCACAACTCTTAACACCTCAAATGCGTTGACACTTAATTTGAATTTACAGACGACGCGCGGCCGCGGGCGACCCGTGGTAGCGCGGGTAAACGGCGAGAGTAAACTCGCTCGAAACCTTCGAGTTTCAGTAAAACGTCGAGTTTCAGAGCCGAACTCGGCTTGAACTTGAAATTTCGAGTACTCGCACATCTCTATTTAAAACCCAAACTCCCAAGACTAAATACGTTCTTAAATTGTATAATGCTACCATCTCCAAATGAATTTTTGGCAGTCACTCAATCTTCCTTCCTCTCTCGACCAAAAAGTCCCTTGGGCACTACACATCTTTACTTAAGTGTTCTCAGGGGGTGCCCAACCCTCCCCCCCCCAAAGGCAATAGCACGATTTCCCCCCAAAATTATGCTTGGTCCTTTACTAACCCCCCCCCCCCCGGAGGATGGAGTCATTGCCCATAAAATGTAATGTGTAAATTTATGTTAAATAGGGTTATTTATAAATGCACCCTTATTTGTATCCTGCTTACTGAATAAAATAAACCTCAAAAACAGAACTCAAATTGCTAAATTTGCTATTATTTAGTTTTTTTTTTGTATTGGTTACATAAATTTGTAATTATAATTGCATACACATCAACAGTAATAGCAATTATTTTTTACATTTTTTACAAGTCAACATTTTTACTGTTGCTAAATATAGGCTATTCTATAAATAGGCTAAGATGAATGGTATATAATTATCTGTTTACAGGATGTGTAAATAAATATGTTAACTAATTAGGCCTATAACTACTCTTGTTACAGGACTTATTTTTAATAGATTTGTTAGTAATGACTATAATCTTTTTGTAGAGATGTGAGAGTACAGGTTTTTTAAGTCGAGTAAATGGCAAAAGATTTGAATCTCGAGTTCGAGTTGAGTACACAAATAAAAAAAAACACATAGGTCGAGTTGGATTGGATCAAAACAGTGTATAGGGTTCCATTTATAAATTTTGTTATTAAAATATATTTTTCTAGTCAATATGACCTGAGAATAACAATAGTAAGTAAAATAAATGGATTTCTGCTTCATTGGAAAAAGATAAGTACATTTATCTGAAAATAAATCATACCAAAGTAATTGCATAACATTTAGCCATGAAGATAAAATACTTTAAAATCTTTTGTTATTAAGGTTGTTATAGCCTATATGGTATTAACTACCAGTTTCATTAAAAAATAATCTCAGTTTTTTATTTTATTTCCTCCTTTTTATTTTTCCTATGTTTTGTATATTATGTTTAGGCCTAGGCTACATCTTTCTCCGAATGGAGGAAATAAAATTACATTTAGGCCTGTAAGTTAAAATAAACATTATTTTAATTTTAATATTTAAAAGGCCTATTAAATGGTAAAAACATTAGCCTATTTACTTACTACACAAAATGTATTTACTAACATATCTTAGCATTAATTTTAACAATAACAGTCCTAATAAGAACAATCAGTTAGTAACAACATGAAGATATGTTTGAAAGTGCCTGGTAAATCAATTGATGAAATTGAAGCACTGTCTTAAATAGAGTTTTCAAATATTACAAATTATTTAAAAAATCATTAATTGGATAATCGAACGAAGTGAAGTTTATCCTTGTACCAAGAATCAAGAATCAAGAATTTTTATTTGTCATGTAACTATACAAGTAGCATTGACAACGGTCTGTTGTTACAAATAAAAAAGGTAAAAATACAGGATAAACTAACACAAAAGAAAAAGAAAACAGCTAACAACTAAACAATACTTTTGTCAGTTAAAAGCTCCTGGACACTGCAGTACTGTTTAGATATTAAAAATGATTTTAATTTGCCTCTGAACCTTCCCACATTTGACTCCAATTTAATAACTAAGGGTAACGCGTTAAAAAGTTTTATTATGGCGAAGCATGACTGTTTCTCAAAAAAAGTGGTGTTGTGGTAAGGTGTGGATAATGTAGTTGATGCATGCCTGAGATTATAATGACTGGTCTTAAGAAAATGAAACAGGTGTTTGTTTTTTATGTAAAAAGAAAGACTTTCATAAATGTCAGTCTACACAACTTTACTGCTTGGACTGGTAAGAGAATCAACTCAACTGGCGTGTCTGTGACCAAAATAACTCGAGAACGCCTCCATGGTTAAACTTAAAATTTTCCAGATAAACTTAACAGGTCAAAATCTCGGTCGAGTTCATTATTCAGATAATTTCTTTCAGTATTAATAAAATTATCTTAAAACAAAATTTATTTTTTCTCCATAAGAATACCATTGGAAGCCATTTTAGTGGTACTTGAATCATTAAAATTTAGCCGACGTCTATGTTTCAACAACAGAGTAACAATAGTTAGTTTACTAGAGTATACTTTGTTATACTGGATAACAAAAGGTTTTTTACCAATAAAAAAAACAAAGAAGAGAGATAAATCGAAGTATATTTTTAAGTTGTGAGCATATTTATTATTTTAAAAAAATATTAAGTGTACGTTTAAAAAAAATATCCATACAGTTAATATTCCCTTAGTATGCCTACTCTGTGTAAATATCGTCAGTCGTCGGAGGCGACGATTGTAACAGTGGCAGACGACGTGTGTGGCAGTGGCAGATGGAAAAACTCAAAATAACTTTTCAAAATAGATGACTGTAGATACTAAGATATTAACTTAACTTATAAAATAGTTTGTTTTATTACATTGTCTTAGACAATTGGTAATATTGTGATTGTCATGTGTAAAAAGTACAAAGCCTCAATTTGTCTAGAAAGCTTTCATCAAGTTAGTCACAGTAAGCGACCAACCTTAAAATTAATTTTGTACGATAATTATTTGCTAGGTTATATTTTCACTAAATTAATAATACAAATTGTCGACATTACCTAAAATACATTACCAATAATGTTATAGGTAACCACAATAAAAGCTGTAGACTATTCTAACCAAACAGCCTTTTTCGGAAGGTTGAATGATTTGATATAGCCTAGGGTTGGATTACAGTAAGAGTAAGCCGACCGACATTAAACTGGTAATACAACTGTTGTAAATACTTTAAACATATTACCAGGAATGTTGTAGCGAACCAAAACAAAAGCTTTAAACTATTCTAACCAAACTAAGACTTTTATACAGGTTATCTGAAATTATTTGTCATATCCTAGGTTTGGATTATAGTGAGCTGTTTTCATCATAAACATGGACCTATGGCTATCAAATGTAGGCCTATCTATACACTTAGGCTACTTGCCATTTTATAAGTATCATGTTCGGTCTTGAACCAACCCATGTTTATAGCATTTAATTTCATGATAGGCTATATAGGCTATTGAAACAATATATTGAAATCTCATTTTGTAAAATACAACTGTTGTAAAATACTTTAAACACATTACCAGGAATGTTGTAGCGAACCAAAACAAAAGCTTTAAACTATTCTAACCAAACTAAGCCTTTTTTACAGGTTATCTGAAATGATTCAACATATCCTGGGTTTGGATTATAGTGAGCTGTTTTCATCATAAACTTGGGCCTATGGCTATAAAATGTAGGCCTATACATTTAGAAGACTTGCCATTTTAGAAGTTTCATATACGGTCTTGGACCAACCCATGTTTATAGCATTTAATTTCATGATAGCCTAAGCTATAGAAACAATATATTGAAATCTCATTTTTTCATCTAAATAACTATACCTGACGACTTATTGTTAATCCTTAAGGATATTTTGACTAGGCCTATAGAAATTGTTAACATAAGATCATTTAGGAAACTTACTGTTCTCTTAAAAGTTAAATTAACCACACTGCTAAAGTCACTGCCTAGCCCAAAATACTCTGTTTTTGTTCTAAGATAACGCACCCATGCCAATCCTAACTACAAACCATACCTGAAATCTTCAATTTATTTAAATACCCCCGTCGCAGCAAACCTGCATACTCAGCGAATTTCCAATGGATATATAAATGTCTTAATACTACATAAAGCCACTTACCAAGTTTCATAAAAATATATTCACAAATAAGCGATATATACAATTTTAATTATTCTCCATAAGAATAACATTGGGGCTGAGTACGCAGGTTTGCTGCAACAAGGAACACAAAAAAATTGGTTTTTATGCTAATATCAATATAACTCAACTAGGTGAAGTCGTATACCAGTTTTTATTAATTTATGATCATAATTAAGGGAGACAGAGCATTTAATTATTATCCATAAGAATAACATGGGGCCTGAGTACACAGGTTTGCTGCTACGGGAGAATTATGCAAAAACAATTTTTTGGAGCAAATATCAATAGACCTCAACGAGATGAAGCTGTATACCAAGTTTCGTCAGTATACGTTCATAAATAAGCGAGATAAATTTTTTTTTTTCTCCATAAGAATAACATTAGACAACGTACTGTGTTTAGCACTTTCAATATCTCGGTAACCAATTGACGTAGAGGAATGATCGAAATACCAAATTGTGTGTTTTTTTAAGCTGAATCGAATGGTCAAAACTAAAATTTGACTTTTTCAAAAATTATGTGTAAAAAATTCAAAAAACCCATTTTTGGGGTACAAAACCCCCCCAAAATTCCCCTTCGGATAGGTCGATCTGTCTGGTTTTCGAACTTAAAGTCATAAATGCTGCTTTACATGTTTATACCAAATTTCGTCAAAATCGGATAATTTTTACGAGAGTTATCGTGCTCACGGACACACACACACACACATATATATATATATATATATATATATACAGTATCGAACGAATGGTGTTTTTGGGGTCTGGGGACCTCAAAGCGAAAAGTTATCATGGTCCCAGGCTTAGGTCTTACCATGCCGACTACGGTAATAGCTTCTTCCCTATAGGGGAAATTCGCTAAAAATAAATAAATTTACGGATTTATACAACATTTCCTTTGATAAAACCAAGTGATAAATGTATGAATGTTTTTCTACGGATAAATGTTAAGTCGGTGACTGGATACGAACCTACGACCTTTTGCTCTAAGAGCCAGTGCGATACCCACTCAGCTACCGCGGTAAAGGGGAGAAGTGACTAAAACTATACCTATATAGACATAAAACCCGGATTCTGGCGGCAGTTAAATTATAACGGAATGTATTCTGATGATGTTACTCAAATCAGATATTGAATTTGGTATGAGACTCGATTTAAGTTTGATCATGTGTTTCGATTATCCTTATACGCAAGGAATGAGCGTACACCTAGTTAAACTTAAACGAGGCCGAAACAAATCACTTGTCATTAAAAACAGCTCAATGCCAAAGGGCAGTTGAGCTAAAAATTAATGGAATGACTCAATTTAAATTATCATGGAACAAAATACCCCCGTTGCAGCAAACCTGCATGCTCAGCGAATTTCAAAAGGTACTTCACTAAGTCATGAAGCCACTTACCAACTTTAATCAAAGCATATTAATAAATAAGGTATATATGACATTTTATTTATTCCCCATAAGAAAAACATTAGGACTGAGTATGCAGGTTTGCTGCATTAAGCACCACAAAATCTGGTTTTTATGCAAATACCAATGGATCACCTCCAGATGAAGTGACATACCAAGTTTTACCAATTTATGTTCATAAACAAGCAAGATATCACATGTTTATTATTCTCCATAAGAATAACATTATAGCTGCTGAGTACGCAGATTTGCTGCCATGGGGACCACAACAAATGAGTTTTGTATGCAAATAGCATTAAAACTCAACCACATAAAGCTACATACCAAGTTTCATTAATATATGTTCATTAATAAGTGAGATATACAATTTTACTTATTCTCCATAACATTAACATTGGACAACGTACTGTGTTTAGCACTCTCAATATCTCGGTAACCAATTGATGTCGAGCGATGATCAAAATACCAAATTTTTTTTAAACTGAATTTAATGGTGTAAACCAAAATTTGGGTTTAAAAATAAATACATGTAAAAAGTTAAAAAAAAAACCACTTTTGGGGTACAAAACTCTCCTTAAAGTAGAGCGACCTGTCTGGTTCTCGAACTCATGAAAATAGATGCTGCCTTACACGTTTATAATAAAGTTCATCAAGATCGGACCATTTTTACGAAAGTTATCGTGCCTAAGGACACACACACACACACACACACACACACACCTTCGCTACACCCACCAGCTGATAGGGCTTCCCACGGCAGAGATCGTTAATGTTGTCGTTAGTGTTAGCTGTAATAATATTCCTACTGATATTTCTGTTTTTGGTATATATCGTAATTGTAAATTTTCATTTAAAGAATTTAAGCCTGATTTTGAAAAAATATTGAGGAAATCTAATGACCCATTAATTATTTTAGGGGATATGAATGTGTGTTTATTGCGAGATAAAGGCTCAGCGAATGAATATTTAAATTTAATTTCTTCTTATGGGTTTGAAAGTCTAATAAATGAGCCTACTAGAATATTTAATAATTCTGAGTCGTGTATAGATCATGCTTTAGTAAGGAATTCAAAAAGCTTTAAATGGCATAGTAATGTTATTAGTTTGGGCATTACTGATCACTATGCCATTGAATTATTAATTACAGGTATAAAATATTCTTCGAGCAGGCCACAATATTGTAAAGTAGTTGACAAAGATAAACTGAAGAGGCAACTGAAGTCAGCAAATTGGAATTCTGTATTACAAACTCAAGATGTAAATGATTGTATTTCAGTGTTTTATCAAATATACAATGATTGTTATAATGCATCCTGTTTTCTTAAGAAGGTTAATTCAAGAAATAAAAAAAGGCATGAATGGATTTCTGATGGTTTAGTAGCTTTAATTAATCGTAAGAACACCCTATATCAAAGGTATTGTAAAAACAAAAATTCTGTTTTATTGAAAAATAATTATATTAGTATGTCAAAAAGTATAAAACGGAGAATACGGAGGGAGAAGCTTATGTATTATTCATCAATGGTAGATAGATGCAATGGCGACTCTCGAAGCTATTGGAATGTGATTAAGAAAATTATAAAACATAGAAATAAGGGTATCAGTAGTGTTAAGGTAAATAATAAGGTATTAAATATTTCGGGAAATGAGGAAATTGTGGCCAATGAGTTTAACACTTATTTTGCAAATGCTGTTTCGTCTCTTAGATTTGATGCATTTGGGTGTGACCTTTTTCTGGAGGATCTAAATACTTATGACGTGTTTTTGGACACATTTAATTTGTCTCACACAAAAGTAATTAATGTAATAAAAATAATGAAAAATAAGGCAAGTTGTGGTGTTGATGGAATAAGTATTCTGACCATTAAAGATAATATTGATGTTTTTTCTCCTTTGTTGTATGACATATTTAATAAATCATTGGATCAGGGTCTCATGCCAGTTGAGTTTAAAACAGCTGCTGTGGTCCCGGTGTACAAGTCAGGGGATGAATCCGCAGTCTCATCAAACCGCCCAATCTCTGTTTTGAGCACACAATCGCTAAGATTTTTGAGGCACTTATTAAAAGTGAGTTACTTAATTATTTTGACAGTAGGCAGTTGTTTTCAAAAAATCAATTTGGGTTTCTACCAGGCAGGGGTACAGATCAAGCTGTGGAAAAGCATATTACTAGTATTACCAATTCTGTAGAGAGTCATAAATACACATTATCAATTTATTTAGATTTTCAGAAGGCTTTTGACATAATAGATATAAATATACTTGTTCAAAAATTCAAGATGTATGGTATAGGTGGTCTGGCTTTGTTGTGGTTGGAGTCTTTTTGTAGGAACAGAAGACAAATTGTAAAAATAAATAACCATTGCAGTGAAGTGCTAAGTTTAAATTATGGGACAGCTCAAGGAGGGGTGTTGGGGCCAATAATTTTTCTCATTTTTATAAATGACATGTTGAAACTGAAACTTAACTCCTCTGTTTTTGCCTATGCAGATGATACTGTTCTTGTGTGTGGGGCTTACAACAGACGGTCATTATTATTAAAAGTCAATGATGACCTGCAAAAAATCTCTCGTTGGTTGATAAATAATAAATTGCTTGTAAATGTAAATAAGTCTAAGTGTATTGCATTTTTTGATCATGACAAAACAAAAGAATATTTACAAAACATGTTTAATCTGCGTTGCCATAAGCATCAATGTCTATATTGTTGTGAATGTTCTAGTATAGAAATAGTTGAAAATGTTAAATATTTGGGTTTATATGTTGATCAGTATTTAAAATGGAATATGCATGTAAACCAATTAGCAAAAAAATTGAGAAAGATAAACTATGCAATGTATCATTTAAAAAATTTTCTTAGAAGTGACCAATTGAAACAAGTATATGTGTCTTGGTTTGAGAGTGCCATGAGGTATGGGATATTGCATTTTGGCGGTACATATAACACTCTTCTAAAACCTATTGTAATGAACCAAAGGCATGCATTGCGCAATATGTATAATGTAAAATATAATGAAAGCATGAGTCACCTTTTTACAGAACACAATATTTTAACTTTCACACAGTTGTATGAATACACCTCAATTATGCATGTCCTTAAGAATTTGTTTTTATTCAAAGTAAAACAGTCAAACAGAAGTACCAGATCTAGCCAATACGTTATGCTTGAAGTGCCATTTTTTACCAAGGAATTAAGTAGACGTAAATTTTGTTATCGTGGTCCAAACCTGTTTAATGACTTTGTGAGGTTTTTTGGTAATGAAGTGATGTATGAGAAAAAGCATAAAGTTAAAATTAAAGTTACCCATTTTGTTAGAAATATTGTTTGAAACATGTGTCACATTTTTTATCTTTTTGTAATGCTGATTAATTGTCTTCCTTCTGAAGGTATTTGTATGTATTATTGTATTTATATAATTTATTTGCATGTCCTTGCATGTTTAATATCTGTTTTGGTACTGCACTTTTATTGAATGTTACCTTTTTCTACTGTTTGATGATGCCTCGCATAATCACGCGTTATTCTATTTATAGTCTATTTATCTACTGTTATTGCATGTCAATTAAAATTGCTTGTTGCTGCTTTATTATTATACATTTAAGTGTACTGCTTGTTGTTGCCTTGTTAAATCGCTCGTTTTTCATTCATAGTCTATTTATAGTTATTTATTTTGCATGTTTAATATCTGTTATTTATTACTGCATTGTTATTTTTGCAATTGTGTTTCTCCACTGTTTGTTGATACTTTGTAATCTGGTTTTGTATCTACAAGAAGCATGAAGAAAAAGAAATGGACAATGAATGAGTGTTGAAGAATTGTGAATATATAGTCAACTTACTCCCGCACGTGCCCTATGAGGTGCATTGGGAGGTTAAATTGTATGTATTTCTGTATATTTTGGAAATAAAGAGCTTTGAACTTGAACTTGAACACACACACACACACACACATACGCACGCATAAGCTGTTATTAGATCCGAGTAATAATCCAGCCATATTAGATCCGGCAGAAGGAGTCGATATTCGGCCTTACAAATCATCACTCTTACTTAGTATATCATACCAAGCAACAATATCACATTCTGAGTAGTGTAATTTAAAGTTTAGTCGTATGTATTTTACGTTCACTGTTAGATCCGGTATGTAAGTCGTTATTAGATCCAATGATGGGTGTGTAAGTCATTGTTAGATCCGATGGTCAGTGTATGTCGTTATTAGATCTGATGATGTATAAAGCTGTTATTAGATCCGATGATCGGTGTATATCATTATTAGATCCCAATATGAGGGAAAGGGGCTGTAGATGGATTTATGCAATAATTTCAAATCTCATGCTCAAATCAGATAAATGTATTTTTTGAATATTTTAATAAAATACTATCTATTTTTTATTTATTTGGACTTGACCTATCGCTTCGTTGTGTAGTTTTAAACACTAGAAGCGATAGGTAAAGTCCAAATAAATAAAAAATAAATTCAAATCCATCGCTATTATGAGTTTCAAAAATACAATACTATCGTAACGAGAGTAAAAGATTAAAAAATAAACGGAATCAGGAAACTGACACATACCTTCTCCCTTTTAGCCAAACTTTAATGAATAAATTACCTTTTGTTTACTAAATATAGAATACAAAGCACGGTCGAATGTACAGAAATTTTGTAAACAAGTTGTTTTTAAAAACATCCACCAAATCCCTCTTTTGGAGACACTCCAGAATCCATTGTTACACACGTGGTTTTAAGAGGGGAAATGCCCCCTATTCCCCCCAGGGTTATTAAGGGGTAACATATTTCGAATTTCCTTTGTTGGTCAATGCTACCTTGACTAGCATATCAAGTTTGGACGAAATTGGTTGGTAAATAATAAAGAAATAGTAATTTTTGTATTACCCATAAGAATAACATTGGACAACGTACTGCGTTTACCGCAAAATGAAAATTTAAATTTTCTCCGCAACTAGTAATCGTAGAATAGTAATTCAAAATACTAAATGTTTTAGTTTTTTAAGCTCTATTTAGTGGGGAATAGTAATATTTTTTATATTTATGTTTTTTTATGAAAAATTAAAAACTGAATTTTTGATATTATAAGTCTTGTAATTTCTGAACCCGAATGTTTACAGAAGTGCTGGTGGTGTCATTTTGTTGGAAAACTAAAGTTCTACAAACGACTAAAATTTAATCAAAATCGTTAGCGCCGTTTTTGAGAAATATTAATTATTCATGTTTCTGGCGGTTTTTGGGGGATAACTACCCTTAAAAATCAAAAATTCCAAAAAATGTAAAAATACCTGGATATATCGTGGATTAGTATCTACATACCAAAATTCATAAAAATCGGACCATCGGTTAGGGCTCTAACTTTGTACGCATCCATACAGACAGACAGACAGACACACAGACATCACGTAAAGATCACTTTTATGGGTTCAGGGAGCACTAAAACGAATGTTTCCACTATCAACTCAAATTCGAAAATTTTGTTGAAAACAATACTTTCTCCATATACTATGTATAAGGGGGAGAAAGTAAAAGGCTAGATAAGGGATTGAGGGTATTGAAGGTTTCAGAGTCACGTATGAATTTCATGTTGCCTCATGTTATTAGTATTAGTTAAATATTTCCTCACTTTGCAAAAAACAGACTTTTATAAATATAAAGTGAGCCGTAAAACATAATTGTCTGTCTGCATGATAAAATATGGTAAGTAAATATAGCCATTGTAAAAAATATGAATTAAACAAGAAACGGTGTACATGACTGCCTGTGCAATAAAATCACAATGTGGTCCAAATAAGTCTTTTCCGTAATTTGAAAATATGTTGTTACAGTCCATAGACTACTCCAACATACCAACTCATACCTCAGGTGCGGCTTTATTTACCCCAATCATATTGGACAATGCTCAAAGCCTGAAAACCACAACCTTAGACTTGTCAGTGTGGATTAATTCAAACTTATAACCAGATTTATTCGAGGAGATCCATTTTGAACATAATTAAACAAGGATAATTAATTATGCACAGTGTTCAGCTTGGCCGGTGAAAAGCATGTAACAACAATGCAGTGACCGACCAAGCTAAACACGACGCACTATACAAGTTATATCAAGTAATTATACCAGACCAAATAAAATTAATCGAGTCTATATAAATCTGAGTAACTGGAAAAGGGCAGAGTGTAGGTAAGCCACCTCTTTAAAAGATGTAAACAAGTTTATCAAGATTGATCAACTTTAAAGTAAAGTACCTTATGAAGTTTGATCAGCTGTCAATAAAGTCAAACTTATCTAGTGTGAATGTAGGTTTTATGCAATCATACCTTATTGAGTAATTTCAAAACAGTAAATGTTATTAATACCGTCAGTTCAACAAAAAGAAAAATTGTTTAATTAAAGCCTCAATCATTGGCAATTGTATTCCTTTTATAGACCTAGTAATCCATGTGCAAGACCCTAAGGCAAACGATCAAAAGGCCTACTTGACAGTTATGGGCACACTTGACTACACTTGATAATTATGGACGCATATGACCAGATGCGATCAACAAATTTGATCAGGGGTAATATTATTATTTATGTCTCAACGCATTCTCAGAGGATTTGAGTACTACAATGACATCTCTCTTAAAAGGCAAAATATCTTTAGGAAATTTATTTCATATAACATAAATACTGAATGTTAAACATATTACTTGTTATTGCTTTATGACCAAGTTTCGTTAGTCCCACACAACAGATGATGGTATTAAATACGTACCAGATATGTATCATTGCAACATAGATTATGTATCAGGTACGTATTGTTACATATTATCAAGGTATCTTCAACGTATATAAAAAGTAAAAAGTCCTACTTCCTCTCATATTATAGTTATGTATTTAAAACATAAAAAAATAATGTACATGATATGTTGTAAAATAATGTTCCACCAACATTGCACAGTTAAATTTTGTAAATATCACAAAATAATGCATATAACCAACTTGAATAAACAGTTATTCACATTATCTGCCCCTTTTGGATTTTTGGGAAATACTGATTTTGGAATTAAGGACAGAGGACTTGATAAAATAGGAATGGGAAATCTAGTAGTTAAATACCTTTACCCTAAATTATTTTTAGCTACAAATTAATTGATGTCCATTGAAGAGGTAGTAAGTCCTTTATTCTTAAAACATTAATGATTAAAAATATGAAATAAAACATCTGTGTTGTACTTTCATTCATTGCTACTAAATTTATTATTTAAGAGAAAGAATAGCCTATTAAATTCATCAAATCTAACTAAATATAGTCTTAACAATCCTTTTACTATTTTCCCTTTTTTATGAAGGTGACATTAAGGGACAACAAATTTATGTATATATGAGTCTGTGATAGATATATCCATTTCAGCTCAAGTTAAACGGTTTAATACTCAGTTTTATATTCGTACAAATTCTAAAATATAATTAGATTTGTCTTCTTAACATTAACCCACAACAAATGAATAGCAATCAAATGAAAATATACACAATATTTATAATATTTAATCATAAAGTGTTTTAGTTCAGTTTTAATGCAGTCTAACTACAAAATAATTTTCAATTAGCTAACTAGAAATTATTTTATTTTACTAATTTGTGTGTACAATTTGTTTATTGTTAAGTAAATTGGGAAAATAAAAATTACTTAATCTTAAAAATTGTTTGTATTACAAATAATTACAAAAATTTTAAACTAAGGTCTCTAACATATTCCTAGTTAAATGGTCAGAAGGCTTGGTCAGGTACTACTGCGATTGGTCATCAGGCACTGTGATCTTTCACTTTATTGGCTGCTTCCTGGAAAACACAAGAAAACAAAATTACTGGTGGTTTTAGAAGCTGCCACCATACTTTTCTGAACCATACAATTTACTGGTGTCATCGTGGGGAGTTCAGAAAATTGCTATCAATAACCAGCTTCAAAACTCAGCAACTGTTCAACCCTACCACTTTGTGGACACGTATTGGTTAACTCACCCATTGGACAGCTTAAAAATAATTTTCAACTTGTTGGGTTTGCAAATCTATTTTATTCAATCAAATTAAATTGAAATGTCAGATTTTTATATTGACTGTGTTGTTGTAAACTTTGGGTAAAAATTACTGCACAGGAGCGTTTGAAACAGTGGTATAGATTTTTTGAATAAGTTTTACAATGTGCCCAAAACATTAGATTAATTTTTAATTTAACGTGGGATGATCATATTACCGGTACCAAGTATTATAATACTATACACTTTAAGTTGAAAGAAACAAGAAAATACCAATTTTAATGTTGTTATTCAGCATTTTTACAGATAAAAAACCCAAATATTTTGCATAAAAATTTACTTTCACTATAAATATAAGCATGACAAGTACCCGTCATGGTGCAATGATGTTAAATATTCATGCTTTTATATTATAATCAATCATTTGTTGTCACAGCATCAAGATTACATAATTCTTTACCAAACGATTTCTGTAGAGAGGTCAGTCAAGCTCGTTTTGGGGTAACGTTGAAGAGGTTACTTTCGGTTGACTTATGGGGGTATAAGCTACTAAATCTGTCACTTCTTGTTAAGTAATTTTATATCATAAAGCCAATAAAATTATGTACTTCAATTTAATAACTGAACATATGAAACCGAAACCAAAATTAGCCTACGTTAGCCTATGTAACCTAAATTATACCTGCAAAAACTCTTTTGCAAATACAAATTTACTTGATCTGTCTACTCTGTTTATTGTTCATAAAAAACCCCAGATTTTTATTGTTGCACGATATCAAGTGGTATCAAATTAGCCTACGTTATCAGCACAATTTTTTAATTATTGATAGCCTGTATATATACAAGTTTTTAAAACAAATATTTGTTGTTTTATTTCTTTCAGTTGACAGCAAAATGTTGTTCTTTTTTCTTTACTTCCCACGTATTCAAACAAACTGACCACGTTAGTATAACTGTACCTAACCCTCCCTCTAGGTAACCTGATCTCTGCCACTTTTTATTTGAGGGGTATGCCCTCAAACAACATAAACCCATGGTATTTCCACGATCAGGCAGTAGATTTTAGTTGATACAAATAAATTAATCGAGTTTGTTTATGATTATTATCATCTCTTCGGTTATAATATCAAATTACATATTTAATCAGTTTTATTTCGGGAAGTGTACCCAATTTTTGTATTATCAGTTTTTAACGTTGATAAAAATTGTGTAAATTAAATTACATTATTCATTTATTATTAAGATGCCAGTCTTCGAGACATATGTGGTAGAGGGCACTTGTCAGTCCCAACTTTGAGTAGGCCTAAATAAATAAAGCTCATTATTATTATTGTGGGGGGGGGGTCTTTTCTAAATAAGAGGTTTAGGTGGCTTAGGGTGTTCAAATTTGGTATTTTTTATACTAAAGGTATAAAAAACAAAATCCTTCCAACCATTCCAACTTTGTAATAAACTGATCTCTGCCGTGTATGCTATTCTATCTTTGGGGCACGCCCTCAGACCCCCAACGTTTTTGCGATTATGTCCGCATATAGATTCATAAGTTATAGTTAAATTGTGTTTGTTTATGATTGCTATTGATTAGGTTTCAATACCAAATAGATATTAGGTTTCAATATATATTCGGTTAGGATTTTGAATTGGTTCAGTTCTCTGTATCAGTTTTTTATGTCGTACCGCGAATGGAAGTGTACCCAATCTATTTCATGTATGAAACCCAGGAGCCATGGGCTTGGGGGACCAAAATTAAAATACTACTAACAGGGAGGGTAAATAAATTACTTATGTGATAGGGCCTAGGCTCAGTTTAGCTTTAGTTTAAGTCAACAGGCCTGAGCTGTAGTAAAATAGGTAAGCTTACTGTAATAGACCCTATTTGAATTATCAAACCAAACTAAAAGGCGGCCAACTTAACTAGGTTTTGAAGAGGTTACCTTGTTTATAAAATTAATACATGAACAAGCAAAGTTATCTTCTAGATCTGGTAAATGGTATTTTTGACAAAGAAAACGCCAATAACAGTCATTCTGAACATGGAAAAGAGAATTAACCTCACAAGTTGCTGCTCTTATAACTTTACAAGAGCTGACAACTGTGTATAAACGCAGTAGATTGACAATTCAGTCAACTAAGTTAGTAAGTTAATTAAAATTAAAACAATTGTCATGCATTGAGAAAAGTAATAATGCCCTGTAGCCTTTTACAAAATGTTAAATTAATTTTATAAAAGTGAACTTACCTCATTAACTATTTCAACATTTTTCATTTTACATTTCGACCAGTGAACACAAAACGTTGCTCTTCTGCTAAATGAATGATAGCAATAATCACATATCATCACTACTAACAACTTAATATTCTACTGAAAATAATACAAAAATATTCATCTCTAGTGCTGTAGTGCAGTTGAGCCGGCAACTCTACTCAGCTTGACGACACGAGAGCCAAGAATTCGACTTCTTACGATGCCGTTATTAGATCCGACATATGGTTACACACCTACAATATTAGATCCGATGACGCTACGATACACACCGAATTGCGACCGCAGCACAACGTGGTGGCCACTTCCGGAACCTCATACACACGCACTATATGTCTGAAACCGGCTATATTAGATCCTGCTCAAATCGGGTAAATTCGACTATTTCCGTGATGGCCGGAACGCCAGAAACTCAAAAAAGAACTTTGGCGCTATTAGATCCAGCAGGGTGGATCTAATAGCGCCATCGGATCTAATAGTGTGGGTGTGTAACCATATGTCGGATCAAATAACGGCTTATTCGCAAGAACACACACACACACACACACACACACACACACACATATGAATTTAAATTGAGAAACCATAATACCTAAACGCTTTATGAAACAAAACAAAAGCCTACATCAAGAGTTGTTCAAGACAAACCGTTGACATACAGGTTTGCCAACTCACAAATATTTAGCAATGTACAAAATCATGACAAAATCTGGGAACATTTTACAATGAACTGATGAGTTTTTGTTTACTGCTATAAATTTGAATTACTTGAAATAAGAAGTGTAAATTATTATCCCTTAATTTTTAAAGATTTTTAGGGGGGAAAATGCCCCCCTGCCGATTATGCCCCTGTTTCCAGGAACTATTTAAAACATATCCTTCGATTGATTTAAACATATCCTTCGATTGATTTAAACATATCCTTCGATTGATTGCAATGCGTTAGTGAAATTTAATACTGGCAAGTTACTTCTGACTTCTGACTAGCTTTTACTTTTTACTTTTGAATGTGTATGTAAAATGTCTCAAATTGAAACAAAAAACGTGAGTGGCTACTACACAACATATTTATGCAGGGAATTACACATATAAGATACAGGGAAATGCAAAAATGATGTTGGGAAATACGATCAACTAAAGTTGTCATGCGTGAAACAATTCAGACAGCCGCCTGCAGAACGAATATTACTCGTGGATGCACGAAGATGTTGATCAAAGAGACGTAAACCTAGATCAGACATTGGTATTCACATAAAATAAATTCTAAATGCAGTTTCGTTAACTAAATAAAAGTTATTTGTACAATTTTCTACAAATTTAATTTAAAAGAAGTTATTTTAAAAATTCCCCCCCAAAAATCAAATTTCCCCGCTAAAATAAAAAAATCCCCCCCAAAATAAAATTGTATAGCGCAAACCGCACTATCATCCCCCCCTGTGGGCACCCCTGTGTGTTCTAAATTATCATCATTAGTCATTAGTAATATACATTTTGAAAATGTGCCATTTATTTATTTGTATCCTTACTACTTTTTAGTAAATTTAACCACTCTTCTTGAACGTAAACAAATAAAGCAAATAACATAATTAAACACATATTTTACAGCTTGATATCCTTTTTTTACTGTGCCCATCCACATAAACTACAGATCTGTGCGTGGATAATATCCAGAGCAAGGGGTGAGCTGTTACAGTAAGAGATGACCAGTACTGATAAAATTTACTTGTCACTGTTAAGGAATGCACCAAAACTCACACAACGGGCAGTTTATGTGGTCGAT
The DNA here is from genome assembly GCA_963675035.1 of Allygus modestus. Taxonomy (NCBI): domain Eukaryota; kingdom Metazoa; phylum Arthropoda; class Insecta; order Hemiptera; family Cicadellidae; genus Allygus; species Allygus modestus. The sequence continues at coordinate 126,938,748 of OY776112.1, read as the reverse complement.
ACTCGCTACCAGATGCATCCTGGGCAGGCTGGCGAGCCGAGCGAGCAGTTGTTGTGTCTTGTCACATCGCAGGGACTCCGCGTCGATGTTGTGAACCACGAGAAACACTCGCGGCATCCAGCGACGGCCCTCTATCCAATCAATGACGGCGTGAGGCGATGGCAGTGTGTGCTTCAGTCCCAATAGGTCCCTGGCTAGCGTGTCTACAATCTGCGGAGAAACAAAAGTACTTTGTAATTCTTCTGTGATTTTTTCAGAAGGATTAGGAAACAGCAGAGCAAATCCTTATATATAATATGTAAAGACGTATTTTGTCAACGCAACTCCTCCCTTGTTTCATGACCAATTTTAATGTTTAATTTTCGATGTTTTTATTCTCAAAGGCACGGGTAGCCCTTAAAGTTAGTTTTTTCTCCATAACAATACTGCCCAATACTGTCCATCACATTTTACAATCCCACATGTATACTTACCGTCTTGTATGAAAGTTCAGTGTGGTCTTAAAGAAAAAGTTGAGTGTATGATTAAATAATTAGTCTAATATTGTTAAATTATTAATATACAGAGTGAATTTTAAATGAGCCCCCCAAATTTTTCTACATTTCTTAAGATATTGACTCCAGACCACCCTGGATCATTGTTGACCCACTTATACTTCATTTTGACTTAGTAAGTTTTTTTGGCCGCCATCTTGGATCCGCCATATTGGATTAAACTATTTATTTTTAAATGTAAAGGTGGGTTTGTGACCCCTCATATAGAAGTACTTTTTCACGGTGAAAACAATGCCGCAATCACTTTTTGAAAATCATTATTCGTTCTCAAGATATTGGCGAATTAAAAAATTGAATCTTGAAGAGAATCCCAACCTTAAACCATGCCCAAATTCTTATTATTACATAAAATAATGACCATAAACTACTACTAATCATTGCTGAGTGGCATTTGCTTTATTTTGACAAATTGAAAATTTTCGGCCGCCATCTTGGATCCGCCCAACGCTGAAATCAATGCCGCAATCCATTTTAAAATATCACCTTTTGTTTTATTGATATGGAAAGATTTCTGTTAAACATTTTAAAAAGTGACAATATCATGAGAATGAATGGTGATATTTGATAACGGATTGTGGCATTGATTTCAGCGTGGAAAAGCAGTAGGAATGATGGGTCACAATAACGACCCATCTACCCAAAACGACATGTGGAGACACAGAAGTACTTTGTAATTCTTCTGTGATTTTTCAGAAGGATTAGGAAACAGCAGAGCAAATCCTTATATATAATATGTGAAGACGCAACTCCTCCCTTATTTCATGACCAATTTTAATGTTTAATTTTTGATACCTTTACATTTGAAAAAAATTATCTTATTCCAAAATGGCGGCCAAAAATTTAAAATTGTAAAAAATGAAGCGAATAACACTCACAATGATTGGTAGTAGTTCATGGTCATTATTTGATGTAATGATAAGAATATGGGCATGTTTTAAGGTTGGGAACTTTAAAACTTTCTTCAAAATTCATTTTCTTAATTCGCCAATATCTTGAGAACGAATAATGATTTTCAAAAACGGATTGCGGCATTGTTTTCACAGTAAAACACTGTAACGAGCCAAAATTTGTGGGGGGTATAAATTCGCTACACAGTGAATATAAGCTATCTAACTAGGCCTAGAATTAACTGTTAAGATTACCTGGCATAGCCTTGTAGGTCCTTACCAGTAGGCTTAGGCCTAGCGTAGCCGCCATCCTGTTACTAACATAGCCTAGGCTTCAAAACTCACTTTGGCTATCACTTCACATTTAGTATTGGAGCACCAAAGGGGGTGAAATAATTAACTAGTGGTTCGGCAATAAGGCACTAGTGGACTAAATAACCCCTTGGCTAGGTTAACCTTGGGCATTCACCGGCGACCCGAGGAACACTAGTGTTGAATAGGTTGACGGATACAACTTTACTAAACACTAGTGTAAACTCCAATAAGCGAATTTATCACCCCTAACACGGTTCCATAATACGTAGCACGGTTTCAAGAGTTTTGTGAACATTGAAAACGTATGTTTGTAAACAGCAAACATAACCTCCCCAATTGCAGTTGCAGACAGCCACCTGTGGCATTGTGTTTTAAACGCCACCCAGACAGCTGATCAGCGGTGTCGTTGTTTCCTCCAAACGAACCCAAACCGCTGGAAATTATGATCAGCTGTTTACCCCTTCCCCTGGGAGGGGAAGGAATAGAGGGGGTGGGTGATAAGATAATGGCGAGGAGGGCATTCATTCTCTACGTTTTGTGCGGACAAGTTGATTATTCTCGTGCTCTACGTTTTGTCCGGACTGGTGATTTCAGTAGTGTTTCCTCGGGTAGTGAGTGTGTACTACTGCAAACTGTGATTACAGGTACGACCTGCGTTTCTTATATTTAATTAAGTTCAATAGCAGGACATTTTTTTAGCCAAATTATCAGTGCCGTATCGCACTTGGCATTTATCAGCAGTTTAACCTTGCGCCGTATTGCCTGTTTTAAATTACGTTAACTCCCGATACAGATCACGAGTCTGTACGGGGTGTTTAAAGCATAGAATTGGATCAGGTTACTCTCGATACTTTTAGCTTTTTGAACGATTTGGATCGGTGCTGTTAAAACCGCCAGTTGTGAGCCGACGAGGTGACCATTCTGCTTGGGTGTCACAGGCACGTCACAACAGGTCTGAACAAACCCATTCCTGCAGAATTAGTTGGTTGAACTAGGGTTGATAATTAAAAACCTCAGTGGGGATTGGGAGCTGCAACGCGTGAATACGCTAATTAAGTTAAACTTCCACCTTCTAAATTATTCTCTTTATAAATTTCAACTTGTTTTATTTTAATTGGCATTACTTGCAGGTGTGAGCGATGATGATGGTACAGTATCGTTGTGTTGGCCGGTACTGAGTTCACACCTGACTTTAAGTTATATTTTAATTTATTTTTGTATCAATCTAAATCTGTACCGTAACTAAATTTAATTTTGAAGAACTCTGGACAGACCCAGCCCGCCAGACTTGAGCGAATCCGCTGGCCAGGTCTGATACGGCTTTCTCCCAGCCTAAAGAAAAAATTATTTTGTTTCTTTTTCGAGAGTCGTCACAGTAAAATGGCGCCCGAACAGGGACACAGTGTTTATTGATTTTTCTGATATTAAACGATCAAATTTGAGAAATTTGGTTGTGATATTGCAGCCACTTTATAAACAAGTGTTCTGTGCCTTGTTGAGTCGTGAAACTTGGTAAATTGTTTTATTTTATCAAAGTTTGATTATTTTATAAACCGACCCTCAGCCAAGGGTGGTGTTGTTTGAATTTTTGTGACTGTTTACAGTGAATTGTTTTGCCTCAGGAAAAATTTTAATTTTAAATTTTAATAATGCCTGATACATCGGACATCTTGACGACGGGTGATCAAACCCAGGTCACCGCGCCCGCTGTTGTGACAACGAGTGCTGCGACGTTCGTAGTCACGTCCAGACCGACTGATCTCTTCCAGAGTCAGACGTTTACAATGGCAGGAGCAATTCCCAGGACAAACCTGCCTACTCCTGGGGGTGAAACCTTACGATCCCCCTATGAGGACCCCAGAGTAGGGTGGATCCATGAGTTAAGAAAGGAGGACCTGGTCCAAGAGATGGCAAGATTTGGGCTTGATACTCAAGGAAAAGTTGAGGACTTAAGGAAAAGGTTTTGCCAGTTCTGGAAAGACCCAAGAAGTCAATGGCCTTTCTTAACTAACACCGATGTGATGATGACAACCCAACAGCCACTGTGGGTGACATCTGGCGGCCAGCAAGCTCCTAGCTTTTCTCACGGGGCTTTTAGCGGCAGCCATTGTGAGCCTGTCACTGGTACCTCAGCTGAGCGAGAGAGGAAGGCTCCATCCTTAGCAGATGAGTTGGTCGGAGTTCGCGAGTTGTTGGGACTCTCGCCTGATGCTGATGCAGGGATGGTCCGGAGAACTTTAGCTGAGGTGTTAAAGAACACTCGCAGTCAGGCTGAGACCATGGTTGAAAAACAACAACGAGCGGCTCCCTGGGATCTCTCCAGCACACGAGTGACATTCACTGAGAGATTTGGCAAGCCAGTACCCAATGACGGTCAGGTGAACCCCTTCCCAACGGCCCCTCACACAAACCCTCCAAGTGCGGGGTGGGGACCAATGGACCGGGGTGACCAGTCTTCATTGGGGAACATCCGTCTCGCTCAATCACGCTATCTGGATCATGAAAACCTGCGACAAGGCAAGCGGGTGACCGCTGAGACTTTGCCCCAATCAACGTTTGACGCTAGGTGTCAACAACCGGCGACCCGGATGCCTCATGTGGTCAGCACGTCTAGCTGGAACCCACCGGGTGGGGTCTTGAGCAATCCGATGTGGCCACTTGGACCTAGACAGGTGTCAAACCTACGACCTGGAGAGTGGGTGCCTCGCATGGAGGATTTTCAAAACCCGATGTCTCGAGAGCGTTACCCTGGAAATGCGACTTCGGTTTTTGACCAAGTGCCACTTTCCAGCCGGCTCTATAACAGCGGGTCGGGCCATGAAGTTGCATCAGTATGCAACTTAGTTAGGAAATGGAATTTAAGATTCGATGGGAGAAGAGATCCCGTCTCGTTCCTCGAACGGTTCGAGGAGCTCATAGAGACATACTCTTTAACGGCTGAGGATGTCTTGAGAGCGTTGCCGGAACTCCTGCAAGGGGAGGCTCTTCTGTGGTACCGTAACTTGAAAGGTAATTGGGCAAGTTTCGAGGATTTTAAAGTTGACTTTGAAACTCAGTTCTTCCCACCAGGTTACCGACGTAACCTTGACGAGGAGATTCGAAAGCGGACTCAGGGTGAAAATGAACCATTCCGCAGTTACCTAACCGCTATCTCTACTCTAATCCGGCGTAGCGGTGACTTCTCGCCTCAGCAAAAATTGAATCTGGTTTTTACAAATATGAGACCAGATTATAAGCTCATGGTGCGCCGTAGTGATTTTGCTACGATTCCTGAACTGACACGTCAGGCCGAGGAGTACGAGGCCTACATTCGGGACCGAAATAGCTTCCGTCCCCCCCCTCCTCTGGCACTGGCATTGGTTCCTGAGACCGCTTATGTGCATAAGCGAAGACATGACCGAGTCTTGGACAATGCTGCTGTTGAACCCGTCTTGGGGAAAAACAGCTGGGTGACCAGTCAAGGAGAACCTGTTGCCTTCGTTTCTGCTCAGAGGGAGGAGAATATGGGCAGTAAGGGGCCAGCTGTTCAGCGGGGTGTCCAACCCAGGTCCGATCGATCACATCCTAGGCCACCTACTGGTCCAGTTCATCAACGGCAGCCAGTAAACCCGAGTAGGGGTGATTGGGTCTGTTGGAACTGTGACCGGCGCGGCCATCGTTTCAGGCACTGTCCTGAACCTAAGAGGTTGCGGTGTTATCACTGCAAGAAGGAGGGTGTCGCTACATCCCGGTGTGAATGTCGGGCGGGAAACGGCGGCCGGACTCAGAACCCGGGAGGTCGACTGAGTCTGGGACCGCAACACGACTTACGACCTCCAACGAGTGGATCCGCTGGTTCGACCAGGTAAAGAGTTTTACCGGGGCCGTAGGAGGGGTCCATGGGGGCGACGTAAGACCCTTTGTGGAGGTGGACCTGTTTGGCGAAACCTTCCGGGCTCTTGTCGACACCGGAGCCAGCGTGAACTTGATCGGTTCTCGAGTTGAGAAACTTCTGGCTGAGCAAGGTGTCGAACCTGAGCAAGTTCATGTTGTGATGAGGATGGCTGATGGCTCGAGCCGCGAGGCTGGATTGTTATACCGACTTTCTGGTGAAGTGGGTGGTACAACTCACTCTTGGGAGGCTTATTACATACCAAATCTGTCATATGACTTGATTCTGGGCATGCGGTGCCTAGAGGAGCTGGACCTTGTCCGTATTGATCGAAAGGCGATTTTACCTCTCGCTCAAACTGATCAGGGGGACACCGCAGCCAGTGCCTTGGATTCTCTGACACCTGAGGAAGATTGTGAGCTAGCGAAGTTCTTAGATAAAGAACTGCCAAAATTCGATGCTGTTGAAGGCAAGATTACCCTGATTGAGCACCGGATAAGGCTCAAGGAGAATGTTGTGCCCGTAAAACAGCGATATTATCCTCGTAACCCGGCGATGCAAGCTGTCATAAACCAGGAAGTTGATGATATGCTGCAACAAGGGGTGATCGAACCCTCCACGAGTCCTTGGAGCTCACCGGTGGTGTTAATTAAGAAAACCACGGGGAAGTTCCGGTTTTGCATTGACATGAGATCTTTCAATGATTCGTCAATCAAAGACGCTTATCCCTTGCCGCGAATTAAGAGTATATTGGAAAAACTCAGACAGGCAAAATACATAAAGCAGGGTTTTTTTTTACTTTGTGTGCTGTTTGAGTTTGGCTTGCTTTTGTGTTTTTCTCTCGCTTAACGAGCCAGTTGAGATTGCTTTTGTTGGTTTTGTTTTGGCTCTGTATTTTGCTTTTGCATTTAATTTAATTTTAATAAATTCTAAGCATGTTCAGTAGTTGATGCCAATATATAAAACTGCTGGGAAAATGTTTTGGCATATTTGATTTCAACCCCGAAGTGTTCCGTTTTTTTTTGTTGGTTTTTTTTGTTCCCCGAAGTAGGAAGGGGGTGTAACGAGCCAAAATTTGTGGGGGGTATAAATTCGCTACACAGTGAATATAAGCTATCTAACTAGGCCTAGAATTAACTGTTAAGATTACCTGGCATAGCCTTGTAGGTCCTTACCAGTAGGCTTAGGCCTAGCGTAGCCGCCATCCTGTTACTAACATAGCCTAGGCTTCAAAACTCACTTTGGCTATCACTTCACATTTAGTATTGGAGCACCAAAGGGGGTGAAATAATTAACTAGTGGTTCGGCAATAAGGCACTAGTGGACTAAATAACCCCTTGGCTAGGTTAACCTTGGGCATTCACCGGCGACCCGAGGAACACTAGTGTTGAATAGGTTGACGGATACAACTTTACTAAACACTATTGTAAACTCCAATAAGCGAATTTATCACCCCTAACACGGTTCCATAATACGTAGCACGGTTTCAAGAGTTTTGTGAACATTGAAAACGTATGTTTGTAAACAGCAAACATAACCTCCCCAATTGCAGTTGCAGACAGCCACCTGTGGCGTTGTGTTTTAAACGCCACCCAGACAGCTGATCAGCGGTGTCGTTGTTTCCTCCAAACGAACCCAAACCGCTGGAAATTATGATCAGCTGTTTACCCCTTCCCCTGGGAGGGGAAGGAATAGAGGGGGTGGGTGATAAGATAACGGCGAGGAGGGCATTCGTTCTCTACGTTTTGTGCGGACAAGTCGATTATTCTCGTGCTCTACGTTTTGTCCGGACTGGTGATTTCAGTAGTGTTTCCTCGGGTAGTGAGTGTGTACTACTGCAAACTGTGATTACAGGTACGACCTGCGTTTCTTATATTTAATTAAGTTCAATAGCAGGACATTTTTTTAGCCAAATTATCAGTGCCGTATCGCACTTGGCATTTATCAGCAGTTTAACCTTGCGCCGTATTGCCCGTTTTAAATTACGTTAACTCCCGATACAGATCACGAGTCTGTACGGGGTGTTTAAAGCATAGAATTGGATCAGGTTACTCTCGATACTTTTAGCTTTTTGAACGATTTGGATCGGTGCTGTTAAAACCGCCAGTTGTGAGCCGACGAGGTGACCATTCTGCTTGGGTGTCGCAGGCACGTCACAGCAGGTCTGAACAAACCCATTCCTGCAGAATTAGTTGGTTGAACTAGGGTTGATAATTAAAAACCTCAGTGGGGATTGGGAGCTGCAACGCGTGAATACGCTAATTAAGTTAAACTTCCACCTTCTAAATTATTCTCTTTATAAATTTCAACTTGTTTTATTTTAATTGGCATTACTTGCAGGTGTGAGCGATGATGATGGTACAGTATCGTTGTGTTGGCCGGTACTGAGTTCACACCTGACTTTAAGTTATATTTTAATTTATTTTTTTATCAATCTAAATCTGTACCGTAACTAAATTTAATTTTGAAGAACTCTGGACAGACCCAGCCCGCCAGACTTGAGCGAATCCGCTGGCCAGGCCTGATACGGCTTTCTCCCAGCCTAAAGAAAAAATTATTTTGTTTCTTTTTCGAGAAAGTCGTCACAACACTACTTCTTTATGATGGGTCACAACCCCACCTTTACATTTAAAAATAAATTGTTTAATCCAATATGGCGGAAAAAAATATTAAATAAGTCAAAATGAAGTATAAGTTAGTCAACAATGATCGGGGGTGGTCCGGAGTCAATATCTTAAGAAATTTAGAAAAAAGTAGGGGGGGGGGACTCACAGGGTTGCCACCAAAGTTGCATTTCAAAATTCATGCATAATTCCAGGTTTTCCAGGTACAAACATCAAGATTCCAGGTAAACTCGCGTGGCATTTTTTATGAATGTGCAACACCTATAAGGACTTGCTTGGGTTAGAGTTAGAAGGACTTCTTATGTTTAGAGCTCCATTTCGCAAAAACTACTGGACCTATTAAGCTAAAATGTTGTATGGACGTTGTTTACATATCACATTAACATATACACCTGATAATCTCCAAATCCAACCTTAAGGCTTCACCACCCGGGTCCTTTAAGTTCCAATGAAAATCTTATGGGAGGATATAATTTATAAAATTACCAGCTATAACTTTGTTAATACTGTCAGTTACTAATACAGAAATCATATGGTAAAACGTACACAAAGAGTTGATGGTGCTGGTTAGGTTAATATGTTTAATGTGTTTTAATTTGTTTGCGAGCAAAGCCGCGGGTAACAGCTATTGTCTCATATTTTTTATACTATCCACCAAAAATGAGTATCCCGGTATGTGCTGGGCCAATTATTTTCATTAATGAACTTTATTTTTCTCTCTATACAAAAACATTACAATATTTTAATTGATAGGAGGGGATTATGTCAACAGATTGTACCCAATTACAGTAGAATCAGTGGCGGATCCAGCCAGGGGGCGCGCCCCCACCCCTTGGGCTCAGAAAATGTGTAATTAATGGTAATAGTATTGACTATATATCTTTACTAGACTAAAAACCTTATGGCCCGTCTGATAACAAAAGAGGCGGGATTCTCCACGTAGTTCTGATAGGGGCGAATCTAGGAATTTGTTGAGGGGGGGGTCGCACTTGAGATTTTTTTTCTCACTAAACGAGAACGTCCCGCAGCAACGGGAGGCAGTTGTTAGTACTCGCTAAATTCAATTCAATCATGATGCTAATAAATAAAACACCACATTGTAACAATTATTTCGCAATGAAATGTATAATATTGATGTATTCCACTGATACAATAAATAGTAGGTACATAAATAAACACATTTTATACAACTATTACTTCAAAAAACAAAAGTTTTTTACCAATTTATTTACTTTCACGCACTACTAAAGGCTAAACCAACGCACACAAAACGGCTAAGGTAGAACGAAAAGGTTTCAGAAAAGAAGAAGATTGAGGAAGACTGCAGGGTCGGTGCTGAGGTGTGTACTACTAGGGCAACCAAAGGCAATAGTCCGGTGCTGTGGTGCGTTACCTTAGGGATGCTCGGCCCAAGCCCCTAGGCCGGTGCTGCGGTGTGTTCCCCTAGGGCAGCCAAAGGCAATAGTCTGGTGCTGAGGTGCGTTACCTTAGAAATGCTCGGCCCAAGCTCCTAGGCCGGTGCTGCGGTGTGTGCGCCTAGGGCAGCCAAGGGCAATAGGCGTTAATAGGCTGTGGTGCGTAAATAGGGTTGGGTCCAGGCCCTGTCTGTCGCTGTACTAGTTTTTCTTTTTAATATTTGCAAATACATTATTTGCACCAACACGTCTTACCTACTGGGCAATGCTCTACAAAACGGAGCCCCCCCTATAACGGGTCGCTACGAATAATTTTAACAGTACAATTATCATGGAATGTGTAGGCCAAGATAGTGAACCCCGTTGGTAGGACGGTAAGGAACCAAGTCGCCATATAACGATACGTCCTTTATGTGTGTTAAGTAACTTACTGCATCCAAACATTTGTAAAGTAAACAGTTGCCGATCGATACATAAAATTAGGGAGTCACTGAGCTCTTTAAGTACGACAAACAAAACTTACTATCTGTAAGGTAATGGCACCGGCCACTCGGCCAGGACTGAGCATCCCCTAGGGTAACGCATCTTAGCACCAGACTATTGCCTTTGGCTGCCCTAGGGGAACACACCGTAGCACCGGCCTAGGGGCTTGGGCCAATCATCCCTAAGGTAACGCACCACAGCACCGGACTATTGCCTTTGGTTGCCCTTATGGCACACACCGCAGCACCGATCCTGCAGTCTTCCTCAATCTTCTTCTTTTCTGAAACCTTTGCGTTCTACCTTAGCCATTTTGTGTGCGTTGGTTTAGCCTTTAGTAGTGGGTGAAAGTAAATACATCGGTATACAATTTTTTTTGAGGTAGTAGTTGTATAAAATGTGTATATTTATGTACCTACTGTTTATTGTATCAGTGAAATACATCCAAATGAGGGTATTATACATTTGGAGCGAACACACAGCACAAGCAAGCAAGTGGCAAGTGGCAAGTGGGTTCTGTTTGTGGAATGAGGGTGAATTTGGGTATTATACATTTCATTGCGAAATAAGTGTTACAATGTGGTGTTTTATTTATTAGCATCATGATTGAATTGAATTTAGCGAGTACTAACAACTGCCTCCCGTTGCTGCGGGACGTTCTCGTTTAGTGGGAAAAAAATCTCAAGTGCGCCCCCCCTCAACAAATTCCTAGATCCGCCCCTGAGTAGAATCTCACTAATTTGAACCTCGATAATTCGAAAAATAATATACCGATAATTGTTTTAATGCATAATTCAAATTTGAATGTTTATACTCGGGCCTCCAATATTCAAATTTTGTTGCTGTAATTCAAAACGTTACCTCTGATATTCAAAGTCAACCTATACAGTACGAACTGTGATACCGTAAGGCTCTAAAATTCGAATTGGGCACAAAAAACAAGCCTGCGGAAACATGAACTAATGCACATTCAGTTTCCAGATCTGAATTTATTGACGTGTGTTTTTTTTCTTTGCCTCTATAATTCAAATTTCATTCACATTAACCTTTATAATTCAAAATCTCGATATCTCAAACTTCCGTTTATTCTAAATAAATTGGCTGTCCACTGAATTTAGAATAAGTGAGGTTCTACTAAATATAAGTTTCTATAAACAACTTTGGCAATTAAAAGAATAAGAAAAGAGTAGGCTATATACAAATCGATTTTATTTTCTTTGTGCGTCTATCAACGACAAAGACATTCTTTACTGTTCTTGGTAGGGTATGTATGGACCCAAATCCCATTCTTGTTACTCCCTAAAGTAAAAATGTTCTTAAAAAGCATTATTATGGCAGTGGATCCAGTTTTGAGCTTTCCAAACATTTTCAAGGTTTTTGCTGGGAATCAATATGATCAAACCTCGGATTATGAAGCGACCGCCCTAACCACTATAATTAATCGCTCAGCCAATTAATGCTTTACAATTTTATCCAGCGACTCCAAAGACTACATATTAGAAACTTAGTTCCATATCAACGATTACAGATTTTGACCAAACCGCAAACAATTGGAAATGAGTCACTTTTATTACTCAATGTTTATAACAACATACAAATTAATCCTAATAAAATTGTCGCTAGCAGTCGCGACTGCATTTCATTAAGTTTCCTCAACAACAGCTATCACACTCACATCGCTAAGTCGCCGACCATTGAGAATGCATCGCTAACGTCGCCGACCATCGAGAACGCATCGCTAACGGCGCCGGCAACTAAGAACGCATCCCTAATGTCACCGGACACCGAGAACAAATCGAAAACGTCGCCACCAAGCAAGAATGCATCGCTAACGTAGCTGGTAATCAAGAACGAATCGCAAACGTCGCCGGCAATCGGGGATGCATCGCAAACATTGCTGGCAATCGAGAAGGCATCGCTAACATCGCCGGTAATCGAGAACAAATCGTAAACGTCGTTAGCAATCAGAAACGAATCGCAAACGTCGTCGGCAATCAAAAACGAATCGCAAACGTTGTCGGCAATTGACAAAGCATCGCTAACGTCGCCAGCAATCGAGAAGGCATCGCTAACGTCGCCAGAAATCGAGAAGGCATCGCTAACGTTGCCGGCAATTAAGAACGCATAGTTAACGTCGCCGGCAGTCGAGAATGTATCGCTAATGGCTAACGTTTGCGGTAATAAAGAAAGCATCACTAAGGTCGCCGGCAATCGAGATGCATCGCTAACTTCGCCTACTATTCAGAACGCGTAACGCGACCGTCGAAGATCACAACCTAACATTCCCGGTTCGGCCAAAAATTCCCGTATAATCCACGCATGTTTTCCCGGTCACCAAACTTCACGCATAATTCCCGGTTTTCCAGGTATTCCCAGTCGGTGGCAACCCTGACTCATTTAAAACTCACCCTATATAACTCCCCTGTTAATCTATTGATAATTGTTAAATATATATAAATACTAGATATTATCCGCAGCTTCACTTGCGACAAATTAAAACACATTAAAAATCTTTAACACCTGACCAGCACTATCAAATCTTCGTTTAGTTTTACCATAAAACGTCCTTTGACCAAACTGACAAAACAACTACAGCTGGTCTTCCAGAAGATTTGCATTGGAACTTACAGGACCCGTGGGATGGGGCCCTAAGGTTGGATGTGGACATTATCAGGTCTATATGTTAATGTGATATGTAAGCTATGTTCATGCAAAATTTTATCTTAATTGGTCCTATAGTTTATGCATGATGAACTACAAATATTCATACTCCAAACATACATCCAAAGTTTCACATTTATAATATTATTAGGATGTTTAAAATGTTTATGTTTAAAGTTTGTTTACATATGTGTTATCTTCTATACTATTAAAAGAATTTCTTGGTTTTTGTTCAGCAATTTTCAACCCATAAAACTAACTAGGGATGAGTCAATACCAAAATTTATCGATTCTCCATACCGATACCAGAAATATTGATTTTCGATACCGATACCATCGATACCTACGACTTTTCAGTACCTATAGTTGTTAAAGACAGTGACAAATTGATGTTATCATTTAAAGTTATAAAAGTTAGCTGATGTTATTTAAAGTTAGCTTTTTGTTGATAATTATCAAACTAATTTTTTAATTCAATTTTGTACATAATTTAATTTTAATTTCACTAGTATGCTATAGTAATATAGAAAAACAAAAACTGTTTAATTTAAATTCATAAAGGAGAAAAACGAGGTTGTAAGATAATGACTCAAAGAAATAATGTTGGTCAGCCGACTGATTTATTGCTTTCAACCGAAACCCTACCCCTCCAAGGTCAGATTTTTTGCAAACGACCAAAACACTCGCAGTGCCCTCTCTGTACAGCGGGTAAACGGCAGGAGTAAGATTTACATTTTCACCAACTACCGGTAGTGGTGGTATCGGTATCGAAATTGTACGAATGAATCTCGATACCGATACCAATGTCCAAGAAGCGGTGGTATCGAAGAATTGGTAACAGGAATCAACTCATCCCAACATAACACTATTCCAGTTAACCGTCCTCGCTTCAACCTCTCATCGGATTAACCGTCTTCTTTCCAGGAAATGACTCACGTCTGTCGCCACAGCTGACGTCTCGATACTGTACCATAAAAAACGTTCAGATCACAAGAAGTCGATCATATGCTTCCTTAGTTAATCAAGTATTTCGTCTTGGTGCCTATAACTGTCGTATAAGTTTTACAATCCTTGTACCACCCACAGGGATCTGCCCCACAGGCCTTCAAAGTTCCAATGTTAATCTTATGGAGTTATATTTTATTTAGGAAGTCAGCTGATCATAATGTAAACTTTTCAAAAAATATGGCTCTGGTAGATTCCCGTGTGGAGAACAGGACATCAGTTAGTCTTAATGGTTGAATTTTATGTGAAGGTATGTAATTACAGGGTGGTATACCACATGTACATAATACCTGTGTTCGTTCGGCCTTTTGTAGTCTGGTCGGGTCAGGCCCCAGTGTGCCAAGACTTGAGAGAGCCTACTGTAAATTAATTATTCCAGAAAAAACCATTGTCAATCAAACTTACAGGCAATTGATTAATCAGGCAATCAATTAATCATGCAATTTTAGAGCATAGAGACAAGCGACTCCTATTGTAACTGATACTATTATAATACCGTACCTCTTTTATGCTCAGACTCGGAAAGAATCCGTTGACCACTAGAACGTGGCTGTCGGGCAGCATTTTACAGTGGAAATTCTGGAGAATCTTATACTTTGAACCGAGACCATAGGCAAGAATACTGAATCCCTGGCTGAAACAACATTTTAAACAGTGAGCCAGTTAATATGAAAATTAAATGAAAAAGCACAGACTTGTTATTTTACATGGGTTAAATATATCTTTAAAAATATGTAACAAAGTAATTGCACACTTTTAGAACTCCTCAGGAAATTAAATTTGAACCTAAGTTTGTTAATTAAATTTAAGAAAAAGCGTAAGAATTATCTCAAAGTTTTATTCCATTTTTACGAGTTGAAGAGCTTCTGCAATAATTCAAAATGGGTTGATTATAAAAATAATTCATAAATGTAGCCTAAATCATTGAAAATAATGATTTTGATATATATTCAGGCTAAAACTAATGGCTTAATCCCTTCAAAATGTTTCCCTTAATTGTCTTTTCATCATGTTTCAATTTTTCTAATTTGTATATTTGTTAACCAAACCTGTGATACTATTCACATATTCTACTATCCAATATGAATAAATATTTTTTGAATTTTAATTGGATAAATTTTATTTTTATGACTGTTTCATTATTATGGTGGGAAATCTACCTCTTCAAATAGAATTGAATATCCTAGTCCAATCATTACTTACACCCATCTTAAGAGTATACAAACTTTGACCAGCATCAATTACAATGGTTTCCATTCAGCCTATGACATTATTTTTGTCACATCATCAGGTGAAAAAAGGTGGACTGGTCATTTACATCTGTTAAAACTAGGGGTGTGCGAGTAGTGATTTTTTTAATCGAGTCAAGTAGTGCCAATTATTTTTGAGTTTTGAGTATTTTTGAGCAAGTATCTGCTGTCAGTTGGTAGTTTCAAATAGTCAGAATCAGAACATCCTTTATTCGTTTTGTACATTTCATACATGAATAGTGTCACTTAAGTTAATACTATAATCTAAACATTTAAAGATGTACTAGCTGAAAACATCATCTACCATATAGCTACATTTCATACATAAAAACTTAAATAAACATTTTTTAAATAACTTTAGCGAATTCGCGCACGAGTCAGGCAGGCAATTATACAATTTAATTCCAGAATAATATAGTAAGAATTCATAACTATACGATTTATGTCTTGGATATGCAAGACTACCCTTGTGTCTCGTGTTATAATTATAGTAGTCTGAATTAATTGATAAAATTGAAATATTTTGCTTGATAAATATAAATAAATTATAAATGTATATACTGGGAAATGTAAGGATATTACTGCTTTTGAAAGTATTTTGACATGAATCCCTTGTTTTGAGACCATATATTATCCTGATGATTCGTTTTTGCAATTTAAAAACTTCGTCCCTCTTATCAAAATTACCCCAACAAATTATGCCATAGTTAAGAATAGGATAGACATATCCATATTAAACCATCATTAGAGTCAGGGCCGTATTTCCCTAACGGCGGACACGGCGGCCGCCGGGGGCCTCATCCTGGAGGGGGCTTCACTGTGGGCGTCTCTTAATATGTTTTTCGGTTGAAAAAAATTCCCTCACAAAATTTGCTATGAAAAAATTGATATTCATACATTTGTTCTGCTTCCCGTTTTTACCTCAAAAATCAATTAAAAAATTATTATTATTAAGATGGAATTATTTATTAGCAAGTAGTGGTGTGTACTCAAAATTTTGAAAAACTCTAAATTTGTTTAAAAATACTCTAAAAGTTCCAGTATTTCCCGCCGATCTCCGGACGATCGCGACTCCCATTTCACGTAGTAACGGCCGCAAAAGACGTCAGAGAAACATGAATCGGTCATAAAAAACACCCAAACGTGTGAAAATGACAACCGGGCCACGTAATATTGGCTGTAAGCGATGACGGAAAACTTAATATCGGCCAAAATGAAGACTGGACCACGTAAAAACGGCCGAAAATGACGACTTTAAAGATAATATCGGCCAAAAATGGCGTCCGGGCCATTTATGCCGGCCTAAATTGACTTTGTGACACATGTCGGCCAGAGGTAGCAACTGGACCACGTAATATCGGCTGTAAATCACGGCGGAAAACACAATGTCGGTCAAAAAGCGATTCTAAGCGAAGTCCAGGACAAGTGATATTGTAAAAAAGGCAACCGGACCTTGTTTTATCGGCCGAAAACAATGGTCAAACCATGCTTTGTTTTTCAATACATATTCCAGATTGATTCAACTGGGCAAACATGTGTATTGCTCCTTAATATATTAGTTAGAAACCATGATATTTAGACCATCAAATCTGGAATGTGTTATCCAAATCTCATTACACTATTTTAAACTACCAATCAACAACAGAAGGGCCCTATATTGCTAAAGGCAAATACTCGCTCGAAAATACTCAAAACTCAAGAATAATTGGCACTACTCGACTCGATCCAAAAAATTAGCTAGTCGATAGGCCTATTCGCCGATCGGACGATGTGACAGTACTGGAAATCAACAAAGTTTTGCAAAAGCCCTCCGTAGCACTTTTAGTGTCCGTTAAGTGCTGGATTCTATTGAAAGCTACGTTGAGAAAAAAGAGATAGTTTTGACATCTTTATGAAAGCTGCGGAAGAAATGAGAGGAGCCAAGATCAGCAAGCTCGCACCACCAAACGCAGTACCAGACTCACATTTTTCGATGATGACAAAACATCAGACAGTTCTAAAAGGAACGGAAAAACTAAAAATTGAAATATTTCTGCCCCGTGCTCAATCTCTCGAAAGCACAATTATAACTACCGGCTAAAAAGTATGAAGAAATTGCAAAAAAATTTGCATTTTTATCAACTCTATGAAAACAGTCTAAAATTAATTTTAATCAGATTGTAAAAAATTATTCTTAAAACAAATAAACAAATAACAGAGGGGCCTCACTGGAGTGAGCTGCCGGGGGCCACAACAATCCTAAATACGGCCCTGAAGAGTGACAACGTCAACTGATTTAGATAAAATAAGAATTACAAAAAAATGAGCTCTATTCAATTTTTTAATAACTTTTGTAATGTGAATTTTCCAGGTTAATTTATAATCAATTGTTACTCCCAGAAATGTTATAAAATTAGTACAGTTACACGGCAGATTAGTATTTTGGTTGCATGATGAATGTGGATTCTGGTAATTTTTTTGGAAGTTTACAAAAACGGACTTGTCTTGATTTAACAAAAGCCCACTGACCTCAAACCATCTTTCCAGCTTATGAAAATCATGTGCTATTGCCTGTGACAGCATTAATTTGTCAGGATGAGTAAAAATGGCAGAAGTGTCATCAGCAAACATAACTAGTTTTGAATTTAACGTTCTCGCCAGATCATTTGCATATACCAGAAAGAGCAAAGGTGCAAGGATTGACCCTTGAGGCACACCTTCCAATCAGTTTATAACCAGATTTATGATTTAAGGACTGCAAACTTATATTCTGTTTTCTGTTGGATAAAAATGAAACCACCAATTTAATAGCCCTGCCCGACACTCCATAAAAACCTCAGATACAAAGTTAAATATGGCATCAGTGGTGTTCTTACCCTTCCTGAATACATACTGATTCCCATCAAAAAGCTGAAATTTTTCAATATGGTCACAAAGTTAGTTAAAAACAACCTTTTTCAATATTTTACAGAATGTTGGGAGCAATGAAATAGGCATATAGTTAGTTATTTCTTTGGGATCGCCTCTTTTTAGAACTGGTATGGTATTTGATAATTTAATTAGTTCAGAAAAAACACCAGTATAAAGAGAAGTATTTATTATATTGGTGTTGAGATAAAAGGTGAACGTAGTTTTAACATAAAAGATAATATTTCATCCCATCCAGATGATTTAGACGGACTCATCAATTTTTTTGTACTTCTTGGGGTTCTACGGGTTTAGATGAGACCAGCATGGACTCAGGATTATCTCCCTCTTGTAAAAACGTAATAGCCTCTTCAGTATCTGGACTAACATTTAAAAGTTTACAAATATCAGTGAAAAATGCATTTACTTCATTCAACTGTATTTTTGAAACCCATTATAGCGATGGATTTGAATTTATTTTTTGATTTATTTGGACTTTACCTATCGCTTCTAGTGTTTAAAACTACACTACGTTTCGGGAGGTAAGGAAACTCCTCCCGTTATCAAGTGAACCCTACTTACATCTAAATAAATATCAAACTCTTACACCTAACTAACCTACATTTTTTTTTTATTATTTTTTTTTACATTTTAATTTACACTAACACAAAGATAACAAATATATATACAAAAAATCAAATACAATACACTAACACAACATTTATATATACACCTAACTAACCTACATTTTTTTAATATTTTCCTTTACAATTTAATTTACACTAACATAAAAATAACAAATATATATACAAAAAATCGAATACAATACACTAACACAACATTTATATATACGAACAAATGGAAAACTGACAATACATTACCTGTTCTGCATCGTGGCCTCCAAGCTGACGGGCAAACACAGGAAACTTAAATCTCAAGTCCATCCACAACCAAACCGCACAATAGACTAGTGGCTAGCGGCAGTGGAGGGGGGAGAGCCGTTACCCCCACCTACCGACAGGGGCACGTGACGACACAGCTGTGGCTACCCACACGTCTTTGTTGACGGGAACATGACACGGAAACCAAAAACTGCACGATTCCTCCTAGAATGCTACACGGGCACCGGTACGATATTCTCATAGAGATTACCGCATGCCTCCAAGGTGAGCATTGGGAACTGGTCATGCAATCAGGTGGCCGTGTTTCCTCCAAGGGCGATCACGGACGCATGTGTCGTAGCCGCATTGGATGGACTCTAGTCCGCACTGGATGGACTTACGACACATGCGTCCGTGATCGCCCTTGGAGGAAACACGGCCACCTGATTGCATGACCAGTTCCCAATGCTCACCTTGGAGGCATGCGGTAATCTCTATGAGAATATCGTACCGGTGCCCGTGTAGCATTCTAGGAGGAATCGTGCAGTTTTTGGTTTCCGTGTCATGTTCCCGTCGACAAAGACGTGTGGGTAGCCACAGCTGTGTCGTCACGTGCCCCTGTCGGTAGGTGGGGGTAACGGCTCTCCCCCCTCCACTGCCGCTAGCCACTAGTCTAGTGTGCGGTTTGGTTGTGGATGGACGTGAGATTTAAGTTTCCCGTGTTTGCCCGTCAGCTTGGAGGCCACGATGCAGAACAGGTAATGTATTGTCAGTTTTCCATTTGTTCGTATATATAAATGTTGTGTTAGTGTATTGTATTCGATTTTTTGTATATATATTTGTTATCTTTATGTTAGTGTAAATTAAATTGTAAAGGAAAATATTAAAAAATGTAGGTTAGTTAGGTGTATATATAAATGGTGTGTTAGTGTATTGTATTTGATTTTTTGTATACATATTTGTTATCTTTGTGTTAGTGTAAATTAAAATGTAAAAGAAAAATAATCAAAAAAAAAAAATGTAGGTTAGTTAGGTGTAAGTTTGATATTTAGATGTAAGTAGGGTTCACTTGATAACGGGAGGAGTTTCCTTACCTCCCGAAACGTAGTGTAGTTTTAAACACTAGAAGCGATAGGTAAAGTCCAAATAAATCAAAAAATAAATTCATTCAACTGTTCCTGGATGAAACAGTGTAATAGGATTTGGACACCACTCCAGATTTGATAATCTAAACATGCTTTCTAACCAATAGATGAGTAGCAATACAAATTTCTGACCAGTAAATCAAACTAGATTACCTATTGACAAACAAAACGGTTTGAGATTCGTTTCCGGCCAATAAAACACGGTCCGGTTGTCATTTGCCAATATCACCTGGACCAGACATCGTTTATAATCAATATTAAATGTCAAAATCGTTAGTTACGGCTGATGTTAAGTGGCCCGATCGCCGCTTTTACCGATATTATGTTTACCATCAACATTTTTGGCCTTTTTTACATGATCCAGTCATCATTTTTGGCCGATATTATGTTTCCCGTCGTCAATTATGGCCAAAATTACGCGGTCTGGTCGTTATTTTCAGCCGAATTCATGTGATGTGTTCCCCTTTTGCGGTCGTTACCCGACTTGGTCGGTTGCAATCGTTAGCGATCGTCCGGAAATTGGTGGGAAATACTCGCTCGAACTTTCGAGTACTTTTCAAAACTTCGAGTCGAGTTCAAGTATTGAAATACTTGGCCGAAAACTCAAAAGTTTCAAGTAGTCGCACACCCCTAGTTAAAACAAAAAATAACATGTCCAGTCGTTGTATATGGCTACTTTTACACTGTTAAATCGTGCTCATAGTTGACTTTACAGAGTTCACTCTTGTTTATGCAAATTAATGCAATTTAATACTTTGTTCTGAACAACCATACATTTCTCATATTCAATGAAAGTTTGTTGTTTTCTAATATATATAGTGAACACCTATTTATTTGGAATAAAACTCAATATGTGCAGTTTTGTGCAAGTGCTTGTATTCTAAATCTGTCTTTTAACCCATCCATTGGCCTACTTTGACTAAGTTTTCTCCTCAAGCGTCAATTGCATATCAGAAATCTTCGCCGGTACATGGTCCAATCAAACATCATTGCCCATGCCCCATAGTATCATGTTTTCCAAAAGATTGGTGCACCATTTGGAGCAATATTTATTTGACTACCTATCTTATTTTCTTTACTAATTTAATTTCAAAATTTATGTTGAGGCCCTTTTAATTTTATGCTTTTTAAATTTCAAGCTTTGATAATGTTGCACTTGTAACGAAACATGTCAGCATAATTTGTCTGACACATTTGGACTATTGACGGCAGTAAGATAACCTATTTAAGTCAATATAATTTGGCAGGTGATTTTCAATAGACAGCTGACCAGCTCATCAAGCTTTTGATTAATTTTTGTCTGTAGCAAACATTAACATAAAGGAACATCAAATGTAACCTTTAAAAAGTAACTAATTTTTAGGGGTGTGCGAGTAGTGATTTTTTTAATCGAGTCGAGTAGTGCCAATTATTTTTGAGTTTCGAGTATTTTCGAGCGAGTATTTGCCATCAGTTGGTAGTTTAAAATAGTGTAATGGGATTTGGATACCACCCTAGATTTAATAATCTAAACATGGTTTCTAACTAATACATGAGTAGCAATAAAAAGTTTTGGCTAGGACAATCAAACTGGATTACGTATTGTCAAACAAAAAACGTTGGTTACGACCGAAATTATGCGGTCCGATCGTCATTTACGGCCGATTTTACATGATGCAATCGCCTTTTGCGGCCGTGACTGCACGTTTTGGCCGATCGTAATCGTTCGCGGTCGTCATTTTCGGCCGATTTTACGAGATACGATTGCCTTTTGCGGCCGTTACTACACGTTTTGGCCGGTCGCAATCGTTCGCGGTCGTCATTTTCGGCCGATTTTACGTGATGCGATCGCCTTTAGCGGCCGTGACTACACATTTTGGCCGATCGTAATCGTTCGCGGTCGTCATTTTCGGCCGATTTTACGTGATACGATTGCCTTTTGCGGCTGTTACTACGTGTTTTGGCCGGTTGAAATCGTTAGCGATCGTCCGGAAATCAGCGGGAAATACTCGCTCGAACTTTCGAGTAGTTTTCAAAACTTCGAGTCGAGTTTGAGTATTAAAATACTCGGCCGAAAACTCAAAGTTTCGAGTACTCGCACACCCCTACTAATTTTAGAAGTGTTCATTTCTAGTTTTGTGATAGTGATTTTCTGTATCGTGCTACATATAAAGTTTAATTTCATAAGTTGCAATATTTTCAGTAGGTATTTATTAAAAAATGCAGGTATTTCACTGTAGGTGATTTCTCCTACATGGTACCGTATTATTACTCAACCTTAATATTGTAGCCATCGACTTTTGACGGGCAACCACTAGTGATACATGAACAACTGAAAGTGTTTAACGGCTATGTTTGTTGTAAATACGTATTTATGGTGTTTACGACTGTAAGAACTACAGGCCTACTAGTCACCACTGTTGATCCTTTTCTTACGGTAAGATCCGTTACCTGAGTGCGATCATCCACCTCTCATACATGGCCAGGTCGCCTTCCCTCCTTCTCGCAAGGACAGAGCAGTGAGCCAGAGCCACGGAGCTCTTCTGGAGCAGCTGGAGCACATCAGACGCGTCCAGGCGCGGCGTCCGGAGCCTGCTCAGCACATGATCTGATGTCTTGCTCTTGGTCGATTTGGACTCAAAATACTCATCTGCCGTGAATATCTTGGGAAACATGACAAAGTGGGAATTTAGTTTGCTGTGAAGTAGTTAGCGGAATAGTTTATTCTACCATATGGTATTTTTCTGCTTTGCAGTTTATTTTGTTAGTAGCTGCCTTTCAAAATTATTTAAGCTATCTCCCTCTTTAGCAAAGATGATAGAGAATCCTTGCCAAGGAGTGCACATAACAAGCCCAAAAGTTAGCCCCTTGGATTTCTGTACAAGAGGTAACGGATTCGCTTCCTGAGGAACCACATGACTTTTAGATGTTGGAAGCATATTTAAGATGCTATTGTTGTTGTTATTGCTGGATTAGGAAACCCCAGCATTAGCTGCTAGGCACGTCTTCCACAAACGGGAATTTTGCGCAGCTTACCAGAAGGGTAGGACATAGCAGGAAAGGAAAGGGTGGGATGGGATAGGCAGCCAAATTGACCTTTCAGGGGGCAAACTCCTGTGCTACCGTGACAGCTGTGATCAGGTTCAACTATCGTTTGTCCAAACAGCCGTGCGCCCTGAAGGATTAGGGCGACCCTCGCTCCCCCACGCGCAGGCACACTCACACGCGCGGCCCGGCCTACCTGCCACTAATGGTTCTTCTATGAATCACCCTCTAGCCCTTGTGCTACAAAATCACAGTTTTCTAAATGTTAACTTTATTTAATTTGCACTCTAATTACTGAACTCTAAATATGATTCCTCACAAAATGAATCCAAACACGGTATAATTGTGACAACTCTAAGCAGTTTTAGTGAGTTTAAAAATTAGAAAATAAATAAAATGGGACTTGTATAACTTTTTTATATTGTAAACATCAGACATGGAAACAGTTTACAATTATTCTAGGGCTGTCTTACATTGTTTGCAAATTAGCCGTAGTCCTAACTTTTAATAAATAAACTAAGCAAAAAAGTTAGACATATTAATGTACTAGATAAGGAAGAAACTATGAACAAATTAAGTTATGTAACAAAAAACTGAAACAAATTATTACACTACAAACTAGTTTTATGTTACGCGTAAATAGTTGTAAAACGCGAAGTGCTGGATTCCGGCCTTTACCACGGCATTTGCCATAAGTGTAAAGTGACTCACACATAACGGAAGCGAAATCTGTAAAGTCACTCACACTTAAGGGATGTGAAATCTATATTATCTATCTATATAATCTATATGAATTTGTATTAATAATTAATTATTTTACTCTTGGTACATGTTCTCTGTTATATTAATTCTGATTTAGTTTATTTTTTTCATATGTGTGAAATCACTACTTGAATTACTGAAATGATGTACGTTATTGTAATCGTGCGAATTCAAATAAAACGTCCATAACCATTTTTAAGTTGTCAAATTTATTATTTTGTAACCTACTGACCATAAATCCGCTTAGAGTTGTCACAACTGTACCGTGTTGGGACTCATTTTGCGAGGAATCACATTTAGAGTTCAGTAATTAAGAGTGCAAATTAAGTAAAGTTAACAGTTAGAAAACTGTGATTTTGTAGCACAAGGACTAGTTGGTGATTCATAGAAGAACCATTAGCGGCAGGTAGGCCGGGCCGCGCGTGAGTGTGCCTGCACGTGGGGGAGCGAGGGTCGTCCTAATCCTTCAGGGCGCACGGCCGTTTGGACAAACTATAGGCGGACCCCTCTGCCCTCCAACTGGCCAACTCAACTGATAGCGTATCCATGTACATCAGCCAGGGACCAACACAACATCATTTTGCCCGCTTTAGATCATCATTTCCACTTCATGTGTATTTGGGTAAAAGTATGTGTGCTAACAACCCAGAAGCTAAAATACCAAAGGATGGTGTTGTATTTTACGTTTCAATGTAATCAAAACTGGGAGATTTAAACTCTTTTAATCAGCTATGTATAAAAATTGCATGTTTCTGTAGAGCATTTACTTTGATACCGTACGGACTGTTATCAGATTCTAACTTGTAGACAAACTGAACATTGTTACACAAAATACTTTGGTGAAAGCGTCTAATTGGTTTAAAAGCAATGGCTTCCTCTTAAATGAGTCTAAAACTCAAAATATTCTTTTCATCTTAAGATCATTTGAAAATCATGATGCTCAGTGTAACTCAGAAAATAGTGCAAAAATTTTAGGAGAGTTCATCGACAAAAATTTAAATTGGGATGACTATATAAATTACGTTTCCACTAAATTATCAACAGTGATATATCTTCTCAGACGTCTCATTTCCTGTGTCAATCAAAGTTATGTAAAATCTGCTTATTTTGCCTTTTTTCAATCCATAATGAGACATGGGCTTGTTGTATGGGGAAATGCCAGTAAAATAAACAATATTCTAATCCTCCAAAAAAAGCCATAAGAGCAATTACTAATTCACAATCACTAGAACACTGCAAACCTCTTTTTATTAGTTTAAAAATCCAAACAATAATAAATCTGTATCTGTTTGATCTTATAAAGTATATTTTTCAAAATCCATACTTAATAATGCCTAACAGTAAAAACCACTCCCACAATACCAGAAATAAGAACTCCGCAAGTATAAATTTTAATAGACTAAGCAAAACTCTTAATAGTCATTCTATGATTGCACTGAGGGTCTACAATCACTTGGTACATCTAGAGCAAAGGTATAACAATAGCATGTTTCTTAATAAGTATTATCAATGGATATTGGATAACCCCTTTTATTCACTGGATGAATTTTTCCGTATGAGGTCTCTGGTGTTTTGATTTTCCTATTACTGTACAATACTCCTACAAACCAATATACTGTACAATTTTTGTGTTACCAATTCATCTCACCACTTGGAAATGTTATTATTATAGTAGTATTAGTGTAATGACCAAATTATATAAGAGATACGCTTTCTAAAAATATATTGTAATTTTTACCTGACATAGGACCTGGCTGTCAATGGAGCTGTGATGTGGGTTTGTCAATGATCTGTGATTTGTACGACAATAAATGAATGATTTGATTTGTAATATTATTTCGCTGGATATAGTAACTACACAATTTGAATACTTTCAGTACAGTTGTTTTGATGCAATTGTATTTCACACAAAAATTCAAAATCTCACTTGCACACAACTACCAAACCGCCCACTCTAAACAGGAGTCTCTTTGGCTCAACCAGTCATACTTACATAGTTTACATCTTTGCCCCGGCCCTTGGCTGATGGGGTAGCGGATCTAGGTTGGAATCGCAATGAGCGTCGACACATACGTCTTGGTCCTTCGCTCCCTTTGCCAGAGTCACTATCTGAGTTTTCCTCAGCTGAAGGCTCAGTCTCATTCGAATCACTGCCACTGCCTTCAAAATCGCTGTCTGAGCCTTCCTCTTCGTCACTGTCTTCACATTCCAGCTGCTTCTTGTATACCTTTATTGCTGTAAATTGAAATTAGGTTGATTTTAACAATCTATAGTAAGTATTGTTGGGTATGTCAACCTATGTCAAAAAAATTAGCAATTTGTGACAAATTATAATTTTACAAAAACACCAAGAAAATGTTGTTAGTCAACTTGGCTGCAGGTTGACCATTTAAAAAGTTTTCAAAAGGGGCCCTCTAAATTAAGTCTAAAAGCATACAAAAAATGTATCAGTAATATCTGTGTGGAACATATTAAAACTAGAGATGTGCGAGTACTCGATATTTTGAGTTCTAGCCGAGTTGCACTGAAACTCGAGGTTTTACTGAAACGCGAAAGTTTCGAGAGAGTTTACTCCCACCATTTACTCGCGCTACCAAGGATCGTCCGCGGCCGCGCGGCATCTATAAATTCAAATTGAGTGTGAACACATTTGAGGTGTTAAGAGTTGTGATGTGGATTTTAGTGTTTTATTAATAAATAAGCAAGTTGTGGCTTATAAATTTTTGTTACTCTTTACACCAAAATGGAAGATTTACCAGGACCTTCAGATTAAGTTGTATGAACACTGTCTGTATAGTCCACTTTTAGGTTTACCTAACCTTGTCATTTTTTGAAGTAAAATATCAATACCCCCATCGCAGCAAACCTGCATACTCAGCGAATTTCCAATGCATTTATATGTTTCTAACTACTACATAAAGCCACTTACCAAGTTTGACAAAAATACATTCAAAAATAAGAGATTTATAACATTTTATTTATTCCCC
Source organism: Allygus modestus (assembly GCA_963675035.1). Classification (NCBI taxonomy): domain Eukaryota; kingdom Metazoa; phylum Arthropoda; class Insecta; order Hemiptera; family Cicadellidae; genus Allygus; species Allygus modestus. Next base: position 126,912,001 of record OY776112.1, on the reverse strand, counting down.
ATAAGAATAACATTAGGACTGAGTACGCAGGTTTGCTGCAATGAGGAAGATAAGAAATGAGTTTTTATACAATTATCAATATAACTGAACCAGGTGAAGCTACTTACCATGTTTTATTAATTTATGTTCATAATTAAGGGAGATATAAAACTTATTCTCCATAAGAATAACATTAGGGCTGAGTATGCAGGTTAGCTGCTACGGGGACAACCAACAAAACATTTATTTTTTGTGCAAATATCAATATACCAGTACAACGTGAAGCCACATACCAAGTTTCATCAATATACATTCATAAATAATCAATATATCAAATTTTATTTATTCTCCATAAGGATAACATTGGACAACGTACTATGTTTAGCACTTTGAATATCTCTGCAACGGTTGGACGTAGAATCACAATTTAAACACCAAAATGATTGTTTTGTGGAGCTGAAGTGATTGGTAAAAGCAAATGTGAAGTTTAAAGTAAAATTAACTGAGGAAAAGCCAAAAACCTTTTTCCCGTAAGATTAACATGGGAGATTTTATGAGCAAGTTTTTTGGATTTTTTCCGCAACCACTTAACCTAGGTTAATAATTCAAAATACCATATTATTTGTTTTTTTTAAGCTCTAAAATATGGTCAAAACCAAAATTAGGTTTTTTACAATTTTTAAGGTGAAAAATGCAAAAAACTGATTTTTGGAAAATTAAAACCCCCATAAACCCCCTTCCCATGGTCCAATTTTTCTGGTTTTCGAACTTAAAGTCATAAATGTCAGTTTACACATTTGAGCCAAATTTCATTGAAATCTGACGTTTTTTGCTCAAGTTATCGCATTCACGGACACATATATAGATACATATATATAAATTTGAACGAATAGTGTTTTGGACATCTGGGGACCTCAAAACAAAAAGTTATCATGGTCTCGGGCTTAACTCTTACCATGAGACCTACGGTAATAGCTTCTTCCCTATAAGGGAAATTCGCTAAAAACATCTGTAATGATATCTAACAGGTAATAATAAGAAGTTTGTGCTTGTTTTTTTTGTCCAATAATTATTGAAATTGAGTCAATCCATTAATTTTAGGCTCAACTGTCCTTTGGCATTGAGAAAAAGTGATTTGTTTTGGCCTTGTTTATGTTTCATTAATGATTTTTTTTAATAATTTGTAATATTTTAAAACTCTATTTAAGACATGGCTTCAATTTCATCAACTGAATCAGACACTTTCAAACATCTTCATGTTGTTACTAACTGATTGTTCTTATTAGGACTATTAGTGTTAAAATTAATATGAAATTAATTAATATGTTAGTAAATACATTTTGTGTGGTAAGTAAGTAGGCCATGGTGTTTTACCATGTAATAGGTCTTTTAAATATTAAAATAAAGATTATTTTAACTTATAGGCCTAAATGTAATTTTATTTTCTCCATTCGTATAAATATGTAGCTTAGGCCTAAACATAATATACAAAATATAGGATAAATAAATACCCCCGTTGCAGCAACAAACCTGCGTACTCAGCGAATTTCCAATGAATGTATATGTCTCACTACTACATAGTTCTACTACATAGTCTCACTACTTACCAAGTTTCACAAAAATACATTCATAAATAAATGATACATAGCATTTTATTTATTCTCTATCAGAATAACATTAGGGCTGAGTACACAGGTTTGCTGCAACGAGGAAGATACAAAGGGTTTTAGGTTTTTTGCAATTATCAATATAACTCAACCAGGTGAAGCTACATACCAAGTTTTATTAATTTAGGTTCATAACTAAGGGAGATATACGAATTTACTTATTCTCCACATGAATAACATGGGGGCCGAGTATGCAGGTTTGCTGCTACCGGTAAAATCAACAAAAAACCTTTTTTGTGCAAATATCAATATACCACAACTAGTTGAAGCCATATACCAAGTTTCATCAATATACATTCATAAATAATCGAGATATCAAATTTTATTTATCCTCCATAAGGATAACATTGGATAACGTACTGTGTTTAGCACTTTGAATATCACTGCAATGGTTGGACGTAGAACAACAATTAAAACACCAAATTGATTGTTTTGTAGAGCTGAACTGATTGGTAAAACAAAATGTGAAGTTTGTAGTAAAATTATCTGAGGAAAATCCAAAAACCTTTTTCCCATAAGACTAACATGGGAAATTTTATGGACGAGTTTTTTACTTTTCTCTACAACCTTTTAACCTACGTTAATGATTCAAAATACCCAATTATTTGCTTTTTAAGCTCTATGAGATGGCTATAACCAAAATTAAGTGTTTTTAAAATTTTAGGGGGACAAATTAAAAAACTGATTTTTGTAAAATTTAAAACCTCCATAAAACCCCATTCCCATAGTCCGATCAATCTGGTTTTCAAATTTCAAGTCAAAAATGTTACTCTACACATTTGTGCCAAATTTGATCAAAATCGGGCGTTTCTTTCAAAAGTTATCGCGGTAACGGACACACACATATATATATATATATAAATTTGAACGAATAGTGTTTTTGGCATCTGGGGACCTCAAAACAAAAAGTTATCATGGTCTCGGGCTTAAGTCTCACCATGCCACCTAAGGTAATAGCTTCTTTCCTACAGGGGAAATTCGCTAAAAGAAGGGAAATATACCCCCGTAGCAACAAACCTGCATACTCAGCGAATTTCCAATGCATGTATATGTCTCTCACTACCACATAAAGCCACTCATCAAGTTTCATAAAAATACATGAATAAATAAGTGATATATAGCATTTTCTTTATTCTCTATAAGAATAACATTGAACGCTGAGTACGCACGTTTTCTGCAACAAGGAACACAAAATATGTGTCTTTACGCAATTATCAATATAACTTAACACGTCAAAGATGCATACCAAGTTTTATTAATTTATGTTCATAATTCAGGGAGACATTACATTTTACTTCTTCTCCATAAGAATAACATGGGGGCTGAGTATGCAGGTTTGCTGCTACAGGGAAAATCGGCAAAAAATTATTTTTTGTGCAAATATCAACATACCAGTGCTAGGTGAAGCCACATGCCAAGTTTCATCAACATACGTTCATGAATAATCGAGATATCAAATTTGTATTATTCTCCATAAGGATAACATTGACAACGTACTGTGTTTAGCACTTTGAATATCTCTGCAACAGTTGGACGTAGAATCACAATTTAAACACCAAAATTATTGTTTCATAGAGTTGAACTGATTCGTAAAAAGCAAATATGAGGTTTACACTAAAATTAACTGAGGAAAAGAAAAAAACCTTTTTCCCATAAGATTAACATGGGAGATTTTATGAGCACGTTTTTTGGATTTTCTCCACAACCACTTAAGCTAGGGTAATGATTCAAAATACTGTATTATTTGTTTTTTAAGCTCTATAAAATAAATGGATGAAATGAAAATTAAGTGTTTTAAAAATGTTATAGTAAAAAATGCAAAATACTGATTTTTGGAAAATTTAAAACCCCCATAAACTCCCCTTACCATGGTCCGATTTTTCTGGTTTTCGATCTTAAAGTCATGAATGTCACTTTACACATTTGAGCCAAATTTCATCAAAATCAGACGATTTTGACTCAAGTTATCATGTTAACGGACACACACACACACACACACACACACACACACACACACACACACACACACACACACACATATATATATATATATATATATAAATTTGAACGAATTGTGTTTTTGACATCGGGGACCTCAAAATAAAAAGTTAACATGGTCTCAGGCTTAACTCTTACCATGCCACCTACGGTAATAGCTTCTTCCCTATAGGGGAAATTCGCTGAAAATAAAATACCCCGTCGCAGCAAACCTGCATACTCAGCGAATTTCCAATACAGGTATAAATGTCTTAATACTACATAAAGCCACTTACCAAGTTTCATAAAAATATATTCACAAATAAGCGATATATAAAATTTTAATTATTCTCCATAAGAATAACATCGGGGCTGAATACACAGGTTTGCTGCAACAAGGAACACAACAAATGGTTTTTTATGCTAATATCAATATAACTCAACTAGGTGAAATCGTATACCAGTTCCCTTTCTCTAATCAGTTGGACAAGGTCGTTGGGCAAAACAATCGGAAGACTCTAAACCCCTTTTTTGGGGATTAATTTTTAAAATTTCGAGTTGTTGGGCCCTAAAAGGGTCAGAAAAGCCCCGGATGTAAAATTAATGCATTTAAAAAGATGGGAATTAGTGAGGCGAAAGTTTTAAGCCCTTTCTCGTCATTCTAACGTAAATATTTACCGAGTCATTAAAGACAATGTGTTTCGACTAAACACAGTACGTTGTCTTATGGGGGTTTTACACTACAAAAGCCTTTTATTCCTTTGTTAGAGCACTTTTAGCATCCCCAGCAACTCACGCCTACTTTCAAGCCTGTCTGGGCCTTCTCCTAACATTATAATGCGCAAAATTGTATTCCCAGCTTTGCAGGTAAATGAAACCAGGAGTGTCAGATCAGCCAAAAAATCAATGTTTTCAGATTGCAATCAAAATTGGAATAAATGTATGTTTTTACACTGATTTTGAGTTTTAAAAGTTGTTATGTGGAAATTCACTTCCCTCACGTCAGCGTGCTGCGTGCGAACTTGTTTATTAATCATATCAGTAATTATAGAAACTATAAACTGTAACTGTGATTAAGACAATACGGTTACAGTATCCATGTAACTACTTTGTAGAGCTTAAGTTAGCCGCATCTTTTATGTCTTCATAATGCGAGAAACAGCAAGCGTTACATCAATGTATTGTTTGCTGCAGCCAGCCCTACGAAATTCTGAGTTCGACTGTACTTGACTTTTTGAAACTTTACGTTATGAAACAGTATATTTTAAAAATGTTTCCAAATATTTTATTATTGAATTCGATTCAACAACGGACTGCAGTGAACTATCTTTGGCGTTTACGGTTATAGCTTTACAATATGAGACTTTACTTTGTTAAACAACCATTTATTAAATTTATTTTTAAAACAAAGCTTTACGTTTTGAAACTTTACGTTATTACAACTCCTTTAGATTAAATTCAACATAATAACATCTTTACTGTACGCCACTTTACTTTGTGCAACACTACATATTTACTAAATTATAATTCTTTCACTTTACGTTATGACACTTTACGTTTTGAAACACTTATAAATTTAATATGTATTAAATCAGTCACTTTACCTTTTGAAACTTTACGTTTTGACAACAGCTTTTATTGTATTGTATTAAATGACAACTTTACTTTATGAAACTTTACGTTGTGAAATGCTGCTTTTAAAAAATAGAACTTTACGTTATAAACCTTGACGTTGTGCAACGGACCCACTCCTAACCTGCTAATATTATAAAGCAGTATGTTTGTGTGTGTTTGTTTGTCCTGATTAAAATGTCCTTTAGCGCTACAACCCACTGGCCTTTAATTTTCCCATGTCAACCATCACAAACCAACTACTGAACTGTGGTTGGAAGGTAGATAATAGACCAAACGTCAAACAGACTACTTCCACTCCAAAATCCTTTGGGGCTATACCTCACTGGTATTCAAATATTTGTTTACAAACATTCACTTTCTATAGAACCGATAAAGCTGTCAAAAGTTCTAATTAATTTACCCTAAACAGAAGAAGCTATTACCATTGACTATATATAGTCAATGCTATTACCCCGAGTTTGGTAAGATCCAAGCCCAAGACCAAAACCTTTTTGTTTTGAGGTTCCCAGATATCAAACCCACACAATTTGTTCAAATTATATTTTATATAGGCCTAATAAAAATATAGCTAGCCTATATCTTTTGGCAATCAGGCAAAAATTACATGTGGAAACGGTACCTGCTTCTCTTGAGTGGTCAAGGAAGAAAATTAGAGAAACCTTTAAAGTCTCAGACTACGCAGTTCGCCAGGCTCAGAAGCTTTTTAAAGAAAATAGAATTTTAGGTGAAACTGACCCTAAACGTGGCAAGAAATTAAGTTCTGAAACAATCAACTTAGTGAGACGTTTTTATCAAGATGATGAACAGTAGGCCTATAGAATTTTACTGGGTATGAAAGATGTAGTTAGTATTGGAAAAAAAAACAATATGTAAGGCAACGTTTAATTTTAAGTAACTTAATGAAATATACTATTTTTTAAATGGCAATATCCTTGTCAAGATAGGATTTTCTAAACTTTGTTCATTAAGACCAAAGTGGTGTGTTTTAGCAGTCTCTAGTGGAACTCATTCTGTGTGTGGCTGTACCTACCACCAGAATGCCAACTTACTTATTAACTTTTACTATGTGAAGATGCTAGTAGAGAGTGTTTTTAAGGCACTGCAATAAATGTCCTCCAAAAGATAATCTTTCAAATTTTTAAAAATAAAGATTTGAAGATTACAATGACAGTGATACATTGAAAGAAGTAGAAAATGAAGTGAGAAGGAACTTATCGAAGGAATTCTTAGGTTAAAAAGAGATTTGAAATGTACCTATCAGGTATGTTAATCAAACTAAGTATAATGTGTTCCAGTAACTAGTATTTTTGATGATACATCTCTTGGTCTTTAAAATCTTATAGCGAATTCAAAGGCATTTCGCCATAAATTATAAAACAAATCAAACATTTTAAATAAATAATAATCTAACAAAAACGAGCATTTTAGCTTTAACATTGTTTCATCAAAGTGGTAATACTACATTCATACCAGTAGTTAAAACAGTTCATATTTGTTAACTAATTAGTATTAAATAACTAAGGGGATAAATTAGCATACAAGTATTTTTTCAGGAAAATTATGTGTTTCTGATTAACACTTTTCAATAAAATAATTCTTATGTTTAAAGATGATTGAACAGGTACCTATAACGCTTGTTTAAGTAATAATATCGATTCAAAATTAATAAATCAAATTTAAAGTATAATTTTGTAACTTACCCTTTACGGTTTTTGCCCGAGTATTATAAGGGGTTTTCGCTATCGAAATAACACTTTCTCCAATGTTCTTGCTTGGAGTGGAATCACGTTTCTTTGGAGTCTGTCTCGAAGGTGTTTGACTAGTTCTAGGTGTTAAACGGGAACTCATAGGTAAAGCTCGCTTTGGAGTTGCAGCTTTGGAAGGTGTCCTCTTTGCCTTGGGCGTGCCGGAACTGCTATGTTTGTTGGCCGATTTGCTGGCCGATTCTAAGGCTTTCTGCAGCATGCCTTGTCTTTTTCTCGGGGTTCGGAAGGAGCATATTTTACCACCTTCAATTTCGTTTTCATCACAGAGATCTAAAAGACAAAAATAATTGTACTAAATCTATACATAGTTACACAACATTGTTAGAATGTACACGCAACCTTTATTTAAAACGCTAATTTTGAAATAGGCCTTCTGAACACATGATCAACTGGCAAATCTGCCAAACCAAATTTGAAGATGTTACCGTAGTAGCCCAAACCACGTATTGTGTATCAACATTCTCTCAGGGCTTTGCCCCGTTGACTATAAAAATCTCAATATATATCAATGGCAGACAATCATTTTATTTGATCTGGTAATTATATGTAAAAGTGTAAGTTATTTGTAGAAGTTCACAAGTTTTTACAAAGAATGCAGCACGAAAAAATGCTGTTGACGCCATGAATCTTCCTAGTGGAATTGGGACCGTCATATATCTAATATTACCTGAATTAATAAAATACTCACCTGATGGAACATCAAGTTTAAATAACCGCCACCACACTCATCCTCTTTCTCCATGAAGAGAACAGCATTTGTTAGTATTTATTAATTCTCCTTGCTCCAAATGCAAGGAGAACTAGTGAATTAAGTAAATCTGTTGTCTTTGACATGTTGGAGAGACCATGGTGAAAATTACTACTGTTGGTGAGTTACGAGAAGAGCCCTGGGCTGATTCGCAATACACCCATGTGTTCCAGCGGTATCACTCAATTTGAAGGCACTAATTAAAAAATTCCTTAATAATTCCTGTCCCCCTATTAAAATGGGGTTTAACATCAATCAGCTGTTTCATAGCGATGAAAAACATTACTGTTTATTTTGTAATAAGGTTTTTTGTTGGAACGTTAACTATCAAAGCAATAGACGGATTTTTCAGTACAATTTAATAAGTTTTTAGCTTCCCTTATATTATTTATACTTTATGTTTTCTTCATCTCATCTTTATACATTTACTTACAATGCATTTGTGTTACCCTTAGCTTTTATCATTCTTTCTTTGCCTTGTGAAATGGTAGGTGTTCGGAAACGTGGTTGTACAATACACAGTGAAGTGAAGAAGTTATCAGAAGTGCAATTGAGTGTTATGACAGAGAAGCGAGTGGAAAATCATTAACTGAAACGCTGGAAAGGGGAACCTAAAGGGCAGCTACATATTGTAAAGTTTCAAAATTAACCGTCAAAAGAATTCGGAAGAAAGGGAAGAATACTCCTAATGAAAAACTGTCTTCACCTGGAAAGAAAAGAAAACGACCTGAGCATCGAAATGCAGTTGTGGACGATTTTGATAGGCATGTTATCCTGGATACAATTAGAGATTTTTATGTTAATAAAAGTGTTGTGCCAACTTATAAAAAATTGTTACCCGTTCTAAACGAAAAAATTGGTTTCAAATGGGGAGAATGGACTCTTTGTCATGTGTTAAGAGAAATGGGGTTTAAATTGAGAAAATGTGCATCGAAAAGAAAGATTTGAATTGAACGTGACGATATTGTTTATTGGAGGTTTGAATATTTGCGCCAAATCAAGAGCTACAGAGACAATAAAGTTAAGATTTTCTACTTAGATGAAACGTGGATCGATGGCAACTTAACGTCTCGAAGGTGTTGGCAGAATGACGACGTAGACGGAGTGTTGCCCGATATAAACTTGTCAAACCGCCTAACTGTGGTTGACACTGGGTCAGAAGATGGGTTTTTACCTGGTGGCCACCTTATTTATGAGGCTAACTGCTCGAAAGAAGATTACCACGGGCAAATGAACTCCAAACTTTGTAAGTGGATTAGAATGCATGTATTGCCAAGTCTACCTGACAACTCAGTACTCGTAATTGACAAAACCCCATATCATACAAAACAAGATGATAATCTCCCTAATAAATCGTCGACAAAAAAATGCATGGTTGAGTGGCTGCAAAGGCACGGTGAATGTTATGAGGAAAAATCGACCAGGAAGGCAACACTCTATGAAGCGGTTTTACGACTTAAACCAAAAGAGAAGCAGTTTAAAGTGGACAAGTTGTTAAGGGAATCAGGTCACAGTGTATTGCGACTTCCCCCTTACATGTGTGACCTGAACGCAATTGAGTTTGTTTGGGCACAAGTGAAATATCATGTTCGTAGTAAGAACACATCTGGAAACATGTCTCTAACAGCGTTTCAAGTTCAATTTAATGAAGCTATGGACAGTGTAACACCTTCAGACTGGAAAAAGTACATTGATCACGTAAAAAATAATGAAAAGCATTATTGGATTAACGATGGAATTATGGATGCAGTTGATCAAGTTATTGTACGTCTTGGAGGTGATAGTGACAGTGAAACAACCATTTCTTCTAACGACGAAAGTGACATTGAAAATGAATCATTTGATGAACTGTCTCACCTTTTACAGGATGAAGAGGGGGATGTTTAAGTTCTCAAATGAAAAAATTTAGAAGAAAACAAATGATTTATATGTTATTTTCTGCTTTTCGTTCCACAAAATCGCACGTCCTACTTTGTGTTTAAAATGTTATAAGCAATTAAATTATTAATAATTACTGATTTATTATTGTTTATGATTTTCATATTAGTTAATATATAATTTATTTATGTAAGTGATAAATTTATATGACCAAAAACGAACATTGATTTTAGGTTCTGGTATCCGAATTCATGCAGTGCCCGAGGACTCCAGCCCGGGGCGCATTGCCCTGAGGGCTCCCTCGGTGGCGCGTTGCACTAAACTATTATAAAAACACCGCAGATTATTTTTTTTACGATTTGATCTCTTAGTAGAACTTAACCTTGTATTTTATTTCAAAGTTTAAGTAACGACTACAGATTAAAAAAGATTTGCAGTAAACAAATTAACTTTTTCACGGAGTGTAATCAATTTTCTTCCAGATCTTTGAACTGGCAAAATTACTGATGGTATTGCTGCTAATTACTACTAATGAATAGGGCAATGTACTCATTATTTCCAGCATATGGAATTGGCATTCATTATTTAGACTTACAAATGTAAAATAGTTCACCCAAAACAAACCTTTTAACTTGCCAAGATTTCTGAGTATTTTTGTTTTAGTAATTTTTTATTTGTTGGTAGCGTATTAAAACCTGATCCAAAACAAGGAATAGACTTGGTGAGGGAGGGGGGAACATTGTGGCTTTGCCCGCCTGCTAGTTTGTCTGAATTTAATTGTTTATTTATTGCGTGGTCATTTTATTTTGTAACCGCCGGTATTCTGACATTGCAAACAAACTTTACATTAAATTAAATAACTAACATTTATCAAATAATCGTTAATATAAGCCTAATTTAAACTCATATTTATCACGCACACAAAAAAACTAACAAAAATTATTACGGTATACCTGTTTTTTGTCTTCTCATAAGACATCTTTATTGCTACATAATGTTTTAATGTGCTGTAGATTTTTTACAGAGAAATAGTTACGATCAATGCCTCCTTCAGCGCTAATGTTATGGCCACATGGTAGTGCCCGCAACTTTTGATATGCAATTTTCTCAGGGCTCTTCTTGTAACTCACCAACAGTATGTCCTGTTGAAGAAATTGATTGGCCTTATCAGAGAAAAATTTGTCTTTTATATCTATGGGCGTTAGTATCTCAGTTTGAATTTTCTAATTATTCAGGACCCAGGACTACCTTAAAACTGGTCTATACCAGTATTGAGGCTGACATTGGGTACAGCAAATGAAGTTGTTATAACATATGGTAAGTCTTTTGACATACTTTTATTATGACAAACTTCCCTTTCACCTTTGGTTTTCATTTGTAGCGGCTGGGAACAGAAATCCGGGTTTGGTCCCCAACCTGAGAATGAATGGTCCCTGGCTGTTGTCATGGATACCCTGTCAGTTGAGTTAGCCAGTTGGAGGGCAGAATGTGGGTCCCCTGTTTGAGCCTCATCCCAGCTATCACAGGGGCACGGGAGTTGGCCCTTTGAAGGGTCGATTTGGCTGCCGTCTCATCCCACCCTTTCCTTTCCTGCTACATCCTATCCTTCCGGTAACCTGTGCAATATTCCCACTTGTGGAAGATGTGCCTATCAGCTATGCTGGAGATTCCTAATCCGCAACAATGATGATGATGATAATTATTCAGATGATAATAAAAACACTCACCTCTAGGTTTTTCACACTTCTCTGTAACATCTAATTCTGACCCATCTTCGTAATTGGTTTCTTCTTCAATAATATCATCTGCTATATTAGCAATTCTTCTATTTCTCGCTATCCTATTTAATGTTGGTGTATCAATAGATGTTTCAGAAACTGATTTCACAGCCTCAGCACGACCTTTTATAAAATAAATAGATAAAAGGTACAATGAAAATACAATAATATAGTCTTTTTATCTTTAGGTATAAAAAATAAAATAACAAACAAAAAAGTAGAGTCCAGCCTACTTACATGTGTTAATTTACTATTTAGTAAACACTTCTATAAATCCCACCCTAAAAGGCACCAGGGCGAATAACTGGGGAAGCAAAAATAAAATAAAATAGGCTAAAACCGAACTAAAATGTATATATTGGAAAAAAGGAGTAAAATAAAACATTGCTTTCAACCAAGTACCGGTACCTTATTTAGGTATTAAATAAAATATTGAATTAAATAAACTTCATTATGATCAAGAATTGAATAATATATTAATTAAAATACTGAACACACACGGTAATACACAACATACAAAAATAATTAAATACTAGGGTCATCCTGAAAGTAAAGAACGGTTGTGCACTGCACCGAGCACAGCTACCCCACCATCACGATTGTGTGTGTGGCAGTCTTCTCACCTCCCCAGCCCAGTCTTGTTGCTGAGCAATACTGCGTCATGTTTTTACAGCGATTCAAAATGGCGGCATCAACCGAAAATCCCACCAAATTTGAGATCTGCAATGACCTGGATGCATAAAATGTTTGTCCTATTGAAATTTATAGACAAAAACCAAAGAAAGTTTATTGTGAAAGTGCAATAAAAGAGTCTTTAGGGAGTATCAAGGGGTTGTGGCGACCCAGCTGCACATTTTAATTTATTCTAAAAGATCAGCTGTCAATTTGCATTTTCTTGTTTTATATTTACATTCAACTAGAGTTCTAATAAAATCACTTCTATCTGGCATTATCTGGAAATTCATTTCAGCAACCACACAACTGGTGACCCCGACGTGATCTTATTGTTTTGCCATGTCAGAAGAACAACTTAAGACTCCAGAATGTCGAGCTACAAGGGCGCCTAGCCACATTACAACAGCAACTGCTAGCTCTGACCCAACAACGGCAGCAACAACAACATCTGCCGCAGCAGGAACCACCACTACAAGAAGTTGCTCAAGCTGCCGCTCAGATCCTACCACCGGAGGTGCATCGTGTTAGCATCAAGCTACCACCTTTTTGGAAGGAGAAACCAGGTCTCTGGTTTGCTCAGGTCGAAGCACAATTCACCCTCGCCCGCAACACTCTTGAACACACTAAGTTCTCATATGTCATCTCTCACCTAGAGGAGCGCTACGCAAATGAAGTAGGAGACCTGATTCGCCTTCTGTCCGTGTCAGAGGAGCGACGTGTGCGACAGTTACTTCTGGAAGAGGAACTTGGCGACAAAACACCTTCGCAGTTTCTTTGTCATTTGCGATCTCTCGTGGGTACTGCTACCAAACAAGACAACCTCCTACGCACTGTGTGGATGCAACGTCTACCCACTCATGTTCAAGGTATATTGCAGCCCCAAGCTAGCCAGGTCGGCATCAGCACTGACACCCTAGCAATCACACTGATAAAATCATGGAGGTTCAACCAAACTCACCGTTTATAACTTCGGTGCATACCGTTTCTCACCCATCTGCTGCTCCCACTAGTCCGGCCGTTGGAACTCTTGATGTGCTCTCTCAACAATTATCTGTCATGCAGATTGAACTCAAGTCCTTGCGTGATGATTTACAATTCCTGCGAAATGATTGTTCAAGATCGCAAAGTTGAGCTCCAAATGATCATCGCCGTCGTAGTCGAAGCTCTCATACCAACTCTTCATCGAACACCGTCAGCTGGTAACATCAGAGATTCAGCCAGCAAGCAAACTAGTGCCTCCAACCATGCTCTTTCACCAAGTCGACAAACATGAACGGCAGTCAGTAACGGCGTCGACCGACTGTCCAACTGGGGGACGATGCCTATTTGTCACAGATTGCACAACTAACCGTAAGTTCCTTCTTGATTAAGGTTCTGACATCTGTTGCTTTCCTCATTCTTACCTAACGCCAAAGCCCGGTCAATTACGAGCTCCGTACCGCAAAAAATTCAAAATCCATATTTACGGTAGTTTAACCATCACCCTAAATCTTGGACTTAGTCGTGCCTTTACATGGAGTTTTATTGTTGCGACGTAAACGTTCCTATTACCGTCTGATTTAATGGCTCATTTTGGATTACTTCCTGATTGTCGAAACGTACGTCTCATTGACGGTATAACTGGCTTGTCAACCCCCTGCCAGCTTGTCAACCCCCTGCCAATCAGCTGATTTTACTCAACTTAGCATGAAAACTATTATCCCCGAAACGCCCGTTAACTCCATCATAGCTGAGTTTCCTGAGTTATGTTGGCCAGCAGGAACACCACAAAATGTACGTCATTCTACTGTCCACTTTATCAAAACTACGCCGGGATCTCCTGTCTCATCCCGTCCTCGCCGACTAGCCCCTGAACGGCTAGTCCTCGCCAAAGCTGAATTCGACGCCATTATTCTCGAATGATAACGGCCCGACGCTCTGATGGACCTTGGTCGTCCCCTCTACATATGGTACCAAAGGCAAATAATGGATGGCGCCCATGTGGTGACTATCGCGCTCTTAATGCTCAGACCATTCCTGACAGGTACCCCGTCCGTCACATTCACGATTTTTCATACCGCCTTCGTGGAAGTACCATTTTCTCAGTTGCTGATCTGGTCAAGGCTTATACCCAGATTCCTGTCAATCCGGAGGACTTTCCCAAGACTGCCATAACCACTCCTTTCGGAATTAATGAATTTCCATTTATGTCCTTTGGGCTAGGCAACGCAGGTAAAACATTTCAACACTTTATAGATAAAGCAGTTTTCGGATTAGATTTCTGTTTCCCATACATAGATGACATCTTAGTTTTCTCCAAGGATGCTACTGAACACGAGTGTCATCTCCGCACCCTGCTTAAGCGTTTGTCAGACTACGGACTTCTGGTCAATGTCAACAAAACAGTGCTCAACTTTCCTTGGTTACGAAGTCTCTGCTGCCGGCACTAGGCCCCTCCCGGACTGCGTTGACGCCCTCCGGGGATTTCAACCGTCCAAGTTCAGCAAAAGGCCTACGACTTTTTCTGGGTATGTTAAACTTCTACCGCCGTTTCATCCCATCTGCGGCTGAATACCAAGCGCCTTTGCACAACGCCCTTTCGTTGCTTCGTGGAAACCAACAGGTATCTTGGACCCCAGAACTTGAAGAACAAGCCTTTATTGCCTGCAAGGAGCACCTCGCAAACGCTACGCTGCTGGTTCATCCAGACCATAACACTCAACTTGCGCTATTCTGTGATGCATCAAGCACATCAATCGGTGCTGTTCTCCAGCAACTTGTCAACGGTTCTTCCTAGGAACCTCTTACATTCTCCTCCCAAAAACTCACCTCTTGACAATCATCATGGCCAGCTTATTACTGTGAACTCTTTGCAGTCTACGCAGCTGTACGTAATTTTTGTCACATCCTAGAAGCACAACACTGCATTGTTTTTACTGACCATAAACCCCACAATTGGTGACCCCGACATGAAACCCCTGACTTTTGCTTTCACCCAACATCGTGAGAAGTTGCCTCCCGTCCTCCCAGCGACCTTCATACCTCAGTTCACTACGGATGTACGGCATGTGTCTGGTTTGGCCAACATTGTTGCTGATAGTTTTGTTGACTAGCAATAACATCTCTGATGTAGATATCACCAACCTGGCTTGACATCAGGAAGATGACACCGAACTCCATGACCTTCTCAGAATCAGTACTGCTCTTAAACTTCAACATGTTAACATTTCCAGAACTGATCTCCATCTTTACTGTGAAACATCTACTGTACATCCAAGCAACAGCCTTATGTTCCCGAGTCACTCCGACGTGTTGTTTTTGACTCCTTGCACAACCTCAGCCACCCCGGAACAAGGGCTTCTGCCAAACTTGTATCGCAGCGTTATGTATGGTACCGTGTGCAGCAAGATTGCTTAACTGGGCCTGTGCATGTCAGCACTGTTAGCGACTCCTCTAGGCGAGTTTGCATCTCCTTCGGCTCGTTTCGAACATATACATGTCGACATTATTGGACCGCTCCCTCCAGCAGGACCTTACAAATACTGCCTTACAGTCGTCGACAGATTCACTAGATGGCCTGAAGCATTTCAACTTCAACTTCAACTGCCGAAGAAGTCGCCGAAGCTCTAGTGATATGCTGGTTCTCTCGCTTGGACTCACCTGTACGCATTACTACAGATCAGGGCCATCAGTTTGAGAACGCTCTCTTTCGAGCTCTTGGCAACGTTTTTGGTTCCGAACGACACCAGACTTGCAGCTATCACCCCTGTGCTAACGGCCTGGTCGAGAGATTCCACCGCCAACTCTAGGCAGCCCTCATGTAACATCCTGGATCATCTTGGCTTAAGGCTCTTCCTGTCGTCCTCCTCGGAATCCGTAGTGCCTTCCGCGAGGATCTTCGAGCTTCAGCAGCCGAACTAGTATACGCCCCTTCGATTGCCTGGTGAATTTCTCATTACAACTGAAGGTCCAGCACATCACGAAGACCCTGCAAGTTACGTGGTCCGCTTGCGACAATGTATGTCATTGTTTCGCCCCGTGCCTTCATCTCGCCATGCTACCAAAATAACTTTTGTGCACCAAAGCCTGTCTGACTGTCTGCATGTTTTTCTTCGAGACGACACTGTTCGTCGATCTCTTCAGCCACCTTCTACTGGGCCATATCGTGTCATACGCTGTAATACAAAAGCTAACACCATCCGACAAAATGGCGTTGATGTTTGAGTTACTTTGGACAGAGTAAAGCCCGCCTTCCTCTAGTGTGACAAATCTGAACACGGTCACACCACTCCGATGCCACCTCCTGCGACTGACATACCATCGGAGGCTGACGCCTCGCTGCCTTCTGCTTCTTCAGAACCTTGTTACTTCACACGCTATGAACAGCACGTCAGGATCCCGAGAAGTAACTGCATTTCTCCGAAGGGGGCTTGTGTGGCGACCCAGCTGCACATTTTAATTGATTCTAAAAGATCAGCTGTCAATTTGTATTTTCTTGTTTTATACTTACATTCAACTAAAGTTATAATAAAATCACTTCTATCTGGCAATTCATTTCAGCAACCCCACAGGGTGTATCAAGTTTAATGAATGAATTTGATCGTGCATGACAATGATTGGAGTTACAGGCCATGATGATTTGAAAGAAAGAAATGAGGGAAAAATTAGGAAAACAGGTGCTACACTGGTAGTACATTACATGAATCCTTTCCAGAAAACGCAATAATCTGTTCAATGTACATTCACCATCAACCTTCCTTGGTGTTTGTGTACAAATTCCAATAGGCCGGACATTTTGCGCACTCAGAAACCGTTAACCCTGCGGATCTCAAATTTGGCGGCATTTTTCATTAATTGATGCCACCATTTCAAACTGCGGTAGAAACAAGACGTGTGATCACTCAGCAACGCCACTCACTGGGCTCACACTTTGGCGGTGAGTAGACTGCAACACACACAAATCGTGGTTGTGTGGGGGGAGCTGTGTTTGATGCAATACACAAACGTTCTTTACTTTCTGGATGACCCTCATACACACATTTGTAAAAGGTTTAAATGAGTTTTATTCCAATAAAATACAATATACACAATATTAATCTATGGGCGTCGTGTCTGGAGAGCACATGCCTCCCCCTCGGATGAAGTATAATTGCACAAACGTTTGCAAAAAGCCTTGCAAAAAGTTTGATATCCACCCTGACGTCAGACAGTAAAGGTTTGTCTTTTAAACCACTAATCCTGTGCTCACAAGCATACTTCCGTTTTCGCGGACCTTGCAAGTGTTGTATTGTTTTGATAAGTTGCTTAGTAATTGAAAGCTGTTAGTCATGTTGTTTGGGGTGGAATCATTAAGTTTGTAATTAAGTTTATGCATTCTTAAAGTTTGTAATTCATCATGATCAAGTGATCTGACAATGATACACTACAACTTATTGAAGTTTATCGATCAACAAAACTATTATGCAACCAAAACTTTACACAAATAAATGGAATATTCCTGGAGGGAAATGGCAAGTGAATTAACCATGTATAATTAAAATAGTAAAGCGACATTATCGGCTGCCATTGCACGACAGCGTCTTCAACAGACTACCTTGTGCTCGCCCACTGGCTTGTCTACGGATCGCAGGAGGCTCAAAGTGGGCTCGTAAGTAGAACAATTCTGATGAGCGTACTGCGAGCTGCGAACGAGCTACTCACAAGCCGCTCCAGATTGGCAATGCGAATCCCTTTGTGCTCGCCCCTTGGACTGACTTTGGCAGAGCGGTGCGAGCCTTGAAAGAGCGGCCCTCGAGCGGTTCGCAAGCATTCCTGACGCCATCCAAACTAGTGCAAACAGCTCGTAAGGTGCTCAGGAGCCTAGTCTTGACGCCCCTTAAAACAGCGCCTCACTCAAACTGACATTTAAGTCACGACAAACTGAGATGGGCAGAGAATGTATGATACACCGCAATTTTATCACTGAAAATTATCCATTTCCAAATGTATTTTTTACATTGTAGCCATAAAACACACTTACATTTAATAAACTAATAAACAATTAGCCAACTTTTTCCGAGATTTTTAGATACTTGTGAGAACGAGTTATCACAATGTAATGTTCTCTTAATGTTATTTTACGTCATTACAATTTTTGTAGGCCTGTAAGTCATAATCTAATAAATCTAATAAATGTAATGAGGACTTACCTGGTCTTAATTCGTTTTGATGGATTACTCTTATAACATCATCATCACTTATAAATTGCACAGTTAGTCTGGAGTTGTATTTTATTTTTTCCAGACTTAAACTTATTCTTGATGACCTCCTGGAATTCATTTTTTATATCCTGAAACATATCTCAGTTTAACTAAGATATCCTAGTATAGCCGACGTTAGCATAAGGCCGCTGAAAATGGCAATGTCACTCTTGAGGGTCTGTTGCGCTGCAACATGCAACATGTAGTAAAAGGAAGCATGAATGTTTTACAACGGCTATAAACCCTGGGAAATTATTAAAAACTAGTGGCTTGAAGGGGCCAAATAGCCCCTTACCTTGCTCCAATAATCTGCCTCATCTGATTTTTTGTACTCTTAACATGCTGAGGAAAATAAAACAGTACAAGTCACTTGTCAGTTCGTCAACAAAGTAGAAACTTAATCACATGTTTGAATTTAAACAAAGCAGACGTCTTTAAATCCTCATGCTTTTCTTATGGGGGATGTTTTCAGTTATTTCTCGTTTGCTGTTAACATACTGGAAACACTGCTGTTTTTCCCAAGTCCCTGGGATCAAGACTTTTAATTTAAGCCGTCTCCCATTTTTTTGAAATTTTCCAAACTCTCACAATTTTTACTTAAAAAATGTGCTTACAGAATTATATGTAAAGATAAAATAATCCTCTAATAAATGTTATGTTTTTAATCTAGTTGGTAAGTATTATATCAACACTTTACATTTAAGTTATGATACTCCGCTTACAAGTTGCAAGAAAATTTTAAAGGTGACCTCACGGTCTCAGGATAAATATCATACTAAAATAGAAATATCACTTCTTAAATTAAGTGAAAATGAAAAAAGCTAACCTAAACTGTGTTTATTGCAATTTTTGCTTTTTTAATTTTTAATTTTGGCCTAATCACATTTGCAAGCCTTTTTAGTAAGTAGTGGGTGAACAGTTGGACACGATGGAGATAAATTTGGCTAAGGGCATTTTTGTCTTTAAAAATTTGATCTCCTCATGTCTGTCAACTTCTGCTTACTCCAGTTGCACATCTCCTACCCGATTATTCTGTGGCCCAGCTGTCCCTCTTTTAGTGTTAGTTAGCCAGAATTTGAAGATGTAGTTTGATTAAGTCACTGACAGAGTGTGCTGCTGTTAACTATCTAATTTAGTTACTTACGTTAACTTGTAAAAGATATCCACCCCAGAAAGCAAGTGATAACCGACTTATGTTTGCTTCCTGAAACATCAACTGTTGTATTATCCCCTCCATGAGAGAAAAAGTAATAGTTGACAGAAGTATACTCTGATGGAGATTAGTATATCTACGTCCTCTTTGAATCCTGGCACACACAAAAGTAGGGTCAGCTTTTACAATGGCTATGCGAAGTCTATTTCAGTATCTATAGTCAATGTAGCATTGACTAAGCACTAAGCACTAAGTACTAAGCACAAGTAGAGATGGACCAAACGATTAGTTTCCTTAAAAAACATTGTTATGGCGAGCAACCCGCAATAACACCCTATTATGGCTTTCGTGGCTGTAGTTGTGGCACTAAGTTTAGTATCTTTGCTCTGAGACAATGAGATGTGAACCGTTTGCTCTGAGACAGTTGTGGCGCGCAGCGGCAAACTACTGCGCTTGTCCCCACCCCAAACTACACTATGCCCTCGACTATAACTCCCGCTGAACGCTGAACCAGTGTTTTGATTTGCAGGATCTTTAATAAAATTGTAATAGGATTTTTAATAAAACTTTTAATAGGATTGGTTATAGGATTTTTCGAGATAAAAAGGGATTTTTGTTCTGCTAAAACGTTTATATCTACGGGATTTTTGTGATATACACTAAGCTTTAAAATTAACATAAACCGCAGTATTACAGCTAAAGTTGATCATGATATAAAATTTGATCAAATTATATTTACAACAATGTTTTTCAAAACGTATAACTACTACCACAATGCCAAGACATGAAGCGACGAACACTTGAACCAGGCAGGAACCGTCACTGTAATTTAAGGTTGTATTTATTTTGTACTTCTTTATCTAATTCTTGTGTTCAGTGCCATAAATGTAAACAAAAACATATAGACCAAACCAAACCACGTCTTTTAGGATTTTTGGAAATCCTAAACTCTAATATGAACATTGTCTGTCTGCAACATTTATCTCGGAATCCAGCGGAACGATTTTGTTAAAACTTTGAAATAAGGTGCTTTTGGACCTAAAAATACAATTGGTAAAAATCTTAACCCCAAGAAAATCAATATTTTGTTGAAAATCTCATTTGGAAATTGGAAATTTTAACATTGGACTTATGGAGTTCAAATCAAAACAAAAAAATCATAACAGATGTGAATAATTAACCAGTAAATGGCCAAAGTAGCACTTACACAAGGTCATACATGATTTCTTCAAAACAGTAACTAGAACCACTGAGTAAAGATTGCATACAGACTTATTTTTCACCCACGAAACTAACCAAATATCAACGAGCATGGCTCGGTCTCCCTGGTACTAAGTTTAATCCAAACAAACTAAGCAAAATGTTACGGTAAGAATAAAAACAAGAAGGGGAAGAGTTGTTTCAATATTTTCGTAAGCAGCTCAATGACAGTCCTAAACCTCACTAGCCTATGCTACAGTCCGGAGTTGTATCCCCTCCACCTCATGCACCATGTCACACAGCCAATACTTGGATTATTCAGCACCTCGGCCGTTATATATTTGTAAGAATGTCAAACAACCTAAGAATACTTGCACGTTAAGTGATAACACAAGATAAAAACATGCTTAACTGCATTAAATATACAACTTGATTAATTCCCCAAAACAATATAATTGATTGACAACGTACATCTATTTAGCATCGGCAGTTTTCATTTACTTTTTTCTCCAGAACCAAAAACATGATTAAAAATACTAAGTTGTTAGTTTTTACGGTCTGGATAAAAAAGGGGGAAAATACATATTTATTGAAAATCATGAACATAATTTTTAAGGAAACAAATTACAAAAATAACAGTTTAGTTGGGTGTTAAAATTTGTGCGTAGAGGAATTAAAAAATTAATCATAACTTGACATTATGTTAGTAGCTATACGTTTTGAAAAACACTGTCATAAATTATATAAGTCGATCAAATTCTATGTTATGATCAAAGGTAGCTGTAATATTGCAGTTTATTTTTATTTTAAAGCTTACTGTATGTCACAAAAATCCCGCAGAAATAAACGTTTTAGCAGGACAAATATCCTTTTTATATCCAAAAATCCTTTTAACGGGATAAAGATCCTGCAAATCCAAACACTGGTTCAGCGGGAGTTATAGTCGTAGTGGCATAGTGTAGTTTGGGGTGGGGACAAGCGCAGTAGTTTGTCGCGGCGCGCCAAAACTGTCTCAGAGCAAACGGTTCACATACTTGCAAAGATAGGTACTAAACTTAGTGACACAGCCAAGAAAGCCATAATAGGGTGTTATAGGTCTTGCGTGTTGCTCGCCATAACAACTTTTTTTCTTACGGTTGTTGATAAAGTCTATTATATTATAATCTGTACTCCACTCCCAAAAAAAATAAAATAGGAAGATTTATTAATTGTAGGACAAAGAAGGATACAGAGTGAACTAGAGTCCAAAAGATAATATATAACCATTGACTATAGATACTGAAGTAGACTAACCATCGCCATTGTAGAATGTGTCCCTAGCAGTTTTCTAGAGCACTCAAGCGCCCCTGTTGGCTTCCCGCGGTACCAACGGAGGAAGGCTCAATTCAGTGGCGCTGCTGGTGGGAATGATTGGAGAATGCCCGCCACGCGCTCAGGGCGGTGATGTGCGTACGTGAAACGGCTCTCACTCAAGGCCGCTTTGGGCTTGGATTTGGCCCACCGACTGTTGTAGGCCCGGTATGCTTGGCTTGAACTAGTATCCCTGCTGTTTACGTTTGGCAGGCCTCACCGCGCCGCACAAAGGATTTGCCATGGATTACAAACGGAATAGGCAACATGAACATTTTTTGTATGGATGTAAGAATAATTTTACTTGGGCTGTTAAAAAAACAACTCAAGTTTAAAATACAATTATTATTTATTAGTAGTAGACCTATTATCTAAATATTTTTTTAAATCCGGCTTTTTGCTCACTCACTTCCTGAAGTTAATTCTAAACCGATTTTTATGATTCTTTTTTCACTTAAAAGATAATTTCAAGTTCTTAGTCGCTGTGAAGTGAGAATTTAGATTTAGGCCCCAGGGCTCTGCCCCACGGGACGTTATTCAAGTTCCCATGTTATTCATATGGAGAAAAGTTTTATTTGGTATATGTCATATGTGTTCGCACTCTAGCGGTCGCAGTTTTTGTCCGATTTACTTCAAATTTGGTGTGGACAATCGTTTCTGTAATCAGTTGGACAAGTTCGTTGGGCAAAACAATCAAAAAACTCTAACCCTCTGTTTTGGGATTTTAAATTTTGAATTTTGGGTTTTTGGGCCCAAAAAAGGTCAGAAAAGCCCCTAATGTAAAAGTAAGGCATATTAAGTTATAGGAATTAAAAAGGCAGAATTTTTAAGCCCTCCCTCATCATTCTAGCACCAATATTTACTGAGTTATTAAAGAAAATAAAGATTGAGTAAACACAGTACGTTGTCTTATGGGGATTTTACATTAAAAAAGGCTGTTATTCACTAGGTGGATTTAAATAATCCACCTAGGTTTTTCATATCTTGATGTAGATATATCACTCCTAATACCCCCATAGCGATTTTTGATCCTCATGGTACCTCATGGTTCCAGTTAGGAACATTCAGAATAATTAATACAGTGTTTTAGAGAAACTTAGGAAATACCAATGATGTGTTATATTGAGCCAGGGGAGCCTACCAGAGAATAATTGCGACCTTGTACTTACCGCACAAGGGAGGTACCGTCGGCGAACTCGGCGCTCACATAACTGCTTGCATCTACTGTCTTCTGCCTAACTGCGCGCAATCCCCGCCACAGGGTTTTTATACACCGGTACTCTTCACCACAACATCCCAATTGATTCGACCAATAGAAAGACTTATTAAGCACAATCACCAAATATGGCAAGACTGAGGCGAACCCATGGTTTGGTGTTCCACGGTCACACCCTATGATTTTGCACAGTAAAAGCTTTATGTCTTACTTTTGGAGAAGAGCATAGCGTACTAATAATGTCATTTAAATTTGTTATCATCAATCCAATAATGCATTTTTGAATTGAATTTTAGCCGTAAATTAGGCTAATTGAACAGTATTTATAATAGTATGTGAAACAACGATTATTTATTTCATCTTTTTAGTATACCTTACATTTGAAAGATGATTTTGGTTCTAGTCCTCCTTGAAATAATAATACATTTGTTCATAAAATACTAAAGACTACAAACGCGTTAATATTTTCTTTAAATGATGTAGGGAGAAATTATTTAAACTACCTTTTGAGTGGATATAAAACAGTTTTTTGAACGGTATTATATAAAATCCACCCGCTGTCAAGCGTTGCTAAACTACGTTTTAAAAATCTGATACTAACATAAGAACCAACATATTATGGAAAACATAAATAACTAAATTGGTTGATTTAAAACTAAAATACATTACTTGCGCGGTTTATTTATCGCAAAAATTGGCTGGAAAAATATTTACTGAGGACAATCCCCATATTTACGTTGGTAAAATAAAATAAGGCTCACATTCCTAATAGATTTATTTCATGCTAAGATCACACAATAGTACTAGACTAGCAATCAGGAGGTGCAACCGTCGTCACTAAGTCGCGCCGCGCCGACCACCGCTCTCCGCTACAATAAACAAAGAAACGAAGCCAGGTTGGCGCGGGCGGCCGCGTCTGTGTCTGTATCCAGTGATGTGAGGGGGTGGGGTAAGAGAGGGATGTAGCGGTGCGGGTCGCGGGGTGAAGGTGGCAGGGGAGGGCAGTGCGACAGAGAGCGCGTGATAGTCGACTGCAGAAAACTCTGGCGGCAGGAAAACAAACTACGTGTCACCGACCGACTTAGTATACTTTTGAGGCGGACAACCGCGCTGTATCGATGGAACGTCTACTTCAGTATTTATAGTCAGTGATATAACTGAGTACCTATAAAGAAAGAAAGACTAAACCCAAAGGAAGACGAAACTGTAATCATAAAGGTCCGCTAAAACACAAGGTAGATCATAGTGAGGCACGAGTGCCATCGGTCTCAGGGAGCACTTGAACCTACTTGCGGCAACCCATTCACTACTTATGAGGCATGCCTCACCGTGCATCTCCCGCACGCCTACAGGTGCAAGGCTTAAGACGCATGGAAAATGACGCCGATTGCAGGGGTGTTGGAGGGGGTTATTGTTTAGGCCCTAGTCCTCAACTCTTCAGTCGTCCGTCTAGTGTCAACTGACTGACACTTGGAGACTCACGATATTCGATCCATTTTCAGACTAGATTCATTCCTTTTGACAAAGTAGATACATCTCATTACATTAAAAGATTAGCTTCAACTACAGTAGAAGCTCTCTTAACCGACCCCTGCTGGACCATGCCATGGTCAGATAACGAAAAAGGTCGGTTAAACCAAATAATACCACAAACAGTCACAATAAGTGTTAAAAACTATCAAACTAGGCCCTAGTGAAGTATGGTAAACATATTGAGAGCAACTGACTGACTTTGATTTTCTACAGAAAAATGTAATCGACCTGTTGTAACCTGAAAGTTATTTGCCGACCAATATCGCGACATCGGTTGCCATGACAAAAGGTTGTCTATTCTTGGAAGACGGTCGTTAATAAGAGGTCGGTTGCACTGGAGAGAGCTTACAACTGTATTTACGTCCAGTTTATCTATTTAACCAGTTTTAGATATTGTTTCACATTTTAATTTATTAAGTGACAATAAATTCAGTTTTCAACAAACAAGTGTTTAATTTATAGTACCTAAATAAAGTGTGGTACGTAGATGCGCTGCCTAGCCTATTCCGGTCAAAGGCATGTGGAAATTAAGTTTAGTGATGTGCGATACATATCGTATCATATCGGAATACCGTGATACGCTAAGGACGATACGATATTTTGTCACGATATTTGAAACGTATCCTATCGCCTAAAACGATACTCGATTTTGTATCAGCACATAGAGACGATATTTCACTATTATTTTCTAGGCTGTAAAACGATGAGGTTATATCTATATTCGACAAGAATTGTTCAAAGTGTTCTTTCCGTGGTACTACAATTAAAACAAGTGGAAATACCTCGATGGCCATATTTTTAACTGCAGTGTATAAAACGCTATGAGTCGTATCGTTTATACACAATATGTTAAGCAATACGATACGCGTATCGCGATACACAGCACCGATACGATATCTGACTCCGATACGTATCATATCGCCGTATCGCGATACACGGCCGTATCGCACATCACTAGTGGAAATGAACCTTTACTAAATTACATAGGTTATAATCACAGACCTGCTTATATGAAACTTACCTTCAAACAACTTATCAAATTAAACCTAAGAACTGTTGAGAATTCTGACCAAGGCAAAATCCTAACTTTAATAACAATTCTACACTAAGAAATAATATCATAAAATCTAAAGTAAGTTGACTTAAGGTGAGGAATAAGCAGACCTACAAATCGAGACAGGACTGTTTCTAGTTGCTAAGTATTACATAAACACTTTACATTTAAGTTATGATACTCGGCTTACAAGTTGCAAGAAAATTTTAAAGGTGACCTCACGGTCTCAGGATAAATATTAAATACTAAAATAGAAATATCACTTCTTAAATTAAGTGAAAATGAGAAAAGCTAACCTAAAGTGTGTTTATTTACCTCTCTACTTACTACATTAAAATTTTCCCTCCCGAGTCCCGAATCCACCTGTTGATTGTAGAAACCAAAACATATAACATAGAGTAACTGAACAGGTTTATCTTTTTTCCAATTTCATTTATATATTTTCACGGTATGTAACATCTTTTTACAACATAATTACTTGAAATTTAGTCCAAATAATGATCAAGAATCAACATTGTGTTGACCATATCAACAAATACATGCCATTTGTCTCGTCATCTTGATTTGGACATAAACAAGTCAAGATGTTATTTATTTGAGTCACGGTTAAAAATAATAGTGTTGGCGTATGATAATGTTGGCTTGAGAATTGTGTTGGCAATGATTTGTTAAGCCCCGTTTACACGCTCCAATATCTGCGCAAATCTGGTTTGCACAAACCAAGTTTGTGCAAATCGGTTTGAATAGGCGCGACCGTTTAGACGCTACAATATTTATACTCAAACCTGTTGCGATCGCCATCATGGAGGAGGTGCTGTTGTGGTCTGTGTATGCTATTTGTTTAGCAAGAATAGTAACCCGGAAAATACGAAAACCGAGGAGTAAATGGTGTAGGTCTTGGCTTCTGAAACGAAGCAAGTTTTCCCACGTAAGGCTTTTAAGAGAATTGCGCGATGAACCAAATGATTGGAGAAATTACTTGAGGATGACTGAAGATTGCTATGTAGAACTTCTAAACTTAGTTTCTCCACTCATACAGAAAAAAGATACCGTCATGAGGAAAGCAATTTCTCCACATGAGAGACTTACCGCAACATTGAGATATCTCGCGACAGGCCGCAGTTTGAAGTGCATGGAATTCACCACAGCAATTTTCAAACCAACACTAATAAGTGGTATTTATTCGTGAAACCAGTCAGGCCATCTACAAGGTGCTGAAGAAATGTATAAAGGTAAGTGATATACAAATTCTTTATTTACTAGAAAACACAAATTATTAACGAAATTATAAAATAAATGAATGCCGTAGAAAAAAAAAAGTCATGTCTGCAACTTTTCCAAAAACAAATTATTTTGAAAGTGATAGAATAATAATTATAAATAACAAAAACTAAGTCAAATACATCAAATAATGTCCCAAGCCTTTTTTAAATAGGATTACTGTAATAGTGGTATAGTTTTTGGCCGCTAAATAAATGCATAGTTTATTGTTTATGGTACTGCACAGGAAAATCTGATTGGGTGGGTACTGAACTACGGCCGGATGTCTGGGGCGGGAAATTTTGCTGTTCCCGTGGTACGGAATAGAAGTTTGGTGCTTGGGGTGGAAAATGATGTTGTACAAACTGTTTGTTGTTGGTATTTGTCATATTGCTGATAACCTACTTCCTGAGCCACTACAATTTTGCTGTCTCTATTTAGTGAGTCTATTTCCGCTTCAAAAATTACGTCCCCAATAAGTTTTTGTGCAAATTTATATTGGTCCGGGGTGATTTTCCGGAGCCTATCGGTGATATACTTTCCAAAAATGTCAAATGAATCTTCCTTCTTATTTGAAATACTTGAAATCTGTATCCCAACCAGCTGCAATGCGTCCGTTGCCGCTTGTTCAACGGGATTTAGTTTCCTCTTTGGTTGGCGGAATACGGGATGTTATATTCCTATTCTGTAACCACTTGTTATGTTTGCATGAAAAACTCTATATATTTCTATTCACATTTAATTTGTCAATTACAGTAATGCAGAGCGAGTGTTGCTGGGCCCAAAAACACTCGTGGATCTCTGATTTAGTTGTGGGTTGCTTGAAAGAAAAACCTGATTGCAAGAAACTATTTTATTTAAATCTGAGGAAAAACATTACAACATATACATATCTAAATCAGAGCCGGAAAAGAGTATTTTAAATTAATCTAAAATGGATCACCTTAGAGGTTATGGCTTTGGTCGATTTCTGGCCTTTTTAGTTTTAATGTTTTTTTTGTATTTTGTGTTTTAAATAATCAAAAGCAGTTCTCAAGTGAAAGTATCAAAATGTGGTAATCAGGAATTCCTAGTTAATCAAATGGCGGTTCATTAAAACAAGCGAGTGGTCGGGAATAAATAACAATATTCTAGTCCTCCTAACTAAACCTCCTGACCTCCGACACACTCTATCCTCCTATATCTTTTTACCACCAAATTAAATTACACATTCAAATGATCCATGATTAACTTATTTAAAATCTGTGGTGGATCCTGATCTGAGCTCTGAACTGCAGATTAATTAATTTTACTCTTTTTTTTTTAAATCAACCAAACAGTAACACTCTGTTATATAAGTATTAAATTTCCTAGAATTTTGGATTCTACTTAATTTCCAGCTCTTACAATTATTTTAGATTTGAGACAATGTAATTAAATTTAAATATTATTCAAAAGTATTTTTCCTTAATATAAATTAATTCTTGTACGGCAAATATGTTTTTAAGTTAAATTATAACAAATAGAGAGTTACCTTAAATGATCTGTGAATATGAAATTACATCAAATAAATTAACAATGATAAATGAATTTAAACTTAACAATTATTAAACGTTGATCAGTACCAGTTATGACATGTGCTCTGTGAAATATGACCAAGTATGTAAAACAAATAAATATTACTTACATGACCATTGTAGAAAATTACACACACAAAACGCTCACAATATAAATACACTGTAACACTACTAATGCACTAAATACTAATAATACAGTTGTTTAATTTATCCCCAGAAAAACGACAAGAATGGCAGTGTTAAAACCTGCTCTTAGCACGTGTAATTTTGAAAAGTTTGATAAATTAATTAATACGAATGCGAGATTGTACCGCGAATTTCGGCCTTTTCTTTAAAATAATTCGCGAAATAGAGAACGTATGGGATGCACCCCGTTAACAAATCGACGAACTTTCAGAATTGGCAAAGAAACGTGGTATTAAATTTAGAAAAAGGTTTTAGATGATGTTACGCCGAATTGTTCCGAGCTAAGAGAACGAGAGGCCGCGGTCGTCCAGTTTTATGAGCGAGGTGGGTCACGTGACTGCATTGTTGTCAGGTTCTCCTGTACGCGGTAGTGTCTTCTAGATGTTTCTGATATGGCGGCAAGTTTGAGTTTGAACTTGTAACAATTTTCCCCCCCTCCAAAAGAATTTTTAATTTTTGTCCAACCTAACTTGGGATAAAGAGAGAGAAAAACAATTTTACACAAAAATTAAAAATTACTAAAGTTAACGGTAACAATACTTATAAAGATAAATATAACAATATAGCATCATTAGTGAGAGAGATGGTGGACTCTTACGGCAACATTCCCTGTAAGTTCCACTTCAGTCATAGACTCATCCCCAACACTTGGTGATACTAAACTGTTCAGAGCTACACAAGGTTCCAGTTTGTTGCACTGCACTACACATGTAATTTTATCCTGAATACTGTCCATGATTGTGATGAAGGCTTTTCTGTTTAAGTGAATTCCATCTGGTCTACCATTATAATAGAAATGTTCAATTAAAGAGTTCATGTTGTGACCAGTGAAAATTGTATCTAAATCCAAAATAAAAAAGTGAGACTTTGTGTTTCGTTTGGAGACAGAGAGAGAGAGGTGACTTCCGACATCGTTGGTACTAATGAGCAGAACACAGGTTGGTAGTAGTTCGGCAGCGTGTTTTCGCATCTCGGTGACGATGTGTCTCGTAGTCGCCCCGGTATGGTGATGTGTTTGGTGGTGGCTAGTTTCCATTGTTTCACCACTCTGTGCAGATGGGAGTCTCCCCGTGGTTCAAAATTCTCAGGCAATAATTTTGCATCACGTAACCTATTTTCCAAGCTGACATGCGCACCTAAAGGGGAATGCGGTAAATCTAAATTATTGTTCGCCTGAGGGGCCTGCTCTACCTGTATCACAACTGGAGCGGATCTATCCGAACCTTGAACTCCAAGATAACGTGATTGAACCCTTGCCGCCCTATCTCTTGCTGTTGTGACATATTGACGTCCATAAAACATTTTTTTAAATCAATATCTAAATCTAACAAAATATGAATAATTTGCACAGTAATATAACAAAAGTATCAATAATAATTAATTTGTCATATTTCGCCACAATTGCAACCCACAAATCAGTGTCTGCCTGCTACCACTTGTTACATTTAGTCTGTAACCACTTGTTATGTTTGCATGAAAAACTCCCCATATAGCACAGGATGTCAATTTGACGTAAAAAAGTGATCAAAGACGTCAAATTGATGTCAAATAAAATATTTGACGAAATATTGACGTCAAAATGATATAAAATTGTTGACGTCAAAATGGTGTAAAATGTTTGATGTCAAAATGATGTAAAACTAGGGGCTTGTAGGGGCAAAAGCCCCTAAAAAACCAAAATACATAAATTTTTTATCAACCTTCATTGGTCATTTATAAAATAAGCACTGATTTTCTAGCATTATAATATAATATTATTATACTGTCTTATGTTTTTAATAAAATGTCCATTCCTAAACAACTATACATTGCTGTAGTTTAAAAGTAAACAAACTGAATAAGTACAGCTGGTATCAATATCAAAGGCTAATTTAACTCTGTGGCACAGCTGTTTTAATTTCAAAAGATGTAAACAAATTAAACCCCATGTTGTTTTAATGGGAAAAGTTTTATTCTGTTGCGAATTTATGGTAAAAAAATAAGAAAAATGAATAGTTTTCCCTCAAAATTCACGTCAAGACCTTTAAAATGATACCCCTCCCATCCTTCTACGGCCATCCAGTCACTCACAATTTCTTTACAAAAATTTGACTTACGGAATTATATATAGAGATAAAATTGTTGATGTCAAAATGATGTAACATTTTTGGCATATATATCTTTTGATATAAAAATATTATAATACCAAAACTGTATTATTTTTGTTTCAATCAGTTTTATTTAATAATAATTATTTTTTTAACCGCCCCCATCAAAAGTTTTACATCATTTGAAGTAAAATTTACATGCAATTTTTGATCAGCACAGTATATTAACGCATGTTCACAAAAAAATACAAAGTTAAATGTTTAGTTATTAATAATATGGCTTGAATGTAAATTTAATTAATTATAGTTAAATTTATTATCACACTCACTCACGAATAAGTACGGTTTTTTATCTAAATAATTTAAATATCCATTGACACAATCCAATTTGGCACAGAAAGTCAAATCAAGCATTTTGCATGTTCCGAAAAGCAGTTTACAATTTAACGGATAACTATTTATTTACAATTATGATTTAAAAACTTAATTCGAGTTCTCAAAATAGGTATTACAAATTAACCTTACAATTACAATTAAATATATGTTTGCATTTGGTTAAGAGGTTATTCCTTCTCCTTGGCTGGCGCGGCGCGCATTGTTTTTCTGTCATATCGGTCTTAGAGGTGTTAAGTTTATCATGTTTATATTAGACTTTAGTTTGGTAAAGTAGAAGAGACGAAAGTTAATAAGTTCATCTAGTCTTAGCATCACACTGCTTAGTACAGGAAGTGCAACAGGGTAAGTAAAATCAAAACATATTAGCATTATTTTGACAAGGTTTTTCAGTTAGACCTAACCTATAATACTTGAAGTCACCTCGCTTCCTTCAACTAAAATAATTTCAATTAAGCTTATTGCTGGGTAGCAAATGATGAAAAATTTTGTAATCAAAACCCGACAAACTATGTTGGTATAATGCCTAAACAGGTGAATTGATATACCAATAGATTATTGAAATTTGGCGTGTTCAGGCCTAGGACTAGTTCAATATTAGCTTCAACACAATTAAGCCTACATGGATGTAAAATTAGGTATTTGGCTAAGTCTCACTGTCTCATACAATCCAACATTTCAAAGGTGTGGACAATTGTTTCGATATCGATTTGGCTTAGGATTACCATTGGATGTGAAAGTGTCATTAACCTAAATGTGTTATACAAATTAGGGCAAATTGAGAAATAAATGTGGCACACCTGCCAAATTATGACCCAGTTCTAGTATCTGCAGGCAGCCTTAACCCTATAACTGGTGCAGCGTACCGTAACTTAGTTCAAACTAAGTTACGTTTCGGTGTGATGTGCAGGGTTTAAGCTGCGGTTGCATTTGTCGCAAAATGCAATATGCACCACGAAAATGCGACAATATTTGGGCAGGCTGTCGCTTTTTTGCTACAAAGAAAAGTATAATAAATATTTAAATGTTATTGCAGAAAATCTGGTTTTAACAATACAAATTGTATTAAAAGTCCGTGATCATGATCCACAAACAAAATTATTAGAAGAGTAGTTGGAATGTTGGAGAGGCTTAACGTTGCGTTGGTTGCACTACGTCATTTTACCGATCGCCTCTGAGTGAGTGGTAGAGGAGACGAGCCTACATTACGTGAACAGTTGCTGTCGATTTCAACTGCGTACCGTGTAAACGGAACGGGCAAGTTACTAAAATGACAGTTGTAATTACAGTAGCTAACCCTCTAGCAGACGTCATGCGCTCTCCGCTGTGACTCGGTTTGGCGCGCACTCTGTAGTAGCTGAGCGAATTGGCGAATGCGAGAATGTTGAGGGCTAGTTCGCCTCCGAAGGGATGACTGCGCTCGCGTCGCTATCGTACCGATTCTTGTCGGTTGTTGTGACCGAGTCAAAGGAGACGAGCGGCAGGTCCTCCATACTTAGTGCCGCTCGTGGTCAACTCGCTGCAGAATGTGGACGGTTACACGAGCACGAGTCGCTCGAAATCGCAACGATCGGGCGAAAGTGTAGAGGTACCCTAGCGAAAACAGACAACTCGAAATCGGTAATGCGCAAATGCGATCGCGATATGCTTTGAGGTTATGTTTCAGAGTGTAATGTTTGGGGTGTGTGAGTTTTCGTTGTTCTGGTACCATATTAGGCCTATTCTATTAGAATGTTTAGTATATTTCCATTTCAGACTTTAATGGTTAAAATGGATAAGTTACCAAGAAAAGTAGACTCTGCTGAATTATATATATATATTACGGTATTTAAATTTTAAACGTTAAAAAAATACAAGCAAAAAACAACTTAAGACCAAAAAATAGTATAATGTCACGCGAGTAAAAATGCGAAAAGGAAAATATTTTTGCTACAAGTCTCTAAGAGCTTGTAGCATTTTTGCTCAAAGAATTTTTTTCCCAGCTGAATCCCTTGTGATGTGTCTGTTGTGGTAGCGTAGTCTTTTTTACGTCTAGCAAAAATTTAGTATAATCACTTAAGTTAAATTGATAACTTACCATAATGAACTAGAGATTTTAGAGCTTTAATTTGATAGCCTACCATATTCATGGAACTTGTGATTGTTGATATATATTTACATAAGTTAAACCAATTTTTAAATTTAGGACTAAGTTATTTTAGTTAGCAGATTTGCAAAACTAAATTAAACATCCTGTAGAGTCATTATAGTAAGACGTAAGTCAATAACTTTATACGACATTTTCTATTACCGGTACTAACTTAGGTATGTAACTTAGGCCCTAATACAAATTGCAACAAAAAATGGCTATAAATGGATTCTTTAATACAAGATTTTTTATATTGCAACTTTCAGTCAAAGAATTAACTTTTAACTCCAAAGGCAACTTCATTGGGATCAATTTGATATACAAAGTAAAAAACATATGGGTAGTTTGGCATGTTTATGTATATTTTTCATAATATAAAGTAAAACTCTTCAAAAGTAGAAAAGAAAAGCCGCCACCATGGGGAATAACATGCGCCAGTTCTAGGGTTAAAATAATAGTTACTTTAAACTGGTAACTTCCTGGTCCACCAAAGAACAAGTTATTTAGGGCCTACTTAACATATTCGACCTAAGATTTTTTTGAAATCCGCCATTATCAAGAATATGTTAGTTTATGTATGTTACCATAGTTTAGTGGTGATTTCCTAGCTTCCTGACTGGGCTTTTCACACTGTGTGCTCCGTGGTTAATAAAATATCGGTACTGGTTTATTTATAGGCCCTGTAACCAATAAGACCGTTTTTTTTATAAAGTTAGCTTTTTTATAAAGCTTTTTTATAAAGTTAGTTATGTAAATAAATTATAAAAATCGCATGACTTTTAGTGGAATGATATCTCAGTTGCAGTGATTGTCCTCGCCCTCATTTCAGAGACCTATCCATTTTTGTTTTCTAGAAAGTTGGACCAGCTTAAAACACGGGTTCTGGGTTGTATTACCACTGGGGTATTTTCAGTTAAATAAATGTTAAGTATTTTCAGTTATACTTTCAAATCACTATTTTGGACCGGCTTTTGTGTGTGGTTTGTAACTTAGTTTTTATTTAACATTGTGAGTGAATAACATTTTAAGCTATATATGGAACATGCCGAGGCCGCAAGCAGAATTATAACTGGAGTTTGGGGCTAAATTTTAAATGGCAAAGCAATTTTGAACATAGGCTGGTTTAAAATCCTGCAACGAGCAATAATTCACTTGCTAGTGGTTTTTGGATTTTCTAGGTTGTTTTACCCAACAATACTGAAGGAACAATAAATCAAAAGTGAAAAACTGCTGTAATCGTTTTATTTTTGAAAATTGACTGCAAGTAGCCTATATAATTTGGTAAACCTTAAACTATATTAAATTTATTTGGTGGGATGGGTTAATATAAGATAATGGTCACAAATCTAAGCTCGCTTTATATACCGTAGTTAATCTGAATAATATTACCGGTATCTTATCAACTTATTGTGTGGCTGACTTTTAACCTTTAGATACCGGTAACAAGTAATTTTGAGACGATAGAAATGGAACAGTCAGGACCTCCCGCAGCGCCGTCCTCGCAAAGTAATAATGTGTGGCTGGGAACTGGCACTGTCCCCCCACCACCCAGCCGCAAGTACTACAACAGGGAGCCATGCCCTCGTTTCCACTCCATACATAAAAACAGCAGTTCTGTCAACTTCCAGCATCCAGCGTAAAATTATGGGACCCTCAGAAACAACTGTGTTGTGTATGGAAATTATAGTAACCTAACCTAACCGCCAGAGCGCGTTGTTTAAGTTTTTAGCCAAAACGTTTCCTCCTCCACACGAAAATTTTTTATTTCATTCAGTCTTTTTTTGTGAAACGCAGAACAAATATGGCTTATAAACAGATAGGCAGAAAAACAAATGTTAACACGTATTTAAATATCTCCGCTGCATACAACATTTTACCGCTCAAAGAGATGTGAGATCAAACCTATTTTATTAATATAGATAGACATTCCTTACCTGGAACATCTGGTATTGCTAATAACCTGTCCATAATGTGTTAACAGCTGCAATTCAAATAAATGTATTCCCCATATTAATCTTATGAGCAAAAAAACAACTTTGAGGGCAGCCCGTACCCTTGAGAATAAAGATATTGAAAATTAAAAACCTAATTGCAAAACTACGAACTGAGTCGAATTCTTTGACACTTCAAACATTAAAATTGGTCAAGAAACAACGGAGAAGTTTTCCTAACCATAAAAGCGCCTTTTTTGGCGTATTAATATATAAGATTCAGGAAATTACAGGATTCGTGGTTTTAAATTTTTGTATTTTAGGAGTATACAACAATTCTAATGTTTATGTCAGTTGGCAGAACTGCTGTTGTTATGTATGGAGTGGGGAAGAGGGCATGGCTTCCTGGTGTAGTACTCGCGGCTGCGGGGTGGGGGCAGTGCCAGTTCCCCGCCAAACATTTTTACTGCGCTATGTCCTGACTGTTCCAATCCTGCGCTCCCATAATTTTAAATAATCCTACCGGTACATATTAGACAATAGCTTTTTTCAAAAAGAATATAAAATTAGCCTACTTATAAACGAGTTTTTCCAGATCAAAAGCTAAGTCTGGGCTAAAGGCCTTAAATATGTTTGCGCCCAAAATACTAAAGTGGGCATTATTACCTATAAGTTATTCTTGTTTATTGTGTGTTGCAGATTGCAAGCAGCACAAGGAGGAAAACAAGAAGATTAAAATTAAGTTTAAAAAAGTGTAATTAAGTACTAATATAAAAGTTGCTGAAAAAACATTTCTGTAAGCCTATTTATTTTCCTACTTATGCTTTAGGCTTAATTAAAAAAAAAAAACTATTACAAAACTAAGGAGCAAAAAATATGCAACCTATTGTAAAGTATTTATCTCATGAATGGCAAACATTTGTTTAAATATTATATAAAATTTAAATAGGTATGATTTATTGTTTTGGTAATTAGTTAAAATTGGAGTCACTAAATTATATAAATCAAAATGCTTTGTATACGTTCACAGATATTGGCATCTTGATACACTGCCATTTTTAATACTGAAGTTTTTATAAAAATAAATTTAGTCTCTTTGAGGTCGGCTTCACATGTCTGATAATTTTAATTTTGATCTTAAACGCAAAACATATTGATATTTAAGACAGAACGAAATTCTCAAAACAACCTATTTTGAGAAACAAAACAATTCTGTGCATATCCTGGTAGAAAACAACATTTTATTTAAATAACTTACAGCACAATATTAAGAAATTTTTTACATCCTATTGATATACATTTGACATCATATTGACGTACATTTGACATCATATTGACGTACATTTTACATCAATTTTTTATTTTCTATACTGCTTGTTTGATATCAATTTGATGGCAATATGATGTCATGTTTGATCTGTTTTTTACGTCATTTTTACGTAAAATTGAGTGCCCTTTTTACTTCCAATTGACGTCATTTTGATGACATTTGATGTCAATATGACATCAACAATATCAATGACATTGACATTTTTTACATCAATTTTACGTCAAATTGATGTACTTGTGCTATATGGGTCTATATATTTCTATATGGCGGCAAGTTTGAGTTTGAACTTGTAACAGGGAGATACCGTAGCGTCTGTTGGTGTTGGTGTACCTGAAGTCGATGATCTTCTTTCCGGCTTGGATGTTGGTGTACCGCCACCACCAGATTCAAACCGCCACCAGACGTTAATGGAAAGCATATTCGAATTATTCCACCGCAAGTAAGTGGATCTTTCTACTATAACTACAAGAAAACTCATATTATAGTGTTAATGGCTATAGCAAACGCTAATTATGAGTTTATATACTGTGAGGTACAAATGGAAGGGTGTCTAACGGAGGTGTAATAAACAATACTGTGTTTTACGAAAAACTAGTTAACAACGATCTGAATATTCCTATGCAAGATCCTGTGTGTGGTGATGGACTTGACCTTCCTTACGTACGTGTTTGTAGGCGATGATGCCTTTGCTATGCGCCCGGATATGATCAAGCCTTTCAGTCGTAGTACACTGACCAAAGAAAAGGTAAGGATAATTTTTAATTATCGTTTATCAAGGGCCCGGCAAGTTGTTGAAAACACTTTTGGTATATTTGCTGCACGTTTTCATCTATTTTACACTGCTATTAACTTAAATGTCGACACCATTGAGACAGTTACTCTTGCTTTTGTTGCGCATTACATAATTTTATAAGGAATAAATCACGAGCTTATATAACTGTATTTTTTTTGATTTTTTTGGACTTTTACCTATCATTGCTTCTAGTGTTTAAAACTACACTACGTTTCGGGAGATAAGGAAACTCCTCCCATTATCAAGTGAACCCTACTTACATCTAAATATCAAATTCTTACACCTAACTAACCCACATTTTTTTGGATTTTTGATTATTGATTCCCATTATAAATATATATAAATTTTCATAAATATATCATTATAATTTAATTACCTCTGTCACATTTTCCTTCTCGTCCTCGTCAATTGAGCTCCTTCCTTTTCTTGGTGCGTCTTTGTCATCCAAGAACTGAAGCAGCGGGAAATACCATAACTTCGGTTGATAGATATCCTCTGTACCGGCGCCAGATTTCACTGACTTACTCACTTTCACACACTCCTTTCGGTAAACTTTATGTAAACTGTTAATTTTTTAACCTCACTTTCACGATTGACTTTGGGATCCACTTCTTTATACTTTGCGACTAACTCCGCGTAAGCAAGATCTTTTAGCGAATTTCCCCTATAGGGAAGAAGCTATTACCGTAGGTGGCATGGTAAGACTTAAGCCCGAGACCATGATAACTTTTCGTTTTGAGGTCCCAGATGCCAAAAACACTATTCATTCAAATTTATATATATGTATATATATGTGTGTGTAGTGTGTGTGTGTGTGTGTCCGTTACCACGATAACTTTTGAAAGAAACACCCGATTTTGATGAAATTTGGCACAAATGTGGAGAGTGCCATTTATGACTTTAAGTTTGAATACGAGATTGATCGCACTATGGGAAGGGCGTTTTATGGGGGTTTACAATTTTCCAAAAATCGTTTTTTTTGCAAATTGTACCCCAAAATATTAAAACACTCAATTTTGGTTGTATCCATTTTATAGAGCTTTAAAAAAAATAATTTAGTATTTTGAATCATTAACCTAGGTTAAGTGGTTGCGGAGAAAATTCAAAAAAAACGTGTTCCATGTTAATCTCATGGGAAAAAGGTTTTAGCGAATTTCCCCTATAGGGAAGAAGCTATTACCGTAGTCGGCATGGTAAGACCTAGGCCCGGGACCATGATAACGTTTCGTTTTGAGGTCCCCAGACCCCAAAAACACCATTCGTTCGAAACTGTATATATATATATGTGTGTGTGTGTGTGTGTGTGTGTGTGTGTGTGTGTGTGTGTGTGTGTGTGTGTGTGTGTGTGTGTGTGTGTGTGTGTGTGTCCGTGAGCACGATAACTCTCGTAAAAATGATCCGATTTTGATGAAATTTTGTATAAATGTGTAAAGCAACATTTATGACTTTAAGTTCGAAAACAAGCCAGATCGCTCCATCTGAACGGGTATACCCCTTCCGAAGAGGAACCCCTTTTTAACCCCTTCCAAAGGGGTATTTTGGGGGGGTTTTGTATCCCAAAAATGGGTTTTTTTGAATTTTTTACATGTAATTTTTGAAAAAATCAAATTTTAGTTTTTATCATTAGATTCAGCTTAAAAAACACACAATTTGGTACTTTCATTATTTCTCTACGTCAATTGGTTACCGAGATATTCAAAGTGCTAAACACAGTACGTTGTCTAATGTTATTCTTATGGAGGAAAAGAAAATGTTTATATCTCGCTTATTTATGATCGTATACTGACGAAACTTGGTATATGGCTTCATCTGGTTGTGGTTCATGTGGTTGTGGTTGTGGTATTGATATTTGCTCCAACAAATTATTCTTTGCCAAAGGCACCCGTAGCAGCAAACCTGCGTACTCAGCCCCATGTTATTCTTATGGATAATAATTAAATGCTATGTCTCCCTTAATTATGAACATAAATTAATAAAATCTGGTTTATGACTTCACCTAGTTGAGTTATATTGATATTAGCATAAAACCCCATTTTTTGTGTTCCTTGTTGCAGCAAACCTGCGTACTCAGCCCCAATGTTATTCTTAATGGAGAATAATTAAAATTGTATATATCGCTTATTTGTGAATATATTTTTATGAAACTTGGTAAGTGGCTTTATGTAGTATTAAGACATTTATATATATATTGGAAATTCGCTGAGTACGCAGGTTTGCTGCTACGGCGTTATTTAGATTTTTCTCAGATAGTTTTACTAAAAACTTCACATTTCTATTCATTAATGTGTTTAGCTCAACGAAACAAACATTTTATCTTCCTCGTTGCAGCAAACCTGCGTCCTCAACCCTAATGTTATTCTTATGGAGAATAAATAAAATGCTATATACCACTTATTTATGGATGTATTCTTGTGAAACTTGGTAAATAGCTCTATCTAGTAGTGGAGTCACATATATATGCATTGGAAATTCGCTGAGTACGCAGGTTTGCTGCGACGGGGGTATTTTGTTAGATCAGGGTACTCTTTGCTTTTAATGTTCCACAGGCAAGGAAAACTACGTTAGAGTTCAATGAAATCATTTAAAAATTCACAAGACTCAGCCATGACGCTTGGTAGGGTACACCAACGCACACTGAACTGATTCGTGGGGACACTGATTTTAGGGTAGGTTTGAGCAAAATGGCATGAACGACCGTTTACACGTTCCAACCTATCGCTAGAGGACACCTAGCGTTGAGAGGACAGACGCGAGCCGAGGCGACGACGAATTAGCTAGCAGTATAGCTACGGCCACATATTTCCGACCTTAAAATGGGCTCAAATCCCATCACTGTTCAAGTACCATAACGCACAACAATTGTGGTTTCGCAAATGTAAACAGAAGTAATAGCAAGTAAATTTATCCTTTCAAAGGTTGTTCTTCAAGAATGCGTTCTTTGGTTCTTTTTTATGGAAATATTACCCACAAAGACTTCTTTTGTTAATAGGAAACCTTTAAAATTCTTAAATAAAAACAATTTTATAAAAATAAATTCAGTACGGTTAAGAGAAGAGTTATTACAAAATAATTGTATTTTTCCAGTTTTATAAATTTTACTTTCTGCAAACATAAACAATATGTTCCCTTACTTATATGACAAAATAAATATGTCAAAGCTATCCGATTATTTATGTTAGTATATACAGAATGAGTCAGACCACCCCGTCCAGCATGTATAACAAGAGAACGGTTTGGTCTAAAGTCATCAAACAAAAATTATTCCCCATTAAAACGCATGTAGGCTATCTATTAAAATAATCTATTAAATTGTTTTCATCAATATCTATGTACGGAATGTTCCAAAACTGAAGGTCACGGGTTCGAATCTCAAACTTTTGGAAAGTGAACTATTAGCATGACCCGCACGGTGAAACTTAAACCCGGGACCACCATAGAAGTTCCTAACATGACACCCTGAACACGTTTTGGGGGGTCGTTCAAAATTTTATATATATATGTATATATATATATATATTAATATAGACATATATATATATATATATGTGTGTGTGTGTGTGTGTGTGTGTGTGTGTGTGTGTTTGCACTCTAGCGGTCGCATTTTTTTGTCCGATTAACTTCAAACTTAATAGGGACGTTCCTTTCTGTAATCAGTTGGACAAGTTCGTTTGGCAAAACAATCGGAAAACTCTAAACCCCTTTTTTGGGAATTAATCTTTAAAATTTCGAGTTTTTGAGCCCAAAAAGGGTCAGAAAAGCCCCGGATGTACAATTAATGCATGTAAAAAGATGTGAATTAGTGAGGCGAAAATTTTAAGCTCTCTCTCGTCACTCTAGCATAAATATTTACCGAGTTATTAAAGAAAATGTGTTTCCACTAAACACAGTACGTTGTCTTTTGGGGGTTTTACACAAGAAAAGTTATTCCTTTGTTAGAGTACTTTTATCATCCCAAGAAAGTCACGCCTACTTTCAAGCCTGCCTGGACCTTCTCCTAACATTGTCATGCGCAAAATTGTATTCCCAGCTTTGCAGGTAAATGAAACCAGGAGCATCAGAATAGCCAAAAAATCAATGTTTTCAGATTTCAATAAAAATAGGTATAAATGTATGATTTTACACAGATTTTGAGTTTTACAAGTTTTTTAGTAGAAATTCACTTCCCTCACGTCAGCGTGCTGCGTGCGAACTCGTTTAGTATTATAAACATGATGCATTTCAATTATGATCAGCGAATGCATACTAAATATTCGATAACATTTTGAATGGCTACAACAATCGAAACGTTTCGTGTGATGCATCTCGCAATCGCGCATCACTATTCCGAAGGCCGTGCCGCTATCCCGAACAAACGGTAGGTCCTCGGTAGAGATGTGCCAAGCAGTTACATGAGCGAAACAGCTGCAGCTAGTTCCACAGCGGCCGCGTAACTTGTTCCAAAAGTAGTTCCAGCTGCAGCTAGTTTGGCCATCGTTACTAGAGTCTCAAAACAGTCAGACGCTGCAGCTGTTTTCGGAACTAAACACTGCAGCCTTAACTTACTTCCAATTTCTTTAATATATTGTTTGCAGAGAAAACTTATTCTTAAAATTAATAACTTTGCTAACGAGCTGTTTTAATCTTTATAGATGATAATGAAGCGGTGCTTCGTAGTAAATTTTAATTATCTGCTTTTGCTACTTGTTAATTTCAAAATGTAATTATTGCACTAACTTGGGTCTCAGTTTATTATATCACATATCCACAAGTTCAGTCAATAATTGGCAGAGCTCTTTTAGCGAATTTCCCCTATAGGGAAGAAGCTATTACCGTAGGTCTCATGGTAAGACTTAAGCCCGAGACCATGATAACTTTTCATTGTGAGGTCCCCAGATGCCAAAAACACCATTCGTTCAAATTTTTATATATGTATATATATATATATATATATATATATATATATATATTTATATATATATATATATATATATATATATATATATGTGTCCGTAAGCACGATAACTCTCGTAAAAAAGGTCCGATCTTAATGAAATTTGGTACAAACGTGTAAAGTACCATTTATTTGAACGAGTTCGAAAACCAGACGAATCGCACCATCCGAAGGGGGGTTTTGGGGGGGTTTTGTACCCCAAAAATGGGTTTTTTGGGGTTTCCACATGTAATTTTTATTAAAATCAAATTTTAAATTTCACCATTAAATTCAGCATAAAAAACAAAAAAATTGGTATCTTGATAATTGCTCTACGTCAATTGGTTACCGAGATATTGAAAGTGCTAAACACAGTACGTTGTCTAATGTTATTCTTATGGAGAAAAAGAAAAATTGTATATCTCGCTTATTTATGAACATAAACTGACGAAATTTGGTATATAGCTTCATCTGGTTGTGGTTTATTGTTGTTTGCACAAAAAAACAATTTTTCACCTATGTTTCCCATAGCAGCAAA
Source organism: Allygus modestus (assembly GCA_963675035.1). NCBI lineage: Eukaryota > Metazoa > Arthropoda > Insecta > Hemiptera > Cicadellidae > Allygus > Allygus modestus. The sequence continues at coordinate 126,869,063 of OY776112.1, read as the reverse complement.
CCTAGGTATTCGGTCCCCATGTTACTCTTATGGAAAATAATTAAAGTGTTATATATCGCTTATTTATGAATGTATATGGATGAAACTTGGTATGTGACTTCACTTAGCTGAGTTCTATTGATATTTTGCATAAAACCCCATTATTTTGTGTTCCTTGTTGCAGCAAACCTGCGTACTCATCCCCATTGTTATTCTTATGGAGAATAATTAATATTTTAAATATCGCTTGTTTGTGAATATATTTCTTATGAATCCTGTTAAGTGGCTTAGTGTGTTATGTTATAATTCATTGGAAATTCGCTGAGTATGCAGGTTTGCTGCGACGGGGGTATTTTAAACTAATCTCAGGGTCGTTTTAAATATAATAAGGATTTAAAATGTATCTAAATAAAAACAAAAGTTAAGTTTCAAGATTAAGATTTCTTTAATATAATGTTAAATGAAAATGATTACAGAGAAAATTTTAATAGTAGTTAAGGTTTTTAAATTCTAATCAATGATCAAGTTTTATTCTAAACATGGAAATAGCACTTTAATAAGTTGATTTGAATGGTGAAAGTCGACTTAGCTGATTGAATACTCTTTCTGGTGTCCTGCCTCCGTAGTTGATGAGGTGGTCTCTCGCCCAGCGACGTCTCACAGGATAGTAACGGCTATGGATCACTCGTCCAGTCGGTTTATCGATCGCAAAGTTCTTATCGATAATACGTCGCACGTTGATTATAAAGGCATCGGAGTCTAAATGTTTATATGAGTCTAAATGTCTTGCATCTCGTATATGACAATCTCGCCTATACTATGGATCTCGATACATCAATACAAGTCCAAATAACGCCACTTGTCGTCTGGATGGTTCAAAAAATAATTATTTATCGCGACTAATCGCCTCAAGTGCTCGGTAATACACACGCACAACTAACTGCCCAAAAACTGGGTACAAAGAATAAAATATCTACGACTGTATGCCTCAATAGCCCGGTACGGAGACTGACACACGGCCCTACGCCATCGGTCTTCGACATGAAGTGTAACGTGCGTCCACCCAGCAAGGGTGCTCGGAGAACAGTGCCGGTCCGGGGCCTCTGACCGTGGCAGTGAGGAAAAGTCATGTGACCGTCCTCAGCCAATTCGATGCGTTTCTTTGGGACCACGCCTTGAACCACACACGCTACCTCGGCGGTCTTGTAATTCCCATCTCCCCTCCCTCTGGTGACTCATCGCTTGTCTCGTTCTAACTTGAAAATATTTTAGCCGTTGGTCACTACCGAATAAATCTTACCCGCCTTCCTGATTCTATATTTTAATATTATTTTACGTTATGTGTTTAAATGAATTTGATTACTACGATGAATTAGTTAATTACTTTTAGGGTTTACGACCCACCACAATAATGACCTCTTGTAATGTAAATTTATTTTTGGAGGTAAATACTTAAAAATCACAAAACTTATATGAACAAGTTTGAATAGCTTAGTATTTAAATTAATTGAAAAAATAAAAATAGAATTTAGAAAAATATTTACCACACGATTGTGGTTACTGTTTAAGAAAACATTTTCAAATAATTGTAATGTACACTAGAAATACGCAATAATATTACAATATGGTTGCATTAAACTATGTACAAGAGGTGGAATACAGTAGGGAAACAAAACCAATATTTCAAAACACATTAGCGATGTCTTCGCGATCAGTATCCTATTGAGACTGGACAGGAAGGATGTGCAGAAAGAAATCATAGAAATAATTTCCTGTCTCAACATGAAAGAGTAGGCCCAGGCCTGGGGTTACGCTGCAGCTGTTTTGGTTTCTCGGTAACTCCCAGTTTCAGTTACAGAAAACGAGCTGCAGCTAACATCCAGTTTCAGTTACAGAAAATGGGTTGCAGCTGGTTTGAAAAGTAGTTCCGATCGGAACCAAATTGCTGGTCACGTTGGAACGGTTGGAACTCCTTTCATTCTTGGAACGTTGAAACAAAGCAGTTCCAGCTGCAGCGACACATCTCTAGTCCTCGGAGATAGGTGAGAGTGAAACCCCTAAAAGGATTACCTCTGCAACAGTTGGACTTAGAATCACAATTTAATCACGAAATTAAATGTTTTGTAGAGGTGGAGTTACTGGAACAAATTTGCAGTTTTCAGTAAAATTAACTGAGGAAAAATTAAAAACCTTTTCCCCCTACATGACAAATGTTATGAATACGTTTTTTGGATTTTTCACAAACGATATTATGTAGCTAATATAACGTAACGAATAATAAATTAACTTATTATATATTATATAATAATGACTAGTTTTTACATAAATACAGAATACATTAACAAATAAACAGCAACAAACGAGCAAAAGCAGTTGCACCAGTGGCAATACCACATGGATGCTGCCGCAGTTTCGTCACTGGCAAGGCGCAGCCAATGGTCTTGGTCAATTAACAAACCTTGATAGTTTTAAGGTTAAGGTTTACTTATGGCTTGTGAACAACCCATTTTACTCTATAACAGAATTTTTAGAATCAGTGGTTGTCGAGCAAACTGCCTGATAATTAGCTTTAAGTAACTGACTATACCCATTTCATGTCTTGTATTTTGATAAACGGCAATAAATACTCTTGATTCTTGATTCTTGAATGCCCTACTAGATATACAGGCCGTGCTGCTCCTCCACCAATTCTGGCGCCACGTCATATCTTTGCAAGGGCTCGAGGCGCGGGGAACCGCGGCCGCGGCATCGGGGTCGCGACTGTCTTTGAACTGCCACTAAACAATTTTAGTTGTACCTTATACTTGAAGTATGTCACAACTTACTCTAATAAAGCCCGATATAGTTTAATAAAATATTATAAATACTTTGTCCCATGTTTTAGAAGTGATTATGACTCAATCCAACCTGTCACTATAATATTTCAGTAGTGTAAACCCTGTTAAAAAATCAACGACAACTAGCATTACCTACCGTTACCAATATATCGCAATATATCGACAACGATTAAATATTTTTGTACCGATAATCGTCGGTGTAGCTTATAAATTGAGGAACATTTGTTTCATTTTAGCTGTGTAGCTATAAAAACCACAAATAACATATACTGTAGGCTCACTGAAATTATAATTAAATTTATTCTAAAAATGTAAGTTCATAATGCAAAACTAGGCCAACTAATAATCGACAAGTTTTCCGCTGGAAGTATGTTTCCAACCCAAAACTAAATAAAGTTACGCTTACTAAAAGTATACGCTTTCCATGTCAGCTTTTCAAATATCAACGTTTTATATATATATATATATATATATATATATATATATATATATATATATAGGTTGCATTCTCATTACAGTTTTTATGTGCAACATACAAGCATGTAAACTTCAGCACACACAACGCGGATATCAGTCACGCTGCCGCGGTTGCTCTAGAGGGCCGCTTTTTGAATACGGCACGAGCATTGTAGGTGTATTTATTGAGTATTATAGGTAGCTGACTTTTAATCGTTATTATAATATACTCATTCATTCGTTAGACAGTATTCTAATCTTTTGAGAAACATTTTATGCTTTTGTTAGACACACCCTGTTTCTAGACATTCTTACATCACGAGACATCCACACAATAGTTTTCAAGATTTTCAGTTTTGTACAATAGTTAACTCACGATTAGTATGACAGTCCAACCCATCTTTAAACCAGTCACTACCACACGTTTTATATATCCGCTTTGTAACTTCTTCTGTCAAGATTTATTTGACCTCTTTGTGATGCTGCACCTCTGGGAAGCGTTTAGCAAACAAACTCAAGATTATGTCGGTCACAGCTACCATGACAGGCGAAGGCGTCTTCAGCGGGCTGAGTCCTTCTTAAGGTTGTAGCTTCGGTAGAGGATCAGAAGTTCATTTTAATCCTCAAGCTGCCATTCTACTGTGAGTTCTTGTTTGCAACTTTGGCAGTTGAACTTGTCCAGGCACACTTTTGCAATGTAGCCTGCCACGTACCTAATAATGCATAATACGTTACTATGTATGTTTTGCTATATCAATCAAGAATTATTGTTTAATTTTCTGAATAAAAACTGCAACCGCATGTTATAATAAGTGCAATAGGGGTACGCTATTTTATCACATCCTGCTATGAGCTACCACGTTCACATTGTAGTCATAACGAATAATATATTCCGATGAAATTAGGCACAGATCGTAAAGCCACACTTATGACTTTAAAATTAAAAATCTTAAAGATCGCTCCATGAAAGGTGGTTTAATATTTTCCAAAAATCTGTTTTATACATTTTTTACTCTAACATACAAAATTTAGTTTTGAGAATTTTATATAGCTTAAAAACAAATAAGGTGGATTCATCTAGTTATGGTCTATTGATATTTTCAAAAGAAACCTATTTTCCCGGTAGCAGCACACCTACATACTCAAACCTAATGTTATTCTTAGAGAGTTATTCTAATAACATTTTATTTATGAATGTACTATTAAACTTGGTAAGTGGTTTTATGTTTTATTGGGACACATATATATGCATTTGAAATGTTATTAGAACGCAGGTTTACTGTGACTGGGGTACTTTTTATGTAAATTATGTAAATCTTCATTTGCACAATTAAAAATCCATCGCTCACCTATTTCCGATCGTGCAACAGGAAATTTAAAAAACCTTAAACTCGGATTGACTCTACGGTTTGCACTGCAGGAGAAAAAAGAACACTGCAATTGTGCCAAACTTGGCATATTAGGAAATGTTTAAGTATATTATACACCATTACTCAAAATATAGCTAATTTAAAACACAACACAAAAGTTAATAATTAAATATGTTAAACCACATTAAAATCAAAACAGCATATTCCAGTTTATGTTCATGTATTATTTATAGAAATAATATTTACTATTACTGAAAATCATGAACAATCGCAATTACTAACATTTACAAAACTAACGAACAGTTGAGATGTTCCTTTGGAGCCATCCGCTACTCCGCGACTCCCGACTTTTCCCCCTTCCCACGCTTCGCAAGGAGTACCCGGTGTGGCTGTCATCAGCTGATATGCTACGTTTCCCGCCCCTGTACAACAACCTGGCGGTGAGCACTTTTTCGCCTACAAAATTTAGAGGTTGTTTGGTCGATATCGAACAATTTTACCAACCGGTTGTTTTATCGATTGAATGTTGACAACGGTAGTAGATATATGTTTTCGAAGTTGGAAGGAAAATGGTGGTTGTTGGAATACAAAATGAGTAGCGCTAGTAGATTTTATGAAGCTGAAACGTTCGAAGATTTTATAGGAGTTTAAGAGTTTATAGGTACTTTAAATTATGGATATGGAAAGTTAATATAACTCATAATAACTGAGCCTTTCAAGTCCTTAGCTATAATTAAGCCTATTACTTGGGCAAGGAATGGGTTTTATTTCATACTAGTTTAATTTATGAACAATTTGTCTCTTCACAAGTAATTTAGAGAGACCGATTAATTATCTTAACCCTACCTCGGGGTCTTTGCATTTATGATTGCAACCAATTTGTAAATTTAAAGGCATCTAATCTGTTTAAGACCTGTATACATTACTTAATTAACTTAGCATTACAAAGTTTATTTAAATTGGTTATATCTTTTGCCATATTAAGTGGATGTAAGGTATTTCAATTTCAAATTGTCCAATGGCCAAACTTATACTTCAACAGGCCCTAGTCGAGTCAGCTTAGACTTCCACAGTGGTTTCCATTTCCAAGTTTAACTTCTCGGCAGTCGGCAATCTCAAATCATCCAGTAGAATGAACGAACAATCGGTTAATGAAACGTTGCGGTATCGTCTGTTCGATATCGACCAAACAACCTCTAAATTTTGTAGGCGAAAAAGTGCTCACCCAACCTGGCGCCGGCGGTGGTGCCACGTCGCGTCGTCGTCGTGACACGCACGCGCATTGTTTCTCGTTCGCTTGCTTTACTGATATTGAACTTTATAGTGAATAAACAAAATAAAAATGTTTGAAAATATTTAAACTATAATGATAACCGATCACAAAAACTTGTTAATACCTCTGCATACAATTTATGAGTTAAGTTTAATAAAAATGTAACTGTAAGTTGTAACTGTAATTCAAAATTGTACATTGATACAGACTTTAAACGAGTTCGCACGCAGCACCCTGACGTGAGGGAAGTGAATTTCCACATAAAAACTTGTAAAACTCAAAATCAGTGTACAAACATACATTTGTCCAATTGTTATTGAAATATGAAAACATTGATTTTTTGGCTGTTCTGATACTCCTGGTTTCATTTACTTGCAAAGCTGGGAATACAATTTTTTGCATTATAAGGTTAGGAGAAGGTCCAGACAGGCTTGAAAGTAGGCGTGAGGTTGCTGGGGATGATAAAAGTACTCTAACAAAGGAATAACAGGCTTTTATAGTGTAAAACCCCCATAAGACAACGTACCGTGTTTAGTCGATATACATTTTCTTTTATAACTCGGTAAATATTTATGCTAGAATGACGTGAGAGGACTTAAAACTTTTGCCTCTCTAATTCCCATCTTTTTACATGCATTGATTTTACATCTGGGGCTTTTATGACCCTTTTTGGGCCCAAAAACTCGAAAATTGAAAGATTAATCCCCCAAAAAAGGGGTTTAGAGTTTTCCGATTGTTTCGCCCAACGAACTTGTCCAACTGATTACAGAAAGGAACGTCCCTACCAAATTTGAAGTAAATCGGACAAAAATTGTGACCGCTAGAGTGCAAACACACACACACACACATATATATATATATATATATATATATATAAAAAATTTTTAACGACCCCCCAGAACGTGTTCAGGGGGTCACGTTAGGAACTTCTATGGTGGTCCCGGGCTTAAGTTGCACCGTGCGGGTTATGCTAATAGTTCACTTTCCATAGGAAATTCACTAATAACGTGTTGTAATGGCAATAAAGTTACTTTTTGAATTTTAATATTTCTTTAACAATACTGGTACGATCATTTCCAAATTTATACTGAAACTTATGAAAACAATACAACTAAATATAATATTTATTTTTTTATTAGTTTTACCATAGATTAAACATACTGACCCCGCAGCTTCAACATTGCCCTATGGGACTACATATTTTCAATTTGTCTACTGCTTATAAATATTACAATAAATAAGCTTATATTCATAATTTACTAGTAAATAAAGTCTCAACAAAAACAGAATAAAAAAATATGGGGTATGAATAATATGATAGTAATTACAGGCAAGTAAATACTTAAATCACAGCACTGAACTCATGTTATATTACAGAGCTCGAGCTCACGAGCTCAGTGTTTACTCCTTGGTTGTAATTGAAAGTTTGAGGTTAAGTTGCTTTTAGGCCTAGCTTAAATAACATTTATTTGATAACGGAAGTTAAATTAAATTTATCATTGCCAATTATGGGATTTAATTTTGAGGATATTAAAAACTTCATTGGGAATAACAGATCTACTGAATAATAGGCTAATGTTTGTAACGTTTGTGTTCAGGATAGGTTATAAGTTGTCTTGTTCTTTTCAAGAAGTCTACCTTGTTAGGACTCTGTGATTACAATATAGGTTTAAAATGGAAAAAACTAAAATGAAGAAGGATTCGCCTGGTAAATCTCCAAGTGCAAAAGCTGAAAAGATTGTGAATGGAAGGAAAAATCCTGATAAAAAAAATGGAGATCAGAATCCAAAGAAATTTGCAATTATTTCACCTGAAACTGTTTCAATAATGGCAGAATCAATTGGATTATCAGATATACCTGAAGATATACGTGCTGGATTAGCTGAAGATGTCTCATATAAGCTTAGAGAAGTTGTAAATGTAAGTTCATTTGCCTTGGCCCTACAACTTGCTTTGGGTAGGCTTTCATGAGCGGAATGATATAAAGAACCGAATGAAATTGTTCAATACGGTATATTTGTTTGGTCGATATAGCCTATTTATCGATTGCAAAATATTTCATCGTTTGTTATAACATCATGTTTGTTTTGTTTAGTTTTTCAACTAAATTGAAAATAAAAATAAAATAGAAGAACCTGACAGTGACTTGACATGATAATGTTGTTCCTGGCAATACATGTGTAAGTAATAGTAGAATTAACGTTTGTTATCTGGTCAAATTTAAAGACACCTAAACTGAAACATAACATAACCATAACCGAATAACCTAATAATCAATATAGCTTATCGAACAGTTTAATTCGGTTTTTATATCGTTTTGATTATGAAAGTCTACTCATTGATTTATAGACTGCATTTTCATATAAACTAAAGACCTAAAACCCAATTTTTAAATTGTTATTTCATTGATGGTGATTAAGCGTTTATGTTAGCCTTTTTTAAAATGTTAGATTGTACTTGCTAGGCCTATTACTAATGAGAGAAGTTCCACGACATTTCCGGATCTGGAATCTGATCTTGTACTCATACGTTGTCTTATCATATGGTAGGGAACCCCCAAAATACCTTTAACATTTCAAAGTTAGGAGCAACAATTTAAGCAAAGCTATATTGGGAAATCATGAAGAGCTATAATAGAGAACTGAAGTCCAACAGTTAACCCTCCAGGCGTTATGTGTCGCTGTAGTGATACAAAACACATCCGCTGGGGTGTTTATTGTCGCTGTGTTGACAGTTAAACAGCGTTTACGGAATAGGCTCTGGGGCACATTGAATCTTAATGAATGATGCTTTTTACGTTCGTGCCATCGTACTTTCGTAGATAGCTGAAGTGTGAAGTTTTGTTGAGCGTCGCTAATCTCACTTTAGGAATGGTGTTGTGTTAAGATGTTTTTCGTTGTTTTTATTTGTAAAATGGACAGTACGTTAAGTATTTGTAAATACGGTAGTGACATACGTGGGGCTTTAGAAGAAAATTTTAATGATGGTGAAGGGTTGGTTGATGATCCTGGAGATATAGGCGGCAGTGATATCGAGGTAAATTATCCTTCCGACTGTAACGTCGCCAAGGCGATTTTGCTCATTTGTTATAGCGCGCAACACCAGTTTATCATATGCAACTTTTTTATTTGCTGCTTTACCTGATTATTTGTATATATATTTAGTATCCTTATAAAATTTAGAACAAATCGGCTAATTTCAAAATGTTATAAGTTATTCTAGAACCGTTTATAATTTGATGGAGCGCAAACTTGAAATTTATTAGCGAATTTCCCTCATAGGGAAGAAGCTATTACCGTAGTCGGCATGGTAAGACCTAGGCCCGGGACCATGATAACTTTTTCGTTTTGAGGTCCCCAGACCCCAAAAACACCATTCGTTCAAAACTATATATATATCTATATATATGTGTGTCCGTGGGTACGATAACTCTCGTAAAAAAGGTCCGATTTTGATGAAATTTGGTACAAACGTGTAAAGCAACATTTATGACTTTAAGTTCGAAAACCAGCCAGATCGCTTTATCCGAAGGGGTATTTTGGGGGGGTTTTGTACCCCAAAAATGGGTTTTTTGAATTTTTTACATATAATTTTGGAAATAGTCAAATTTTAGTTTTTACCATTGGATTCAGTTTAAAAAAAAACACACAATGTGGTATTTTGATCATTTCTCTACGTCAATTGGTTACCGAGATATTGAAAGTGCTAAACACAGTACGTTGTCTAATGATATTCTTATGGAGGAAAAGAAAGATTTTATATCTCGCTTATTTATGAACGAATACTGACGAAACTTGGTATACGGCTTCATCTGGTTGTGGACCATTGATATTTGCTCAATTTTTTTCCAAAGGCTCCCGTAGCAGCAAAGCTGCGTACTCAGCCCCATGTTATTCTTATAGAGAATAATTAACGTGTTATCTGCTTTAATTATGAACATAAATTAATAGAACTTGGTATGTGGCTTTACCTAGTTGAGTTATATTGATATTTGTATAAAAGCCCATTTTCAGTGTTCCTTATTTCAGCAAACCTGCATACTCAGCCGCCTTGTTATTCTTGTGGAGAATAATTAAAATGTCATAAATCGTTTATTTATGAATGTATATTGATGAAACTTGGTATGTGGCTTTATGTGGTATTAAGATAAATTAATATGCATTGGAAATTCGCTGAGTATGCAGGTTTGCTGCTACGGGGTATTTATATTTTTTTAACATCACATAATTTTTCTTTTATAACTTTATGAGATGTTATACCTATATATATAATATTGAAGCCCATGATTTTCCGAACAAGAAAAACTAATAATGCAGTTCAGAGTGTTTTTAAGTTTTTTACATAGACCTATGGTATTTGAATAAACTCTGCAAAATCACAAAATTCCCCCGTCGCAGCAAACCTGCGTACTCAGCGAATTTCTGATGCACATTTTTGTCTTAATACTACATAAAGCCGCTTACCAAGTTTCATAAAAATATATTAACAAATAAGCGATATTTTAATTATTCTACATAAGAATAACATTGGGTATGAGTATGTAGGTTTGCTGACATAATTTTGATGCAATTATCAATACAATTCAACTAGGTGAAGCCACATACCAAGTTATATCAATATTCATTCATGAATAAGTGATATATAACATTTGAATTATTCTCCATAAGAATAACATGGGGGCTGAGTAAGTAGGTTTGCTGCAAAAGGAACGAAAAATATGAGTTTTCATTCAAATATCAATATAACTCAACTAGGTAAAGCCACATTCCAAGTTTCATCTGAAATCTACATTCATAAATAAGCGACGTATACCATATTTTAATTATTCTCCATAAGAATAACATGGGGGATGAGTACGCAGGTTTGGTGCAACGAGGAGCACAACGAATGGGTTTTAATGCAAGTATCAGTATAATAAGAGGTGAAAACTACATACCAAATTGTATTCATTTATGTCATAATTAAGGGAGACAAAAGATTTGACTTTTCTCCACTAGATGTGTACCCGTCCTTGGTACTGGTTGTATATAAATGTTAGATTAACTAAAGCAAATAACAATCCACATTATTTTACAATATTACGTAAATATATGTATACGTTTAATGTACATTTTACACGTTATTACACGTTTAATGTACAATTAATTCAAAGTTAACGAAATATACTGGCAGATAGTTCGGGTACTGTTGCTAAGTCGGGTAGTAAACGGCGTGTGGTTTGCGACTCCAAATTGGTACACGTAACACTTTGGATTCGCTTTTAGAAATAAAAGAACTCAAGTACTAAAAAATAAAAAAATGTCGGTGAGGGGGGGAGGGGGCATAAATATAAAATAGGGGGAGAGCAAAATATGAAATTGGGGGGGAGCAAAAATAAAAATTGGGAGGGGGGCAAAAATAGAAAAGGGGGGATATAAAATAAAAATACAAAATCGAAGAAGGGGGGGCAAAAATATGAAATCGGGGGGAGCAAAATATAAAATCGGGGGGGGGGCAAAAATATAAAATGTGGGGGACTTAAAATAAAAATATAAAATCAAAGAGGGGGGGTGCAAAATATAAAATCGGGGGTGGGGCAAAAATATAAAATTGGGGGGGGCAAAAAAATATAAAATCGGGGGGGGGTAAATAAATATTAAATCCGAGGGGGGCAAAAGTATAAAATGGGTGGGGACATAAAATAAAAATATAAAATCGATGAGGGGGGAGCAAAATATAAAATCGGGGCGGGGGGCAAACAAATCGGACGTTTTATACTCAAGTTATCACATTCACGGATATTTGTATATATATATATATATATATATATATGTAATTTTCAGTAAAAAGGGCTACTAATACAATTATTATTTTTAACATTTTAAACACAGTACCCTGGTTAAAATTATTTAATTTCAAGACCGACATGTTTCGGACCTTAAGGCCATAGTCATGGTGGTAAACAAAACTTAACCTCACAATTATTACAAAGAAATCTAAATGTAAACAATAAATTGCTGATAATATAATCATATGACTTTTTCCACAGTTATTTTAACATGCTTCTCAACTATTGTGGCTTAATAGATTTTAGTTTCAATATTTTTTAATTTTGAATGTTCAAACATTTTTCTTATTGCTCTGGTGAATTTAGTGCTGTATGGTAAACATGTATATATTATTCATCTTTTATCTTTTCTGTTTGTGTTTTGTTTTGATTCCTCTTTTTTTTTTCTTTTTGATCATATTTTCGATTATTTTTGGGCTGTATCCATTTTTGAAGGTTAAGTAATAACATTTTTTTTCTTTTACAAAACTTGTAACCAATTGATCAGAGAAAGGAATGTTGACATTTTTGTTCCCATGGATGGTTTGAATCTATTGGAAAATTTTCAATCACTGGTAGATGGTTTCCTGAAAATTTCAAAAATATGTTTCCAATCTTCATTTGATATTGAAACATCTAAAAAGTTGATTTTTGATTTTTGGATCACACTTTATGGAAACTGATAAAGAATTTACATATTCTAAAAGGTTTGTTGCTTCCTCTCCCGATCCTTCAGAGAGACAAATTATGTCGTCGACATACCTATACCAATATTTGATTTTATTTCGGAAAGGATTTATGTCATTTAAAATTTCCTTAGATTCTAAGCTATGCTTATAAATGTCAGCTAAGAGACCAGAAAGGGGGGACCCCAATGCTAGTCCGTCTTTTTGGATGTAAAAGGGTGACTCATATCTAAAGTAGTTTTGATGCAAAGCAATTTTGTAAATTTCATTATATCTTCTATTTATTTCTTAGGTAAGGTATTATTTATATTCAATTCTTCTTGAAGAATGTTTAAAGATGATACAACTGGGATGTTGGAATACATGTTTTTAACATCAAATGACAGAAATAAGGAATTTTGAGGGATCTTTATATCTTTTACATTGTTTATTAAATCTAATGTGTTAATGATACCTGTTATCATTACTGATATTTATCTTTTTCTTTCGTTTTAAATAGCCACACAGTTTATATTTAGGTGCATTTATGTAGTTTACCACTGGTCTTAATGGGGATGTCTTCCTTTGTGGATCTTGGTTTGTCCACGTAATGTTGGTGATTGTGGTTTAATTATCTTAAGCTGGTTCTTTATAATTTTAGGAATACTCTTGCATTTAGTGATAGCTAAGTTAGAACTTTTAGCAAACTCAGCAGTTGGGTCAGAATTCAGTATTTAAAATTTATCAGAATTTAAGAAGTCCCTTACCTTCTCATCATAATCTGTTTTATTTATAACAACAGCCATGTTACTCTTGTCAGCTTTTGTAACTATTGCTTGGTTCTCTTTTAACTTAGTAGTTATGGAATGAATTACTTTAAAATCTTCTTTGGTTTTCTGTGTTCCCTCACTTTGACTTTTTCTCCGAACCCCCCCCCACCCACAATGTAAACAAAGAATCTGTGACATTGACCGGTGAAGTCACTTAATCAGCTGTTCTGCTGTTCCCTCCAAACTCTGATATCGGACACATGTGCAGAGCTTTTCGTTCCTGTTTTGACCAATACAATTATTTACTCTGCATTTATAATTTTTCTTAATTTGATTACTTTAAAAGAATATTACCTCAACTGATTGCTTCGCAAATAGCAAGGCAAAAAAATAAACTTTTTACGGAAATTTAGTTGGAAACCATCCTTGTAGGACAACATACCGGTACAGAAAATTATAGCAGCCACCATTAACTGATATATATTTTATGTGCAAATGGTGGCTAACAGTAATAAACAGTACTATACCAAGAAAATATTTAGTTTTTACATGAAATTAGGAGAAAGTTTTTCATATATATCACAGTGAAAATTTCACTGAGAGACGTGGTGGTTCAGTTCGATATACATTTATGTTTTAAGTCAATCATCTCACTGAACAAGCGTGAACGTGTTTAACGATTCCTTAAAAAGTTATAACTAGCAGCAAAGCTTATTTAAATCACTTTCTGTAGTCCCTTATTGATGCAGAGGTTACTCTTTTTATAGGCCAATATTCTGATAAAAATCTGACCTGAATCAATTAAACGTCCAAAGAGACCAAGCATGAGCGGAATAAGCAGAAGGTTTATCGAGTTTTGGTCGATTGTTAAAACTCTACCACTGTATTTTATATTTGTAATAGAATAGATATGGAGAGACATCTATTTCCAGAATTTTTGGGTCACATGATACCCTTGTAAAGGCTATCATTTCATTGCTGTCATTGAATACACAAACTATGTCCTCGTTTACTGTTTGAAAACTCAAAGTCCAAACACACTTTCTTTAATATTAATAATTATTGAAGTGTATGTTATGAACTCAATAATACTTTGATAAATATTAACAAATGCTTAGAAACGGAAATGCTGGGGTAATATTTAGCTGATGTCCTCGTATACCAAGTGAAAAACAATGTCCTCGTGTAGGCTATCATTCCTACGATGGTTCCTCGGACTCTGTCCTCATTTGCTATTTGTAAACTCAAAGTCCTTGTTTCCAAACACACTTTCCTTAATATCAATAGTTATTGGATTGTATGATATCAACTCAGTAGTACTTTGATTAATATTAACAAATGTTTTGAAACGTAGGCTAAATGCTGAGGTAATATTTACCTGATGCCCTCGTACCCCGGTGAAATACCAATGTCCTCGTATAGGCCTCCTGCCACGTGTGTGTGTGTGTGTGTGTGTGTGTGCGTGCGTGCGTGCGTGCGTGCGTGCGTGCGTGCGTGCGTCTCTGCGTGTCTGTGTGTCTGTCTGTCTGGATGTGTACAGAGCTAGAGCCCACATCAATGGTCCGATTTTCATGAAATTCGGTATGCAGGTACTAAACCACGATATCTCCAGGAATTTTTCATTTTTTGAATTTTTTATTTTTAAGGGTAATTATCCCCCAAAAACCGCTAAAAAACATGAAAATTCCAAATTTCTCAAAAAACGGCTAACTATTTTGATCAAACCTTAGTGATTTGTAGAGCTTTAGGTTTCCAGCCAAATGACACCACCCGCATACTTGGAAAAATTTGGGTTTAGAAATTACAGGACTTAACACATCCAAAATTCAGTTTTTCTGATTTTTCATAAAAAAAACATAAATTAAAAAAAATTACTTATGATCATTAAATGGAGCTCAAAAAAATAAAGAATTTAGTATTTTGAATCATTACTCTACAATTGCTGGCTGCGGAGCACAATGTTATTCTTATGGGGAATACAAAACTTACCATTTCTCTCTTATTTACTGATCAATTTAGTTTAAACTTGATATGCAGGTCAAGTTAGCATTGACCAACAGAGGATATTCAAAATATTTTGCAACTTAACCCCCGGGGGTGATAAGGGGCATTTCCTCTCTCAAAACCACTGTGTGTAGCAACGGATTCTGTAGTGCCTCCCAAAAAGGGATTTGGGTGGATATTTCTGAAAACAACTATTTTAGACAATTTTCTGTACATACATCTGTACTTAATATTCTATATTTAGTAAATAACAAGTAATTTATTCATTGAAGTTGCGCTAAAAGGGAGAAAGTATGTGTCAGTTTCCTGATACTGTTTATTTAAAGGTAATATACCCCAACCAGCTGTGTTGAGAATTATTTCCAGGCTATATTTTGAGCTTACGTAGTTGGTCTATAGTTATCTTTCAAATCATCAAAAGTCTGAAACATTCCAATAATATCAAGAAATTAGTGACAAATTAAAAAAACATTCTGAGCTGAGTACGATTATTTGACTCATTAACAAATCCTCGGTTCATTTGCAAACTGTATTTTAAGTAGAATTTTAGTATATTATTTTTCTTTGTTTTAGAATTGTGCAATACTTGTACACAACAATAAGAGAAGAAAACTTCTCACAGAAGATGTCAACAGAGTGCTAGAGGCATCCAACTGTCCAGTGGTGTATGGCCATTCGGTGCCCCACAGCTTGGACTTTGTACACATACCAAAAGCTGAGGTTTTTGTGGAAAATGACACAGAAGTTGACATTGTTGCAATGTCATCTCTAGTTACTGAATTTACAAAGCTTGGTGAAGAGTATGTTAAAGGTAGGCATAAGGAAAGTTGAATTTTTGATATTTCAGTTTTTAAGAACAGTTCTAGTATATTACAAGTATTTTTATAAATTCTGATCTAAAAGTTGTCTTAATGTGGCTGCGATAATTAAAAACAATTTAATAAAAATACAAAATTATACAATTATAAATACGTCTTGAACAAAACAAAAGCATTTTAAAAATCCTGACCGCGCAGAAATTATGGATACTCGAGTTGACGGCATCACACCTCCGAAACGGCCAGTTCGATTTTAACGAGAGACCTATCAAATGAACGGAAATATTGTAAAATTTTATATTAGAGAGTTTCAAATCTTTACATAACTCGTTATAATTTCTATAACGAAAAAAGCGGAAAATATCTTTTTTTTTGCAATGTTTGAGTAAATCTCAAATTTAGACGATTATTACAAAATATCTAGTAAACATATCAGCTTCAAATTTATGGCGTGTATGAGGGTTATTTATAAACACTTTTGTGAAGTTTCCTAATTTTAACATTATCTTGTTATGTTCTTGTAAATTGTGTAAACCTTTGTTAACTTTGTTATCTTGCGCTTAAAATTCCCGTTAAAAGCAATGTTTTGACTATCAGTTGATTGTTTGAACGAAACACATGGGTGTCTAAAGAGTATAATGTAATAGAGATTTATGATGAGTTTATATTTTTGTTAAACGTTTTTATTCCCGCGCGAGGGAGCTTGTAAGCGGGAAACACGCGGTGGAAGGCTCACTTAATCCCTCTCGAGGAGTGCGATGTTGCCGGAATAGTGACTCATAGGGGTTAACAACAGGGTTGTTGTTTGCAGGCGTACAAGGAAGGGTAGTCACCAACCGGTTCTATAGCATTCCGGCAACATAGCACTCCTCGAGAGGGATAAAGAGAGCCTTGCCCCACGTGTTTCCTGCTTACAAGCTCCCTTGCACCGGAATAAAAAGTTTAACAAATATAAACTCATCACAAATCTCTATTACAGTACACTCTTTAGACACCATGTGTTTCGTTCATACTGATAGTCAAAACATTGCTTTGAATGGGAGTTTTAAGCGCAAGATAACAAAGTTAACAAAAGTTTACAAAATTTACAAGAACATAAAAAATAATAGTGTTAAAATTATGAAACGTGACGAAAGGGTTTGTAAATAACCCTTATAAACGCCATACAAATTTGAAGCTGATACGTTTACTAGATATTCTGGAATAATCGTCTAAATTTGAGATTTACTCAAACAATGTAAAATAACACCGATATTTTCCACTTTTTTAGTTATATAAATTGTAGAAAGTGATGTAAAGATGTGAAACTCCGGAATATAAAATTTGACAATATTTCCGTTAATTTGTTAGGTCTCTCATTAAAATCAAACTGGCTGTTTCGGAGGTGTGAAACCGTAAACTCGAGTATCCATAATTTCTGCGCGGACAGTAGGCTCAAAGTGGTTCACAACATCTGACATTCAGCAGCTGGATAACTAAGGCCCAGTCAAATGAAATGATAAAATTGAAATAAACGGTATCAGTAAACTGACACATACTTCTCCCTTTTAGCCCAACTTTAATGAATAAATTACTATTTATTTACTAAATATAGAATACAAAGCACGGTCGAATGTACGGAAAATCTTGTAAACAAGTTGTTTTCAAAAACATTCAAACAAAAAAAAAACCACAACCAGATGAAGCGATATACCAAGTTTCGTCAGTTTATGTTCATAAGTAACCAAGATATACAAATTTATTTTTCTCCATAAGAATAACATTGGACAACGTAGTGTGTTTAGCACTTTCAATATCTCAGTAACCAATTGACGTAGAGCAGTGATTAAAGTACCAAATTTTTTGTTTTTTAAGCTGAATTCAATGGTATCAGTTAAATTTGATTTAAATAACAATTACATGTGAAAACCCCAATAAACCCATTTTTGGTATTCAAAACCCCCAAAAACCCCCCTTAGGATGGTGTGATTTGTCTGGTTTTCAAACTCGTTCAAATAAATGGTACTTTACATATTTGTACCAAATTTCATTAAGATCGGACCTTTTTTACGAGAGTTATCGTGCTTACAGACACACACACATATATATCTCTTGACACACACATATAAAAATTTGAACGAATCGTATTTTTGGCATCTGGGGACCTCAAAACGAAAAGTTATCATGGTTTCGGGCTTAAGTCTTACCATGAGACCTACGGTAATAGCTTCTGTCCTATAGGGAAAATTCGCTAAAAAAGGTGAAGTTAGGACTAGCGAGTCCTCGCTACTACTTATCCTTTAACAAATGAAGTAATTATTTTAATTAGTTGTCCTGTTGCTTGAATCCAAGCAAGTTTGTACCCAACAAATAGTTATTTCAGTAGTAAACAAACATAACAAAACATCTGATATTAAAACAGATGATAACATCTGAGAATAATGCGGATAATGTACTTCCAATCAACACGTAGTTTTGACTTCCGCTGTCAGATAGTGCCACTGTTCCGAAAATTCAGCCCTTTACTGTATTTAAGGGACGCCTATTTCTTAAAATTCTAAGACGTATTGGCAAATCTCGTAAGAATACCTTTAATTTTACACCTCAAACGGTGAAATCCGTTCTGCCGTTGTCGAGTTAGGGGTGAAGAAAAAACCCCTAGCTTTTTAATGTACAGGATCCTAATAATATACCTTATTCTGTTTGTTTGATATTTAACAAAAATACAACAGAAACATAATTTAAATAAAAAATAAAAAACTATAAAATAAAAGTTTTTTTAGAACACATGTTACATTTACATATACATCCAGGTACCCGTTACACCAACACACCACCAACATCATTCGTGCCTGCCCCGCAGTATTAAGAGATTTTTACTTTCATCCTAAATCGAGCACGCCTACCTTAATTTTTTATGCCAATTTATAATATAATAGAACACTTTATGATCAGCATATTACGTGTTGTTATTACTTAATTAAGGTATCCAATAAAAGACCTCTTACAATACTTAAAAATACATTTACACTTATACTGTAATTTCTTTAGTAGCATGATATGTATTGTTACAATTAAACAGGATAAATAAACTACGCCTAAAAACACTACAAAGAATATTTACACTTATACATACAAGACAGTAAATATATACAAAAGATGGTACAAGGCCTTTGAAAGATGAAACGTAGGGATAGAGAAAATAGAAGAAAACCTCAGCATCCTCAAGAATTGTAATAAAGGAAAGAAAATGAATGCATGCAAAGAATTGTTTATATTTAAAGATAAATGTGGATATAAATTGATAAATTAACGTCTTAACTTCAACTCTGGTGGCACATTTAGGAACTTGTTTCCGGGAATTGCGGTAACCAATAGGATATCAGTAGGGACGCCATTTTAGTTCTGTCATTTCTATCATTGGCCTGATGATGACCGGTGTGTCTGGTCGAAATCGATAGCCTTGTAACATTTTGTTATATATAACTACTATAGAAGCCCCCTGAGTCCTTTTTGACCTTTGACCCCTGACGTCACGCCCGCTCCCCCTCCCTCCCCTCCCCCTCCCCCTCCCCTCCCACCCAACAAAGTATAATTATTTTAAAAGGTGTACTGTCAAAACAGAAGCAGGTGCTTCAGACCAGCCAAAAATATAAACATTTGACTCAGTTTATTTTATTGTTTTTACAACAAAGTACTTAGAGTGTTGACAGTTAAATATTCGCCCCTAGTAAATAATTGACTTTGTATCCAGCCCTATTCGAATCTCCGTATTTCCCTTGTTGTGATAAACGGGTTTTCCTTTCAAATTCCAAATAGCAAAAATTGAATGTAAGAAATAATCATCATCATTTATAAATGAGGCTCCGAAAGCTAACTTGTTCTAATCTCATTTCGTATTAACCAACATGAAATTAGATCGCAACATATTTTGTTGATGAAGTATAAAGATTCGCCTTAATTACAGATGTGCAGGGCCGTTGCTAATGTTATTTTATACTTAAACTTCACATATTTACAAATGAACATTTTAGTTTATAAACTAAACATAATATTTACAATAAAGTATCTATTTGAATAGAAAATAACCAGGCACATATGAACAGCAAAAATATAAAACTTGGACAACATATCTTAAATTGCTACTTAAGGCAATGTATTATTATTTTTACCAATACAGTCTTAGGGTCATTAGTAAAAACTTAACTAACCGATTGAACTGTCTTTTGGTTGACTTTCTAAATTGTTTTATTACCTACGTAAATGGATTCAATATAATGGATTCAATTTAATATAAATGTTTCATTTACCAAGAGTCAACACATATATATTAGTATATTATATTTTAGTTCTTGGGCCCTCCCCGATGACCAACGAGTTGGCCAAGTATGGCCCCGATGCTTACATCGTGGAATTTGTTTCCGGGGCCCAAGAACTAAAATATAATATACTAATATATATGTGTTGACTCTTGACCATTGGTGTTAAAGTTATTTTGGCCATTCTGTTAAGGAAAAAGTACTTAAAGACGCTGAGAAATAAAAATAAAACATTTAGGTTGGCAACAAGTTTAGGAAAAGAGTAAAATTGGCAACAACAAGCAGGAAAAAGTTAGTTTGACAACATTGTCAATGAAAAATTCCAAATATGTAAGTTGACATTATTGCGAATGAAAGATACAAAAAATAGGTTTGAACCCCCTTTAAAGAATATTCAAACAGTTAAGTTGGTTCTTTGTGAGAGAAAAATGTAAGTATGCCAATACTGTGAAATATAAAAGTTGACAATTTTACTAAAGATTTATTTAAATGCAAATAGTAGGTTAACCACAACAAGCAGAAATAAAGTTAGGTTCGAAACAGTGTGACCGTAAAATATTAAGAGTTAGTTTGGCAACACCTGCAAAGAAAAAATTGCAAAATGTTCAGTTGGCAACATTAAGAACGAAAGAGTAAAATCAAGGCTTTAAACCCTATTTAAAAAGAAAATACCAACAGTTCAGTTAGAAACTTTTTAAATGAAACATTCAGCAACGCCTTTCAAAGGTTGGAAACACTCCCCCAAAGTTACAAAAAGGTAGGTTGGCAACGCTGCAAAATAAAATTTTAGAAAGTTAGGTTGGCGACACAGTGAGTGTTGTTATTTCTAATTCCTGCAATTGGAGTCTGAAAAGGTACTATGTAATGGGGGTAGCTACCGCCTGCTCATTCTAGTGCTGGCCTTGGGCGGTGGCGGTCATGGAGCTGTTTGCCGACTTCCAGGGGTTTAAAGACTCGCACAATGAGTTTGTAATTAAGGAGTTTGCTGTCGCCACGGCTGACGGTACAGTTCTACAACACTGGACAGTGAGATCCCCGTATCCGTATGCTACTCTAGACTTAAAAACCAAGAAACAGTGCACATGGGTCACCAACCATTATCACGGCATACTGTGGCAGGACGGTGATGTCACCATTCAAGCACTACACAGACAATTGTGTATCATTTTCAAAGATTCAGTGGTGTATGTGAAGGGACTAGAAAAGGTAAAATACATTAGTGAATTTTTTAAAACGTTTCTGGTGCTGGACTTGGAAAACTACCCGTCCTTGAAGACTCTCGCCAATTCGCCAGTGTTCTGTTTTTACCATGGGAAAACAAAAAAGGTTTGTGCCCTGAATAACGTGTTGAAACTTGTTCAGTATCATAATCAATAATTCCTAAGAGACATTCCTTTAATGCTTGGGGGGGGATGGATTTTTCCCCCACTTTACTGGTATAAAAGGCTTACTCGCAGAAGTTCTTCATTCTATCAGCGACAGTGGTAGCAGCACCATCTCGAACCTACAGCTACAATGGACATGAGCAATTTGAAAGGACGCCTCAACAACTGTAACGCTCCTCAATTCACCAGACTTAACGATCTCCAGCCTGGTACTCTGTACGAGATTACCAATTTTGCAAAAACAAATTCACGCTACGGCGAGGCTGTCTGCGCAATCGTGAAAGGAACAGAAGGCGGCGATGTACTATTGAACGTCTATCTACCACGGCGATTCCTCATCATCCTCACAGAAGCCGTCATCGAGAGTTACAACAAAGGAGATGCTGCCAGGATGTCTCTAGTGTACCACGGCAACCGTAAAGGAATAGAATTTGTTTAAGAAGAATATCATTTTGTTAATAGTTCTAGTTGAAAATGTATAAATAAACGTTTTGGTTTGTAATTTATTACTTATTATTTTCCCTTGTTTGCATAGTTTGGACTTACACAAGGTACAATTTAAATGAAATTAGTTTTAAAAAGCATATAATGAAACAGTATTACAAGTTAAATGTTTGGCATAGCAAATAAGTTATAGAGCTCTATAGGGGGTCATATCTACTGAACAAGTAGTGACAGCTCTAGACAAGTTGAAACAGGAGCGATGAACCTGATAAGGGTATAACATTATCTACTAGGTATGATTTCCACCGTAAAGAGAAATCACTACATACAAATATCAACTTTTATTTTATAAATGCATAGTTTTATTTCAGTCTATTCTGATACACCTGGTACTACTTAATATTTTACTAATATGCTCTAACAGACAAAAACAAGGTAATAATAATATATATATAAACAGTGTGAGGGGGCCGAGCCCAGCAAACGAAAGTACCGTGACGTAATAAATATATACATATAACAATCAGTATAATTTAGCGTGACCTAGTATTGCAAGAAAAAAAATAGGTTGGCAGCGCTACACAGAAAAAAAACCAGGTTGGCAACACGGTCCTAATGTAGATTAGGTAAGGTGGTATGAGAGGCCGGGAGGGAAGGGGGAGGGGGAGGGTGGGGGAGAGGAGGGGTGGGGGAGGGGAGGGGGAACGGGTGGGAGGGGAGGGGAGGGAGGGGGAGGGGGCGTGACGTCAGGGGTCAAAGGTCAAAAAGGACTCAGGGGGCTTCTATAGTAGTTATATATGTTTACAGTCTGACATGTGAATACAGTATTTATTTATAAATGGTATATATAAAGCAGTAAATATATTTTTAAGTGTTGTAAGACGTCTTTTATTACATCCTGTAATATAATAGGCTAATGATAACTTAAAAGTGTGAGTAAAGATAACAGTGATAATCTTACCAGTTGCTTAGTTTTCTCTTTTAACTAAGCAAAAGGCTACATGAACCAGTAGTTTTGACATTGTTTATCTGCCAGTCACTCTGCTTTTGATACGAGAGACTAACACAACCATCACCTTTGATGTTTCAAAGCTCGCCTTCTGTTCCATGTTAAGGCACGTGGCTTCTGCCCGACCCTGCAGACAAGACAGAGTCCCAGTCAGCCCTGGGAGCCGTGAAGGAGGAGCCGGGCAGCTCTAAACAAGAGGGTGGCTCGGGCGCGAGCACAACTCTCCCAGCCAAACCTCCCCCACGGCCAGAGGAGCCTCACGTCATGTCCAAGCCTCCGCCGCACTTCATCAACTACTACCTTCAGGTGGCGAGGGTTGTCATCGGAGGGTCGGAGCCGCATCTCAGGGTACACCTAGTTTTGTTTAACCTATTGGTGTAGACATACAAGCTGGTTTCGATCCTTGTAATTTTTTAAACCTATGAATTGGAGTTGAAAGGTTTTTTATGAATTAATGGTTTATTTTAACTAAAGCAAAAGAATGCCAATGCAACTCTTTAACTTGAAAGAAAACAGTACAGTAGACGTTATCCATGGGACCGAACTCTGGGTCGGATAACTAAAAGGGTGGTTAGAACGAAAAACACTTAGGTATTTTAATATTAAGCACTAACAATTATAAAACTTAACCCTCCGAGCGCTCGAATGGCAGAATCCGCCATTAAAAGTTGGTACCTCGGGGCCCTTTGTCGGAAACGGCCATATTGCGTCATATTTTTATTAAACACCTGTAAAGTATTGGAATTAACATGAAATTGGGTAATACTGACGTAAATCGGAAGATCACATTCTAAACTTTCATTTTATGATATGATCGAACCTTCTAGCGCCAGTAGATCAATGTAATTGATAATAGCATTCGAATGAAAATATCGCGCAAAGTCAATTCTGCCTTTTATTGGTTACGAAATGGCAAAAAACACTGTGAGTAAAAAATTCATAACTGGGTAAATTTTGGTTTTATCTGAAAACAGGTGGTAGTACTATATTCAGCTTTAAATATACGTTTAAACGGTATTGATCATAATGTCAATATGCCTTCAGACGGAGGAAAATAATAAATGATACATTTTGTACGTGTATAAAAAATAACCAATTGGCGGAAACCGATATATAGTAAAATCGTAATTTATGAATAGTATAATTATTATTATATATGTCAAATGACATATTAGTACAAAGGTAAGAAAGCATAGTATATTTTTCTGTCAGGTTGGGGAGCGTTAAGCTGTCATAGCTTCTATCAGCTTTGGAAACGAATGACAATGTTGTTTACTTTCTACTCTCGTGAGGTTTCTGCAAAAATTAGGTTAGTTTTAGTTTCGTAAAATCCATGTTTCCTGTGTTTTTGCAATAAATCGTCTTGGGCTTTTTGTGTTATATGTGTAGTGAAGTATTGTGTATGACTCAGTAGTAATGTTTATGCATAAATATTATTAAATTGTATATGAAAAAGTGTTGCCCTCAAAGTTGCAGCATCAAAAGTGCTAGGCCTAGTTAGCAGTTTATCGACCAAGGCCCTAGGCCTAGTTTGGAAGGCAATTTGCCTTCCCCCCGCAAATTTCAAGTTATGCTAATGCTGTCCCTTCTTGGAGAGACAAATTGTTGAACAGTAATTATTGATATGATTTATATTCTGCAATTTTGAAATAATGACTGCAAAATCTCAAAATATGACAGGGGCTACGGGCAATTCACTCAGAAAAAAATCTACCTTCTTCGTAAAATAGGCTTTAGAAATTTTATTTTTATAATTATTTACAGATATAGATGTATAATCTTTTCTAGAAATTGCTATTGATTCATGTGGCACAATTTAGGCTATTTCACAGTAAAAGCTATTTCTGAAAACTTATATAACTTTGAATGCAAAAACAATTTGATAAAGAAAAAATAAAAATGATATCAGTTGTGATAATAGTATGATAAATGTGTTTGTTTCTACTGCTGTTATGTACTATTTTCTTCATAGTTATATGAACTTCAAGGAAATAATAGTGTTGTTGCATATATTTATTGATACAGTAAACCTTCGATAGTTCGACACTCGATAGTTCGACACTCCGTGTAGTTCGACACGGGCTGAGGCGACCCGCTTACACATTAGCGATCGGTATTTTGTTTTGACACGTACGCCGGTCAGTGACCGGAACCAGCTCTATTGTTTACGCGGGACTCCCCCAATACCCAAACTATTTTGGCGCATCCTTTCCTGCCCCCCCTACCCCTCCACCACCCTCTACCTAAGTAGGTCACGTTGTCAAATCAGTTCGCTTCAGTCGCAGCCGGTTATTAGACACGCTATTATTTCGTAAATCTGTTCAGTTGTTAAAATTCTTTAAAAATACGTAGTTTTTAGTTTGATTGCACCGGTTTGTTTTGTGTGTTTGAAGATGTCGGACAAAAAACGGAAAAGGTGTTTTGTTTCAATGGAGATGAAATTAGACGCACTAAAACGGATTGATAAGGGAGAAAGTGTGAATAAAGTGGCGAGTGAATTAAATGTTGGTCGGTCGACGGTGATTGGATGGAAGAAGACGAGGACTGAAATCGAGTCGTGGTGTTCGAAAAGACTTTGTACGGAATCGATTGTGGAAAGAAAAAGTATGAAAACTTCGGAGTACGAAAATGTCGGTGAAGCACTGATTCAGTGGTTTAGGATACAACGGGATAAAGGAACGCCGATCACAGGACCAATTCTCCAGGAAAAAGCGCTGCAGTTTTACAACGAATTCAAAGGAGAAGGAGAGCCTGATTTTACTGCAAGCAGCGGCTGGTTAGACAGGTGGAAACACAGGTATGGTGTTAAACAACTTAGTATTTGTGGGGAAAAGTTGTCAGCAAACCCAAATAGCGAAAATGAATTTAAAGTCAAATTCCAAGCTTTGATTGAAGAAGAGGGTCTAAGTGGGGAGCAAATATATAATTGTGATGAAACAGGCCTAAATTTCCGAATGCTGCCGACTAAAAGCCTTGCACTCAGAACAGAAAAGGCTGCTGCTGGCTACAAAAAAAGTAAGGAAAGAGTAACCGTTTTAGCTTGCAGCAACGCAACTGGAACCCACAAACTGAAATTAGCTCTTATAGGAAAAGCAAAAAGCCTAGAGCTTTCAAAAACATAAAAATGAAGGGTGACAGTTTTGATCTCCCTGTTTGGTACAGGCACCAATCCAATGCATGGATGTCTGAGTATATTTTTAATGAATGGTTTTTTAAGCAGTTCGTACCAGATGTTGAGAAACATTTAAAATCCAAGAATCTCCCAAGAAAGGCCCTTCTAATTCTCGACAACGCAACGACCCACCCAAGTGTAGAAGTAATTCAGGACGAAGGAATAAAAGCGATGTTTTTGCCCCCTAACGTGACCTCTCTGTGCCAACCAATGGATCAAGGCGTTTTAGTGACTTTGAAAAAGTTGTACAGGAAAAAACTTCTCTCATGCCTTATTCAAGGCTTGGACGAGGGACTCGACTTAGTTGAAAAACTAAAAAGAATCGATATGTTGGATGTCATCGGATGGATATCTCAGTCATGGGAGGAACTCAATCCCTTGACACTAGTGCGTTCCTGGAGAAAACTCTTGGACCATGAAGGAAATGAGTTTACTAAAAACGATCTGAGTGACAATGAACTCGTGAAGTTGATGGAGAAAATTCCAGGCTGTGAAGGAGCTTCGGACGGCGACGTTGAAGACTGGATGAATGAAGATGAAGAGGTGGGGCCTACATCAGACGAAGAAATTGTTGCTGCTTTTAAACAAAAAGATGCCAGTGATGATGAGGAGTCGGAGGACGAGGTGAAAAACAACCCACAACCAAAACTAACTCATAATGAAGGTGTGAAGTTCATCGAGGGAGCCCTCCAGTACCTACAGGAGCAGGGAGCGTCAGCCATGGACATTCTTTGCCTTCGGAGACTACGTGACGAAGCTGCGCGGCAAAGAAATCAGAGTGAAAAACAATCAAAGATCACAAAATATTTTGTCCAGTGATATTTAATGGTTTCTATTGAGATTTAAGTTGAGTAATGACCAGTGCAATTGTTTAGCTTTTTAGTATTTAATAAATTTGGGTGATTTCTATATACAACTTGTGTTTTTAATTTCCTTCTTGTATAAAACTCCATTTACTCCCTATAGTTCGACATTTCGATAGTTCGACACCCCTTAAGTCCACAAAGTGTCGAACTATCGAGGTTCTACTGTACATGGGTTTTATTACCATTTCAAACAGACTGCGTGAAAATCTACGATTTGCACTTATTTCATACTATTGCATGTAATTCATACATACATTTTTTTTATTGTTATATATTTATATGTAAGGAATCAAATTGTCAACACTTTATACATTCACCATCTTCCCCTAAAAAAATTAGTTCACTACTAATAAGGTAATAAGGTTTTACTTTTGAAATTTCGGTCATATTTTTTTGTATTTTTCAGTTTTTCACTTTTCTAAAAAAAACACCCCTCTAAATTTGATTTATTTTACCATTTTCAGGTTCTCCTGTCTTTTACAAACAATTTGAATATGAATATTGATAATATGTTTCATCCATTCTGAAATTTACTGCAATTTTTTTTAATGTGTGCAAAATTGCAAAAATGACCGGGACACCGAGCAATTCACCATTGGGCAGTCGGAGGGTTAAACGACAGTTACAAAATAGGTACCAAAAATATGTACTAAGATGAAATACTTGACTAACTAAGGAAACATATTATTGACTTGTTGTAACCTGTAAGTTTTTTATGGTATATTATCGGTACAACAGCTGTGGCGTCGGACGTGAGTTATTTCCTGGAAAGACGGCGGTTAATCCGATGTGCGGTTGAAGCGAGGACGGTTAAGGTCTACTGTATTGTTTTCTTTTTTTTCAAAGAGTCACATTGGCACACACAGTAGACATAAATAAAAAGTAGCAAAATCAGGTTTGATCACAATGAATTAACCGATCCCGTCAACTTCTAAGCAAGCCTGCCACTGTTTATTTTACCCTCCAACCACCCACCAACGTCCCCACAGATCGATGATCTCAATGAGAGTTGTACGACTGGTCAGTTTTGGTTGTGAGCGAGAATCGAACCCACGAACTTTGTAAGAACACCTGGTGTTTACACGATTTAGCCCACACGACTATCACGACCAGTGGCCTAGGGGATTAAATTGTTTTATTGTCAGTCCGCGGCCCTAGCGGAGAGAACCGTAGTTGCCCGCAGTCATTAGTTACAGATTTTGCTACTAGATTGCAGCACTAACCATATCACGTAGGCTATAGCAAATAGAATAAAATTCCTACCTCATTGGGTTAGCTTATAAGTTTGTTTAAATAAGATTGTGTTTAAAATTTGGCATGTTTGGTGGGCTGGATCAATTTTTGACACACCACAGTTGTTAATTAGGTGGCAATTGCGTAAACACATTCCCTGCAGGTGTCTGACTCATAATTCGCCTGAGTACTTCCAATTTGTGAATCATCAAATCACTCTATTTCGAGACACTTCTTAGAATGGCATTTTTTTGTGGTTCTTACTTCACAAACTTGGATAGCAAAAATTGAATATTGTAACACTTATGAATATTAGAAGCGCTGCCAATGACCTGCCATTGTTCTGAAGTTCTTCAGAGCTCAGATTAGTGGCTTGAGGCAGGCATATTCACGTTTAATTTCTTTATCATTGAACTCAGCTTTAGTTTTACACAAAAAAGTAGGGGTGTGCGATGCATCGAAAAGTATCAAAATTTTGATTTGATTCGATGCTGTAATAATCGAAATAGCGATGCATCGAAAGTGTTCGATGCCTTCCTATACTCTCGCCGTTTACCCACGCTACCAAGGGCACGGGAAAGTTACTCCTGCCATTTGAAACCCGCGTTACAAAGGGCACAGGGAGTGTTTGGGTCGGCGGCAAAAAATCTTACCTTGGAGATAAGGAAGGAGGTTGAACGGGAGGGGAGGGGTGGGGTCCGGTTGAAAGCAATAAATCAGTCGGCTGATCAACATTATTTCTTTCATCATCTCACAACTATATTTTTTCTAATTATGAATTTATAATAAACAGTGAGTTATTTAAATAACGTTATACCTACACAAAACTATTCCTAGGGTAGGTAAAATAGTATTTTGTCAAAAATACGGTAGTTTTACTGGATTGGTACGATAGTGGTATTTTACAATCTAGCAAAACTGTCTACATCGTCACTTATTATTTAACTTTGGCACTTCTTTGTATTCGTTCGTCCTTTGAAACTTAAGTAAATACAATTAAGTTTAGGTTATGCACTTTTATTGCATAAGTTTTTGAAATGATGGATCATGATAGGATGGAAGAATAATTAATTGATCAAATCAGAAAATTATAAGTAGACTTTGGCCAAGATGGTAGATGATCCATGTTGGTCATAAAAATCGGTGGATAGGCTGAGTTTTAATCATTGAAACATGTCGCTTTGCATCAAATCTAATTGCATCGATTTGAATCAAAATTCTTTGAATTGCATCGTTGCATCAAATCAAAATAAAATTGCTACATCGCAAACCCCTAAAAAAAAGCATTAGGCGTATTAGACTAACCAGATGATGTTTACTTTTTATAGTAATCAATAACCCTAGAGACAGTAGATCATGAAAATTACCTCTGGGGTAAAAGGTTTATTTTTATTTTTTCCTGATGACGGTAAGTGTCCCTATAGGCTATCTCATGCATATCGTCCCTTAGGCACAATATCCCAGTCATTATCTTTATATATAATTCTGTAAGCGAATTAAGTAAGGGCCGTTTTATTATTCTGATACCAAACACGCAAAAATTTGCAAAAGCCCTTTTTATTTTGGATTCTACATACTTTTCTTTATTTTTCTACATAGTCACCTTGCTTGTTTAAGCACTTGTCATACCGTACAACTAAGTTTTGAATACCCTCTTCATAGAAATCAGCCGCCTGCTCGAATATCCAGACGCTTACAGCCGCTTCCCCTTGTTCGGTGTTTTCGTAACATTTGCACCAATCTGTCGATGAATGGCTACAGCAGACATGATTCTTGAGGTCAGGAAACGTATCACTGACCGAATCTCGCACACGGCGGGCAATTCAATAATCTTAAACATTTAAATGACGCAAAGTAAGCCATACAGGTCAGCTACAGAGCTACAGCTTTCGTCTGGCCGTTCGCTAGTCATGCCATAAGATGATGCTTGCGCTCAATGTGGCGCGCACAAACTATTAGCTTTGAAATTCAAACGGCCCTTATTTAAAAAATAAACCTTCATAGCAGTATTTATAAAAAGTTACCAGCAAACAAGCAACAATTTTAAATATTCTCTTCAACCAAAGGGTGGGAATTTCAAAAGTCTGCTTTGTTTATATTAAAACATGTGATCCTACTTAGAATGTTCTATTTTCCTCAGCATAAAAATGAGATGGCGCAGAGTATTGGAGAAAGGTTTAGGGGCTTTGGTCCCTTCAAGCCACTAGTTATATGTGATAGTTCTGCTAAGAGTTTGCACTTAACTGTTTTGCTAGTTAGAAAAAGCTATTTTAAAATTTTGTTTATGGTTTTAATAATGACAAAATTAAGAGTCATTTAGTGCATTTTTAGAGATGACAAAACCATTGTTTTACTTTTTTACTTATTTTTTACTATTTACTTATTTACAACAAGCTGATATATCCGTTCTTCGCACGGGTTAGAAAGGTTTTGAAACAGCTGTTCTTGCTTCTGCTCTTTAAGCTGTCAAATGGAAGTATCCACAGCTGTTCGCATTACAGTTTCTGAATGTTTACTTTCTTCTGAAATTAAACATTGAAACTTAGGACGTTCATAGTGCGTAGCCTGAGGGGATTTTAAGGAAGTGAATAGGCCTTTGTATTGCACGGGTTTAAGATCTACCTTTGTGTAAAGTTTCAGCCCAGTCGGTTCAGTAGTTTTTGCGTTTACCCGGAACAGCAGACAGAAAAATACACACAGAAAGAAACCACGTCTTCTTTATAATATTATAGATACCGGTAACAGTTTTTTTTCTCAGAACAAACTTAAATAAAGACTAGCCTAGTTAGAACAAATGAGTTTTTACTTGATCACTGGTTTAAATTTGGTCAAATTTAAGTCTTCTTCCTCTGTATTCATCTGTAAAGCTATCAAAATAAATTGATTACCAGGTATTCTCATTTGTAATAGTAGTAATTTTTAGTAATCTAAAAAATGTATCATTTATAATCCTAGAATTAACTTCATTGTGCGTCTCTCACGTTTTCAGTTTTACGTGAGGCTGTGTTCCTTTACGGGTTAACAAGCATGCTCACCAAACATATAATTCAATAAAACATAAGCTAAAGGCTTTATGTTGAAAGTGTCCCACAGCACCACATACCAGCTACATGCTGTAACTAAGAACACCCTCTGCACCGTAAGCTTTCAGTGACTATTAACGTTTAGCATTGGAACTGGTCACTTTGAGTAAACCTACACAGAATTTGTTAATAGCCATAGCAAAATTTCATAAAATCTCCCTCTTGTCCATCCATTATTAAATGACTACATTTGTATCATGATTACAGGTAGCGCTGGCAGACTTGCGATCAAACTCGAAGATAGGGCCACTGGTGCCGTATTTCCTCAACTTGGTAGCACTGTCGGTAAACAAACTGCAACGCAACGGACGGCTGACGGACGCACTGTTGCGAACTGTCGAGGCTCTTGTTGACAATCCTTACGTCGACCCAAGCTCACAACTTGCTGTGAGTCATTTACAGTATTATAACTAGTATATTCTGTTTTATCGCACGCACGGCTGGCATTTGCAGATTGTTGAAACCCTTTATATACTCCTTAATGCCCATTTATTTAGCTTGTGAAGGCCTACAATTCTTTACAAGGCACCATGGTGAATAGTGTGGGTCAGTTCATAAATATGCACTTTTATGACCCTGATTTTTGATTTAGTATAATGGAAACTGTATTTTTGAAACTCATTATAGCGATGGATTTGAATTTATTATAGATTTATTTGGACTTTACCTATCGCTTCTAGTCTTTAAAACTGCACTACGTTTCAGGAGGTAAGGGAATTCCTCCCGTTATCAAGTGAACCGTACTTAGATCTAAATATCAAGTTCTTACACCTAACTAACCTAATTTTTTTTTAATTTCTTCATTTTTTGTGAATTTCCCCTTTAGGGAAGAAGCTATTACCGTAGGTCTCATGGTAAGACTTAAGCCCGAGACCGTGATAACTTTTGTTTTGAGGTCCCCAGATGCCAAAAACACCATTCGTTCAAATTTATAGAAAGTGTACCCGTTCTTCGCACAGGTAACAGCTGTAATAAAAACAAATGTATGAAATTAAATACCTTTAAGTGTGTTTAAACTCATCCCTTTTCTTTATATTTGTGCCCTTAGTCCAAACCCTGGTCTTGTTACTATCTTTTTACTGTTTTGTAACAGCTGATTTGTATAAATCTCATGGTGAGCAAATTATCGCCTACATGGGAGGTTTAGTTAAATCAGCTGATACAAACATGTGGTATTGGCCAAAGATAGTGTGCTTTCATAAAACAGCTTTCTAAACTTTGTACACATTTAAATGGGCCAAAACACCAAAATTACTCCTTCTCTTTTGAATAGCGGCTAAACGGATGATCGAATCTTAAATCTGACGAAAATTTGTTAGTTGGGAATTCAATTGTCTACAGCTATTGTAGTTAAATTTTTTTTGTCATCTCTTACCATTTTCGTACAAAACGCGCTCAAAGTGGAAAAATTGAAAAAGTGGAATTTTCCCTGCCCAAAAAGTGCCTTAAAAACTAAAAAATGTTATCTTTTGGTAATTAATCTGAGGGTTTCTTGTCAAGAGCTTTAATTCAAGTATGGGGTCAAGGGGGGTTCGATTACGGGAAATGCCTCATATTTTATGTCAGTGAGTCAGTGAACCCGTCTAGCTTTATATGTGTATGTCCGTGAATGCGATAACTTGAGTAAAAAATGTTCGATTTTGATGAAATTTGGCTCAAATGTGTAAAGTGACATTCATGACTTTAAGTTCGAAAACCAGAAAAATCGGACCATGGGAAGGGGGGGTTTATGGGGTTTAACAATTTTCCAAAAATCAGTTTTTTTTGTATTTTTAACCCTAACATTTTTAAAACACTCTATTTTTGTTTTGACCATTTTGTAGAGCTTAAAAAACAAATAATAGGCCCTACAGTATTGTGAATCATTAACCTAGGTTAAGTAGTTCCGGAGAAAATCCAAAAAAACGTGTTCATAAAAACTCTCATGTTAATCTTATGGGAAAAAGGTCTTTAGCTTTTCCTCAGTTCATTTTACTGTAAACTCATTTGCTTTTACCAATCAATTCAGTTCAACAGAACAATAATTTTGGTGTTTAAATTGTAATTCTACGTCCAACCGTTGCAAAGATATTCAAAGTGCTAAACCCAGTACGTTGTCCAATGTTATCCTTATGGAGAATAAATAAAATTTGATATCTCGATTATTTATGAATGTATATTGATGAAATTTGGTTTTTGGCTTCACCTAGTACTAGTATGTTGATATTTGCACAAAAAAATTGATTTTTTGTTGATTATCCCTGTAGCAGCAAACCTGCATACTCAGCCATAATGTTATTCTTATGGAGAATAAGTAAAGTTTTATATCTCCCTGAATTATGAACATAAATGATTAAAACTTGGTATGTAGCTTCACCTGGTTGAGTTATATTGATAATTGCTTAAAACACATTTCTTATTTTAGGTTTGCAGCAAACCTGCGTACTCAGCTCTAATTTTATTCTTATGGAGAATAATTAAAATGCTATATATCACTTACAGTCAACTCCCGATTATCCGGGGTAATAATCGGTTGGAGGGTCACGGATAACCCAAAACTACGATTAAAACAAAGGGATTCAATAAATTGAATGTTATGACTGTAATAAAGATTTATCCATATTTTTATACTACAACATTGTGTTTTAATGTAATTTAAGATATATTTATGTATATTAATACTTTTGAAAATCTTTAAATTGTGATAACATCTGTAAAGAATCAAGATAATAATCGTTAATACTATCAATGGTTAGTAGCAGTAAATACTATCCAAAACGCCGAATTATATTTAATAGGTTAAAAATCTCTAAACACTGAACTTTCTAAACTACACCAACAGTATGCTAAGTAATTCCGTACTGGGGGAAAAACCCCATGAGGGTGAACAACGGCGGGAAGGGTAATTATTTTGAGATGTTTCTATTTTTAGCCATTCGCGTCCGACCGTCAGTCTATCCCTCTGTCCGTCGCTGAGGGTGAACAGCGGCGGGAAGGGTGATTGTATTGAGATGTTTCTATTTTTAGACGTCCGCGTCCGACCGTTCGCCGCTCTGTCTAGCCTGGTGCAGTGTCTAGAGCAGTATCCAGGTCATCGCTCCCCATCACGTGCCCACGGTTCATTGGCGAGATTACAGATTCTCAGATTATGTTGTGTTTACTAAATTGTTTGTATAGTATTTATTCCGATAAACAATGTAAATTAAAAACTATTCTGGAGATAATTTAGCTAAATAAATTTTGATTATTGCTCTATTTATGTTTAGAAGGGGAATAAAAATAAACCTTTCATGACCCCAGTTAAACCGCAACCCGATTAACCCGCTCCCGGATAATCGGGAGTTGACTGTATAAATGTATTTTTATGAAACTTGGTACGTTGCTTTATGTGGTAGTGAGAAACATACACATGCATTAAAAATTTGCTGAGTACGCAGGTTTGCTGCGGTACTTTGCTTTATGTGGTAGTGAGAAACATACACATGCATTAAAAATTTGCTGAGTACGCAGGTTTGCTGCGACGGGGGTATTTTCTTTTACATTTTAATTTACACAAACACAAAACTAACAAATACAGATACAAAAAATACCCCATCGCAGCAAACCTGCGTACTCAGCGAATTTCCAATGCATGTATATGTTTCTCTCTTCCACACAAAGCCACTCACCAGGTTTCATAAAAATACATGAATCAATAAGTGATATATAGCATTTTATTTATTTTCTATAAGAATAACATTAGGGCTGAGTTCGCAGGTTTGCTGCAACAAGGTAGATAAGAAATGTCTTTTTATTCAATTATCAATTCAACTCAACCTGGTGAAACTCCATACCGAATTTTAATAATTTATGTCCATAACTAAGGGAAATATAAAATTTTACCTATTCCCCATAAGAATAACATGGGGACTGAGTATGCAGGTTTACTGATACAAGGACAGTCAACAAAAAACATGATTTAGTATAAATATCAATATATCACAACTGGGTGAAGCCTATAACAGTACATACATAGCCTACATGTTTTTAGAAATACTTGTAATTAGTCTACAAAAATTGAAACAACTTAATGTAAAATCTATGTACAAACCTGCTTCTAAACTTAGGCTCTAACTTAAATTGTACCTACCTTAAGTTATTCCTTTCAAAATGTTAAAAAGTTTAGGGGAGCTAACCTTAGAAAGTGTGTAAATGTACTTTTTTAAGAAAGATTAAGCCTACATATCATAAAGTATTTCATAACAATCTAGGACTACCCATCTAATTAATCCGTCAGAACCAAATTTAGCCTTTTTTCATACTAGCCAAATTGTATTTCCAACAAACTAAAAAGACAGTGTAGTATAAAGATAGTTTCTAATATGTAGGGAAGAAGCTAATAACCAAAATGGTACAGATTGGCCTATTGATTTAACCCTTTTACTGCCGACGTGCGCATTTGCGCACGTCGAGAATGGTGCGAAAAACGCCGACGTGCGCATATGCGCACGTCACTAATTGTGCGAGAATCGCCGACGTGCGCAATAAAGCACGTCTAATATTTCTAACTTATTGGCCTTAAATGTTTGCCAAATGCCACGAAACTTGAGATACTCGTTGTCAAGACTATAAGGAACATAGAAAAGTACAATTTATACTCTATGACTTGTATAACCTATAAAGTTATACTCATTGATTCCCCCTACCGTCTGTGCATAGTCGACAGTTGCTCTGTGTAGTGAGTGTTGTCTGCCGTCCGTCTTTCAATAATTGTTGTTTATGTTTACTTGTGTTGGTTTGTTGGTTATGTTTGTGGATTTATCCGTGGTTTAGTGAGTAAAGTTTTGATGTCATTACGAAAATGGACAAGCGGAGTAGATCGCCAGTAAGTGAAAATACCATCGTAAATAGGTGTTCACCCTACCTGTTTCGGTGAGCAAGGTGTTGAAAGGGTTTTTTGTGAAATTTTCCCAAATACTCTAAATATTTTTGTCGTTGTTAGTTTAATTATTTTAGTATGTTTTTAGTGTTATTTTATGTTCCTTAGAACATGTTTCAATTTAGAAGCCAAATGTACATGTTTTTGTAAAAAAAAATATTGTCAATTGTATATGCAACTATGTTCAATTTTGAAAATGTGAATAAATTTTGAAAAAACATCAGAATTCCTGCATTTATCAAGGTAATGGCATGAAAATTTGGGTATGTGTTTACTAATGCCTGTTTTACAACATGTATAAATAAAATTGGTTGAGGTATAAGTTTTAGAGGTAATTTTTATAGTCCAAACTAAAAAA
Source organism: Allygus modestus (assembly GCA_963675035.1). Taxonomy (NCBI): domain Eukaryota; kingdom Metazoa; phylum Arthropoda; class Insecta; order Hemiptera; family Cicadellidae; genus Allygus; species Allygus modestus. Next base: position 126,832,340 of record OY776112.1, on the reverse strand, counting down.
TATATATATATTTTTTTATTTGTATATATGTATATATATATTTTAACTAAAAACCTATTACATACACCAAAATATATATTTTATTTGAAACAAGCAACTCAATACAAATAAAACAAGACCTAACTTATAATTTTCTGATGAAAAATAAAAAAGTTACAAATTTTTTAATGTGAGCGTGAAATTTGGTCTAATTGAACCTGGCAGTCTTGGCAAGTAAATCTTAATAGTGGTCTGGCATTTTTGGCGACGTCATAAAAAAAATGGTCAGCAGTAAAAGGGTTAAAGCTTGAAATGAAATAAAAATGCTAAAATATATGACAGGGCTGTATTAAATTAAATGTTTCTCAAACTGACAACCACGGCAAATGCACCGAGTCAGCCAATCAGAAGGCAGTAGAGTGAGGATAGGTTGTACAACATAAAGAGGCCACAGAGGTATGATATTGTTATATTATAGCACATTTCTGTTACTTCTCTGAGTTTTTTTTATAATATATATGATTTGTATAATACTTTTGAATCTTTAATAATAGTATGAGAGAAATCATAATTTTGATGTTACTTAATATAAAGGCTAGAAAATAATAATTGTAATTATATTAGCCATATATAAACTCTGTAAGTGAATATTTTCTCTCATAACTTGATAATTTGGATATATGAAATGTAACATATATTTATTTTAATATTAAATAGTGTTTTAAATTGATTTATTTTATTATTAAAATGGTTTACATATAGTATGAGACACGTATGGAAAAAGTGATAGCATTGAATAGGATCAACAGTGCAGTGGTTATTCTTGTGTGAAAAGGAAGTGAAGGAAATTCAAATCTAATTGTGGAATGGGAAGCTGAAGAAGACTCAGATATTGAACAAAATAATCATAAATTTTGAATCCATTTGAATCTTTTAAATTTTAATCTAAATTATTTGCAAACTATTAATTAATTTTATTTGATTGTATTTAACTAAATTTTCCAAATTAAACCAAAGAACTTTTAAAACAAGAACAAAGACTTTTGAAAATTAGGTACGGTAATTAAACAACCACATGGAGCATCTTTGGTAAGAAATTTATTTATTGAACTTTTAAGGAAACTCATATCCAGAAGAAGAATATTACAGTGGAACCTCGATAACTCGAACCTCAGGGGGAACGGCAAAAATTTGAGTTATCGAATATTTCGAAATATCGAGATTCGACTTATCAAGATGATTTTCCACAGACTTCGACTTATTGAGGGTCACGGTAACACAATATATGGATCATGGAAGGGTATAATCCTTCTACAAGTTCGAGCTATGAATAAAAAATAATCATACTGTATAATAATAATTATTAAAATTAAAATAGATTTCAACAATTTTAAATGTCTAAAATAAGCCCGGAAACATATTGTAAAGCTTCTTTGGTTAACGTAGAAGAGGACGAAATACTTCCTTCAGTGAAAATATTGTAGAGGAGGAAGGTAAACAAATAATGACTCACAGTTTGGTATTTTGGTGTTGTTTTTCCTGTTCGACCACTTCCTGTCTATTTTCTAGACTTTTGCTCACTTCTTATCACCTGCCCCAATCAAATCCTTTCTGTTTACAGAAGTCAGTTCTAGTTCTGACCAACTGCGCATAAATTTCATTTAGCTGAACATTAATGTCCTGTAGGCTGTTAAAATAATTTGCAAAATTAAAAGGGAACAAAACATGATAAAAATTAAAATTGCAGAGCATTGTGGGAATTAGGGTGAAGCAGTACGACACTTTTTTTGTTTTAAAATTGTCGACAGTGTTCACTGGTGTTCCAAACTGCTTCCCGATGGCACTGTTTTTATTTCCGGTGTCAGTAGCCTCAAATAGTCTCATGGGGTAGAGTTTTGCCAAGATGTTTTACCAAACTGCAAACACTTTGTAAAAAACAACCTAAGAACTACGTTTCACGTACTACATCCAGAACCTCTGAACTCACACTAACTAACGACTAAGAACACAAATCTAATCAAATCAAAAACCATTTTATTAAAAACAATATATATAATTTACAACAATATGAAACTGTTCCCTATTTATGAAATGAAATCCTCGCATAGGTACAACCCGTGCGTGAGGATGAGTGTGTTTGATATGTGTGTTGCTGATCAGTATAAATTTGTCGGTTGTTTTACCGACACCAGGAGCACCCGGGAAAGAGATTTAGTGGGGAGGGAGGGTTGAAATTTCTGGTTGCCCTTGTAACCGGAGGTTTGGTGAATCAACAGCTTCGACTTATAGAGGTACGGAATTGTACATATTCGAGTTATAGAGGTTCTACAGCTAAAACTTCACCTTATAGAGGTGTGGCAACAGGCTAAGAATACTACAAAAATTTGAGTTATCGAGGTGTTTCCTGTTAACCCTTCGACTTATAGAGGTAAAATAACATAGCATTAGGTAGGCAAGTTCAAGGGGAATGACAAAAAATCGAGCTATGAAGGAATTCGATTTATTGAGGTTCGAGTTATTGATGTTCCACTGTATAAAGAATTTTAAATTGTATTATCAAGAAGAAGAATCACAAACTAAGTTAATATGTACTTTCAGATTCCAACATGAGAAAATACTAAACCCATTTCAGCAAAGCTCTTTGTTTGGTAGCTGCCGTTGCTAAAAGAAAACTAAATGTTATTTAATTAGATATTTTATTTTAACGTTATTTGAATTTTTATTAATAATGATTTTTGTAGTCATATGGCAAAGAACCACCCTTGAGATAATAGTTATCATAGCCTACATTTGAGAGCCGGAGCATATATTTGTAAAATAATTTTGTAAATATAATTCAATAACTGTAATTTTGTTCACTATTTTTAATTGTTTTCTTAAATAAATTTAACTATGATGTAATTGTATTTGATTAATCATTGAGTATCTAGGCTACGGTTACGTAAAGAAAGGTAGGTTAGTTAAAATATAGGCTAGGGAGGTTTGTTATAAGCCACATACCAGGTTTCATCAATATACCATCATAAATAATCGAGATATCAAATTTTATTTATTCTCCATAAGGATAACATTGGACAACGTACTGTGTTTAGCACTTTGAATATCTCTACAACAATTATACGTAGAATCATAATTTAAATACCAAAATTACTGTTTTGTAGAGCTGAGCTTATTGGTAAAAGCAAATTTGAAGTTTACAATAAAATTAATTTAAGAACAGCTAAAAACATTTTTCCCATAAGATCAACATGGGAGCATTTATGAAGTAGGTTTTTTTTGGATTTTCCCCGCAACCACTTAACCTAGGTTAATGATTCAAAATACTATATTATTTGTTTTTTTAAGCTCTATAAAATGATCAAACCCAAAATTAAAAGTTTTAAAAATTTGAGGGTTAAAATGTAAGAACTGATTTTTGAAAATTGTAAACCCCCATAAAACCCCCTTTGTATAGTCCGATTTTTCTGGATTTTGAATTTAAAGTCACGAATGTTACTTTACATGATTTTATCGAGATTTGATGCTTTTTTCAAAAGTAACCGTGTTAATGGACATATATATACATTCTAGCTGGCCCGACAGATGTTGTCCTGTCCTAATGTCATTGAATTTGTTATATGTCAAATACTCGTTCATTTTCAATATGAGCTCGTTCGCTTCGCTCACTCGCCTCCCGGATTAGCTCGTTCTTTTCGCTCACTCGCCTATAAAAAAAAAATAATAATAATAAAAAATAACAAAAATTAGTTTACATCCTATTCTCAGATATACCGAATATACACATAAAATTTCATGAGAATCGGTCAAGCTGTTTCGGTGGAGTTTTGCTACAAACACTGTGACACGAGAATTTGATATATTAGAGATATGTTAATTTGAATGAATAGTGTTTTGGCATCTAGGGACCTCAAAACAAAAAGTTATCATGGTCTCTGGCGTAAGTCTTACCATGAGACCTACGGTAATAGCTTCTTCCCTATAGGGGAAATTCGCTAAAAGACAAATACAATACACTAACACAACATTTATATACACAAACAAATGGAAAACTGACAATACATTACCTGTTTTGCATCGTTGCCTCCAAACTGACAATAAAATAGGGAAACTTCACTCTTGCGTCCACATACAACTGCACCACGCACTGATGCATTGATATTTAGATGTAAGTAGGGTTCACTTGAAAATGGGAGGATTTTCCTTACCTCCTGAAAAGTAGTGTAGTTTTAAACACTAGAATCAATATGTAAAGTCCTAATAAATCAATAATAAACTTATGGAAACATTCATGAAAAACTGACCTATAGCATAACAACCTCGGCGCTATGTTAAATGTGGCACTTCGTGAAAAAAAGTACCCTGATTTGATTGAAAACTTTAACTACAACAAACAAGATTTCAATACCAACATTTGCAGGTGGTGTCAAATTAAATTTGTTAGTAATGATTTAATATTTTCCTGGGAAAAACACGTTTCATTGAAAGCGGCCCCTACCGCTTTGACGGGGCCAAGCCCCTTGAAGGAAGTCGAAGGGAGAGACCGGTCCAAAGGGAAAAACAATGTGGAGGACCCAAATCAAACACAGAGCTGGCCGGACAGAAATTTATTAAAATTAACCGAGAACACATTTATATGAAATGGAACAATAGTGGACTTTAACAATCATTTACAATTATTGAATGATAATAGCCTATATAGGCCTATAGAATTAGAACAGATCCTACATGATTGTAAAGGTAAGAAATACCCCTGTCGCAGCAAACCTGCGTACTCAGCGTATTTCCAATGAATATATGTCTTAGTAACACATTAAACCACTTACCAGGATTCATAAGAAATATGTTCACAAATAAGCGATATTTCAAATAGAATTACACATGTTATTTCTCTATAAGAATAACATTAGCCAACGCACTGTGTTTAGCACTTTCAATTTCTCAGTAACCAATTGACGTAGAGCAATGGTCAAAATACCAAATTTTTTAAGCTGAATCCAATGGTGAAAATTAAAATTTGATTTAAATAAAAATTACATGTGAAAACCCCAAAAAACCCATCTTTGGGGTACAAAACCCTCCTTCGGATGGTGTGATTCATCTGGTTTTCGAACTCGTTCATGTAAATGGTACTTAACACATTTGTGCCAAATTTCATTAAGATCGGACCTTTTTTACGAGAGTTACCGTGCTTACGGACACACACATATATATATATATATATTAGGGGTGTGCGAGTATTTGAGCTTTGAGCTTTTTTGAGCCGAATATTACAGTATTCAACTCGGCTCGAGATTTGCAAAAAAGCTCAAAGTTCGAGCCGAATATTTAAATCGCCGACTAGTGAAAAGAGTCGTTTATAAAAGTAAATTTGAAGCAAAAACTTTCAATAATCAAAGTTAGAATTCTCGTAATTTGCATCGGTAGAGCTCCATAACAGATGAAATCCAGTAATGCTGTGCTTTCGGTCCTTACGTTTTAAAAAGGTAACGAAATATAAAAGTATAAACGTTTTAAACTGTCGATCTGATCAACCAATGCAATGGATCTACTTTCTCTACGCTCAAAAATCATATTAAGTGGACATCTACACAATTCTGTTTGCAGTACAGTGTTGCCGTTGCCCAGTTGAGTTGTGCAATATTTTACGATTAATAATAATTAATACAACAACCCTACTGCTCCAGAAAATGTATCCCAGCAAAAAACTAAAATCCATGAAAACACATTTTCTAACTGTTGCTGCGGTACAGTCTTTACTGCAACTTACAATTTCGTACATTACACAATAATAATTTCCTGGCGTCTGAAATCACGTCTGGCAACACTGTTGATTGCAAAACTGTCTTAAGACGTTGAGGGAAGATGGTTATAATGTAATAATGATTTAGCATGACCAATGACCAGGGACAAGGTTGTAGGTGATGAGCGACAAATCATGACAGCGTTTTGGTGTGCAGCCGAAATAATTCTCTCAAAAAATTTTATTAAAAAAAAATCGTCAATTGATATAGAATCTAAAGTTCTTAAGAAATAAAGCGAATAGAAATACAACTGTAACTATACTGTAGTTATTAAAGTTAACAAATATTGTCATATCGCTATTGTAATAATTTAAAAATCAAAATTACTAATTGCGAGATTCACAAGATCAAAGGATTTTATCAAAATTCTAAATGGTTACGTCACACACGTTATAATATCGGTGGCCATATTATTTACAAGGTTATATTTTATTATACTCTTATGTTCGCCTAACCAAGAGCAAGACACAATCAAATTGGCGTAGTGTTTTGTTTTGCTACAGCTGTGCGATTAAAATCATATATATTGTTAACGCCACGGGATTATTTGAATCTGTGAATAAACGTCAGTTGAAATCATTTCATTTTTAAATTGTAGGCTATCAAGTTGTTAAATCATTGATGGAAGAAGACTGCATTGACGATCCTCTTCCACCAGGAACTAAGTCTATTAGGTGATAGAGGTTAGATACAACGTAAGCCAGGCCTACGATTATTGGATAATTTATTTCTGTGAGTACAATAAGATATAAAGATAGTTTACAGTGATTATATTTACAATATGGTTAGCTGCTGAGTGTCCTGATTTAACTAACTTATATTAAAAGGATAACCTTAAATTTACTATTTACCATCAGTTGAATAGATAGGCTTACTGTATTTTTTGTGATTCCCTAGAATAGGGCCTAAATGTTTGGTTACGTGGAGGGTACATCTTGACATATAGTCTGTTTATTACGGCTGTTATAAAAACGGTAGTAACTACATTCGGGCTTATCGGTCTAGTTTAAAATTTGTAGTTCTCTTCCTTTATGTTATTTTTTCTTTTGTTTATACATTATATTAAAAGAAAACTGTTCATTACTAGCAACAATTGGTCTCAATAAATGTTCCTTTTCAGTACTTATTTTGTTATTTTTGCACTGTAGAACTTCATTTAGGCCTGTTAAAAGTAGGGCTAGTGAATATAGAAGAATTGAATGAAAGATGACCAATATTGAAAGTATAAAATTATGCATAGTAAATTCGGCTCGGGTCATAAAATCACTACCAGTATATTGCACACCCCTAGAGAAAATTGCCATAAAAAAAGCTCGGCTCAAAAAAGCTCGAAGCTCAAGAACTTAGAAAAAAAGCTCGGCTCGGGTCGGCTCGGCTCGAGCCAGAAATCACTATTCGCACACCCCTAATGTATACATACATACAAATTTGAACAAATCGTGTTTTTTGCATCTGTCCTCATCCATCTTGACCTCAAAATAAAAAGTTATCATGGTCTTGGGCTTAAGTCTTACCATGCCATCTATTAGCTTATTAGCTTCTTCCCTATAGGGGAAATTCACTAAAATGATTTGTTATGAATTTATTAAAGAAAACCCTGCATTTTGGCTAATTTTAATAGGATAACTAAGTGAGAGCTGGTCACATAACTATGCATAGGTCAATGGGTTAAACATTAGACCAGAGAAAAGTCAAATTAAACTAACCCTAGCTTACAATAGATCTGGTCTAAACAGTTTAAAAATCCTGCCGCCAGCTTAGTTCACATAACACCACGCAAAACGATATTTAACTTTGATTTCACACTTTAAAAAATACTTTAAGCAAATCAACATTATAATAAATCAAGACATGACAAATTTATAACCTCACTTCACCCTAGGACCACATTGTTGCATAACCTTCAACTACCCACAACATAGTTGAAATCAGAATCCACAAAAAATAAAATAACTCAGAATTTAATTAATGATAGAGATTGTTTTAAAGCATTTAAGTACATGGAAATAAACTTACCCGTGAATATAAAACCTCCTAACCAGCCATCTTGCGAGTTGGTAAGATGAATGAAGGAACGCACTTTCTTGTTCGAAAACTACTGGGTCTATGAGATTAAACGACGCAGGCCCGAAATAAAAAGAGCACAGACCAGAAATAACGCCATCGAAAGTGCTAGAAGGACCTCGAATGAGCATGCGTGTTCTCAGCCCCTCTTGAGCCACGAAGAATCTACGAGAAACAGGACAATTTCCGTTTCCTGAGGAGAGAGTAAGAAGAAGCTATTTCCGGGGCGCCTAGAAATTCAGGTCTGGCAACCCCCAGGGGTCTGGCCCATGTGGAAACTGGCCATCTGGAAAACGAAGGCGCAAAACAAATGCCACGGCACATCATTAAGTAGAGTATCTAGAGGCCACCAAGGTGAAGGAACGGTAGGTTACACAACCTAACACGACACAATTTGGTAAAAATTGTTAACAAGGACACGAAGAACTAAGACAGAGGTTGACTTTGTTGCATTATCAATGTAAAATCTAAAATATCATATTACATAGGGTTTATTAACTTTATTTCTTTAACCCATTGGATACTTAGTTTTTTAATGACTGCATGGCCCCAGAACTTCAATTAAATTTAAATATTTTGCAGTGTTTTAGTTAATCAACTATAAAAAATTTACTTTTGCTGCTAATTGGGCAAACATAGTGTTTTTCTTGAAGCTGTATACATTTTCTTTTTAGAATGTTAATAGAAAACAAAAAATAAAAAATCATATTTAAAATATTTTGTTATAAAAATAATAATACAATTTTTTATTTTTTTGAAAAAAAAAGAATATAGTAAAAATAAAAAAAATAAAACTAAATGTCTAATCAGTTGTCTAGTAAAGTGCAAAAACTATTTCCTTACATAAAACCTTTTAGTTTTTTACTTTATCTAAAAAAACAATTTTTTTATGATTTTTTTTGCAAAACCACTTTTTTCTTGAATAATTTATATTTTTACCCGTTTGCCAAAAATGGACCACAATGCAATATTTTACCTAAAAAATACATTCATGGTTATAAGCTTAAAGTTAAAACAATTACAACAAAAAATTAAAAAATTAAAAAAAATTAAAAATTTTCGAAAAAAACATGGTGTTACATCATTACGGAACCACTCCGTGAAAAGTATTCAATGGGTTAAATGTTCCTTTCAGTACCTACTTGTCACTTACAGGCACAATGTGTGGTCACTTAATGGTTCAAGAATGATCACTCACTGGAGCAGTGTCCATAAAACAAATTTTCTATTAGTAGCTGCCATCATTCCCGGTTTCACCCAGGTATACGACAGTTGTGTGTGCTGCATTCTGTGGTTGACCCGTGGAACTACTACGAATCATAATCAGCTGATATAATTTTCATCAGCTCAAACCAAAGTGAATGTCCATAAGAATAACACAGGGTTGGAACTTTTAAGCCCCTTGAGCCCCATGGGAATTTCTTAAGATCCCTTCTTAGTGGGTGCCTATGCTATATGAGGAGTCTACATGCAAAATTTGGTGCTTCTAGGTGCAATGGTTTGGCCTGGGCGTTGATCGTAATTTCGTTTTTATTGATATAGATTATTAGTGACATTTTTTATCCAGTGTCAGTTTTCATCCTATTCATTACTTTACTTATTTTTTTGAATTTTAGGTAAACCGAGCGGTCAATGCTTTGCTGGTAGTTGCCATTGAGCCAAAGGCTGCCAAGAATTGTGATGACCTCCTTCTTCGGAAGCGTGCTGCGCAACTTTTAGCAAAGGTAACAATTTGATTTTAGTCAATAAATTCAAAAAAGGTATAATTGATTTTTTATATTTAATGTAGGGCCTAATAACAATAGGTAATTATATTATTCAATAGTATGGTTATATACTGGCCTGTTAACATCTACTATGTGTGTATCTTTGGATTTTATCTTGATAGCTGCAGTTTCATTTAGAAGCTCCACACTATAGTTGGACCCATTAAGGCTTTTTTCACAAGACAGGGTTTCATTGACGTACTAGTAGCCCTCCTTTTAGCATTGAGGTTTTTAAGTTGTAATCTGGGAGGCCAGGTTTTGTGAGAATAACTAAGTCATGTTTTAGGTGGTAGCTGGTCATTCAGTAAGTCAATTTTGTTTCAGAGGCGGTCCGTTTTTTTTTATGAAAGATTTTTAGTCCATGTTTTGGTTGCTTTCAGTAGCATCTAAACAATAGTTTAGATTCTTTCAGATAGGGTTCTCATTATTGAAATGGGTTCTATTTAAATATTCTTGTAAGAAAGCTTTGAAGTTCTTATTGTTTTCTAATTTCTTTGCTGTTACTGGGGGGCCTTTGCTCACCTTAAATTTACCGGGTTAGGCCTGGTTTTTCTTTGTTACCTTCTTTTGGTATTCAGAGGTCATAGGCCATTTTTGTTGGTGTTTTTTGGCAGCAAAGTCCTCTATCGACTAAGCAGCTATCGGTTTGTCACAGCTGTCACGCTGGGCAGTTCTGTGAGTGTTCCAAGTAATAACCTTCTAGCTCCCAGCCAGGGAGAATTGTGCTAAGGACAAGGGTCCTCAGACAGCAGTTTTTGATTGCAAGTCAAATATAGTACACCTGAATATAACAGAGACGAAGGGTAGAGCTAGCCTTATCATTAGTAGATTACTTAGGTTGACTACACTGATGGGATGGACCCGACATCAGGTGGTTTAAATGTTTTCCTATCAGAAACAATTATTTTCAATTCAGAACCTTTTAGGCATGATGAACCATTTTTTATTTAATTATTTGAATGACAATGAACTAGAGAGTACAGGTTTTTTAAGTCGAGTCGAGCAAATGGCAAAAGATTCGAATCTCGAGTTCGAGTCGAGTTTATAAGTAAAAAAACACATAAGTCGAGTTGAATTGGATCAAAACAGTGTATAGGTTCCATTTATAAATGTTGTTATTAAAATATACTTTTCTTGTCACTATGACCTGAAAATAACTATAGTAGTAATTAAAATAAATGGATTCCTGCTTCATTGGAAAAATTTAAGTACATTTATCTGAAAATAAATCATACCAGAGTTATTGCATAACATTTTGCCATGAAGATAAAATACTTTTAATCTTTTGGTATTAAGGTTGTTATAGCCTATATGGCATTAATTATTAGTTTCATAAAAATATAATCTCAGTTTTTATATTTTATTTCCTCTTTTTATTTATCCTATGTTTTGCATATTATGTTTAGGCCTAAGCTACATCTTTCTATGTATGGGGAAAATAAAATTACATTTAGGCCTATAAGTTAAAATAAACTTTATTTTAATATTTAAAAGGCCTATTATATGGTAATACATTTTAGCCTCCTTACTTACCACACAAAATGTATCTACTAACATATCTTAGCATTAATTTTTTACACTAATAGTCCTAATTTTAACAATCAGTTAGTAACAACATGAAGATGTGTTTGAAAGTGCCTGGCAAATCAATTGATAAAATCGAAGCCATGTCTTAAACAGAGATTTAAATATTACTAATTATTTAAAAAAAAATCATTAATGAAACTTAAACAAGGCCAAAACAAAACACTTGGCTTTAAAAACAGCTCAATACCAAAGGACAGTTGAGTCTAAAATGAATGTATTGATTCAATTTCAATTAATTATAATTGATAAAAAACAAGCATAAAATTCTTAGGCTTACCAATAGATTTCATTACAAACCTGGTTTTGATATTTTACTTTTAAAAATTACTAGGTTAGGTTAACTCAAAAGTGGAATATACAGACAGTGTTCATACAATCTAAAGGTCTTTGTAAATCCTCCATTTTGATGTAAAGAGAAACACAAATTTATAAACCACAACTTACTTATTTATTAATAAAACACTAAAATCCACATCACAACTCTTAACACCTCAAGTGCGTTCACACTCAATTTGAATTTACCGACGACGCGCGGCCGCGGACGACCCTTGGTAGCGGGAGTAAACTCGCTCGAAACCTTCGAGTTTCAGTGCCGAACTCGGCTCGAACTCGAAATTTTGAGTATTCGCACATCCCTACAATGAACCTAGCAGTGAGTCCAGCAGATTTATAAGACTGCATCAGCCAAGGTATCAATATCCCAGTAACTGTTGTCAGGTGCTAGTCTGCTGGAGTATAGAGCTGAAGCAGCAGATGGACATAGTGCGCCAGTTGCTGCAGCTGCTGCTAGACGCCAGCATCAGTCTCAAGTCTCACTACGGCGCAGTGGTGAGTCTCACAGCCCTCGGCCAGCGAACGTTAGACTCATACTTCTGGCCGATACTCGACCGTTACATCTCGGTTCTAGAGGACCACAAGACTTCACCCGCCGACGTCCAAGACGTGCATTTTGTCAAGGGTGCCATCATGGTGAGATAACTGAGTTTTATGCAGTTGTTTGTGCATAAGTGTCAAAATTATTATGAGTTTTGTTTGAGTGAATTTCTATGCCAAGTCGTAAATGTTTTGATTGCGAACAGTCCAAACCCTGGTCTTGTTACTACCAAAGTCGATCTGTTCATAGAAAGCGTGATTAATTATTAGCCCAAGAACAAATAGTCAACTCAGATATTCAGAATAGATGCCTGATTTCAGCTTTTATATCAAGATTCTAAAGTACTTGTTACTCATTGGTTGAATGTTTTAAAATACTACATACCTCACTAGAGGAAACACAGTATCGGTCAAAGAAAAAATTAATATAAAATGGGATTCGGGCTAACTCATGAATGAAAAAACGGTATAATCGCGTGATCCATCACATTTCAAATACTCTAAAATTTGTTTTATTTAATTAGAACTAATTTGTTGAAAGAAAAGAATTAGAAGCTTGAACAATTGTCTGTGAGCATAATTAGTTGACTATTTAGCTGGAAGATGATTTTTTCCCATTTTGGTTTTTAATGATGTATTATAAATACCCCCGCCGCAGCAAACCTGTGTACTCAGCGAATTTCCAATGCATAATATATGTCTTCATAAAAGCCGTATACCAAGTTTCATAAAAATATATTCACATATAAGTGATATATACAATTTTAATTATTCTCCATAAGAATAACATTGGTGATGAGTACGTAGGTTTGCTAAAACAAGGAACACAAACAATTGTTTTTTATGCAAATATAAATAGAATTTAACTAGGCGAAGCCAGATACCAAGTTTCATCAATATTCAATCATAAATAAGCGCTGTATAAAATTTTAATTATTCTCCATAAGAAAAACATGGGGGCTGAGTAAGCAGGTTTGCTGCAACAAGGAACAGAAAATGGGTTTTTATGCACATATCAATATAACTCAACAAGTTGAAGCCACATATCAAGTTGTATTAATTTATGTTCATAAATAAGGGAGTCATTATATTTTACTTATTCTCCATAAGAATAACATGGGGGCTGAGTACGCAGGTTTGCTGCTACGGGGATAATGAACAAAAAATAATTTTGTTGTACATAAACATTGGACAACGTACTGTGTTTAGCACTTTGAGTATCTCTGTAACGGTTGGACGTAGAATCACAATTTAAACACCAAAATGATTGTTTTGTGGAGTTTAACTGATTGGTAAAAGCAAATGTGAAGTTTACATTGAAATGAACTGAGGAAAACCAAAAACCTTTTTCCCATAAGATTAACATGGGGAGATTTTTTTTTTTGGATTTTCTCCGCAACCACTTAACCTAGGTTAATAATTCAAAATACCATATTATTTGTTTTTTTAAGCTCTATAACATGGTCAAAACCAAAATTAAGTTTTTCAAACATTTTAGGCTGAAAAATGCAAAAAACTGATTTTTGGAAAATTTAAAACCCCCATAAACCCCCTTTCCCGTGGTCCGATTTTTCTGGTTTTCGAACTTAATGTCATGAATGTCACTTTACACATTTGAGCCAAATTTCAGACGTTTTTTACTCAAGTTATCGCATTCACGGACACATATATATATATATATATATATATACATACATATAAATTTGAACGAATAGTGTTTTTGGCATCTGGGGACCTCAAAACAAAAATGTATCATGGTCTCGGTCTTACCATGAGACCTACGGTAATAGCTTCTTCCCTATAGGGGAAATTTTCTAAAACAAATGTTTCTCCTTTTTTATGAGTATTTTTGGTAAACAAAAAATAAACTAAGGTAGACTAGATATTGGAAAAGTTCCAATTAAAATGAAAATCCAGCCCTTCACCTGTGAGTGATGACTAATAAAAACCAAGCATCACTTGTATATCACAGTTGTACATTTGGTTATGGAAGTGTTACAAATGTTTACTACACCAGCCTAGATTTGTTTCCCTTTTAACTGCTTACTCAAATAAAGGAATGGATTTACATTTCTTAAGTCCTATATCACCCAAACCTGTTCAAGTCTGTCTGTTTATGTGCCTGTTGAATTGATTGTTAATAAGCCTTTGCGCTGAAGGTGAACTTGATAACTCTGTATGCAGATTGCCGTGGAGAGGATGTATAGAAGGAGCAGAACTCATCTTGTGGGCGAAGACTTGAAGCGGAGGCAGAAAGTTGAGCAGAGGCTGTATGAGTTTCTGGGAGATTCTCTCATTCCTCGGTGCGTCTGTTACCTTGATTTTACAAACTATCGAGTAATATATGATGCGTTTGATTTAACACAGGTGTTTATTTTTTAGTTACATTAATATTTAAATTAGGGAAGGACATTTTTGATTCTCCATTCCTTCAAATCTTTGATACCAGTGGTGTCAGAAAATCGGCAATACTCGATACTTCTTGTCTTCTGGCTGGATACTGATTCTGATGTAAATGTAGTTAAAATAAGACATTTTGGGGTTTTTGACAAAACACTGAAATGGATACCAATTTTCTGTTTTATATCTTAAATAAAATAATTACATTTTTATTAAAATAATAATGTGGGTTCTCTGCAATACGGCACAAGAAAATATTTAATAATATACATTTTCGATGAGGCAACGAATAACTTATCAAAAAGCCGAATGGTCGATCTCGTTTCAGTTTTGACACTGAGTGGATATTACATGTTAATAATGTGGAGACCCCATAGGTGCCAGGACAATGAGGAAATCAACTTGGTAACGCTACCATACATGGCAGTTTTAAGGTACTGCTACACCAATGCCATCTATATGCATCACCATGAACTTATCGAAATCCTGTCATATTTTCATTGCCTCATGAATTATATGTATGATGTATTCACCAACACTGACATACATCTTCTGGTTGGCAAAATTAACAAGTCATGCCATTGTTCAACATTCCTTTACTCATTGCATAAATTTTATTATTTTATCAATAGTCAGAGACTAGAGGCTTGAAGGGGCCATAGCCCCTAACCTTACTCCAATACTCTGCCTCTTCTGATTTTGTTTAACTCTTTACATGCTGAAGAAAATTATAACATGTCAGTTCGAGTTCTTAAACAAAGTAGACACTTAATCACATGTTTTAATATAAACAAAGCAGACGTTTTAAAATCTTCATGCTTTTCTTATGGGGGATGTTTTACGTTATTTCTCGTTTCCAGGTAACTTTTTAGAAATACTGATATTTTTCCCGAGTCCCTGGGATTAAGAACTTTAATTTAAGCCGTCTCCCATCATGCTGCAATATGCCAAACTCCCACAATTTTGACTTAACAAATTTCGCTTACAGAATTATATATAAAGATTGTCTTGGATTTTAGGATAGGGCAGGTTATTTTCGAATTATTGCAACCTCACTATTGTAATTGGGAATGACAGTATGCGATAAGTAAGTCTCCGTTTTATATGTTATTAACACTCTGAAATGGTTATACTTAAAGACACAGCTTATTTGTTTTACTTAATTCATGATTTTTCTATCCAATTATTCAGTTATTTTTACAGATCTCTTTGTAACCTTGTTTGAGGGCATATTTAACACGTTTGTGCAGAAAACATGTTTAACACTTTCGGTGCGGGTTGGTCACTGGTGACCATTTTAATTAACATGGAATCCAATGGTAATAAACAGTTTGCCACACCCAACGTGTTAAACATATTATTTACCATTTGATTCCATGTTGATTAAATTATCACTAGTGACCCGAAAGTGTTAACTTAGCCAAGATTAATCTTCGTATATTGTGAAAAAAAGTTCAATCTGTTATTTACTTACCGAGTCGTGCACTTTCCCAGGTATAACCTCAAACCACCGGGTTCAGCGTTCCCCGGTACCCAAGTGGTGCTGTGCGACTCAGACACTAGGGAGCAGCACCAGTTCACCGATGTAGACCTTCGCATCCGAGAGTCGTTGTTGAAGACCTGTTCTTCCCAGTCGCTACTCTCCTACCAGCCTGAAACGCGCGGCATGATGCCAAAACTCCACATGTACTCTGTCTTCTCCCTTTCTCCCTACGCGTTCAAACAACCCAAAGAAATCATATTCAACTTCATCGGCTCAAATCAGAAGAACCCCTCGATGTTGAAGCGGAGAAAAATCGGCGAGTTCCTACAAAAAGACTTCAAAAGCAATCATTACCGATTCGCTCAAAAGTGGCGGCAACAGAACATCTTGAAGAAGACTCGTAGCATGAAGTATTGTTCACCGTTGCACAAAAAGTCGAGTGTCGGAGATCTTTTTGGATTTTTATAACCGTTAGTCGGTTTATCATTGTGGCTGTGATGTTTAGATCTAAGTATTTGTTAGTTGTGATTGCAAAGGTCGTTTCTACCTCACATGATAAGGTGCGTTGGCACACTTGGGATTAAATTTTATTTTTTTAAGATCATAAGATAGCTCTGCTGACTGGAAATATAATCTAATTTACTGAGAATACGTGAACTAGCAGCAATAGTTTCAACCAGGGCAGTGTATGATAAGTTTAATATTAATGGCATGTCGTGGACCGGGTTACTCTCAGGATTCTGCCGTCTTTTGACAACAACAACAGGCTACATTTACTTTGAATGAAACAACTTTAGGTATGGACAAATGTGTATCTCGTTTAATGTTTGCATAGTATTTCATTCTTACAAAGAAAATAAAAACTTTTTTCTTTGTAGATAATCCTGGCCTACAAAATTAACCACAGTAATGCTACCACTTAACCACATTAACTTCTGATTAAAATATTTGTTTTCAAATTGATAACATTCTGGGACTTACATAATACTGATTTGATACTTATTTGAATACTGATTTGTTTTTGAGGTTATATTTGGATAGATTTTTTTTGCCAATTTATCAGGAAAATATGGATAGGACAAGCAGGCTTACCTTAGAAAATATAGGCATCCTACTGATGATAGCACATGCACACTACAAAACACACATAAAAGAATATTTCAAGGCCTCTTTGTCGACTTTGAGAAGAATGCTTCCTGGCCATTTGCCATTCTTATCCAAGTTAACAATGAGGCCAGTGGCCTTGAAATATGCTTTTATGTGTATTTTGTAGTGTTAGTGTGCTATCAGTAGGATGCCTATACTTTCCAAGGCGAGCCTGCTTGTCCTATCCATATTTTCCTGATAAATACTGATTTGAATTTATTATTGGCTTGTGTGTTGTTTCTGTCCGAACTGAGTTGGCACGATTTTCTGTCTACTCACTGGTGTGGGTAGCTTTGTTTCGTTATTTGATTTTCATGATGTATTATTAATTTCCAAAAGTATTATTAAAAGTAACAGTGAATAAAAAAATGGGAATCAAATCAACCTTTACTAAAAGAGGATAAATATTAAAAATATTTGTTTCTCCGTATCTAGTAACAATTTGTGGGTTAGTTAATCAAAACCAGATTATTTAAACTTATTTTATAATGAAGTGATTACAATAACAATATATTAATTAATAACCTAGAAGCTAGCATAACAATATATTAGTTATTCAAGGACACTAGGCAGTTTTGACAGAGATTCGCCAGCTTCGGGGTCATCAAAGTTCATGCTACTCCTTCTCTACCACCCTCACACTCCTTATATTCATGAATAGACAGCCACAATAACTTAGTCTGTCCGTCATTGCCTCGTAAGTTTTTGTGAACTGAAATCTTTCAGAAACTTTCATTGTGTTATTAACGCTCTTGCCATTGTAAATTGTATCACATAGGTTCTCACTTTCAGCCCTGAATTTAAATATATATTGGAAACAATTAATTCCGAAAATAATCCCGAACTAAAGCAAATCCCATCCGGTAAACAAGATTATTTTTAGGGATGAGTCGATTCCAGTTGTCGATTCTCGATTCTGATTCTCAGGCTTAGAATCGGAATCTTGAATCGATGGCCCAAAGTCGATTCCGATTCTATCGATTCCAGGCCGTCGGTATGAAAAAAAAACTTAGCGTAGGAAAACAAACAGAGATAAGCTAACCAACATTCAAAAAAATAAGTGGTTGAATTAAGACTCCTCCCGACAACTAATCACTTCCTTTCCAGTCTCAAAATAACTCAACTAACACGAAAGAATAATTGACATGAGTTCTATTTAAGGATGTACGTGAAGAAAACAGATACGGAAGCGAGTGGCTGAGTCAGTGGTCCCATTCTTAATGACTGCTCTATTGTTCGGCAACCGGCCGAGGGTCTCGGTAATTTATTCAGGAGATAAGAGTTTCTACTACAAAATGCTAAAACCGAAACTAATTCTCGTACAATGACAAATGATGGCTC
Source organism: Allygus modestus (assembly GCA_963675035.1). Lineage (NCBI taxonomy): Eukaryota > Metazoa > Arthropoda > Insecta > Hemiptera > Cicadellidae > Allygus > Allygus modestus. Next base: position 126,813,900 of record OY776112.1, on the reverse strand, counting down.
ATTTTTTGTCTGATTACCAAAAATTAAATAAAATGTCAATCAAAGTTGTGTGACGTTCCGTTCAAGAGATACAGATAATACGATGACTGTTTATCAGTTTTATTATTTTCCCCGACTAGTCAAACTTTCATATAATGATTTCCTTCTTTCCCAACATTTTATTTCTTTCAATTCAAATTCCCCATTTTCCCAACTTTTTCGACTGCTAGACATCCTAAAATTTATTGCTATTCAATTTATATAAAGTAGAAATTTAACATCACAGTAGGGGTGAGTGAGTAGTGTTTTTTAAATTGAGTTGAGTCGAGTATTAAACCAAACTACTCAAGTATCGAGTCGAGTCGAGTAGTTCTTTAAAAATAAAAAATAAACAAATTTTATTTTTTTTATTGAAAACAATATTTTTCACGGGATGAGTCAATTCCAATTGTCGAGAATCAGTGGTCTAAAGTCGATTCCGGTTCCATCGATTAAAAAACAACTACAAAAAAACAACTTAGCGTGGGTAATCAAACAGAGATAAACATCGTTTAACAAAATAAGTGGTTGAAAAAATACTCCTCCCGACAACTAATCACTTCCTTTCTAGTCCCAAAATAACTCAACTAACACGAAAGTAGAATTGACAGGAGTTATATTTATGGTTGTACGAGAATGAGGAAAATAGATAAGTAAACAAAGCTAGTGGCCCGAGTCGTCGAGCGACCCTACATTTTTTGTCCCATTCTTAATAGCTGGTCTATTGTTCGGTTTCCGGCCGAAGGTCCCGGTAATTTATTCAAGAGATAACAGTTCCTAGTCCAAAATGCTAAAACCAAAACTAATTGTCGTACAAAGACAAATGACGGCTCATTTTTTCGTCTGACTCCCCCAAATAAAATAAAATGTCAATCAAAGTTGTGTGACTTTCCGTTCAAGAGATATGGATAATACAATCACTGTTTATCAGTTTTATTATTTTCCTGACTATTCAAACTTTTCAATGTTGATTTCCTTCTTTCCCAACATTTTATTTCTTTCTATTCAAATTCTACTCAAAGATTTTAAGCATATTTTTCTTTATTTCAGTCACTTATTTTGTTAAAGATTGGTTAGCGCCGTAAACGTGGGTAAACGGCGGGGGTAACTACGCTATTTTTAACTATCTGGGGTCAACGTCGGGAGTAGTCAACTACTCGACTCGATAGTTTAGAGTACTTTTACTACTCGACTCGGCCTTCAAGTAGTCTTTAGTACTCGAACAAATACTCAAAACTCGAGTACTCGCCCACCCCTACATCACAGTATATTTAAAAACATTGATCTACAATCATTACAAATTAATTATTTAAAAAAATAAATTTTGCTTTCTTATTTTTATACAAAATTCAATACCCTAAATTTAATATTAACATTACAAATGTATTTTTGTCGGTCAAGAATAGTTAACATCCAAAGGTATTATTTTATAACACAATAAACCAATTTCAAAAAATATGGGAGATTTATGTAACTTAAATCATAACAATTATGTGAAAAATAAACATGCAATTCACCTTGGTTCTTTTTACTAATTTATTTTTGTAAGTTTATTTTATTATGTTAATGCAAAATAATCACCAACCAATTGTCTCTATTTATGAAATAAAAATCAATTACTGACTAATTTATTGTCTTTAAATAATTTTTAAAACATTACTTTGCTATTTCACCTTTTATTAGGAATCGATTGAATCGGAATCGGAAAAAAAATGGAATCGACTCATCCCTAATTATTTTCCATGAATATTTCCTGAAATTTTGGGCTTCAATAAGTAAGTGTCAAGTTTGCCTGTCGTTCCAATAAGATCTTTATGGAATGACTTGCAAACTCGACCCTCTTGCCAACTGGCAGCTTTTTAAGTAAATAAAATGAACTTAAAGAAACTACTGCCGACCTTATCAGACTAGTATTTCCCCCACCTCTAATTTTATTATTTTAGTGAAAAATCATAACTTATATGCAAGTGCAGCAAACACGATGTAACTGAAATGAAAAGTAAGATACGAATTTGGCAACAGAGTAACCATTCGCTAGGATGATTGTGGCAGGTAACAAACTAAGAATTGGTTTTGAAGTCTTTGATAAGTAGTAAATTAATTTTTACAGACTTTTACCTAGCATTTTGTGTCAAATGGCTCCCTGTACTGGATATGTTGAACTAAATGTCATCTTGTTCTGCATGTTGTGTCAAATGGCACCCTGTGTCGGACTTGTAATAAATAAATTTCATCTTGTACCAAGCATGTTGTGACAAAATGGAATCCTGTACTGGACTTGTACTAAATGGTATCTTGAACCAAGCATGTGCGTTGTGTGAAATTAAAAAAAAAAAAAATCACTTTCACTTGCCTTGTTTATCAAGCTTAATGTTTGGACTAATGATTGAATTAAATTTAAGTTTTTAAAATTGATATATTTTTGTGTATTTTTTAGGTAGTGTGTTATACTCAGTATTTTAAAAACATTGTTATAACAATAATTATATTGTCAACTACTATTTTATCTGCTTTAATTCCTGTGGAAATTTTCTTAACTATAAGATATTTGTAAATTGTAAATTCTCATGAATTTCTGGATTGTAAATAACAAAAAAATATATTTTTAAGAAGTTTAGTTTATAAATAAAATAGTTGTTTTGCAATTTCACTGTTTATTCATGAAACCTTTTTTGTGCCATAGTATTTGATTAATCCTTTATATGTGATTTTGTTTAACCAAGGTCACAACCCTTTTTTGTTTAGGTAAGCCTATTGCTTACTTTTCAGTTTAACCTTTCAGTATTTATTGAAATAAATAAACTTTTAATAGCATTTCAGGTTTTTAAAAATAATTTTTAAGATTGGTTAGAAATGAGCAGTAGGCATTATTTTATAAGAATACACTTAAAGCCAAACTATACAGGGTATAGTTGCACTGTTGGTAACTACTATTACATAGTTAATTAATTAATTAATGGGTTGTTAAGTCAGTCAACAACAAAGTTCTAATAACAATCAAAAGTTAAATTTTACATTAAGTGGAGCAATTATTTAAACAATCAGATATTTATAATTTTTGTTAAAAAATAAAAAAAAACTAATTTAGCATATTTCAAATGTATGATCGTGGGACTTTCAGGTAATTGTATAAGTTAGCTTACTGCATTGACAATTGATCGTTTATTTTTATTTAACCCTTAACAGTCCTAACTGAACCTCGAATCCCTTATAAAGATGATATAGGTAGTTACCATTTCTTAACCACAGTCTAAAATAAAGACAGTTTTTATTTTAAAGTAGGCCTATATAGGAAGCCAACTACTATGCATTCATCACCTCACCAAAATGGGACATTACTACAGCCTTCAGCTTTGTTCACAGATTAATTTTCCCTCTCACTCAGCCAAGATATTTATAACGAAGAACTTAACATCATAAAATATACTGCTGTTTCTAATGGGCACAAAAGTTCTGTGATAGATAAATTAGATGTTAAATTTATGGTGTTATAGTATTTAGTCCCAAGTTTATACGAGAGAAAAAAAATGTGTTGCCGAATACGAAATTGTACTGAATAACAGATTGAAATCCAAAATGGCAAAAATAAAAAGCATAGTCACCATGTCATACAAATCAACCACCAAGCTGTCATCTCTTTTAACGCAAAGGGGTAGGGCGATACAAGATAACACACATAAGACCCACAAGATAAAACTCACAATGCCTACAAGATAACACAATACCTACAAGATAACACCGGTGATTACAAAGTAAAATGTGATGATTGCTCTAGTCTCTTCATCGGCCATTCAGCTTGGTAATTTGTGAAAAGATGTAATAAGTCTTCAAAGTCTGCTTATGCCAATAGATTCAAAAAAAGATGTAATAAGTCTTCAAAGTCTGCTTATGCCAATAGATTCAAAATTAAGCTGCACAAATATCAGTATGCAAGACCTCCATTTTTGTAATAAGGGATCTAGAACTGGTAGAAGGGGGGGATCTGGGGGGAGTCCCCCCAGCCAAAAGGGGTTCTGGGGGCTCGCCCCCGAAAAATTTCAAAATTGTAAGTCTTTAAAACGACAATTTTAGGCTATATTTTTTTCAATATTACAATGGCATAATGTTAAAAACAATATATGTACATTACATCCCTTGCTAGGGGGGAAATGTTATATGGTGCACTGAAATTTGTATTATGTTAATGATTAATGAAAATGATAGGCGAAGTGACATTTGAATCAAGCCTATCTTGGATTTAATTTACTATTACACTAGAGGGAATTACTTAATTGTATAAAATGGAAAATATCAAATTTAAAACAGTTATAATCTTCAATATTATTAAAGGAATTTCTTGTTTTTTTTTTTTTGGCGATTTTAGACCCCTAAAACTATTATGTTTGGGATCAATGAAAAGCTCTACTCTCTAGATGTGCCTATTGGGCGTTTGAAAACCCTAGACCTTCAGTGCTTCGCTCTGCATGCTTTCAAAGTTTCAATGTTAGTATTATGGAGCTTTATTTGATTTAGTTAGTAAGCTGATTACAATTTAAATAAACTTTAAAAACGTCCGACTTATGCCCAACGTCTGACTTATGGAGATCGGGACATCTGCTAGTTGAAATAACCGACGCCACTGACGGCAGTAAAAATAGTTTCATCATACTGCACTATATTTTTAGTGAAGTATATTTTTCGTCAAACTGCACACGATAAATAATTAAGATAACAATTTAACAAAAACTAAATTTGGTTTACTTTTTTACCATTTAAAGTCGGCTTTCAAATTGTTCATGCTACTCTAAACAAACGGCTGTTACACAAGTTTTCATTGTTAATAATTCGTTCAATTCATGTTAGCTGATGACCTCGACTAAAAAGTGTCATCAAATGTCCTAGGACTAAAAATATCATCAAAACAATACTTTTTATTCTAGGAATAAAAAGAACAACTTTAGCATCCCAACACATGTGTTGACAACAGCTGTTTTTGAAACAGTATGACAAAATAGTATATTTCATCACCAGGACCAAAAGTGACGCTTTTCAATACGATCTTAAGTTTAACGGCCGAGGCCAGAAAATGAGCGATGACCGAAAAGCCACTATTGGTCCTAGTGAGTAACTATATTTTTTCTTATACTGCAGACAATTTTAAGTTAACAATTTAACAAAAGCTAAATTTTCTTTAATTTTTACCATTCAAAGTTGGCTTCCTCTTGATCTTGCTATTCTAAACAAACAACTGTTACACAAGTTTTCATTGTTTACAGTTGAATAATTCGTTCAGTTCTTACTTAACAGCTGATGACCTCGACGGTGAAATCACATGACGGTTTCGTCAAACTGCTTCAAAAACAGCTGATTTCAACGCATGCATTGAGGTGCTAAAGTTGTTATTTTTACTCTTAGGATAAAAAAATCACTTGATGACACTTTTCGGTTGAGGTCATCAGCTATTAAATAATAATATCGAACAAATTATTCAACTTGTAAACAATGGAAACTTGTGTAACAGCTGTTTGTTTAAAATTAGCAAGATCAATATGGAATCAAACTTTTAATGGTGGAAAGGTTTCATTATCTTAATATTGATTTTGTATGAAGAAAAATATAGTTCATCAAAAGGACCAAAAGTGTCTTTTCTAACCTCGCTCATTTCCAGCCTCAGCCGCGCAGCCGTTAAAACTTGAAGCTCGATTGAAAAGCGTCACTTTTGGACCTTCTTTTATCATACCCATAAACACAAAGTGTTGACGGGTTGCCAAGACCTAAAAAGGTGTGATATCGAAATCAAAATAAATTCCAAGTCAAGTATAGCATCGTTGGTCTGACATTGTTTACCATAACAAATTCCTTAAAGATGTTGAAATGAAATAAATGTAAAAAAATTACATGACGGGTAACAGCTAGTTAGATTATAAGCAGATGTTTTATTTTATTGTACAAATTAAATAAATAATTTAAAATGATAGTAAACTATCTGTTCCATGTTGCCGGAAATAAAAAATACACTCTTCTCTCACCACTTTTACCTGCTTTATTATTCTATAAAAACTATTAAAGCCGACCTCATTGTTTAAATGGCTTCATTATTAACAAATCAAACAACAAATTGTAAACCATTTTTGTATATAGGAAATAAAACATTATCACCATGTCTTATTGATCTCGCTTCCATTACAACAAATAAATTATTGTTTTGTTTGCACAATAAATTCTGTTCAGTTTTACTATCGAAAAAATAATTTTCAAAACTTCACCTTATGGAATGACTTGCTACTCTGGGCCTACATGGTGGGCTTTACAACTTGGTCCCGAAATGTCATCCACATCTTTATCTTACAGTAGTTTTATTGAAATAATCTGTAAACCTACGCTTTATTTGTCCTCGAAACAAATTTTAAAAAATCATTTAAAGTAAACATACAGATAAACCTACTTATGAACACTCTCCCAACGATCCAAACGACAGAACTAATGCACTCATTTGCAAACCCAGACATAACGACGATACATCGACCCTTCGGCCTTCGACACTTTAAAACTACAACCGGTACAACCACAAATGCACAAATAGGCAATGATTGGGGGTGAGAGATGAGAGGTGAGTCATATGGCCGGGTGGAACGGTCCATTTTGCACCTGAGGGGAGATAAGTGTTTAGGGAGAAACCCAGGTTATTTACGGTAGTGCCTAGCACTGGGTAGACTGCAAGGCTGTTGCGAAGCCACTCGTTGCGTTGGGCTCATTCATGGGCATTTGCCGCTTTCCGTATTTATATTGCAAATTAACTTGTAACAGGTGTATATTGCTATTGCTACTTAACTATGGTACTACAAATTTACCAATTAAAATTAAAATATTAAAAAATACTGTATACTTGCGTAATAGTACCTCGAAAAATATGCTTTTTATCCAGTGAAAGTTCGGGCCCAATAGGGGGGCTATAACCCCCTTAGCCCCCCCATAAATCCGCCACTGAGGGTAATTATATGAATAACATTATTTTTATTCTTTAAAACATCAGTTCCGGGGAGGCTGTGCCTTGCTCGTTGATATTTGATTAGTTTAGTGGGTGAAAATATGTATATATTCAATTTTTATTCAATGGTTCTAGCTACTGCTTTTAAGAAATCACGTGTTGATAGTTTACCTTGTGTATCGCAGCCTCAAGCCTTTACCTTAGGGCTACTTTGACAGTTTACTGGTTAATTTATTCAGAGCTGCTATGATTCTTTTGATTTGATTTGAAATTACATAAGCCCAAGTTAAAAATTTCCAATTGTAATTTTAAACAAATATGAATTTTCCAGGGGTTTAGGTTTTTACAAATTGTATTTTTAGGTCCAAAAGCACCTAATTCCAAAGTTTTAACAAAATTCCGATATAAATTTTGCAGGCAGACAGACATTGCTCATATTAGAGTCATAAATAGGTTTGTATAAAAATAAAATAAAATTAAAAGTAATCTGTAAATCCTTAACTTAAATAAGCAAGGAGTGTAGGATGAGTCACTTTGAATTTAACATGGTTATTCAGGTTATTAACTTCTTTGCATATGTAAACTTAACTACTGCACTCGGCAGAACTGAGTGGAAAACTGTTACTTGTTAGTTATGATTGGGTGAGGTCTAGAAATAAAAATTGGAAAGTATACAATATTTTATTAAAATATCATAGTAAAAAAAATTAAAAATCTTTTTTTAATCTGATGGAATAGATTTAAATAAATAAATATACATTAAAAAGTAAACAGTATTAGTAACAGTAATGACGAACACATTTGAATTAGAACTCTTTAGAGTAATAAATTGTTACAAGTGGCTGTAGAAGTTCTCGTGGACTACCATAGATTTAGTGATGGCGCCTATTGAATTGCAGCCTGAAAAAAAGGAAGAGCTGTTATAGTTTTAATTTTTATAAACTGTTGGACAAAATATGTTTACAACACTAAGATTTATGTTCTACTACGCTTTAAAATATGGTGGTAAATGGCAGTCCATTTTAATAAATCACATCACATCGATCATCAAACCCAAGCAAAATACCCGGCTCTCGCCATAACTGTCCTTGTTACAACCCAGCCCCTGTTTCAGTAACCAATTACCCACTTTAATCTTCAATTTATTTATGCCGATTCTACACAAGCCACTCTAAACATCGAGAGAACTCGCAAAAGTTAGTGTTCCAGATCTCATCAATCAATCCCTTGTAGCATTGTTATTACTCTGTTGTCTTTTTGCCCCCCAATGTCTTTTTTTACTGCCAATGTCTCCCATCTCTTTACCACTACTGCTCAATAAAATTTCCTTCAAAAAATGCATCTGCATTTATCTGGTGAGTGGGTTGGTTAACTTGGTCAAGGTAATTTAGTTAAGACGTACCTGCTAATGCCATTGTTATGTGCAGCTCCCTCTTAAGAATGTTCAACACCTGTTCCACGCCTTGTTGTCCGTTGTAAGCCAGGCCCCAGAGGGCTGGACGCCCCACAAACACCTTCAAATATTAGAGCTTTATTAAATATCTGAGCTCAAATTCTCACAATTTCACACACATAAGTGTCATATAGACAGAGCCAAATGAGCAGGGCCGGCGCTACCATATAGGCGAACTAGTCGATGGCCCAGGGCGCCGTTAAGAGTGGGGCGCGTGTAAAATAATTTTAAAAATATATTGTTTAAAGTATAGGTTTATGATAATGTTAAACATTTTGTAGGGAAAATTAGTTAAACCGGTCAATGAGTTTAACCGGTGCGCCTGGCCATACTACCGTAGGCCCCGGCCCGTGGCGCGGCGCGGTCGGGCATCTCATCATGGCCGTATATCGACTATTCAGAAGATATTAGGCCTACCTGTTGTTTGAACAATAGTATTAAGACGAAATTAGTTGTTTTAACATTTTAAATCGGTGCAATTAACGTTTGGAAATTCTTGTGAACATATTATAAGGGGGTGATACATATACATATGTGTTGGTGTATATATATATACAGTTTCGAACGAATGGTGTTTTTGGGGTCTGGGGACCTCAAAACGAAAAGTTATCATGGTCCCGGGCCTAGGTCTTACCATGCCGACTACGGTAATAGCTTCTTCCCTATAGAGGAAATTCGCTAAAACAACTCCCCAAGTACTTTTCCACTCCCCTCTACCCACCTTGCCTTGCCATGGTGCCGTTTGATGCATCCCTGCTTTCCGTTTTAAAATATTTGTTTACAGGGTTTGCTTCTCAAACATAAGTAAACAAATTGACACAAATTTGCAATAGGCGTAAATCCCAAGCTTGCAATGATATGACGCTGACTTTAGTAACTTTACTATACATAAGGTTTATTTGGAAAAGCCCTAGGCTGTGAGAATTTGGTAAGTTGGTTCTCTTCTCTTCTGATGAAGTCCCCAAGAGGGACGAAATATCAAGTATTTGTTGTGTGTTTTTTATGTGTCTCCTGTGCTACACCTGTTTTATTCTCTTCAGGTAAGCTAGCTGTCTATCCTTTTCCCAACTTACCAAATTTACTATACATAAGTATTCTTTGTTTTCAAATTAGAGGGTAAAACAAATGAGGGGAAATTACTTCCTCCAAAAACAGAGTCATTGTTAATTATTTTGATTTCAAGATTTAATCGTAGGTAATCATTATACATCATTATGTTTGCTTGGTTGTCTTACAGTTAACCATGTCTACGGTGCAGAAGAATATGAACGGTGGTAGGTGTAGCTATCTCCGCATTAATAGGGATGCCAAAAAGGAAGTACTGTAAAGAGAGGGGATGCTTGATGGTCAGCTAGTAAACAAACGGGTGAGGGAATAGTCACCCCCACCACAATCATTTCTACTCATGACATACCATTGGACAAGTGATTTGATCTGTTTTTTATTGCAAGAATTGATCACAGCTGATTGTTAAACACATAAACACCATTACGTTTCATGATATTCATGGTTGGCTTTGTCTATGAACAGAGGTAACTTCCCCTCAACCCTTCGTTAACCAGCTGATCATCAAGTCATATCTTTACAGTAGGGACTGTCTTTCATTTACTATCACCTGGTTTTCATTGTTGCAATGTTGTTAATTCTATTTTCTGTTATTTTGAGATTATACATTAAAAGTACAATTTTTTTTATAAATATGCTAAAAGATTACACTGTTACATGAATGCCTTAGTTAATTTGAGCTCCTTGTTCAAAAATAGTATAATTTTCAATTATGAACTTATAGGAATTATTTTTATCAAGTGCCAAAAGCAACACATTTTAATTTTGACAAATAATTGTAGTTTTTATCTCAAAATATGTATAAATATGTATATTTTATACACCCTGTACAAGTTAAGCTTCTTTGTAGTATACTCAAAAGGGTTTAACTATATAACTCGGACATAAAATCGTGACTTAGACTTACCATTTTTGCTCCCAAGGCGAGGGCCTTGAACACATCAGTGCCGTTTCTGACTCCGCCATCAAAGAACACCTCACAGCAATCCCCGACTGCTTTTACAATTTCTGGTAGTGCTTCTATCTGTATTCAATACAGGAGAATATTTAGGATGAACTCTCTTTGGGCAATATTTATAGAAAGTAATTGGTACAAGGTAATCGATTTCAACCAGTTACACTGGTCATCATCAAGCCCAATCAGAGAATGTGAAATAATTGTCTATTATATCCTGAGATCTGGAATTTCAGTTGCCAATCCTCATGTGGTTGTTACTCAATAAAACATAATAAATATATCCTCTCCATTATTTTTGCATTGATTACAAGGATTAGACAACTTTTTGATTAGCATATTATGTGTAGTTATTACTTACAAGATGTAATAAAAGACACCTTACAACATGAGGTTATATAGGTATATGTATGAGTCCGTAGGCACGATAACTTTTGTAAAAATGGTCCGATCTTGATGAAATTTCGTACAAATGTGTAAGGCAGGATCTATTTTCATGACTTCGAGAACCAGACAGGTCACTACTCTATTTTAAAGGGGGTTTTGGGGGGGTTTCGTACCCCAAAATTTGTTTTGAACTTTTTACATGTAATTATTTTTAAACCCAAACTTTTGTCAAGACCATTAAATTTAGCTTAAAAAAACAAACAATGTGGTATTTTGATCATCGCTCTACGTCAATTGGTTACCGAGATATTAAAAGTGCTAAACAAAGTACGTTGTCCAATGTTAATGTTATGGAGAATAAGTAACATTTTATATCTCGCTTATTAATGAACAAATATTAATGCAACTTGGTATGTGGCTTCATCTGGTTGGGTCTATTCCTATTTGCACAAACAAATTTTTTACCGATACTTCCTGTAGCAGCAAACCTGTGTACTCAGCCCCCACGTTATTCTTATAGAGAATAAGTCAAATCTTATACAGATTTATGTTTGACCAATTTTATAATGACCAAGGGCAGGAGTGTTAATGCCATCCAGAATAAACCTCTTGTTGTCATGTCTTCCTTAATTATGACATAAATTAATAAAATTTGGTATGTAGTATCACCTCTTGTTGAGTTATACTGATACTTGCATAAAAACCCATTTGTTGTGCTCCTTATTGCAGCAAACCTGCGTACTCACTCCCCATGTTATTCTAATGGAGAATAATGAAAATATGGTATACATCGCTTATTTATGAATGTAGATTGATGAAACTTGGTACGTGGCTTCACCTTGTTGAGTTATATTGATATTTGAATGAAAACCCATATTTTACGTTCCTTTTGCAGCAAACCTGCTTACTCAGCCACCATATTATACTTATGGAGAATGATTAAAATGTTATATATCGCTTATTCATGAATGAATATTGATAAAACTTGGTATGTGGCTTCACCTAGTTGAATTGTATTGATATTTGCATAAAAATTGTGTTAGCAAACCTACACACTCATCCCCAATGTTATTCTTATGTAGAATAATTAAAATATCGCTTATTTTTTAATATTTTTTAAAACTTGGAAGCGGCTTTATGTAGTATTAATACAGAAATGTGCATCGGAAATTCGCTGAGTACGCAGGTTTGCTGGGGTATTTTTTATACAAGCAAATCCAAAGTTTTACGGCTAGCGATTTGGAGTCGCAAAATATGCAAACTGATTTTTAATTGTCAATAATTCCAACCTCAAGGGCACAGGCCACCATCACAGTTATTTTTGCCCATAAGGATAACATGGAGATCACTTTTATTTGAATTTACTTTTTAAACAGCTTTGTATAATAGAGTTTTGCAACATTAAAATATTTTATGAACTGAAAGTGAATTACACAAACTGATGAAATTACAACAAAACTTTATAATATCTACGATATCAATTTAGTATGGAAAACCAACTCTGCTTTGTTTCGACCAACAGGCTCAATTAACAAGTGCATTTTTCTGAAGATGAACACATTGTGTTTGAAAAATTAAAATGTAATATATTGGATAGTTTTATATTTTAAATTTAGTGGAATTCTAATAATTTGAGTTTCTCATGATGACTCTAAACTTTTTGGAGTATTATTATAATTATTATTTTAAGACATATTTTTGCAAAGATCTTTCGTGTCAGAGCTATAAATTGTGAAGCAGTAATGTTTGGTGTCAATTAGCCACAACATTTGTTACTACGACAATGTTTACCAACAGATGTATTACTCCAGTAAGCAAAACTCCTAAATACAATACTCGGACAGTTTTGTCAGCCTTGCCAGTGAGCTACCTTACTAGTTGAACGCTTGGGAGTAAGTTTACCGAGGCCGGGACCGTGTCAAGCTGTCGTCCCCCGTGGTTGGACACTTGTATAGCAGCTACTCCGAGGTTGGCAGCAATGAGTGCGTCTTCCGCTGTCAGGATCCCCTTCAACACTATAGGTAGGCTGGTGATACTGTGGACATAGAATGTAGTCATTAATGTGTTCATAAACGTCTTACAGGTATTGGAATAACAACAAGCCCAAAATTGGGATGAAAGAATAAAACTATTCACTCAAATAAAATTTTTGCGTTATCTTGGACTTAACTAAAATATAAAATTTCACACTGTATAATAAATTGTAGTATTTCCTCTGAACCGTTATTGTTTAGTTTAATCTGGTTTGTTAATGATAAAAAATATTTATTACATTTTAAGATTCCTTTAAAATTTAATTCAATTACATCATATGAAATATCATATTATATGAGTAAATTGTATGATTATTATTAAATGAGTAAATTAATGAAAAATGACAAAAGAGTCGGAAGTTATGATAAAATAGAACAGATTTATGTCCTTACTTTTTCAGCTTAAAATAAAAACAATTACTACTTTAAAAATAAGGGATTATAAATAAAACATTGAGTTCTCAGAAAATGGAATGCCATGATGGCATATATCATAAATTTTCGTACTCCTAACCTCTTTTGGGAAAAGTTAATTTAAGGTACTGTATATCAGTATACAATGACCGTGAAATCGTCATGCCTAGCCACTGTTTATATTATTCCTTTATATGATGTTACAAAATAAATGCTGGTATTCACTTTATATAATTACTAATGAACTATACTCTACCTCTTACCTCTATGTACTGTTATTTTTTACACTCCCTTACCTTTTCAGCCATTTTACATCGTTCCACGTCACACCTTGATCAAACAATGAGTTCACATAGGCCCCGAGACTCGACTCGCTGTCTTTCACTTCATTTATTTGAGTTGCTTTTTCACCCACAAAGTTTGCAAGCCTGTAAATAATAACATACAAATGATTTACCTAGACAAAATATATCCCTGTATTAAATTAACTTGCTCTGCCCAAGAGCTTCTTCGCTTGTGCTAAAATGACTCCCAGAGTCGGCAAAATGATTCGTCAAGATATGGCCAAAGTTTGGAGTACTTGGCAACATTTTCTTGTCTAATTTTACCATTTTATTGTCAATATAAATCACCTCTGACACAAACGTCTTTTTTGTTTAATTTTCTCATAGGATTATTTTCTGATCTGCATTTTAATGTTGGTTAAAATAGTGTTCTAGTGAACTGTTAAAACATTATATCATTGTGACTGTCCCATTAAAAGGTAGTAACAAATTAACTATAGTCATGTCAATTCTATGTAATCATATGGTGATTACCTTGCTGGATAAAAATATCATTTGATTTAACTATAAAATCAAGATAATAACCATCTTTGATAGAGTATTTTATCATGGTTTATTCTTTTATTGATTTGTTGCCACATTTTTCTGGCAGTCCTGACGTTTGGAAATTAAACATACTAACAATTTTAGGCAAAAGTTATTGTAAATAACCTCAAGGGATTAAGATACAAATATTGATTACAAGTTCGGTTTTATTAAAAAAATAACAGAACGATCACAAATAATCAATTTAATAATAAATGATCGTTGAAAACAATATATGTAACTCAACCTAGCCTGTTCACTCCACCACTATTAATAACCTATCAGTTCACCTGTTTTTCATATTTAGTCTATGTCTCCCACACCTGTACACCTGTACAGGTGACTTAATGACTTGTTAAAGGCTGATTAACAGCCTCGACACCGAGTCTCAGCCTAAGTCTCATTTGACTTGAAGTTGAATTTGATCGATTCGAAAATATTTGGTTTTATTTCATCAATATTTACCTGAGATGTGGAGGTAAACTGAACTGGTTCCTCTCATCGGGATATCTGATGCCAAACAGAGGTGCATCCACAGTTAGTACTAATGCTTTGAATCCATTTTTCTCCGCTCGTTGGACCAATCTTTTAGTCACTTCTCTGAAACAATTGTCAATTCATTGAAATTTAAACAGTTGTAGCCCCTTGAAGAGCTCTATAATGACAAATTGAGTTACAAATTGTTACATATGTGTTTAAATGTTTGGTTTGTGTATAAGCCGATGACATCTTATATTATGTGTTTGTGTTTGGTTTGTGTATATATATGCCGATGACATATTTTTATGTTTTCATAGGGAGTGGTCCAAACTCTGGACTTGTTACTATTTAGAGTCAAAATATTGCAAAAAGCATCATTAACTAATAGCCTAATGACAAATGGCAATTTGGTCCAGTACCAAACTTTCACGTAATTATCAGACTTCGAGACTTTGTTCGGGATCAGTCTGGCAAAGCTTGGATTACGAGAGGAGCACACTAACCACGACCTAGCCAGTCACTGATTTAAAAAACTTTGTTTCAATACTGTAGTGTCACATTTGTCATGTTCAATGTGCGTTAAAATATATGTAATACAGTTCACACAATTTTGGATTCCTGACAGAGTGACACATAACTCAATTTGTCAATATCATTTAAGTTTCAGAGGGAAAAATAGTTTTAAGATATGTTTATGTGACCAACTGAAACAATTTATGAAGTACAGCACGTTATTATAACATGATAAAGTACAGGGGTGGACTGACGTTAAAAAAGGGCGGTGGAATAGACCTGAGGGCGCCAGTAGACTAGAAGACATGTTGTTTTGGGGGGGGAAGGGTGATACGCTGCAGTTCTAGGGGACAGCATGGCATGGTACAAAATGCTACTGCAAGATTTACATATATGTCTGGCAATAGAAGGAAACTGTCAGAAAACATGGTCCATACAACATGAAAAACCTAAAATGAAGAGGAGATCTCCGGCGATGATGTCCGTATGTCGATATACAGATCACAAAATAACATATTACTGACCGTCTGAATAACACACTTGTTGAATGATAATTTAACAAAAAATTTGCATTTTATATCAAACTCACAATACACACACTGTCTGACTTTTAAATATGAAGGAGCGTCTTCTTAATTCACGACTTTTTTACATAATTTGTGGATTATCCTAGGCCTATTTATTAATTTTCCAACTAGCCATCTAATTTCCCTTGGTCGATATCCTAATTTCCCTTTAGATCAGGACAATAAAGCGTATGGTGATTTATACTGGTTTTGAAGTTTAGATTATCTAGGCTTACTTAACTTTTAAAAATTACATATTAAAAATAATAATCTTGAAGAGTCTATAAAAGTACCCAACTATACAACCATGCTCATTCACCATATTTATAATTTTCATAACATTTCATAACACAGTAGTCCAACCCGAGCCCAACCAACTTTAACCTGCAGCCGATACTCAGCGGGAAGAGGGTTTATGGCGCTTGACAAGTGAACGCCAACGAGATGTAAATAAATATAGAGCTCTCGTCTCGTATTAAAAAAGTGAACCCTGGCTGGAGGATATTTTTGTAAACAAATCATCTGGTCAAAGAGTAAGAAAGTCTTACATAATTTGTGAAGAGAGGATTTGATTAGTTAAACATATTGTTGCCATAGAAAACGGAGGGTATAGAGGGTCAAAATGGCGGACTGCATGTAGCACAGTTTTTTTAACCCAGACCTATATAGATACATACCTTGTTAGTGAACGCCCGTTATGGTTTACTAACTTCAACAACAAAAGTTTTAAATTCATTAATTTTAATACGAATCCTGATTTTTTCAATGTGACATTTATTTAAATTATAATGATAATTCAAATAAACTGGTTTTAGATTTTGTGTACCAATATTTGTTTATTCCCCCCCCCATTCAAGGAGGGCGCCAGGGCGCCATTACAGAGAGGGCGCACCGGGAACTTTCCCGGGGTCCAGGCGGGTCAGTTCACCCCTGATAAAGTAGCAAAACTATTAAGACTTTTCATAATAATACATCTATAACAACAAATGTATTACCTGTCCTTGTAGATGTACAGTTGGAACCACCTGAGTGTCTGTGGTGCGGCGGCCGCCAATTCCTCCAGGCTGGTGGTAGATATTGTGGACAGTGTAAATATCGTCCCCAACGCGCCTGCCGCTGTAAACGATATTGTACACTTTAAAAAATATTTTCAGGTTGAAAAAATTAACAGTCAGGTCATAAGAGTGAAACATGGATGGATTAATCAGATAAAATATGTCATTCTTCATCCTTAATGGTGATTGTAATTTTGTAATTACTAGCTGCTTGTCCGCATAAAGTGAAACATAGGATTTGTACATTGTTCACCCAATGTTATATGTTGTTTACAATGATTGTGTCTGTATGTTTGCAAACCATCCTCACTTCAATACATATATTCCAAGGATCAAACTCATCTTTTGGCTTACACAAACAATTTTAAAGTTCTTTGAAAACAAATTTAAAATAATTATGTTGGCTATTTTTCAAAATTAGAATCAAATTTGAAAACAAATAAAACATTAATTGGAACTTATGGTTTCAACATTCCCTCCTATTCAAATTGCATATCCTTAAAAAAAAATCATGAAAATCTGTCGAGTGGTTAGCTCGGAAACGTTACCTAAAAACTAGTTGGTGCCCGTCAAAATTCGACGGATACAATATTAAGGTTGAGTATTCTATGGTATCCTATGGGAAAAGTCACCAACAATGAAATATTTGTAGTTTTTCTAAATAAGCACAATGTGAATCTCCCATAAGTCTGTAACATTTTTCATTTTAAAATTAAATAAGAAACAGAATCGAAGAAATAATTTACATAACCTAAAAAAGGTGACTTATGACAATGTTTTAAAATTGGTTTTAAATCATCATCTTATTTTTTAAGGCGATTTTTGTGAACGGGCTACCGGCGAAACTATCACGGTTAAAATAATTTTTGGGTTTATGTGTTATTTGAAAGCCATTGGCGTCTAGAAGTGCCTTTTGGGAATATGAAAGAAATCCATGTTCAGCCCCCTGGTCTTTCAAAGTTCCAATGTTAATCTTTTATGGAAGAATATAAAAAATGCAATTTAACATCTAACAGCAGCTGTTGATACTAACAAACAGTACAGAAGCAAGATCAGCTGTTTTAAGAAAACTTCTGGACATCTCAATTTAAACTGATAAGACGGTATAATAGAAATACCCCCGTCACAGCAAACCTGCGTACTCAGCGAATTCCCGATGCACATTTTTGTCTTATTACTACATAAAGCCGCTTACCAAGTTTCATAAAAATATATTAACAAATAAGCGATATTTTAATTATTCTACACAATAATAACATTGGGGATGAGTATGTAGGTTTGCTGACACAATTTTGATGCAAATATCAATACAATGCAACTAGGTGAAGCCACATAACAAATTTTACCAATATTCATTCATGAATAAGCGATATTTGATATCATATTTCGACATTTGAATCATTCTCCAAGAGAATAACATGGGGGTTGAGTAAGCAGGTTTGCTGCAAAAGGAACGAAAAATATGGGTTTTCATTCAAATATCAATATAACTCAACTAGGTGAAGCCACATACCAAGTTTCATCAATCTACATTCATAAATAAGCGATGTATACCATATTTTAATTATTCTCCATAAGAATAACATGGGGAATGAGTACGCAGGTTTGCTGCAACAAGGAGCACAACAAATGGGTTTTAATGTAAGTATCAGTATAACTCAACAAGAGGTGAAACTACATTCCAAATTTTATTAATTTATTTCATAATTAAGGGAGACATAAGATTTGACTTATTCTCCACTAGCTGTGTACCCGTCCTTTGTACGGGTTGTATACAAATGGTAGATTAACTATAGCAAATAACAATCCACAATATTTTACTATATTAAAATTACATTTTACACATTTAATGTACAATTAAATCAAAGTTAATAATGGCAGGTAGTTCGGGCACTGTTGCTAAGTCGAGGAACTCTGTCGAGTAGTATATGGCGTGTGGTTTGCGACTCCAAATCGGTACACGTACCACTTTGGATTCGCTTATAGAAATAAAAGAACTCAAGTAAAAAAAATAAAAAATACCGGGGAGGGGTGGAGGGGAGGCATAAATATAAATTCGGGGGGGAGGGAAGCAAAAATAAAAATCGAGTGGGGGGAGAACAAAAATATAAAATCGGGGGGGGCAAAAATATAAAATGGAGGGAGGGACATAAAATAAAAATATAAAATCGAAGAGGGGGGAGCAAAATATGAAATTGGGGGTAGGGAAAAAGTAAAAATGGGGGCAACAAAAATAAAAAATCGGGGGGCAAAAAATATCAAATCGGGGGGGCAACAATATAAAATGGCGGGTCATAACATAAAAATATAAAATCGAAGAGGGGGGGGCAAACATATAAAATCGGGAGGAGCAAAATATAAAATCGGGGGGGGACAAAACAAAAAAAATATGGGGAGCAAAATATAAAATTTTTGTCTTTTGCTCTCCATATAAACAAGGTGGTGGGGCAAAAATAAAAATCTTGGGGGGGAACAAAAATATAAATTCGGGGGGCAAACAAATATAAAATCGGGGGGGGTACAGGAAGTATCGGTAAAAATTGTTTTTTGTGGTGCAAATAAGAATAGGCGGGAGGGAGGGACGTAAAATAAAAATAAAAATTGAAGAGAGGGGAGCTAAATATAAAATTGGGGTGGGGCAAAAGTAAAAATGGGGGGGAGCAAAAATATAAAATCGGGGGGCAAAAAATATGAAATCAGGGGGCAACAATATAAAATGGGGGGACATAAAATAAAAATATAAAATCAAAGAGGGGGGCAAACATATAAAAACTCCTTTGTAAATTAAAAGGTGGGAAAAGATTTTCAAAACTGGATCTTTCTGATGCCTATCTACAGCTAGATCTTGATGAAGAAGCTAAAAAGTTAGCTATTATCAATACACCATTTGGACTTTTTCAATACCAACAATTGCCTTTCGGAGTCTCTAGCGCTCCAGCCACATTTCAATCTTTCCTTGAGCAGACTATATCTGGAATTCCAGGCTGTGTCAATTACCCGGACGATATTATTGTAACTGGAAGTAATACTTCAGAACACTTACAGAATCTAGATCAGTTATTTAACCGGTTACAAGAAAATAGGCTCCGATGTAATCTGAAGAAATGTGATGTTTTTAGAGAAGAAATTGAATATTTGGGCAATAATTTATCTGAAAAAGGCGTTCTTCCATCTGAATCTAAGTTTGAGGCATTGAAGTCCTTGCCATGGCCAAAGAATCTAACTGAACTTCTCACTTTTATTGGAAAAATGACTTATTACCATAGATTCATTCCTAACTTGCCACTACTGCTGATCCTTTGAATAGGCTTAGAAAAAAGGACACCTTATTTACGTGGGGAGATGAGGAGGGGGAACATGGCTTGTTCCATATAATAGTGAATTTCCAGCAGTATTGGCTACGGATGCGTCTTCTTATGGCGTGGGAGCTGTTCTGTCATTGAGATACCCAGATGGTTCTCAACGCCCCATTATATTTGCATCTAAGACGCTAAACAATGCAGAGAAAGGGTATAGCCAGATTGAAAAAAAGCTCTGTCAATTATTTTTGGAGTGAAGAAGTTCCACCAGTACCTGTATGGAAGATCTTTCGATCTAATCACAGACCATAAACCTCTTGTGTCACTTTTTCATCCTAACAAGCAATTACCTGTGTACACATTAGCAAGGCTTCAGAGATGGGCAATCACATTAATGAGCTACCGTTACACTATTTGTTACAGATCAACAGATAAACATAAAAATGCTGATGCTTTGTCCCGCCTTCCTTGCGGCCCTGATAAGACTTTTGATAAATTAGAAGAGTGTTACAGTTGGATCTCACAAGATCTCAAAGACAATATTGCTAGTTTTCCAATAAGTTATAAACAAGTAGCTCAAGAGAAACATAATGACCCAATCCTATGACACGTTCATTTCTAAACTTCACATGGATGACCTGAGTCTTCCCCAAACAATGAATTAAAGCCATATTTTTATCGTAGGTACTCTCTGACTGAACAATCTAATGTACTATTACTTCAGTGTGAATATCCTCGAGATGTAGTTCCATCAACACTTCAACCTTCTGTTCTTCAGTTACTGCATACAGCTCATTGGCATGAAACAAATGGCAACACATCACTGTTGGTGGTTTCACATGGATCAAGACATAGAAGTGTCTCAAAATCTTGTGTACATTGTCAGCAGTTACAGCCCAACCCTAAACAAGAATTCCGAAGCTGCCCTACTACAAATAAACCTTGGGAAAGGGTACATATTGATTTTGCCGGTCCATTCTGGAATAGTATGTGGTTGATCAATGTGGATGTATTTTCTAAATTTCCTTTTGCCATCAAGATGAATAACATTACAGCTGAAACTACAATCAATGCATTTCGTCAAATATTCTTGTTGGAAGGACCACCTGATATCCTTGTGTCTGACAATGGAGCACAATATCTACCGCTTTTAAGGATTTCTGTGCTGAAGCAGGAATATCACATTTGACAACAGCTCCATTTCACTCCTCATCTAATGGAGAAGCAGAGCGTTTTGTAAGAACTTTTAAAGTTGCAATGAAGAAATCGGGCTGGACATGAAAAATAAACAAGATGCCCTGAACTCCGTTTTGTTTACTTATCGTACAACACCGAATCCAAGTAAGGGCAAATCTCCATCAGAATTACTCCATGGTAGTCAACCGAAAACTTTACTGGCTTTCCTCCAACCACCTTCTCCAACTAGTTTTGACCTCAATGACAAACAAAATAAAAAATTTCAAGTTGGTGAAAATGTTCTGGCCAAGTTCTTTAATGGACCAAAACAGTGGATAATAGATACTTTCGCTGGTGTTTTGGGGCGAATGATGTACAAAATAAATACAGAGAAGGGAATAATTAGAAGACATCAAAACCAAATTCAGCCTCTACAGACATTTTCAAAATCCTATAACAGCAGGGAGTATTCAAATAACAAAGGTACCAAAGTCATAATTGCACCAATGCCGATTGAAGTTCAGGACACTCCACAGCTGCAGCTTATAACAACACCAGTGCATACAGAATCTTATCATGATGCTCCTTCTGATGTCAGTTTTGAAAACAGGGATATGTTGACTAGTAATGACCCCTTAGGAGCAGAAGAATTACAAGACAACACTCTCTCAAGTCTGTATAGAACTGGGAGTCCAGGAAGAACTCCATCTCCAGTTGAACAATGTAGCCAACGCCAAGTGACATTTCAGCTACCAACACCTGAAGTAGATGTAGAGGAAAGGAAAGTACCCCAGCGTTCAGGAAGAGCGTGTAACATACTCCAGCGATATTCTCCCTAATAAAAGGGGAGGAAATGTGATATCCAAGAAGTGCAACTATTGTTAACAGCTGATATTATTTTAGTTTTTACTTGTCAGTTGTTTGATATTGTTTTTGTTATTGTTTATCTTGTGTCTTTATGCATTTCATTATGTTTTACACTCTTTTACTTATTTTCTATGATTCTTTAGTATACATTATAGATGTGTCAATTAACACCATAATAATTGCAACATATGAGACAAAATATTATCTTCTTCTTCAGGTCAGCCTGAATCGACTTCGGTAATTGCAATATATGCGATGCATCGTTAAAAGATAGTATGATTTTCTCTAAGTCAGCTGATTCCCTTTTGTCTGTTCTTAGGTACACAATATATGTGTTTTAATAATCAGCTGGTCAGAGAAACTTAAAATAGTAATAAAATAGGTTTTAAAAAGTTCTTTTTTACTCTAAATGAAATTATTTCAAAAATGTACGTAGATTGTGCAAATGTAGAGGGATTGATCTTTCATTTCAAACAATTCACGTGTAAAACGGTTCAGAGGAAACATCAAGTAAACTGACCAAAGGAGTGCAAAGTTCAGATTTTACCCCATGTTAAATTGCCATAAGAAAACTTGCAATTTAATTTTTTAAATAGTTATTGACCAGATACCAAAGTTTAAGGTAAAATGTGCAAATATAGAGGTTATTCCCTTTCATTTGACACCACCCGCATGTAAATCGGTCCAGTGGAAGTCTCACACGTTGTTCCGGAGGATTTTTTAATTTTGTGTTTTAATATATAGGATACCCCGTCACAGTAAACCTGCGTACTTAGCGAATTTCTAATGCATGTATATGTTTCTCACTACCACACAAAGCCACTTACTGGCACCTAGTTTCATAAAAATGCTTGAATAATAAGTGATATATAGCATTTTATTTGTTACCCTTAAGAAAAACATTAAGGCTGAGTAAGCAGGTTCGCTGCAAGACGGAAGATAAGAAATCTGTTTTTATGAAGTTGTCATTGTAACTCGACCAGGTGAAGCTACACACCAAGTTGTATTAATTTACTAGCTGGTAATCCCGTGCTTCGCAACGGAGAACAAAATTAAGAGTAGAAAAACTAAGCAGTTATGTGTGCTGCATTCAGTGGTTAGCCCGTGGAACTGCTACGAATCAAAGTTCAGCTATCAGCTGTTTGTATTTTCATCAGCTCAAATAAAAATGAATGTCCATAAGGAATACATGGGAACTTTGAACTCCCGTGGGGCAAAGCCCTATAGGATTTTCAAAACGAAAATAGGCCTATGTGTTTATTTGGTATACAAGGAAAATTCCTGTCAATTTTCATGCCAATCGGTTCAGTAGTGTTTGAGTGATTGAGGAACCAAAAGCAGACAGACAGACACACACCATCCCATTTTAGCGAATTTCCCCTATAGGGAAGAAGCTATTACCGTAGGTCTCATGGTAAGACTTAAGCCCCGAGACCATGATAACTTTTCATTTTGATGTCCCCAGATGCCAAAAACACCATTCGTTCAAATTTTATATATGTATATAGGGGGGTTTTGCACCCCAAAAATGTTTTTTTTTTGGGGGATTTCACAAGTAATTTTTATTTAAATAAAATTTTAATTTTTACCATTGAATTCAGTAAAAAAAAACAAACAAACAATTTGGTATTTTGATCATTGCTCTACGTCAATTGATTACTGAGATATTGAAAGTACTAAACACAGTACGTTGTCTAATGATATATTTTTATGGAGAAAAAGAAAAATTGTATATCTCGCTTATTTATAAACATAAACTGACAAAATTTGGTATACGGCTTCATCTGGTTGTGGTTTATTGTCATTTGCACAAACAAAATTTTCGCCTATGGTTCTCCACGGTATATTTTTATGAAACTTGGTATGCGGCTTTATATGGTATTAAGACATATATTAAATCCGTCCACCGGCAAGACCTACTCGGAGATCCTCGGATTGTTGAAGAGTGAGGTGACGCCAGAGGACTCCGGAACTGTGGTTCGGCAGATCCGGACGACGGAGGCCAGGGGGGTTCTCCTTGAGCTCTCGAAGTGTGACGACCGGGGGAAACTCCAGGTAGCACTTCAGAGAGCTATAGGGGACAAGGGCGAGGTCTGCTCCATCATCCCGAAGCTGAGGGTAGAGATCTTGGATCTAGACGCCCTGGCTTCGGAGGCCGATGTCATTGCGGCTATCACAAGAGACCTTCCGACAATCTCCGGTGTGCCTAAGGTCACCCTTTTCTCGCCAAACAAGCGGGAGCAGAGAAAGGCTGTCGTTGAGATGGAAGAGAAAGACGGTCTTCTCTTTCTTCGGTCTGGGAAGATCAAGATTGGCTGGGTCGTCTGCCGAGTTCGGCAGCGCCTTGAGGTAGAACGCTGTTTTCGGTGCCTCGGGTACGGCCACACGCGTCGGAGTTGCTCCGGTCCCGACCGCGGCAACAATTGTTGGAAGTGCGGTAGCGGCGAACATAAGGCCGCTGCTTGCACAGCGGCCGCTTCTTGCGTTCTCTGCACCGGTACACCTGGAGCGTCCGCGGACCACATTCCGAGCTCAGGGGCGTGCAGGGCTTTCAGGAAAGCCCTAGACGCTAAGAGGGCTCGATCTGCCACGAAATGATCCGTTTCGTCCAGGCAAACCTGCAGCGGAGTCGAGCAGCTGACGCCATTCTTGAGCAGCTTGCTTGTGAGGTCAAAGCCCAGATCGTGATCGTCAGCGAGCCCTACCGGATCAAAACCAGTCCATCTTGGTTTTATGACCGGCTTGGCACCGCGGCTCTCTGGATTTCGGACAGTCGGGGGATTCAGGTGTTGGGTCACGGATCCGGTGACGGTTACGTCTGGGTGAGACTTCGGCGAGTCAACGTATACAGTGTCTACCTCTCTCCCAACTATTCCGCCGAGGAGTACCGGGAGAGGCTGGAGGCGCTGGAAGACAGTCTTCAGGGTGTCTCGGGGGGCGTAATAGTTGCTGGGGACTTCAACGTGCGTGCCGTTGAGTGGGGCATGCCAGTCACTAACGCCCGGGGGGGACGAATCTTGGAGATGGCCTCGAGGCTCGACCTGGAAGTGGCGAACAGAGGGGACATGCCGACATACCGAAGACCTGGTTTTGGTGACTCCATACCAGATGTCACGCTGGTATCGGCAGGGTTGTTTCCTCTGGTAGCGGGGTGGGGGGTGATGGACGTGTACACGGCCAGTGACTACGAATTCATCTCCTTCAATCTGGAAGAAAACGAGTTGTCTCGTCGATGCAGTACCCGAAACCCAATTGGCTGGAATCAGGCCAAACTGGACAGGGGAAAATTCGTCGAGCGGCTCAGTCGTAGCCCCGAGGCCGGTTTGACGGAGCGCTTTGACTCCGCTGATCGAGATCGGGTCGAAGCTCTCGTGGGTTCCACAATGCAGCTGATCGAGCGTGCATGCGACTCGTCGATGCCTCGGAAAAAACCTGTCCGGGGTCGTCACCACGTGTACTGGTGGACGGACGAAATCGCGGAGCTCAGGAGAACGGCACTGATGCTTCGCAGAAGAGCGCAGAGAACTCGAAACCGACCGGAGGCTTTGGCCAGGTCGGCAGAGCACAAGACTGCGAAAAAAGCTCTTGCCAGTGCAATTCGCCTGAGCAAGGCTCGCTGCTGGAAGGAGCTGTGCCGGGACGTGGACTCCGATCCATGGGGAAAAGGGTACAAGCTCGTCACGAGAAAGCTCGGGGGAATGGGGGCCAGCAGTGCCTCTATGCCTGCAGGCACGATCACGGCCATCATCGATGCTCTCTTCCCAAGTCACCCTGTGAGGCGAGAGGAAAGAGTAATGGGGCCGGTGCCTGATGTTCCTTTGTTCACGGAACAGGAGCTCGTGGCAGCGTCGTCTGCCATGCACAACAACAGAGCTCCAGGCCCTGATGGCATTCCGGTTGAGGCTCTGAAGGTTGTGGCGGGAAGTCACCCACATCTGCTGCTGCGCATGTTCAACGCGTGTTTGGCGGCGGGTGTGTTTCCGTCACGCTGGAAGACAGCTAGACTGGCGCTCATCAGCAAAGGCAAAGGTGACCCGGAGTCCCCGTCGGCATACAGACCACTCTGTATGTTGGACACTTGTCCCCCCGGCAGCACGGCTTTCGGAAGGGCCACTCAACCTTGAATGCCGTGGCTGAAGTCCTGGGCGCCGTCCAGCGGGCTGACACGGCCTGCCATCAGGCCAGGCCGATCGTGCTGCTGGTCACCCTGGACGTTAAAAACGCTTTTAACTCGGCCCGTTGGGTGGACATGCTCGAGGCGTTGCAGCGGGACTTCAGGGTACCCGACTATCTCTTGGTCGTGGTACAGGACTACCTGAAGGAGCGCAGGCTGCTATATAGCACAGAAGCAGGGGTCCGTTCCAAAGTGGTCACCGCCGGCGCGGCGCAAGGGTCGATCCTTGGCCCTGACCTTTGGAACGTGGCATATGACGGAGTGCTTCGTCTCGAGATGCCACCACAAGCCTATCTCGTGGGCTACGCAGATGATGTAGTCGCAGTCATCACGGCTCGGAATCCGGAGTTAGCCCAGCTTCGCCTCAACCAGGTGATGTTTCGGGTCAACAGATGGATGAGCGGTCATGGACTTGAGCTGGCGGTCGCCAAGACCGAGATCGTCATGCTCACGCGACGGAGGATCCAAACAGTAATCCCTATGACTGTTGGTGACGTGGAGGTCCAGACGAAGACTGCGGCGAAGTATCTGGGAGTGGTGCTTGACCGCCGCCTCACATGGTGGGAGCACATCCAGGCGGTTTGCAACAAGGCGACGAGGGTTGTTCTGTCGCTCAGCAGATTGATGGGGAATGTCGGAGGCCCGAGGTCCAGCAAGAGGCGACTTCTCATGTCCACCGTCAACGCCACTCTCCTGTACGGCGCAGAAGTGTGGGCGGGTGCCATGAGAGTCAAAAAACACAGCAAGAGAATTCTCTCCGTTCAGCGCAGGGCGGCTCTTAGGGTTGCCTGTGCGTATCGCACTGTGTCTGGACTGGCTGTAATGGTTGTGGCTGGAGTGTTTCCCCTTGATCTGCTCGCCGCTGAGAGGCAGAACATCTTTCGCCGTGCTCCTGATCTCGGAAGAGACCAAGCTGCTGTGGAAGCCAGACTCGAAACTCTGCGAGTTTGGCAAGAGCGTTGGAACGGTAGACTGGAAGGGCGATGGACGTTTCGTCTCATCAGACATAAGCCCGTGGTTGAGCCGTGCATTTGGGGAAATTGACTTTTTCTTGTGTCAATTCCTGACGGGCCACGGGTACTTCAGGGAATACCTTTTCCGCATGGGGAAGGTGAGGTCACCTCAGTGTAGTTACTGCCCGGAGGAGGTGGATGATGCTCATCATACTTTCTTCCGGTGCAGTCGTTTCGCTGAAGACAGGAGGAGGCTCGTCTCTGCTGTCGGCGATCTGTCCCCGGACGTCGTGGTGGGGGCGATGCTTCGAAATGAAGACTCCTGGAGAGCGGTTGCGCTCTTCGTGCAATCCGTTCTTCGGGGAAAGCGAGACGAGGGATGCTTAGGTGACCTCTAAGTTTCCCGAAACGGTGACGTGACCCGTCTGGGCGCAAGACACGCGGGCCAGTGCCGAAGTTGTCCGATAAGGGTTCCGGCCTGGTTTTTCCCCCGCGGCTCCGTAGGAGGTTTAGTGGGTATACCTCGTAAGAGGGAGTCCCACACTGTTCCTTTGGGTTCGCGCATTAAGCGTTCCTCCTACGTAAAAAAAAAAAAAAAAAAAAAAAAATTAAGACATATTATGCATTGGAAATTCGCTGAGTACGCAGGTTTGCTGCGATAGGGGTATTTTTAATTGGTAACGTTAAAAATATTAATACAATTATTTACCTTATATTTATAGGTCTAGGATTTATTTAATATAGCTGAATATAACTTAACCTAAATCACAAACTCCACTGTGCAACTTAGCGAAGTGTATCCGTCAGTGTTACCAAAACGTTAAAAAAAATTACCAAACTGTTTCAAGTTTCCCCACCATTTCAAGTTACCCCAGTTAACGGTACTCTACTTTTACCCTTCCACGATGCAACCCACGGTAATAGCTTCTTTCCTGTAGAGAAAATTCGCTAAAACACCTGTTTCTTATGAAATATAGGGTTAAAATTAATTAATTAATAAACATTTATTAATTAGCCCTCAGGGAAAGTGATGAATGATCATCTTCTAAGTGGGTCTGATAATTATGGACAGATCATTGTACAGATGTTTGTACAGGGTGGTTATAAAGTCCCTTCCCCCCTATGTTTTTCTACAATTTATACTTAAAGTGATTTTCAATTATGGGACTCATTGTATAGGTACATACTCTAACTTTTGTAGTAATTTAAAATATTGGGAGTTACCTGAGGTCTAAGATGTAGGAGTCAACTTCCAAATTCCTAATGAGAAGATAGTCATGTGACATGTCTAATAACTCTGCCTTTTTCCCATGAAAACAGTGGTACAATTGGAATTCAAGAGGCTTATATCATTGACTATAAATTTATAGTTAATGCTTATACCATTCAAGATATCTGTAGGTCTAAGATGTAGGAGTCGACTTAAACGTTTTAATGAGAAGCTAGTCATGCAGCATGTCAAGTAACACTGCCTTTTCCACCTGAAAACAGTGGTACAATCGAAATTCAAGAGGGTTATACCGTTTTCAAGATATTTGTAGGTCTAAGATGTAGGAGTCGACTTAAACGTTTTAATGAGAAGCTAGTCATGCGGCATGTCAAGTAACACTGCCTTTTCCACCTGAAACCAGTGGTGCAATCGGAATTCAAGAGGGTTATACCGTTTTCAAGATATCTGTAGGTCTAAGATGTAGGAGTCGACTTAAACGTTTTAATGAGAAGCTAGTCATGTGGCATGTCAAGTAACACTGCCTTTTCCACCTGGAAACAGTGGTGCAATCGAAATTCAAGAGGGTTATACCGTTTTCAAGATATCTGTAGGTCTAAGATGTAGGAGTCGACTTAAACGTTTTAATGAGAAGCTAGTCATGTGGCATGTCAAGTAACACTGCCTTTTCCACCTGAAAACAGTGGTCCAATCGAAATTCAAGAGGGTTATACCGTTTTCAAGATATCTGTAGGTCTAAGATGTAGGAGTCGATTTAAACGTTTTAATGAGAAGCTAGTCATGCGGCATGTGAAGTAACACTGCCTTTCCCACCTGAAACCAGTGGTGCAATCGGAATTCAAGAGGGTTATACCGTTTTCAAGATATCTGTCGGTCTAAAATGTACGAGTCGACTTAAACGTTTTAATGAGAAGCTAGTCATGTGGCATGTCAAGTAACACTGCCTTTTCCACCTGAAAACAGTGGTACAATCGAAATTCAAGAGGGTTACACCGTTTTCAAGATATCTGTAGGTCTAAGATGTAGGAGTCGACTTAAACGTTTTAATGAGAAGCTAGTCATGTGGCATGTCAAGTAACACTGCCTTTTCCACCTGAAAACAGTGGTCCAATCGAAATTCAAGAGGGTTATACCGTTTTCAAGATATCTGTAGGTCTAAGATGTAGGAGTCGATTTAAACGTTTTAATGAGAAGCTAGTCATGCGGCATGTCAAGTAACACTGCCTTTTCCACCTGAAAACAGGTCCCAGGACTACCTTAAGACTGGTCTATACCAGTTTTGAGGCTGACATTGGGTACAGCAAATGAAGTTGTCATTACATATGGTAAGTCTTTTGGCTGTCCATTATGACTAACTTCCCTTTCACCTTTGGTCCCTCCATTTGCAGCGGCTAGGGACAGAGTCTCCGGGTTTGGTCCCTCCTGCCAACCTGAGAATGAATGGTCCCTGGCTGTTGTACATGGATACCCTGTCAGTTTAGTTGACCTGTTGGAGGGCAAAATGAGGGTCCCCTGTTGAGAGCCTCATCCCAGCTGTCACAGGGGCACGAGAATTGGCCCTCTGAGGGGTCGATTTGGCTGCCGTCCCTTCCCACCCTTTCCTTTCCTGCTATATCCTATCTTTCCGGTAACCTTCGCAATATTCCCGCTTGTGGAAGAGGTGACTAGCAGCAAAGCTGGGGTTTCCTAATCCGCCAATAACAACAACAACAACCTGAAAACAGTGTTGCAATCGGAATTCAAGAGGGTTATACCGTTTTCAAGATATCAGTAGGTCTAAAATGTACGAGTCGACTTAAACGTTTTAATGAGAAGCTAGTCATGCGGCATGTCAAGTAACACTGCCTTTTCAACCTGAAAACAGTGGTACAATCGAAATTCAAGAGGGTTATACCGTTTTCAAGATATCTGTAGGTCTAAGATGTAGGAGTCGACTTAAAAGTTTTAATGAGAAGCTAGTCATGCGGCATGTCAAGTAACACTGCCTTTTCCACCTGAAAACAGTGGTGCAATCGGAATTAAAAACGGTTGTACCGTTTTCAAGTATCTGTAGGTCTAAGATATGCAACCCACAGATACACAGGGCACAGGGGTTGGTGTGGCTTTTGAGTTTTGATTGCACCACTGTTTTCAGGGGGAAAAGACAGTGTTGTTTGACATGTAGTATGACTAGTTTCTCATTAAAACATTTAAATCGACTTATACATCTTAGACCTACATATTTCTTGATAACGGTATAACCCTTTTGAATTTAGATTGCACCACTGTTTTCAGGGGGAAAAGGCAGTGTTATTAGACATGTCACATGACTATCTTCTCATAAGGAATTTGGAAGTTGACTCCTACATCTTAGACCTCAGGTAACTCCCAATATTTTAAATTACTACAAAAGTTAGAGTATGTACCTATACAATGATTCCCATAATTGAAAATCACATTAAATATAAATTGTAGAAAAAACATAGGGGGGAAGGGACTTTATAACCACCCTGTATAATCACCTAACAAATAAAATCATCGCCTGCCATGGATAAACATAAACTTCTAGGCTAATGCGGTGACGCCCTGAGGGAATTTTCGGACATTTTATAAATTTTGACAAATGTAGGAATCCTAAGAAACATTTGTATATGCAATATATTTGAGTTTTATCACAAACACATTTAAATTTGCCACGGCTGATTTCCCATTCGATTACATTTAAATCTAGCATTTTGAATATAGAAATGCCAAAGTAATAAATACTTAAATACCTTTAGCATTGGCACATTCTCCAAGAGGATGAGCCATTTTCTGCATAGCAGTTGGAGCAATGCCAATGGGCAAGGAAACTCTCTCCCCCAAAACTGTAGTGGTGTATGACAAGCCTGTCATGTCTATCAGCATTCTCGGTCGAATTCGCAGCCTGCAAAAACATAGTAAAACTGACAAGTTTTAAATGTACTTAAAAACTTTTACAATTCTTTGTTAATTAAAAATAATATATTGAGGGAAAAACTTTAATCCTATAGAAAAAAGCTAAATAGAAAATTAATTAACAAAAACTATTTTTAAATTAAGTTTAGCAACAAATTTTCTTTTGAGAGAACAAAAACACTTCTCATCGTTCCACTGAAGTGTACCTCATCTAAATTTTTGTTAAAACTATATTTTTGCTACACTGAAGCACCAGATGTAGAGCACTGGCCTCACGAGTTAAGTTAGGTCCCGGTTGAGAGCTAATAAAAAATAAAACTGATGATGGCAGCTACTGGTAAACAAGAAAAGTATCAGGTTCATGAGATACTTTACATGAGTGTTCACCACCGTGTGCCTATATCACCGTTATGGTACCTCTATTCAGAGATCACCGTACAGGTCTATTAGCCCAGGTTGAGGTTAAAAAAAATAACTTTATTGATAAACTTCCTTGACAAATATTCCACTTTCAAACCTCAAATATTTTGGGTCACAGACACACGACTCTAAAACTTTAAATTTTCTATTTCAGTTAGTTATTCATCCCTGCATTAATTTATTTGATTTAAAGCTAGTAAATAAAATATCAGTGGTCATATATTTTTGAGTGATGGTTTCAAATCATTCAAAATAATTGGTTTTGAACATATAAAATCAAATTGTATCAATAGTAATTTTAGTCCAGTAGAATTGTGTACTTTCCATGCAAAAGTTTGAGTAATTTTGATTTACAGTTGCGTTACATGTATATCGAAATCCTCCTGATGAAAAATCCAAGTTTTCAACCCTTGAAGCCCTTGTGCATTTTCCACTATCTTAAAAGTGTACTTTTTTACTATTTCCTCAATAACTTGCTACAGTGTGTCATAGGCAAAAACACTTTCTTACTACATTTATAGGTCAAAACTTTTATTATAAGACTCATAATATGAATATGACTAATGGGACTGGAGAATCTAAGGGTGTTAAATAATTAAAGAAATTGATAAATAGGTAAAAAAAGCTGGACTATATTTAATTTAAGCATAAATAAATTATCTGCCATAATTTTTAGGGTAAAACATGTAATTATCCAATTTGTATACAACAAAATTTCTTAAAAGTTCATCTGTAAAATATGTCCGATGCAAAGAAACAGAGCTAAATATAAGACAATTTTTTTAAATATAAGACATGATTTTTGCCATGTATACTCCTAGGCCGGTTCTAGACAAGTGCCTTGTTGAACTAATTTCATAACCCAAATAATCAGTCATAATAATGTGAGTGGCAGGAAACCACTCATCCACATTCGTCAATCTATGTCATTCACCTTTGATGATCTAGATTCAGCCAAGGTGTTGATGCTGCTTTAGAAATATTAATTTAACAATTTCTTAAATGACAATAGATTTTAATAGCAAACTAATTTAAAACATTACTGTAAGTTTGCAGATAATTCTTTCATAAATTTTGGTCTTTTTGACAACACTAAAGTTGGTAGTAAACAGTACAAAAATAGTAAATAGTACCAACTATCAGTTTCTGCTAGTATCTAATCAGTTTTTAGATGATTTTTTCAAGATGGTGGAAAATTCACAAGGGCTATGAGGTCGAAACTTTAATTTTGCATCAGGGTGTCAATACAAATAAGATACCAGAAAATCAAAAGCACTTCACCTTTTTCATGGCAACCTCTTAAATGATGATAATTCTAGTGGACTAAATACAAGGTATGCAGGACATTATAAAGTGTGATGAAGATATTTAGACTGATGGATGTACAGGGATGCTGGTGTTGCCGTACCTTTGGAATGCTTCCCTGTTGAGTCTCAGCGTGTATCCGTGTTCAGCCCCACTGCTGTAGTAGTCAGCTGCTGGCTTCGGCAGAGTTTTTAAAGCAAACTTTTCAAAGTCATCGACACAGCAAAAGTTGTTCTTTGACATTTTGTTCTGTAAATAACATTTTGATATTTAAATTAACAAAGGTATCAACAAATACATTTATTTTATTTTATAGAAATAAATTTATTCTAAACAGAAGACCTAATATATACTTCTAAAATATTTTAATTTTGAATTTATTCTGTTGACTATTTTACAGCATTATTTTATTTAGCCAGTTTGGTACAAATCTGCAACAGAGATTTGAAGTTTCTTGTTTCTTTTGTGTGAACTATTTGATTTGATATTTTAAGCTTCTTGAGCCAAATAAATTTATATCAACCACCTGATTGAAGAGTTTTTCATTTTCGTGACTTTATTTATTTCTGTTGAAGTAACGGTTATGTTCAAACAGTCTGTAAACTGGAAAAATATAGAGAGATTTTACTATAATTTAGTACAAATACCATGCAAATTGACACAAGTGTAAACCTCACATGAAGTGTCCAAAGAACTGCAAGTTTGAAATTTGACATTTTGTTAAATGTCCCAAGAAAATTCAAAAGTCTGGTTTTAAAATGTTTAGTGATAGAATAAATAACAAACATAGAAGTTGCATGCCAGCCAGTTTTTGCCACCATTTCCATACAATGTTATCACATTTGCTTATTGTTCAAGCATTGATCAGATTGGAAATAAAATTGTTATAACAAAATGCCATAAAAGATCTTATAATAATTAACAATTTCTCAGACCTTTGAAATCTTCTCAAATCACAGAATAAAAATCACTAGCATCTTATTAACTTACTTTACAGCCATAAGAATCAACTATGAAATCACTGCAGTGCATTTATTTTGGGTATCAATGATTAAAAGTGCAAACAACTTTTTAGTGAATTTCCTTTGGAAAGTGAACTATTAGCATGACCTGCACGGTGAAACTTAAGCCCGGGACCACCATAGAAGTTCCTAACGTGACCCCCTGAACACGTTTTGGGGGGTCGTTCAAAATTTTATATATATATATATATATATATATATATATATATGTATATATATATATATATATATATATATATATATATATATATGTGTATGCACTCTAGCGGTCACATTTTTTGTCCGATTTACTTCAAATTTGGTAGGGACGTTCCTTTCTATAACCTGTTGGACAAGTTCGTTGGGCAAAACAATCGGAAAACTCTAAACCCATTTTTTGGGGATTAATCTTTCAAATTTTGAGTTTTTGGGCCCAAAAAGGGTCAGAAAAGCCCCGGATGTAAAATTAATGCATGTTAAAAGATGGGAATTAGAAAGGCGAAAGTTTTAAGCCCTCTCCCGTCATTCTAGCATAAATATTTACCGAGTCATTAAAGAAAATGTGTATCGGGTAAACACAGTACGTTGTCTTATGGGGGTTTTACACTAGAAAAGCCTGTTATTCCTTTGTTAGAGTACTTTTATTATCCCCAGCAACCTCACGCCTACTTTCAAGCCTGTCTGGACCTTCTCCTAACCTTATAATGCATAAAATTGTATTCCCAGCTTTGCAAGTAAATGAAACCAGGAGTATCAGAACAGCCAAAAAAACAATGTTTTCAGATTTCAATAAAAATTGGACAAATGGATGTTTTTACACTGCTTTTGAGTTTTACAAGTTTTTATGTGGAAATTCACTCCCTCACGTCAGCGTGCTGTTTGTAAATAGCAAACCTTTTGTTTCAAGTAAAAAATATAAACAATCCTAACTTGACTTATTTTTATGCTTAAAATTAGAAAAAAAGTATTAAGAAAATCGTCACTCAAAATAACAAAACAATGCAAATGTAAACAGTTTACTTACCTGTGAGAGCAGACTACAAATAATGTCACTTCTGATTTGCAGTCAGCTGAGACAATGACCTTGGAGTTTGACCTGCTTCTCCCCTCCCCTTCACAAACTGTTCTTATCTGAGGTCAGTTTATTGAATAAATAGCAAACTTCATCATTAAGCTATTTAATAGTGTAGTGAAGCTTTTCAGTAGAAGGGTTTTGTGCAATAATTAAAAATTATTGACAGGTTTGTCACATTTGTTTATCAACTTCGCAATAAACCAGATTAGTAACTATAACGAAGAAAATAATTAGAGTGAAAATTAAGTAACATTTAAAATATATTAAATCTAAAGCAGTTATAAATTTTAACCTGATCTAATTGCAATAAATTAAAATAACAATCTAAAAACTGTTAATGGGTTTTTGTTCTTAAAAAAACAATATCAAATTGCTATTAAAAAAAGGTGAAAACCTTTAATACATTGGAAACCGATTATTAACAGCATGATACATGAAAAGGAATGCCAACTGATAAGTTTAAAGGAAATATTTGCACTGTTTTGCTCAGTGTTGGTAAATCAAAATAAACAACATTCTAACATTTGAGATAACAGAAGACTAAACTACGTACTAGAGTGTACTCAAAATTCAGTACTTTGAGTTTTTAGCCGAATATTTTAATACTCTAACTCGACTCAAATTTTTGAAAAATATTCAAAAGTTCCAACGAGTATTTCCCGTCGATTTCCGAGAGATCGCTAATGATTGAGACCGGCCAAATCATATAGTAATGGCCGCAAAAGGCGATCGCATCACATAAAATCGATGGAAAATGACGATCGGATTGCATAATTTCGGCCGTAACTAACGATTTTGTCATCTAATATAGATTCTAAGCAATGTCTGGACCAGGTGATATTTGCCAAATGACAACCAGTGTTTTATCGGCCAGAAACGAATGTCAAACTGTGTTTTGTTTGTCAATACGTAATCCAGTTTGATTGTGCTGGCCAAAACCTTGTATTGATACTCGTGTACTATTAGTTAGAAACCATGTTTATATTATCAAATCTGGAGTGGTATCCAAATCCCATTACACTATTTGAAACTACCAATTGATGGCAAATACTCGCTCGAAAGTATTCGAAACTCGAAAATAATTGGCACTACTCGACTCGATTAAAAAAAATCACTACTTGCACACCCCTAATTTTATGTTTAGCAGAAACTACTGATGTCCGGAGACTTGTATGTATTCATCTTGTTCATATAATGTCCGTAAATTTAAATTAGTTGTTTTAATTTATCATGTACAAACCAATTAATATTTGTATTCAATGTGTGCTACAAGATATTTATTGAAATTACAATGTAATAAAACCCAAAATTAAAACTTAATAAACCCTTGCACTATAATTACAAATATTAGGTTTGTTTATATCAGCTAGGGAAAATATAACATTTTCCTTTGTAGTCTATAGTTTAGGTGACTACTGTTTCTAAACTATTTCAGTTCTAAAAATTGAGTAAGCCCCGAAACCAGGTTGAGTGAGTCCGTTATGTTTAGTTTGTTATACTAACAAAAATTCTTTAGGCAATTTCGTGCTTACTTAAACATTATTTTTTATTTGTTAATGTTTATTTTTGGCATGAAGTTAGGCACTTTTGGCATTGAAAATATTAGGACACAATAGTGTTTAAGTAAGCATAAAATTGCCTAAAGCTTTTATGTTAGTTTCTGAATTGTTTTTATCAAGGCATTTTCATCAGAAAATTGTTATTAGGTATTTGAAAATATAATATCTGTGTTTTTGCTCCCTCATATATAGTGGACAATATCTTTATCTAAATGCTACGAAGGCTATTGACAATAAGATTTATTTGGACTTGACCTATCGCTTCTAGAGTTGAAAACTATCCTACGTTTCAGGAGGCAAGGAAACTTCTTCTATTTTCAAGTGTTCCCAAACTGTTATCCAGCCCAACTTAATTAATTTAAATTGAAATCTTATGACCAACTAGTCTACATTTCTGCAATAAAAATACCCCCGTCCCAGCAAACCTGCGGACTCAGCGAATTTTCAATGTCTTAATACCACATAAAGCCGCATACCTAGTTTCATAAAAATATATTTACATAATAATCTATACTACATTCATAATAAATAATATACACAATTTTAATTATTCTCCATAACTATAACATTGAGGATGAGTGTGTAGGTTCGCTGAAACAAGGAACGCAAACCATTGGTGGTTATGCAAATATAAATATAATTCAACTAAGTCAAGCCACATACCAAGTTTCATCATTATACATTCTAAATAAGCGATATATACCATTTTGCTTATCCTCTATAAGAATAACATGGGAGATGAGTAACCAGGTTTGCTGCAACAAGGAAAACAAAAAATGGGTTTTTATGCAAATGTAACTCAACAAGGTGAAGCCACATACCAAGTTTTTTAGCGAATTTCCCCTAGAGGGAAGAAGCTCATACCGTAGTCAGCGTGGTAAGACCTAGGCCCAGGACCATGATAACTTTTCGTTTTGAGGTCCCCAGATGCCAAAAACACCAACCGTTCAAAAATGTATGTATATATATATATGTGTGTGTGTGTGTGTGTCCATGGGTGCGACAACTCTCGTAAAAATGGCCAGATTTTAATGAAATTTGGTAAACACATGTAAAGCAACATTTATGACTTTAATTTCGAAAACCAGCCTGATCGCTCTATCCAAAGGATTATTTTGGGGGGGGATTTTGTACCCCAAAAAAGGTTTTTTGAGTTTTTTACATATTATATTTTAGTTAATCAAATTTTAGTTTCACCATAGAATTCAGCTTGAAAAAACAAACAATTTGATGTTTTGATCATTGCTCTACGTCAATTGGTTACAGAGATATTGAAAGTGCTAAACACAGTACGTTGTCCAATGTTATTCTTATGGAGGATAAAAAAAATTGTATATCTCGCTTATTTATTAACTTATCCTGACGAAACTTGGTATATTGCTTCATATTGTTGAGTTCTATTGATATTACAAAAAACTATTTTTTTGCTCATAGTTCCCGTAGCAGCAAACCTGCGTACTAAACCCCATGTTATTCTTATGAAGAGTAAGCCAAATGTTATCTCTTTTAACAATGAACATAAATTAATAAAACTTGGTATGTGGCTCTACCTAGTTAAGTTATGTTAATATTTGTATAAAACCCATTGTTGTGTTAATTTTGTCAGCAAACCTGCATACTCAGCCCCCATGTTATTCTTATGGAGAATAATTAAAATGTCATAAATCGTTTATTTATGAATGCATATTGATGAAACTTGGTATGTGGCTTTATGTGGAATTAAGATACATATATATGCATTGGAAATTCGCTGTGTACGCAGATTTGCTGCTACGGGGGTATTTAAATTTATGTTCATAATTAAGGGAGAAATTACATTCTACTTATTCTCCATAAGAATAACATGGGGGCTGAGTACGCAGGTTTGCTGTTACAGGAATCATCAGTAAAATTGCTTTTGTTGTACAAATAACAATAGATCACAACCATATGAAGCCATATACCAAGTTTTGTTAAAATACGTTCATAAATAAGCAATATACAGGGTGTTCAAAAAAGGTGGGGACATA
The DNA here is from genome assembly GCA_963675035.1 of Allygus modestus. NCBI lineage: Eukaryota > Metazoa > Arthropoda > Insecta > Hemiptera > Cicadellidae > Allygus > Allygus modestus. Next base: position 126,775,143 of record OY776112.1, on the reverse strand, counting down.
ATTTACGTAGTGATTCCTAGGGTCAAAATAAGCAAAAAAGTTTATATAAACATATGTCCTATCTCCTTTCGTTTAGCGTCCGTCTATCTGTCTGTCTGTCTGTTAAGGAGTCATAACTCCTTAACGGTTTGAGCTACAGCATAGAGAATTCGCACAAATATTCATATTATTGGCCGATTTCTTTGTGCAAAATATGAATAAAAACTCTTTAACCGTTTCAAAATGGCGGCTATTTTAAATATTTGACGCAAAATTTCACGAAAACCGTTAATTTTACCAAAACATTTCAGGAGACATAAAAGTTAGCCCATTTTATGTAGATTTCAATGATACCTTATTTTTAAAGATTGGATAAAGAATAATAGATAAATTAGTTCTTTTCCTAATGCATGACCACTTTTCTCCATTTAAACAATGCTAATACTCCTTTTACATAGTTTAAATGGAGAAAAGTGGTCATGCATTAGGAAAAGAACTAATTTATCTGTTATTCTTTATCCAATCTCAATAAATAAGGTATAATTCAAATCTACATAAAATGGGCTAATTTTATGTCTCCTGCAATATTTTGGTAAAATTAACGGTTTTCATGAAATTTGGCTTCAAATATTTAAAATAGCCGCCATTTTGAAACCGTTAAAGAGTTTTTATTCAAATTTCGCACAAAAAAAGCGACTAATAAGATGAACTTTTGTGCAAAATCTAAACGCTGTAGCTCAAACCGTTAAGGAGTTATGACTTTTTTTGTAAAAAACACATACAGACAGACAGACGCTAAACGAAAGGAGATAGGACATATGTATATATATTAACCTTTTTGTTTATTTTGACCCAAGGAATCACTACGTAAATTATGTCCCCACCTTTTTTGAACACCTGTATAAATATTCAAAAATTGTCTTATCCTCCATAAGAATAACATTGGACAACGTATTGTGTTTAGCACTTTCAATATCTCTGTAACCAATTGACATAGAGAAATTATCAAATCACCAAATTGTGTGCTTTTTAAAGCTAAATTCAATGGTGAAAACTTAAATTTGACTTTTTAAAATATTACATTTATAAACTTCAAAAAACCCATTTTTGGGTTACAAAGCCCCCAAAATACCACTTTGGATGGGTCGATCTGTCTGGTTTTCGATCTTAAAGTCATAAATGTTACTTCACTCGTTTGTAGCAAATTCCATCAAAATCGGACATTTTTTACGAGAGTTATCGTGCTCATGGACACACACAATATATATATATATACATATATATATATATATATATATATATATATATATATATATATATACACAGTTTCAAAGGAATGGTGTTTTTTGGGGTCTGGGATTCTCAAAATGAAAAGTTATCACTGTCCCGGGCCTAGGTCTTACCATGCCGACTGTGGTAATAGCTTCTTCTATAGGAAAAATTCGCTAAAAAGGTTCTTCCATTTTATAGTGTATAATGTTTTAACCACTAGAAGCGATAGGTAAAGTCAAATCAATCTTAATAATACATAACAAATGTTACAACACTATTAGTTTTAAAAATATAAATTGATACTGAATTACTTGTCTCTTGATTTATTTTATAGAAGAGCAAGATTTATTTATATATAACGAAAGAAGGCATTGGTACTAAAAACACACATATTTCTATTGTAAAATTTGTATTTCTTTAAAGAATTTATAGCAGTACTATTTACAAATATAAGTTCTCAACAAAACTATCCAACATGTAGCATAAACAAACTATACATACAAATATACATAAATATTTTATTATATTTTTATTTAACATTATTTACAGTAATTTTAATTTATTACTTACAAAAATAAAAATGCAGTTTTATAAGCAAATTGTATTAAGAAGTTATAAATCTAATGTTGAGTTGAATAATATCAAAATGAATTAATCTTGAGTGTATTTTCCATATGATTTTTTTCTCCATTAAGAACTTGGTTACATATTGTACTTATTGTTATACCAACATAAATATACATCTGTAATTGGGAACAAAATGTTAAAAAAGGGGGTACAAAAATTGCAAATCATTTAGTTTGTTAATTCATCCAGTTTTAGCTGTTTGTCGACCAGCCTTGCAGATCAAGCAGTTGTATTTATTTTGTTCAATCGATTTATAAAAATACCCCCGTCGCAGTAAACCTGCATACTCAGCGAATTTCCAGTACAAAATGTATGTCTTAATACCACATAAAACCGCATACCAAGTTTCATTAAAATATATTGACAAATAAGTGATATATCAAATTTGAATTATTCGCCATAAGAATAACATTGGGGATGAGTACGCAGGTTTGCTGCAACAAGGAACAACAAATATGGGGTGTCATGTAAATATCAATATTACTCAACTAGGTGAAGCCACATACCAAGTTGCATCAATATAAATTCATAAATAAGCGATATATACCATTTTGATTATTCTCCATAAGAATAACATGGGGGATGAGTACGTAGGTTTGCTGCAATAAGGAACACAAAAAATGGGTTTTTATGCAAATATCAATAGAACTCAACTAGGTGAACCAACACACCAAGTTTTATTAATTTATGTTTATAATTAAGGGATACATTACATTTTACTTATTCTCCATAAGAATAACATAGGGGCTGAGGATACAGGTTAGCTGCTACGGTAATTATTGGTAAAAATTGCATTTTTTGTGCAAATAACAATAGACCACAACCAGATGAAGCTGTATACCAAGGTTCATTAGTATACGTTCATAAATAAGCGAGCTATAATTGTTTTCTTATTCTCCATAAGAATAGCATTGGACAACTTACAGTGTTTAGCACTTTCAATATCTCTGTAACTAATTGAAGTAGAGAAATTATCAAAACACCAAATTGTGTGTTTTTTTAAACTGAATCCAATGGTGAAAACTACAATTTGAATTTTTAAGATATTAGATTAAAAACTTCAAAAAACCCATTTTTGGGGTACAACCCCCCCCCCCAAAAAAAATACCACTTCGGCTGAGTCGATCTATCTGGTTTTCGAACTTAAAGTCATAAATAATGCTTTACACGTTTGTAACAAATTTGATCAAAATCGGACCATTTTTACGAGAGTTATCGCACCCACGGACACACACACTTTTATATATATATATATATATATATACAGTTTCAAACGAATGGAGTTTTTGGGGTCTGGGAACCTCAAAACGAAAAGTTATCATGGTCCCAGGCCTAGGTCTTACCATGCCGACTATGGTAATAGCTACTTCCCTATAGGGGAAATTCGCTAATATTTGAAAAGACTGAACACTTAAAATTAAAATCTAAACAAGTGTTTCTGGTGGAGAATCCCCTACCTAAATCGGCTCGGCAAGGGATACACAAGAGTTCTAGGACACGATATGGAATCGTATGTCAAGCAGAGTAAACTGATGGCTTAGATTTATCTCTAAAAGTATAGCTACAATCGCAAATAATACTTAATTTAAAATTATAGTGCATTTTAAAGTCTGTTTTTTATTTTCTTCTATTTAGTAAACATTTTTGATTATTACTAGCGAAGTTGTTTAAAAATCTAGGTTAAAAATTACAGAATGATCATGTCAACAACTTCTCCCTATTACATCATCACAGCGTCATATTTTATCACCCCACGCCCCTATTTCAGATGACATAATGTTTTGACAGCTCCTACAGTGTTATGACTAAGACAAGTATGACTAATCAATTAAGTAAACCAATTAGTCATATATGCCTTAACTTGACATGGCTAATTTAAAACTGTTATGTGAACTCATCTAGGTTAAATGCTAAAGCAGTTTGGTTAAGGCATTTATTCATGCCGTATGCCAGTTATTGCACATTTGCAAGAACAAGGAATAAATAAAAACCATTTAAAGCAATATAGGCTCGTAACGTAAAGATGAAAAGAAGTCTTCGAAAGTTTTCCCGTAAACTAATTTATAACTGATTCTCGTTGTGATTCAAAGCTCAGCTAAGTTATGTTGTTTTCTATTTTAGGCTGGCTGCACACAGAGAAGCAAAATGCTTGCTCTTTTTGCTCCATTATGTTTGTCAGAAACCGTTTCTCTTATGCAATCAAATACGGCACCCCACACTGAAGAAGCAAGGAGCATTTGGAGCATTGTTGGTCATTTAGTACTGGGCACACTGGGGGATTATGTTATACATAATATACTATAGTAAAAGAAAAAAGAATGTGGTATGCAGAATCATAATAAATCAAAATATTATGAGAAATCGCCCCCATGTGCAGGAACAAATTTATAAAATGTATCCTAGAAAAATTAGAAATGAAAAATCCCATTAAATTAAAACAAAACCACTGAAAGAATATTTAACTAATGGTAAAGGATTTTCCTCCTCTCTCAATTAAGTTATGCCTAACAAACACTTTTAAAGTAGAAGTTCAAATCCTTGATTAGCTCCTACTGTATTTAATTAAGATGGTGATGTAGTGGTGAAATACTTCTGAAGTATAGATATGTGAAGGGGGGAGGGGAAGCTACAAGTCACACAGCATTGCAAGTTGCAATACACCTTGACTCGTATGCTCCTTCAGTCTGGGTGCCCTATTTGGTTGTATAGAGAGCTGTTCTGACAAAATAGGTGCACAACACACAGTACTTGCTTCAGCCTGTTTGCTTCTGAAGTGTGCAGCTAATCTTGGAATACAGTCAGTTGCTGATATGAAAATCTCCTCTCTATAAAAGAGTCCAAAACAACAGAAGCTTCAAGGTCAAGCTTTAACCATGTCACAGGTCCATGTGAACATTGTATGCATTAATTTAGAGCAGTACAAATAACCTGATTCATAAAACTGTATTTTATGAATGAACTTGAAGCTTCTATTGTTATTGACTCTATTGATCTAAGGTTGAAAATTCTTCTTCTGCTTGTGAAGTACTTAAATATCATTCAAAGTTTTTTAAAATATACAGATTTTTCCAAATGGGAAAAGTGTTTTGGCAATGTAATAAACAATACCATCAGTATCCCCCTTGTCACGAGGGGGAGATGTCTTTTATTGGCTCAAGCCTGTGGTCACCGTTGCTCTGTTGGCGAGTGGCTTTGACGACGTTCTTTGTGACCTTGTAGAATGCGACATTGGCGACAACAGCCAGCGGCCCCAACACTGCGGCCTGCTGGTGAAGGTTCAGGTGATTGGAGCAGTAGAACATCAGGGCCACCATGATTCCCTGTGGGTGAACAGAACGTGAGTGTCAGGATGGAAAGCAAAATGTTTGGGTGAACTGGAGCGTAAAAGTTAGATGAGGAATTCATATAATTTTGATCTATAATAACATCTGATTAGAAGGGTCAACTCGCCAAAATCGGCAAGTTTAGACTGTAGCCACATTAGAATGTTTTGGCGAAATCCGATTTTGTCAGTTAAGATAAAATCATTCAATGAGGTTGGTGAAATTCAAATACTTATCACTAAACCGTTTATTTAATGCTCCATAAATCGAATCAACCTCAAAGAAAGTTTGGTAAAATTAAGCCTAAATCCCTTTGGTTATTATTACCTTTAATTTCAGCTACCAAACACCATCCTATAGTATTACACGTCATATCATTCATTATTTAGTGTTAATTTCCCTCATATATTATTTATTTCCCACCTGATTATCAATAACTTCTCCATAATATGTTATTTAATATTCAATTTCCTTGTTAAATGTGCCATATCATTTATTTGTCCCCTTAAAATGTGTTACTTGTATTTTAATATGTTACCTTGTGTTAATTGTCCAATATATATCACCCTTCTCACCACGCCTCAGAAAATCATCCCCTCTATATGTATAGTATATTATTTATTTATCTGTGTATTTTAAATAGCTGACGTACCCGTTCTTCGCACAGGGGTTTTCTTTACCCGTTCTTTAGTCAATGTAATTTTCATTTTAGCTTGAAACAGCTATTCTTGCTTCTGCTCTTTAAGCTGTCAAATGGAAGTATCCACAGCTGTTCACATTACAGTTTCTGAATGTTTACTTTATTCTGAAATGTAAACATTGAAACTTAGGACGTTCACAGGGTGTAGCCCGAGGGGATTTTAAGGAAGTGAATCGGTAGGAATTGCCTATGTGTTGCATGGGTTCAAGATCTACCTATGTGTAAAGTTTCAGCCCAGTCGGTTCAGCAGTTTTTACGTTCACCCGGAACATCAGACAAACAGACAGAAACCACCTCTTCTTTATAATATTATAGATAATATGTATTTAATTAATTAATCATCCACAGCCTATCCACATCTAATAGCCTACTTAAATTTAATATATTCACCAATAACTTACTTTAAATATAATTAATGTAAGAGAATTGCAATAGAATTAAAATTTAGTATAATTTAATTTTCAAAATTAGTCCTTAGGGAATTAAAATGACAGTGACCAGTGTTTTATCATGTGTTTGTGAACCCTGTGCCAGCCAACAATAGGATTTGCTTCAAGACCTTCACCTTCACCTAGACTCCTTGCTGATCCAACTGACCATGTGTTAACAACTAAAATTTGTTAGCAGAACATTATTCCTCTAATTTACGCAGTATGACCTAAGTTTGCATTGCTTAGTGTTGATTAAGTAGTCAAAGTCAAAATTCTCTTTATTCACAACTGTATATACACAACGTACATTTGAATAGTGTAAAATTCTGTTACAGAATACATTTCTTAACCTATGTTTTTATAATATGATTGTTACATCTGAAAATACTCGTCTATGGAGTATATAGTTTTATCAATTAAGTAATTTTTTCAATTTTTTCCTGAATTTTGGTTAAGGTTCCTCATTTTTAATTTCCTTAGGTAGCAATTTAAAGAATTTTCCTTCTGCATAGGATGTTTTTTTTGTATATAATTGAAGCCTGTGATGAGTGGGTATGATTTCTGTTTTTTTCGTGTGTTGTATGGATGTGTCAAGGTATTTATTTCTGAGTTATTGAACAAAATTGGATCCTTATAAGTCATAATGGTATCAAAAATATATTGGCCATAAACAGTTAGAATATTTAATGTCTTAAAATATTCTCTAGCCGATTTTTCAGGATGAAGGTTTTTAATGATTCTAATTGTCTTTTTTTGTTGTTTTAAGATTTTGTCAAGATTTTCTTTTTTTGTTGATCCATAAAGACATATTCCAAAAGAAATGTAGGAATTAATATAAGAATGGTATATCATTTTGAGAGTGGATTTGTAACATAAGAAAGACATATTCCTCAAAGCATACATGCCGGAGTTATTTCCAGACAGAATCTTTTCCACATGTTCATTCCAATTCAGATGCTTATCTACCAAAAGACCTAGAAATGTTGTACTATTTATCAGTTCAATGGTTTCAGAGTCAATTTGAATGACTGGTTCTGTTAAAACTCTTGATTGAGCTGTTTTAAATGTGATATAGTTAGTTTTTTCTGTATTTAAATTTAGGTTGTGCTTTTCTAAAAATTGTGCAATATTTCTTAATTCTACAAAAGACAAAATTTCTAATTGTTCTATTGATTTAGCGGAGAGTTTTAAATTTGAATCGTCAGCGTAAAGGCAAATATCACTTTGTGGAGGGCTTGTAAGTAAATTAGAAATGTTTTTCAAATAACATACAAAAAGTAAACGTCCCAATATTGATCCCTGGGGTACTCCAATTTTTATTGGTTTTAGTTCTGATTGATAATGTAATATTCTATTTTTTTTGTGGTATAATTTATTTGAACAAATTGGCATCGGTTGTTTAAATAAGAGCTGAACCATTTCAAAGAGGACTTTTTTACTCCAATTGAATTCAGTTTTTCAAGTAGTGTTAAATGGCTGACACTGTCAAACGCTTTAGACAGGTCCATAAAAATGCCTACACATGGATCTCCTGCATCTATTGAATCGATGATCGATTCTATAAAAGAGACACTTGCCGATATTACCATTACAGAATATCCCATTCCATTGCAGATATCTTCCATTACAGAATCCATGCTGATTACCATCTATTAAATCATTTTGTTATAGGAATGCCATTAACTGATTGTGAACTGCCTTTTCATACATTTTGGAGATGGATGGTAATAAAGAAACGGGACGATAGTTTGCTGGATTTTTTCCATCCTTTTTCTTGTGTATGGGAATAATTTTGGAAACTTTTAATTTATCAGGAAATATTCCAGAAACAAATGATGCATTAATTAAGTGGCAAAGAAGAGGTGGCTAATCTCTTTTTGTACTGATTTAAATATAATAATTGGCACCTCATCATACCCACTCGAGTACTTATTTTTTAGCGAACTAATTATGTGCTCTATCTCTTCTCTATTTATTTCACTTAATCTAAATGTTGGTCTTAAAGTTAAACTATCTAGACCTGTTAATAAAACGTCCTTATCATCTGCAATATTACTCGCTAATTCTGTGCCTGGTGCATATTTTCCTACATTTACAAAATAGTTTTTAAATAAATTTGATACATCTTTTGCCTTATAGTAATCTATACCACCTGCATTTAATGTAATTTTGTGAGGTTTTTTATCCTTTTTATTTCCCACCACTGAATTTATTGCATTCCAAACAGTTTTCTGAATATTCTTTGATTTTTTTTATTTTATTGACAAAAAATCTCTCTTAAGAGATATTTAGGTTCTTTTTGTAGTTTGATACTTTCTTTTTTTAAATATTAATTTTTCCAAAATCATTTCTATTTCTAATTTGTTTTTCCAGAGTGACAAGTTCACTCTTTTCTTTTTCAGCTTGTCTGTATGCAATTTTTTCCCGTCTTCTTCATTTTTACTATTTTCTTAGGAAAGGCAATGTTTAAAAGGTAAATACAAGTTTCATAAAAAATATTATACTTTCCCTCAGAGGGAGCAAGGAATACTTCCACCCATGTCTCCTTACTGAGCAGATTTTTGAAAAGATTTATATTTTCCTGACCAAAGTTTCTATTTTCACGAACAATAAAATTATCTTTCACTGATTTCATGCTAGGTGAAGTTATTTCTAAACATTGGCCATCATGATCTGACAGTAATGTTATAACACCATTTACATACATTAAATTACTACAGGCCTTTGTTACAATGAAGTTGTCAATTGCAGTTTTTGAAAAGCTGGTAACTCTAGTCGGAAATTTCACTAAATAATTCATGTTATTACTTTTTAGCATATTGCTAAGCAGAGTATGGCCTTTAGACTGTACTAGGACATCAATATTTATATCTCCTGCGATTATTATAATTTCAAAATATTTTTGCAAATATTCTATGAGTAAACTTAATCTATCCATGAATTCTTCAGAATTTGATTTAGGTGATCTGTAAATACCAGTTGCCGCAAATTTGAAGTTACCAATTACATATTTACTAACATAGAAATCAAACTGTTTTTCACATAATATTTTGTTTTTTAAAGAGTTGGGAACTATTAGTTGTTTCTGTTTTAATTTGTTATTGCATAAAAGCATGACTCCTCCCTTACATGAAAGTTTACGTGCAAAGAAGGTATTTACTGTGTAGTTCTCAATATTTAAGCGTTCTATTTCTTCATCTTTCATGTCGTATTTAGTTAAAATAAGGATGTGCGGGTTTATCTCTTCCAAAATTATTTGTAAATATTCTATTTTTGACTTCAAATGCTGAATATTCTGGTCAAATAATTTAATATTAGTAATATTTTTACAAATTTTGTGACTTCTTAAATTTACATTCACAGATGTGGGTAATCTTCTGGAATAAGAGGTGGAGGGGATTGGTGAGGAGCTAGGCATAAACAAATTTCAAATTGGAGGATCACAGACAGCACTTTCGCTTGCCAATGATTCACAATTTTGACCTTTAACTCTTTCACTGTAAGACACCTCCCCTGGAACCACTGAAATCGAAGCGGCTCCAGTCAGCAGGGCAGAGCAGTTTCCATATTCAGTGTCGGACTCCGACTCAGAAGTTGGCCAGCCCTGCGATGTCGAACAGTTTGAGGAGGCTGGGGTGTCCATGTCAAGGTTAGGCTGGGATTGTTGTACATTCTCAGAATTGTTAAGTGTTTTGTTTAACGTTTTGATAAACTTTTCATGTGTTGCAAAACGTAACTTGTTCCAATGCTTGCTGTGTGACAGAATGTTGATGGTAGCTCCTGTATATTTTTGAAATTTTATTAAATTGGCAACAAAGTGATCCAGTTCAATTTTATCTCTCACACTTCCCATGGGCGAGCAGATAAAATTTTTTAATCGTTTTTCTTTAAAATTGTTTGAAAGATGGTCAAAGGCAAGATTATAATTCTCTACTGTAGGTTTAGCTTTGTAAACAGGCTTTGTAACCAACCCATATACTCCGGCTTCATTTCTTCTTTGCTGGTAAGAAGAGAGTAAGGTGAGAAGATACACAATCTCTAGAGGAGGGTTTACCAAAGCTGTTACCAAAGACAACAGCCACTCCAGCAGACATGTGGCGCCGATCTCCGAAATCTACAGAAATGCAGTGTAAGAATGCAACTGATGGGTATTGGCGGAACCTTGAAATAGCACGTTCCATATGGACATCACTGACTATAATTTGGTTTTCATGGTTAAGAAAGGAATCATTTAGTACTGGATCAAATCTATTATTTAGGATGTCCATAATTAGAAATGACAGTTTAGTTTTCCCCTTCTATTAAGATGTATCCCTTTGTAATGAAACTCCAGTAGGTGACCGACATCAATTAGGTAAACATTGTGAATACAAGCAGTTAACTCTCTGATGTAATTATTTGCCTCCAACAGTTTGTAGCGCACCTCCTCATTCATGGTGCGACAATCAAACCACTCTGGTATTACTCTGGTATTTTACTGATAGCAGTAAGTTCTTGCTCCCATGTTTGGTAACAATCCCAGCCCAAGAACTAAAAGAAAGAGGATATGAGGTCTTTGAAGAAGTGACTGGAATAGCGGAAAAACGGAGCATTAAGAAGAATAGATATTATAGCTATTGACAAGAACAAAAAATACGTATACATAATAGACCCAACGGTCAGGTTTGAAATTGGATCAGAACAGCCTATAGACGTTGACGTTGAAAAAAAAGAATATATGAGCCAACGATAAACTTCTTCAAGGAAAAATATAAATGTAAAAGAATAGAAGTTATAGGTTTATTTATAGGATCACATGGAACAATTTCAAAATGTTGTAGTGATTTTTGGACTAGATTTAAATTGAAAAAGAATGTTTTTTTTATTAACAATATCAACATTGGCTATAAAATCTTCGATTTCAATCATGAAAAATCATCTATACAAAAACTGAAAAAGGAAGAAAATTTGTTTAAGTATTAATTATATAAAGTCTAAATTTAATGTGAATAGTAACCTTTGTTTTACGACAACTGCTTTTATTACGAAGCTGAGGGGTGCATTTGCCATAACGTGACCCTCGCAATTTATTTTGTTTTTATTCTGAGCACTGATGTTATGGACTACATCTCTTCCTTGGCTGTCAGAAAACAGCGATAGCTTGGTTTCCCTGCCAGTATATTCTATCCATTTTGGTTTTGTTGAGTTTTGCATTTTTTCTTGAATGGGACCACTTTTAATAATGTGTGACCTTTTTATAGAAAATTATCAGTTCTTCTTTTGATTACTCTTTCCTCAGTTTTGAAATCTGATTCACTCAGAGGTCGGAATCTGTTTTTACTCGATATTCCCTCTTGTGTTTTCACAGCTTGTTTGAAATTATTTTTCTTATTTGAAGATATATATTTCCATTCACTACTGTTTGTTGAGGTAGTTGTGGTATCTGTTAGTAGCCTTGGTGTTATAATATTTCTCTAGATTCTCTTCTAGTGACCGAAGAATTGTACTATGGTGAGATTTCTTATTTGATTGTTTGCTTTCATTCTTTTCTAAGTTTGTGCTCCCAAACATCAATGCTTTTATTACACTGTTCTGCATGGTCATATACCGGTTTTTGTGGATCAGTAATGCAAGAACCGCCCTCTTTTGTAGTACATCCGCAGCTGTTATGGAGGGCATATTTTCCGTTAAAGTCTCAGAACTAAGGTTGATGTAGTCTTCCTTTAATATGTTTTTTGTTTTTTGTTATTGCTATCAGTCATCACCATGGTATAGATCTCACAATCAACACCATTTGCCTGCTGGAGTGACTGAATTGTTACAATCTCAATACCAGGTAAGGTTTCCAGGAAAGGGCAAACTTTTTTACCATATTCTGGGCATGCATGAAATTATTTTGCTTTATCGAGTCGAAGTGGGAAAATTTGTTTTGGTTTCTAACAAACAAAAGTAGACTCCAATGTGTTCCGGTTCCCCCATTTATCCTCCAGTCCTGTATCGCAGGAGAGTCAGATACTGACACAAAGATGACTGCTTTTTCAAACAAACCTAGTGGCTGTAATAGAGAGTCTATACTGTCAACGCTCTTAATTGCTTCTGCTATGGCTGAATCTATAAAATATATCTCTTTTTGTTTAGAACTGCTGATAATATTATTATTGAGCAGATGAAAATATAGTTTCAATGAATCATCAGTAACCCATTTGGACTCCAAAAGCTGTTCACTCATATTCTCTTTTACATTTAGTGGTTTAGAACCACCTTTTTGTGTGTTTAGTTTAGCAGGGACATACTGCTCAGAAAGTACCACAGTTAAAATTCACCCTTTTTATTTGATTCACCCCAAGATTTGGTACTGAGTAAAGAATTTTGTAGCAGATTGGTAAACCACCTCCATTTTGGTATTCTAAATAGGGACATTTTTAAAGAATACAGACACTTTAATAGAACAAGCCTAATGTTCTGAAATATTATAACTTCAAGAGTATCTATGTAATTTGAACTTTATCTTGCAAATTTATTTGAGTATATTTTGTGTAATTCTTAACTTCAGTCAAAAAAACCATTGGACTTTCCTTTTGGACACACCAAAATCGTTCATTGTTGCAAATTCTGTAAACAAATCCAATTTCGCTAATAAATATTCTTTCTTTCAACAAACGTTATTCAAGTCAGCACGAAACTTCCCCCCTGAGATTAAGAATCCCAATTTAATAAGAAACCATAAACATTTTAGTCACAAGCTTTTATTAATCGTTGTAAGCCCACTAATAGCCTAGGCCGGAGTCACTTTTCCCCTGTCATTTTAACATAATTGTATCTCCCCTTTTATAAAGTATTTCAGAATTTCACCCTTTGCTCATAAGATATACCAATTACAGCAACACTACCTTACAAGCTACACACTACAGAGAAAGAAGAAACCAGAGTAAAATATATTTATTGGTAAGAACGAGGTAATTGTGAGCTATTTTGCATATCCTTTAGAAAGGAATTTTGTGTGGTATTTCACCATTTTTTGTAGATGTAAAGAAAGGTTTAGTTCATGGCAGCCATTGCCCACCAACGAAGATAGCGTCATTTAACAATCACTTGTCCCCGAACCCCACTAGAGATTTATTATTATTTATTAGCAATTAAGAAGGTTATTACCATCCCGATTCATAAAAGAACACACATAATAAATTAAAAAAATTGTTATTTTAATCCTGTGATTTACCAAACGTTCACAATTTCTCTTATAAATAAATCTGTACAAAATATAAATTATCTGTATATCTTTTTTATTTGTTTTATGACAATCCCAGTTGATGGGGAATATGTATTCTAAATTCAAAAACATTATAAAAGAGTTATGAAAAAAAATTATACTATTTACTATTTACTAAGGGGTCCACGAACCTTAGTAAACTTGTAGATGGCACAAGTTTGTGAGCTATCTTCTGGAAACATCACAGCCATGAGAGAATAAACTTGTGTGTGGCAACAGCAGTCAGCGAAACCCAGGAGGAAGCTACACAGCATCGCCAGAACTGCACTGAAACAGATCAACAAGTCTCTTACTAGAGTAGACCGCATGAAAATGGCCCATTGATTAGTTGCCCATATGATTTCCCCCTCACCCCCTCTCATCCAACACTGTTGCCATACGAATTTCACAAACAATGATTCAGTCTGATTGTTTTTTAATGTTGTGTACGATAGGAACGGATTTCAAAACAGACGACAGATATACTTTACCATATGTTTTATTAGACCAAAGCGATTTGGCAACAATGTATTAACTTCCATCAGACTACTTTGGTGCTACTTTCTCTAGGCAAACTCAACTGCTGTTAAACAGTTCATCTGCACTGACATTTTTGGATGTTTCCCACAGAATTCACACAAAACCTCAAAATGTCGGTTTTTTGTTTACATTTACTTATACTCATATAATAAACCAATTTAACTATTATATTTTTCTCTGTTCTAAGTATCCTGTAAAGGCTAAATAACAAGGGTTGCAGGGGTTGAGTCAAAAGCAACATCTACTGACAATGATGTCATATTACAAAAACTAGGTTTGCTTGTTTTAATCAAATAAGTTTTTAAGTTGTTTAATCAAATGAAATCACACTGCTGATTAAAATTCAATGTTTAAACATGTGTTTTAATTTGTTTATTTTATGAGACGAGTTTTTAAAGTAAGTACCGTTTTTAAATTTTGCTCTTGCAGCACTGCGGTTGGCGTCCCTGCATGCTGCACTGTGTATCTATTAGCAAGTTTGGGATGAAATATGGCAAAAAACCACCATTTTTACATTTGTTTGTGAGTATTCAAAAATGGTGCCGCTGATTGTGAATCCTGCAGTGAGGTATGTGCTGTGTTTCACTTCTAAGTGTTAACAATGTGAAAGCGGCTGAAATTCATCGACAGATTAGCAAAATGTTTGCCACTTCTAGCAACAAGAAGTGCTGTGACGGATGGGACAAATTAGCTTAAAATGACACCATCTTCCACCTCGTACCGCACATGAGAAGTCAAGACGCTTCCCAAAAGCTTGGTTTTGTGCACCTTAGTCAACATTTTTTAAGCGTGAGCATAGCTTTCGATATTTAGTTGTTGATAGGTCGCAATTTAGAGATGGGAATTATCGTTGTTTTCCGGCAACGGTTGTAACGATAACGCAGCTATCCAATAACGTGTTGCAGCAACCTGTTATTTGAATAACGATTGCCAACTCGTTGCCGCTAAAAAACCGTTGTCCGTCGGCTGGCGTTGCGGCGTTCAGTTGTCGACGTTGTCGTTGTCGGTTGTTCAAAATTGTAAGTAGGGCGTTATACAGACAGGACGTTATTTAAACGTTACATTACTGTGCTAGGTTACTAGGTTATTGCAGCGTGATTCACTCCATGGTGTTGGGGTTACCTTTTACCTGATACAATACTTAAATTAATTATTTAAAAACTATTTTGACACCGTCTGCTTAGAACCATCTCTAATTAATTACCCATAAATCAATTTAACTATTGCTAAAGAATGAATAACAACTAACTGGTTATTAGTGCAAATAATTTGTAGCATATTTTTTAATTATAGTAAAGATCCATAACACTTCAAACCAAAACTTGATTACAATATCGAGGAATTCTCAGTAGCAGCCACTGAGAATTATCGAACAAAAATTGCAATTTAAAGCCCGTTTTGAAACTTATAACAGTAATAATTATTCAATTCGTTGCCGAAGTTATCGTTGCTCTGGTAACGTTACGGAAACGGCATTGTACGTTGTCCCGTTGTCCGTGCGGCTTTTCTGCAACGGGTGTAGAAACGTTATTAGAATAACAGGGAGTTCTCCGCAACGTGTTGCCGCGATAACGTTGCCACGGCTGCAACACTGTTATTCATCCTGTTATGTTAAATAATGCCCATCTCTATCGCAATTACATAATTGGTTGCTATAGAAAATCATGAGATAACGGCAAAATCATAAACCGTCTGTTCTCTCTTTTCTTTTGATAAACTTTATGCACCAAACATGAGTAATGACAAGGGTGTCGCTCACTTCGTTCCTCGTCAAGAAAATTTATGTGGCCATCTTGAAATGTTATAACCCATTTGTGAACCATGCTGTTGCTTAATTCAAGTATTTGGTTCATGGGTCTCAGACTGACGGTTTACTCAAAAGTTCCTGGGACGGTTTGGTTTTTACTTTCTCCCCCTTATACGTAGTATATGGAGAAAGTATTGTTTTCGTCAACATTTTCGAATTTGAGTTGTTAGTGGAAATATTCGTTTTGGTGCTCCCTGAACCCCAAAAAGTGATTTTTATATGATGTCTGTGTGTCTGTCTATCTGTATGGATGTGTACAGAGCTAGAGCCCTAACCAATGGTCCGATTTTTATGAAATTTGGTATGTAGGTACTAATCCACGATATCTCGAGGCGTTTTTTCATTTTTTTGAATTTTGTATTTTTAAGGGTAATTATCCCCCAAAAATCGCCAAAAATCATGAAAAATCAAGATTTCTCAAAAACCGCTTTAATGATTTTTATTAAACTTTAGTCGTTTGTAGAACTTTAGTTTTCTAACAAAATGACACCACCTGCATTTCTGTAAATATTAACATAAATATAAAAATATTACTACTCACCATGAAAAAGAGCTTAAAAAACTAAATAATTTAGTATTTTGAATTACTATTATGATTACTGGTTGCGGAGTAAATTTAAATTTTTATTTTGCGGTAAACACAGTACGTTGTCCAATGTTATTCTAATGGGGAGTACAAAAATTACTATTTCTCTCTTATTTATTGATAAATTTCGTTCAAACTTGATACACTTGTCAAGTTAACATTGACCAACAGAGGAAATTCTAAATATGTTTCCCCTTAATAACCCTGAGGGCGGGGGGGGGGAAAGGGGGCATTTCCCCTCTTAAAACCACGTGTGTAGCAATGGATTCTGTAGTGCCTCCTAAACAGGGATTTGGGTGGATATTTTTTGAAAACAACTTGTTTACAAGATTTTCTGTACATTCGACTGTGCTTTGAATTCTATATTTAGTAAATAAAAATAAATTTATTCATTAAAGTTGGGCTAAAAGGGAGAAAGTACGTGTAAATTTCCTGATACCGTTTATTATATAGAAAATGACATATGGATGCAAACTAAACAGCAGTTATTCACTAAACCAAACCATCTGTGCAGCATTAAATTCACATGTGAGACCTCCACCAAAGAAATCATAACTACTAAAAAAATTAAGTACCTAGGCTCCAAGTAGGACTGGTCGAGAGTGTTGCCAAAGACAGAGTCGGCAGGCAAGTTGAGGCACATGCCAGTGTAGGCCAGTAGGTGGCACACCAGTCCCGTCCCTAGCACCCAGCACTGCCCGAACATCTGGCGCTTGGTCCAACCACTCAGCCAGATCTGGTACGACCCTCCTGCATTGGGAAAATGGGAATAGACAATCAACACCAACAACTAACCGAGAGAACTACTTTAAGTCTAGTCCACACGCGCCGATATGTCGTAGTGATGTGATTGTACCAACAAATTGTTACGATAAATTGGAGCTCTATGTTCTATCCATATGCAACGTATTTTTGCTCCAACTTCATTCTCAATTTATTGGTCTTTCTTCAGTAGTGGTCAATGCGGAGGAGACACTGTTGTGGTCCCTTTTATATAATTTGCTTGGAAAGAGTAGTGAGAAAGTGACGACGCAAACCAAGAAGTGATGTCTTTCTTGGCCTCTCAAGAGAAACAAGTTTTCGCATGTGTGAAGGAGTTGAGAGACCGAATGACTGGCGCAACTATTGAAGAATGAGAGAAGTAAAATTATTAAACTTAGTTTCTCCTCTGATCCTGAAACAGGACTCAGTTATGAGACAATCGACGCTGTTTGTTTACTATTTACTGTTGCAGAGCTGTCTACACGTTCTAACTTGTTGCACCAACCTTTCGATATTGTTGCGAGATTGATCAAATTTTGCACCGACCGTCCAACCCCAACATATTGCAGCAATCTCCCGACCATGGTTTGATAGCGATTTGAACAGTATCAACTATATCATTACGATGATCGGAACGTGTGGACTAGGCTTTATTGAATTGATGCAGCAATGAACAAAATAGTAACTTTTTGTGTTTTACAGGTTTCTAATGGATAATGTTACATCTCAAATATCTCTTGCCATCCTCGGACTAAATATAGTAGACTCACCAACTCGACACTCCAAGACATTTATCACCATTTGAAGTATTTTACTTTAATTTATGTATTACTTATTTTCAGCTTATACACGTCTAGTGAAATAACTAAAGTAACCTGGCTTGAAAATAATTTTAGTACTATACTACGCAATTTGTTTGTACTTGCCTTTAAAATCTAAAACACTTAGAATTAAATTTCATGAATGAAATAATGTAATCAAAATCATGCTTTGAATTGTACTTATCCATTGTCTAAACAAGTTTCAGGAACTTGACATTCCACAAACTTGACAACCTCGAAGTCCTCATTTTTTCAAATTTATGCCCCTAGTGAATACATAAATCTACTGGGCCCTAAACGTTCTCCCTGGTCCCAGTAGTTTTCTTGCTAATCTACTGGGCCCTAAACGTTCTCCCTGGTCCCAGTAGTTTTCTTGCTAATCTACTGGGCCCTAAACGTTCTCCCTGGTCCCAGTAGTTTTCTTGCTAATCTACTGGGCCCTAAACGTTCTCCCTGGTTCCAGTAGTTTTCTTGCTAATCTACTGGGCCCTAAACGTTCTCCCTGGTCCCAGTAGTTTTCTTGCTAAAAGTAGTTGCAGTTTGAAACTGTTATTTTTATTTATGATGTAATACATGTAACAAAATAAAGCACAGTACATTTTATTAACATTTTCCATTATTATCTATAAATAGTATATTTCGTCACTAGGACCAAAAGTGACGCTTTTAAATCCGAGCTCAAGTTTAACAGACAAGGCGAAGCCAAGGCTGGAAAATGAGCGAGGATCGAAAAGCCACTTTTGATCCTCGTGATGAACTACATTTTTCATCATACTGCAAACAATTTTAATATAACAATTTCTCAAAAACTAAATTTTGTTTACTTTTATACCATTACAAGTTTGCTTCCATATTTATCTTATTGCTACTGTAAACAAACAGCTGTTACAGGTTATATAGGGCGAATTTCGTTTAGGTTATATTACTTATGTAAAATATGACAATATTCAATGTACACATGTACAAAAACTTATAATGAATAAAGAACTATTGTCTTTTACACAAGTTGTCATTGCACAAGTTACACTAGTTGAATAATTTGTTCAATTCATATTAACAACTGATCACTTCGACCGAAAAGTGTCATCCAATGATCTTTTTAGTCCTAAGACAAAAAACATCCTCAAAATGATACTTTTTATCCTAGGAGTAAAAAGAACCACTTTAGCATCCTAACGCATGTGTTGAAAACAACCGTTTTTGAAGCAGTATGACAAAAACAACTTTTTAATTAGCATGGTACGTGTTATTTCAATCAGGGGGAGTTTTTTATTTATTAAATCCAGTGTTTATAACAGTAACTTACCTTGCCCACAAAATTTTAATAATAAATGTGAGCCTCAAGCCTCAAGACTGCCTTGCAATACTCTCTTGGTCACAAAATTAGGTGAGTCGCTGTCCTAGTGGTCAATGCGTCATACTCCAGAACTAACGCAGTGGGCCCTGTCATGGGTTCGAATCCCAGCCATGGCATGTAAATGTTATCAATACTGTTTAACTCATACTGTAACGACTCACTCCTTGCTTTGATAGATATGTTCCACGCACAGAGATCCACACACAGAGACTATGTGTACGGGCAAAGTAAGGCAAAAAGAGGCTGACACCCTTTTATTAAAAAAATAGGTTTTTATTGCACCTGGGAATAACAGATCACAAGGTGTTTAATGAATCCTTTAGTGTATTTTGATTTTGCATCGTACTACATGCCCGTGTAGGCCAGGAGGTGGTACACCAGTCACGTCCCTAGCACCCAGCACTGCCCAAACATTTCATTCATTCCATTCATTCTGAACAATTTGGTAATAACTAAACATTGTACAATTTATTTCATTCTGAACAATTTGGGAATAACCAAACATTGTACGATTTATTATTTTAATTTTAAAATAAATCATCACCAGAGGTAGTGATCACAACCGACTCTAATAGCTGGAAATACATTAAACTCCAACGCTCGCATACTACTCACCAACCAGTTCGCCGATCCCGAGAAACACCCCTGACAGAACCACCAGCTGCTTGGCACAGTCACCGAACTTGAGCGTGAACCCCACACTGGCGCTGTAGATCCCACTGCGGAATGCCTGCTGCATGCCTGCACTGACAACATATCACCTAATACACTCCTCTGAACAACTTCACATGACGGGTGACTTGTTTCTCGGAGATGTTTGACTTTAAGGCCATTTTGCCAGTAGGTGTAAAAATACTGGGGAACCTTCAGCATTAGTCACAAGACTGGCTATCAGTTAGTCAAAATACTTTGCTAATAACATATTTTGGTCTTTGCCACTCGCTTATAAGCTATGGAATACGTCTGTGGGGTAACTCATGCCTCCAAGGTTTTCATCTGGCAAAAAAAGGCTATCAGAGTTTTGGAAAACCTATCACCAAGGCAATAATGTAAAGCCAGCTTTCTTAAGCTGAAGATTGCAAAAGTGCCTTCATTGTATATATTAAGTAATTTACTCTATGTTAAGCAGAATATAAACTCTTTTTCCTGTCAAAGCTCTAGTCATAATTATGCAACCAGGTATAGAAACAATCTTACAACCCCTCATATAAGACTTTCCAAAACTTTGAACAGCCATGTATATCAACAGCTTAAACTATTTAACAAGTTACCCCTGGAAATAAGAAATCTTCCTTTTAATAACTTTAAAAAAATTGTAACAGAGTGGATAAAAAATCAGGCATTTTACACAACAGATGAATATTTCACCTGTAAATTTTCATAATAGAACCAGGCATAAAACAGACAAAATAGTTGTAAGATATGTATTTTTAATTAGTTTTATCAAACAAGTTGTATTTTATGTGTATTTGTATTAAGTTTAAGAAGACTGATATTCTTAAACTAATTGGAAATGTTTTGCACAGTTAAAACTTATTCTATTTACCTATTTAACATTGTATGCTAATTAATGTTATGAATATGTTGACGTGTCCTATTGCAATTTTGTAACTTGCTTAATGGAATAAAGAATCTTGTCTATTGTCTATTGTCTATTGTCTAAGAGAAAGAGGTGATATTGAATGGAAAATAAAATATTAGGGGGGTACTCAAAACTTCGAGTTTTCGGCCGAGTATTTTAATACTCGAACTCGACTCAAAGTTTTGAAAACGACTCGAAAGTTCGAGCGAGTATTTCCTGCCAATTTACGGACGATCACTAACGATTGTGACTGGCCAAAACGCGTAGTAACGGCCGCAAAAGGCAATCGCATCACGTAAAATCGGCCGAAAATGACGAACTCGAACGACTGCGACCGGCCAAAACGTGTAGTAACGGCCGAAAATGACGACCGCGAACGATTGCGACCGGCCAAAACGCGTAATAACGGCCACAAAAGGCAATCGCACCACGTAAAATCGGCCGAAAATGAGATTGGACCGCGTAATTTCAGCCATGACTAACGATTTCGTCATTTAATATTGATTATAAGAGATGTCTGGACCAGGTGAAATTGGCAAAATGACAACCGGACCCTGTTTCAACGGCCGGAAACGAATATCAAACCGTATTTCTTTTGTCAATATCCAGTTTGATTGTACTGGCCAAAACTTTGTATTGCTACTCATGTATTAGTTAGAAACCATGTTTAGATTATCCAATCTAGGATGGTATCCAAATCCCAATACACTATTTTAAACTACCAACTGATGGCAATTACTCGTTCGAAAATACTCGAAACTCGAAAATAATTTGCACTACTCGACTCGACTCGATTAAAAAAATCACTACTCGCACACCCCTATAAAATATATTAGTGAGGTTTAAAAAAATCTTGAATCAAATTTTGTGAGGTACTGCAAAGTCAACCCATGGACAGTAGAAGCTCTCTTAACCGACACCTACGGGACTGGACCATGGTCGGATAACGAAAAAGGTCGGTTAAACCAAATAATACCGGAAACAGTCACAATAAGTGTTAAAAATAATCAATCTTGTGAAGTATGGTAAACATATTGAGAGCAACTGACTGAATTTGATTTTCTACGGACAAATGTAATAGACCTGTTGTAACGAATAAGAATTCAAGAGATGGAAATATTTGATCAATTACAATCGTAGCTACAATAATTGTAAGATCTATGCAGTATGCTGGAGTATTTGGATAACAGATTTATTTTGACTATAAATTAATTAATAAGTAACTTTTCAAGAACATGTAAATGTTAGATAAATCAAATATTTAGAGTTATAACTAAAGTTAATGGATGTGAGTCCAGGTGCCTCACTAGCACAAATATGACATATATTTTTTAACTCCTCGTCTTCCACCCACAATATATTCATCTGGTAATTTGTATACCATGTTCTGATGGATGCCTGATGGCAAAAAACTGTACTAGTTTTAAAGTGCACAGCTTATTTTAGAGCACACTTCTTTCCTATATGGTTGACAACTCTATTTTATTCCATCCGTAATCTGTTAGATGAGTTTTTCAAAGGATTTTGCTTTTAGAGAACATTTCATGAAACATTTGTTCCCAAAGCTTGCTTTGTTTTTCTATATCCTCCACTTTTATCTGTCAAATTCTACATTTTATCTGCTCAGGAAGCAGGAGGAACAAGGTTGAATCAATAAGGACATTCAAGTTTTAAAGAAATAACTTCCGCCAATAACTTACCGATAAACATGAAAGTGATACACAGTGTCCTCACGTCAGGGGTGTTGAATATGTGCCAGGTTCTCTTGAGAGCTTGTATCGGACCTTCCTTGTGTTCCCCGTTCCCCTTGGATCCTCCGAGCACAAAGAACATAAGGAGGGAAGCAGCGGCGATACTGCTCATCACGTAGATCACAGCTTTGCGAGTCTCCGCATCAATGTACTTCTTGCCTTCCAGCTTGTAGTAGACGAAGATGTTGCCATACAACTCCCTGCACATTAGGAGTGTCCGTTAGGAAAAGGCGGATTGTGAAGGCACAATCATGGGTAAAGAAAATTTGTAAATGTTGAATAGACTTTCATTATGCTGATCAAGAATTAAGTGAACAGTAGAAATGTGGAGGTTATTTTCTTTTATTAATAGAGATGATTTTATAGCGGTAATTTGCAAGTTTTCATTGAGTTTAGGCCCTGGAAGAATATATGTAGGCTATGTACGGTTTCTCAGCTCACTTAAGCAAATGCCGGAATGGTTTCCCAGAAAGGGCCGTACCCCGCCAGAAAGGGAAAGATAGGAATCAGGACTACCTTACCTGGTTAAGATTTATCCATAAATTATTAACTATTTGGTTGTAAATTCGAATACATTGTTAACCATTGTCACAAAATATATATTATTATTATTAATAATGCAATTACATTATTAATTATTAATGTACATTTACCAACTTTTTCAGGTATTAAAAACCTTATAGCAAAATTTAAACTTTTGCATTAATGAAACTAAAAATATTGTGATTAAACTAACTTTGATTTAAAACAAGTACTTTGTTAATTGCAGTAATACTATACAAAATTGGTGAACAAATTATTAATATTGAATTTATTGCTTTGTGATCCTTTACTATTAACTTTTTAAAACTTGGCTTGAAGCTACCTTATTTTAAAATTAAAGTCCCTGGCTATTACAGTTACTCACGCAGAGCTGAAGATAACCCAGAAGACACCGAGGTTGCGATTGACCGTGTGAGGTTCGGAGTTGACGACGAGGTAGTGACCTTGCGAGGTCCACAACAGTGCCTCGCTCACCCCCACCACCACGGCTCCCGTGTACATGGTCCACGCCTCCTCTATGTTGAACGCCATCAGGTAGAAACTGGTGACAGTAAACACAGATAGTTTTAACTATGATGAAGTGTAAGGTTCACCTCACACTGCGATCTGATTTATCTGAAAGAACTAATTTGATAGGATTCTGAGTTTATTAGTGAACTTTTGAAAGTTTATAGAAAGAGTCTTGATGTTAGATTTAAGGTAAATCTTGATTTAGGTAGATCAATATGCTCTATTCTTAAAACCTCTTTTTAAAACACCCAAATAATTAAATGAATAAAAGTTTAAATATGTTTTTTTCTGACTGATTAACTCTGATTTTCCCTCAAAACAATAAAACACATTTCATTAAGTAAACCAGTTGTTTCTAATTGGGTAACTCAAGGAATAAAACTTACCAGAAATAGGAAACGTGCACTACTTCAAAAATTTAAATTTAACGAGAACATTTTTTTTTAAATTACATCGAAATGTATACAAATATTTTAAAAATGTAGTTACAAAAATTTGAAAAAGTCAAATACTCCTTATACTATCAAATCTGAAAATAAATCTTACGGTACGTCCAGAGTGCATGCCAATTCAGATTCAGTTTCCCGGCACGTGTTTCATCTGAGTCAGATATCTTGGTGGTGGCCATAGTGGAGACAGGAAATACGTCGCCGAGTCGGGAAGCAGGGATAGCGTCAGAAAGGTATTGTGAAGTTACAGCCAGTGAAATAAGGTGTTCATGCTATTAATAAGTGTAGGGGTGAATTTGGTGAATACCATACTCTTTTACCTCAGCTACGAAATTACAGAGTACGATTCCTTGAATACTGTAGAATAGAACCCAAAACTTTTACGGTAACTACACTTTGAGAAAGAAATTACTTATAGAAAAGCTGTCAAATTGCAATAAAATATAACATAGCTTAGACATTGTATATGTACAGGCCCCACATATAATACATCATGTATTTATTACATATTCATGGTGTTGTAGCCAGTTATAGCAGAGCCGAACGAGGGCTATCTGAAACCAGAATGAAGAATTCATTCCAGTTAGCAGGTACCTATACGCACCTTACGCGGCTTCCGGCGGGCACTATGGCCACGTCCGTTAAAATACAAGTGTCATTTCTGGCGCCAAAAATCAGAATTGGAATCGGAATCTGAATCGGCGTGCACTCTGGACAAAAGGCAGCACGGCAAATTTGTAATAAGGAACTCAGCAAAAGTAGTTGCAAAACCGAACTTATGACTTCCCTAAACACTTTGCTTGAAAACTAATCATAACCATCATGATCAGAAAATCATTTGCAGTTTTAATGACCGTATTGTGCGGCGGTAATCTTACATGTATCCGGTTGTGGCGAGGGCCATGGATGCGCGGGGGCCGAGCAGACTGATGATGGAGGGTGCAAGCCACACCGACACAGAGAACACAGTGTAGGCGATGCCCGTCACGAAGTAACCCTCCACCTTGAAGTCAGGCCGCTCGTCGTGTATGCTTGAAATAATCGTTTTCTGCAACAAATTTACCTTCGGATATTGAAGTACAGAGGTATATTTTCTAGTATGAATATCCTTAACTTTGATATCTATTTATATATATGAATGTTCATTAAAAAGAGCTAATTTTTCAATGCCGTGATACCACCCGCTACAATTTCAGGAACACCGAGACATTATCCATTCCTCTTAACACAACTAATCATGAAAAACACACTCTTTTCAATAGTCATACTGTTGGTGCCACTATTTCTGTACATACTGAAATAACTATAAGTTAAATTAAATACTGTAAGACAGTGTCTTGAAGTAGAAATATTTAATTTGCTTGGGAAATGAAGTACACTCCCTTTTCCTCAGAACACCATGATAGTTGACAATTTTAAGGAGCCAGTCTCATGAAAACCATCATAGACTTAAGCTAAATCGGTTTTCAAAAGAAGCTTAAAGAGCTTTAATGTTTGTGCTTCGTTGTTCTCTTTACTTTTAATCCGTAAACATATTTTTTTATGTTTGTTAAGATTATAATTTATTGCAAGGTGTATAAAACAACTGTGTAGTGAAAATAGGAAAAGTTGAAATAAGTGTCTAAATAAGTACATAAATAACAGTTAAATAAGGCGGAAAACATATTTTAGGTATTACAACAAACTGTCTTGCAGACCCTACTATATAATCTCAATTTAATATTGCTAAAATTAAATTAAATTGCTGTAATTGTTTCTTCTCTGAAAAGACAAGTGGGTACTTGTTATATATAAGCTGCATTTAAAGTTATAGCTGTGAGCTAAAATAGCAAAATAAATAAATTTATAACATGGTTTAAATAGGCTATAAAATTAATTAATAGGGGTTTAAACTGCACTGAAAAGGGTTAAACAATAGTGTCCATAGTGTCTAATAACTTTCTGGAAATTAAGTCATCACTTTTACCACTTTAGAGTAGAAGCACATGTATTTGCCAACGTCTTAAATTACAATTTTAATTTTCATCATGTTAAAAACTGTTTGACATTGAACAAAGAAAGTATGTGCCAAAAGTGAAATCTAATATAAATCAAGATAGGAGAGAGATATTAATAGAACTGGTAGGCTACTGTTTATTTCAGTCTAGTATAATTTCACTGATTTTGTTGATAAGGCTAAATTTAGGGTCATATAATTATTTTAACTTGACTAGGTTGAGTTGTAAAGAAAGGTGAGTCTTTGCTGGGTTTTCTATTTAAAATAGTAAATGCAAGGTTTATACTTTTAAAAATTTAATCACACTATCAGTTTAAAATAAGAAGTTTACTTTAATTTTGATTTTAATAACAAAATGCACAATGATATTATATAAACCATTGCTGAATTAAGAGAATTTAAATAACTTTAAATCGCTAAAAATGTAAACAAAACCTTTATTGGTGTTAATTATACTTCTGTTAAATATTTAGTTTATGAAGACCTAATAAAGGGAAACATTTTTCAAGCAAGTGAACTAGCTGAGAAATGATTAATTTAGTCCAAAGTGTTCTAGCTATGGTAAAAGAAGAATTACACTGAAGCATTTAAGAATGTTTTTCCAAATGGTAGATAATTTATTTTTAATTTGGAGAATCTAAAATGTTATCTTCTTAAGAAAAGGACACTCACTGATTCACCAGAAACATTAGCACAATACACTGCTACGCCCAAAAATACCTGTTGAGCAGAC
The DNA here is from genome assembly GCA_963675035.1 of Allygus modestus. Taxonomy (NCBI): domain Eukaryota; kingdom Metazoa; phylum Arthropoda; class Insecta; order Hemiptera; family Cicadellidae; genus Allygus; species Allygus modestus. Next base: position 126,748,146 of record OY776112.1, on the reverse strand, counting down.
ACTAACGCAAGCTTAAATAAATAATATTAAACTGCAACTAGGAGATATACTTAAAAAATTTGTAAAACTGTTTCAAAGAGTTCATAAAGCAAGAGATCATAATTTTGCTGTATACAATTTACCCACAAAAAAGAGCCAATACTTCCTTGTATAATATGGAATCCTTGTTAAAAAGAGTAAAGAATAAAATCATGATTGCTTAACTTAAGGCCCCAGTCGAACCCTGTCGCGATGAAAATGAAGGGTTTGCAGGATTTCATTTTTCAGCATCTACAAAAACCTGTTTATCAAGTTAAAGGTTCATACTTAAGAGGAAGGAATTATTTACTCTTACAGTTTTTTACTTTTGTAATTGATTTGTATTCAAAAAGTATTTTAAAATGTAAATAAGAGGCTTTTCAAACTACAACTTATGACAAAAACCTTATTTTGAAACTCAAAAACAGCAACAACTTTCTGTTGTAAAAGCTAAAAGCTATTTAGAATATGTTTATAACATAATTAATATAGCTGTGAACTGTCCTGCAGACCTCTGCAAAGCTCCTTTTCCTTTCTATTATCAATGGATTTTCACGTGGTGACAGATTTTTCCGTAGGAAGACCCATACACCCTTATGGAGTAACGTTACATGTTAATTTAAAAATTAAAATAAAATTATAATAATAGTAATGTACAAATAATTTAATAACAACGTAATGTATGTTGTGTGAGTAAGTTAACAAATCAATAAAAAGAAACTTTAAAAGGTAAACAAAAATTAAAGTTCAGTTTGTCAACTAACCTGCATATTAAGGACAGCAAATTCAGCAGAGAACAATATCATGAGAAAAACACTGAGGAAAATAACATTGAGATCCTTGCGGTCCATTGTGGTGTCTGTCAGCAGCCGATCTGATCCCTTATCAACTGCTAAATGTCCAACTGACGATCGCTATCTACTGATAAGCAACCTCCGATCGCCACTGATGTTTCCATTCAAAGTGAGTAATTTATGTGTAAACAGTTGTTGTGGCAGTTAACAGTTGTAAAATGTAGTTTGTGAACTAATAATGAAATTTCATGTGTTAAAGCCTGGAGAGGTTGGTTTGGAAGATACCATTTCAGGTGAGAACTTCAGTTGAAGTAACACTTATTTTCTGGAAACAAGAATATAAAAAGAATTTTCCTGATTAAAATTCGTAGAATTTATTACGAATGTCCACTGGCTCATCAAATATACTAAACACAATTTGTGATTATTTCACATTTTACCTGAACTATGATTTATTGAATCCACACTCGTTTTAGTATGCACGACCAATAAAGTTAATTTATCTTTGATGTCCTTTTAAATAGGGGATGGATGCCTATAAAAATGATAACATACATTATGAATATGACATTTTTATAATTGGGAGTGGATTATTTTGTTCAGTGACTGGAAAAATCACGCTAACATAATGCTTCCATCTGCTAATTTTTAATCAGGTTTATTCTTCATAGTGGGTAGTCTTATTATGCGCCCAAAAGCTGAGCTTTTTTATTATTTATTTCTAGGGGTGGGCGAGTAGTGTTTTTTAAAATCGAGTCGAGTATTGAACCAAACTACTCGAGTAGAGTCGAGAAGTTCTTTAAAAAGTAAAAAAACAAATTTTTTGTAACGAAAACAATGTTTTTTAATTATTAAACTTTAATCATAAACATAACATTTTATTGAATTATTAACGTTATTATTTATTTTATTTTAATCTTTATTTTAACATGAATTAATAAAGATTTAAATTAAATAAAAATATATATAGGCTAGACTGTTTTCAACAACCATAACAAACAAAAACCAATTATTACAAATATATATTCATACAAAGATTTTGGGTTATTTTATCAAAACGAGAATATTTTAACAAGAAAGTGATTTTTTGACCCCGACCAAAACACTCCCTGTTCCCCTCTCTTACTTGTCTTAACTCACAGGTATCCATAAATAACCCACCTGTCAATGTCTCCTTTCACATGAGCTAAAATTAGATTTTAAGCTTATTTTTAATTATTTCAGTCACTTATTTTGTTAAACATTGGTTAGCGGCGTTAACGTGGGTAAATGGCGGGGGTAACTACGCATTTTCAACTATTTGGGGTAAACGGCGGGAGTAGTCAACTACTCGACTCGAATTTTCGAGTAGTCTCTAGTACTCGCTCGGCCTTCAAGTATTAGAAAATACTCGACAGCTACTCGAAAACTCGAGTACTCGCCCACCCCTATTTATTTCTAAGATTTTAGATTGTTTACATTTATTGAAACATATTTTTAAAAAGTCGCAGTAAGAAATGTTACAAACGCCTTAGAGAATACAAGTACTTAAATGTTAAGCTATCTTGGTCAGTAAAAACATATTAATTAATTACCCTGTGTGTGTGTAAATAAGTGGTGATTTTGTTCTGTACATTCAGATTTACATAATAACAGCATTACAGAAAACAAACAATAAATTGACAAAGATATATGTTTGTTACTAAAAAGTGTGTTAAAAATGTATTTTGCCAAAGGATTTAGCTAGTAGGATGACAATTAAATATTAAAAAGTCAGGTTTGCCTTTTTCTAAAAAGATGGCAAAAACTTGTCTTGTACATTTTACTTATTATTTCAACCATATAGCCTTGACATTATGACAACAAATAAAAGGTCTTGTTTATTTTTATCTTAGACTTAGGATATTTCACTGCCCTATATAATCACTATTAACTTTTTCTTTTGGTCAAAGACAAATTTTCTTTTCCAAATTGTTAGAACAATGGAGTATCAACATCTAGTTCAATTAGCAACACATGGAAATGAATACACTCAAAATGTTGAAAACAACAATTTATTTGTACAATAGTTTAAATATAAAAATTAATATCACATCATATAATAGTAACAAAAGAAAACAAACAAATTGTATAATATAGGAACAATTCTCTCCTAATTAGGAACTACTATTATACCTTTCAAATAATACATTTTTGTTAGGTAGACTTAAGACCTTACAGTTGATTGCTTTGGTAAGGTACAAAAATAACTAGTAAAATAGTGTATCTTTTAAATAAATATAAAGTTATAATTATTAAACTAACACTGAAAACAGTTATTTAACACGTTCAGTGCGGCATGCCAGATTTCTGGCAGTTGCCTAACAAGGAAACAAATGCAATTATCCTGTGAATGTGTTAAACTATGAATCTTATATTCTTCTATAAACTTGAGTAAAAGCCTATTAGCTAACTCTGACTAACAAATAGACCTTTAAAAGCAAATTTGAGCTGTTTGTTATTTAAAAGAGCTGTTTATTTATGGTAATAAAGGGCAAAGTACAGAATTTACAAGAAAATTGTATGCCTTTCAAATTTTCTGTTTGGAGTTTATTTTCTCCAGTGTTAACTAATACGTGTTGATAGATGGTACAGCTATCTGCATTACTATCAAAGTAAAAACAATTTTAAATATTTATCGGTGATAAAATCGTGCTATAACAAATTAACTAATAATAATCACTTAAATCAATGGTGTGAAAGGACTGTGATGTAATCAGTTTATTGCAAATAACCGCATAAAAATGAGTGCAAGATTAGAAAGAGATGAAAGAGTTATTGTCTTCGTCATCTATATTTGATTGAAATCATCATCAAGTAGTGGGGTAACGTAATGATTTCTTTTCTCCAAAAGTGGCAAACAAGTCAACTCCGATGAGTAAATAAATACAATAAATTATTAAAAGGCTTTATTGACTTTTGTTCGGGCAAAACACTTTTAAATGTGTTACATAAAAAAAGACTACTATATCTGTTGGCACTACGGGAAATAAAGTTGTACTAAGGTACCTGTCATTTGTTCTGAAGAGATGGAATGTTTGAGGATTTAACTATCAGTAGCTTAGCTCAGAAAAATTTAAAAGGTTAATTGGTTTTATATTAGCAAATTGCTAAGTTAAAGAATAATTGAATTTAGAATAAACTCCTGGCCAAACTAACCTAACCTGGCTTAATCCTCACTGTGAGAAGTTAACAACTTTATTAAGATTTATAGAATCAATTTTTTGCCAAATAAATTAATTCATTGACCCATAGGTTTTACAAAAACTCTGCAAACAGCTTGACTCTTATAACATCTTATAATTTACCCAAAACATGTCCAATTTACTTCAACTTAACAAATCATTTTAAATTTGAGTCTAAATTAAGGTGACCAGACGTCCCGTTTGATGGTGACTTGTCCCAAGTAGTATGTTTGTATGTGTTTACAAACATACTGATTTTGATACAACGGTGAACTAGCAAGAAGAGTCAGTGTTATTTTCTTCTCTAAACTTGGGGGAGGAAACTAAAATATCATAACAAGTGGTGTCCCTACTTTTTGCTTAAGTATACAGTATATATTGTCAACAGCTTGCCAACAATTGAAAGAAAAGTAATGTAAGTAATAGTGGCTTGAAGAGGCTATTGCCCCTAACCTTGCTCCAATAGTCTGCACCGTCTGATTTAGTTTACTCTTTACATGTTGAGGAAAATAAAACATATAAGTACAGTCAATCCTGATTATCCGGGGTAATGACCGGTTGGAGGGTCACGGATAACCTAAAACCAAGGTTAAAACAAAGGGATTCAATAAATTGAATATTACAAACATAATGAAGGTTTATTAACATTTTTATACTACAATATTGTGTTTTAATGTCATTTAAGATATATTTATGTAAATTAAATACTTTTGAAAATCTTGAAATTGTGATACAATCTACAAACAATCACGATAATAATAGTTAATACTAGCAATGGCTGATAGCAGTAAATACAATCCACAATGCCAAATGATATTTAATAGGTCAAAGATCTAGAAACACCGAACACTCTAAACTACACCGTACAGTATGCTAATTAATTCCGCACTGGGGGAAAACCCCGTGGGAAGGGTGATTCTTTTGAAATGATTCTGTTTTTAGACGTCCGCATCCGACCGTCCGTCCGTCGCACAACCTAGCCAGGTGCAGTGTCAAGGTCATCGCTCCCCAACATGCGCCCATGGCTCATTAGCGAGATGACAGACTCTGAGATTATGTTGTGTTCACTAAATTGTTTGTATAGTATTTATTCTGATAAATAAAGTAGATTAAATACGATTCTGGAGATAATTTAGCAAAATAAATTGTTATTATGGCTCTATTTATGTTTAAAAGGGGATAATAAAATAAAATAAAATATACCTTTCGTGACCCCGGTTATACTGCAACCCAATTAACCCGCTTCCAGAAAATCGGGAGTTGACTGTATGAACACTCTCATTTCGTAAACAAAGTCGATACGTAATCACATGTTTTAATGTAAACAAAGCAGTCGTGTTTAAATCCCCATGCTTTTCTGATGGGTATTTAAGATGGGGAAGACATTTTATGTCGTTTCTAGTTTTCTGGTAACCTTTGGAAATACTGCTATTTTTCCCTAGTCTCTGGGATCAAGACCTTTAATGTGAGCTGTCTCCCATCATCCTGCAACTTGACAAACTCTTACAAATTTGACTTAAAGATTTTGCTTACAGTTGGTAATTATATATAAAGATTGTTCTTAATGTACCAGTATGATTTACATGTTTGGTTTTTGTTTTTGTAATTTATGTTAGTGCACTTCTGTTTTTTTTTTTTTTTGTTCATCATGTGACTTGAATTGTTCTGAAAACTGATATTGTATGTTTATTTATGTGTTTATATTTATAGCAGTACAAAATTATGAATTTCTCAAAACTGAACTGAATGATTGAATATTCTATCTTACATTTTAATTATTAAAACCAACTAATCCCAATTAAAAAAATAAATAAATAGAACTAAAATGAGAAGAAAATACTGAAATAAAATTAGAACTTATCCAGCTATTAAGCTTAAGTAAAAACTAAACATAGGGTAAAAAACATTGACAACATATTACCTCACCCATTTGGTCATCTTTATTAGATGTAAATATTTGTTACTAATAAGAATTTTAATATTTCGGTGGTAGGCACCGATACTTACAAATAACAGGTGACTCCACAAACTTGTTATTGTTTTCAAAGTAATATTCATTTAAAGCTGATCTAGAACTGAAAAAAAATAATTAACTGATGTCAAATTTTAAAACTGTTCTGCGTTTGTCAAAAGTTGCTTGAATATTCCCTCCAAAGCACAGAATTCCACAACTTCAATAAAATTTGGTCAAAATATCTAAGGATATTTACGTTATCTAAGGATATCTACGTTATGGATTCAAAATGTATTCAACTCCCTCAAACTTTTCAGTTTTTCCAGGCTTTTAAGATATGTTAAAATAATTCAACCCTGATCCAACCATATCACAAATCCACTCCGACAAAACAACAATGTAATGCTTCCCTAAGACAAAACCTCATTCATCCAAAACAAAAATTCTTTTAAACCTTTCTTAAAGACCCAACCCCTAGGATGTGCAGGGGTTGTTAGTCAGCAGCCCAAAGGGCCCAGTCCGAGCCCAGAAGGGAGGGAAAGAGGCGGATGACAGATAAAGACAGCTCAGCTGATGTACTGGTGGAGGGGGTGCAGAGGGAGGGAATGGCCCCACCCTTACACCCGGGAGCCTTAGAACTTTCAGAGGCAACTGATACAGGGACTGGAGGGAGTCGTCATCCATTGTCTCCGGACAACTGAGTTCCAGGTGTTCCAGTAATGGCGCTCTACTGAGACTTCTGGAAAAGAAAATGAAAATGAGGTGAATATCATCTTAATAATTTTAAACTAGAATTCCCTAATGAAGGGTTTGCATACATGAAGTAATGTATTCTATATTTCAAACTCTAAAATTTAAAAACTTTTAATCAAATGGAAATCCACCATACTATATTTGAGCGAGTTGTCATAATAAAACCTTATCATTTAACAAATCAAAGTGTTCATTACATATCCTTCATGTACCAAAATTCAGAGACAATTTGAAACTATATTTTTTATATTTTTAAAAGAATTTATTGATTTTTGTTCTGTGATTTTCGACCACTAAAACTATTATTTTGAAGACGTGTATGTATCAATGAAAATCTCTTACTCTATAAATGTGCCTTAATATCCCTTTAAGACGCCGACATAACCTAGGCGTATTTTTAAGCGAATATGAATGAGTGATGAGAGGAGAATGGGTGACATGCCTTATGAAGCCTTGTTACTGACTAATCTTTTGGTGGGTTTGAAAAGCCTTCACCTTTAGAGCTTCGCCCCATAGGCTTTCAAAGTTCCAATGTTAATCTTATCGCTAGGGGTGTGCGAGTAGTGATTTTTTTAATCAAGTCGAGTAGGGACAATTATTATCAAGTTTCGAGTATTTTCGAGCGAGTATTTGCCATCAGTTGGTAGTTTCAGATAGTGTAATGGGATTTGGATACCACTCCAGATTTGATAATTTAAACATGGTTTCTAACTAATACATGTTTTGGCCAGTACAATCAAACTGGATTACGTATTGACAAACAAAACACGGTTTGGCATTTGTTTCCATCCAACAAAACACAGTACGGTTGTCATTTGGCCAATATCACCTGGTCCAGACATGACTTATAATCAATATTAGATGACAAAATCGTTAGTTTGTAACGGTCCCATTTTTCCAAGGGTTACTTTTGAGCTATCTTATTGTTGTTTTATGTTGTAAGAATAAACAGGCCATGGACTGTTTACAAATTGTCGGCGAGCAGACGATTCTCAGCTGTTGATCAGCTGTGCTCAAGGTCAGTGTTTCCGGTTTCCGGTGTTTGCTGGTGGTGCGGAGTTGTACTAACCTGCAATAAAGAGATAAATATTTTCTTTTGCCGTTGGTGCGAAGTTGTGGCGACTGGTTAGTTAATCAATAAATAACTAGTTTCGGTTTCGGTTGAGGTGACGTTGTGCCAACTGATGACTTCGGGCAACTTGGCGTTGGGGCAACGATGATGAATGAAAACCTAGATAGCCAATGAAAACGTTCGGTGTTGTTCATGTCAAACGCTATTGGCCAGTGGAAATTTCATTGAAAGTCTACTCAGTATAGCACAGCGTAAATTCCAAAGGCGGAAGAAAGACTGCCAACATCATAGCCACTAACGCATCTAAACTACCCGTTACAAAATGTAGAGGGATAAAATAATAATGTCAAAAGGCCAGTATTGACAGGTATTTAATATATGTTAGTGAATTTGTATTTATATTATTGCTGTTTTACCCTCAAAGTCAACATATCTGTGTTTCAAGTCAAGAAAGTCTATTAATTTTCCCATAAATTATTGCAAATCGACGTTCATTAATAGTAACAAATAAAAGGATAAAAAATATGCCGTGGTTGTTTAAACGGAAAAAGTGTAATAGTAACTTTGTCAGTAGGCCTACCAAAATGTGATTGTAAAATAGGTTAAGAAATTGCAAGTAGGACAAAAAGTAGGCCAACACTGAAAGCAGAATAATTTAATGTATGATATTTCACTGTAGCCTAAATATCTTAAATTACTGATGATTAAATAAATATAGTTTTGTGTGATAACTGTATCGGTAACAGAAATGTAATGAGCAATGTTGGGTAGGACAAACTATATGTAGTTCATAGTTAGGTACTGAGTGTTTTATGAAGTAAGCCACACAGTTTTCTCGATTGAAACCAAGGCCAAAAGTTTTGTTGAAACCCACCAATCCCCCTTACACACAGTTTATGACATAAGAGAAATAATGAAGACACTAAACAAAGGTTATTAATACTAAATCGTTATTTTGTTAAACTCTGGTACAATATAATATAAGTGTTAGATCTGAATACAAAATAAAAATTGGTGTGTGAAGTATTGCGAAGGAAATGGTTTTATTGTAAATCCACGCTATAAATTTAACCATAACTAATTTCCTGGTATCCAGAAGGAAGGGAATTTGACGCAGATTGTAAAATATATAAAGGTTAAGAGGTTTTCGTGTTGATATACAAGCATTTACTCCAAGTAACATAGCACAGAATAGGTAGACGAAAACACTACTGAAAATTAGTAAGGTATATCGTAACCTCACTCGTTAGTTGCTTCGATAGCTCAGTGAGACGAGTGCTGAGCTGTCAATCTAGCGGCCCGGGTTCAAAACTCACGCTCATCCGAATACTTTTTGTTCTACATTTTTCATTGAATGTACCTTTTTACCCAACATATCGTTTTATTCATCACATGATCAGTTTCAAGAAGTTTAATCAGAATTTGGATGATTAATAACTGAACTTAATTTGGTGTTCCTGAACGAAGGCTTATTTTCTTGTAGGCCTATGTTTATTGTAGAAGTATAATTCAACATTCACTCCCGTGGTTTAAAAACGACTTAGAAATATGATTTCTTACTGTTTACAGTAATTCAAATTAAGAATTCAAATTTCCGAAATTTAGTTTCATACTATCAGATCTATTAACAAAGAATTAGGTAAACTAAGATTAACGCCAAGTGAAATAAGTTTAGGCCTGGTGAACAAGCTAACACATTTCTGCGAACATGGATGATTCAGGGCATTTCAGGTAAGGGCTAACGTAATCAGTGTTTTATGTTACATGTTGAGTAATAAACATCTTGCATACAAAAGACTAAATTTTGAACGTTAGGGCTACAATTGCGAACATAAAACTAAACTTTCTGGCAAGATTTATCCATATTACATCGCAGAAACACAACAAATTTTAACTAGCCACTTTACTACACTAACTATGATTAAAAGTTATCAGGCAAAATATGTTATAACATGATATATTTACTCATGTCGATCGATTTATGCATTACGTTACATTTGTTATGACAATAATCTGTTTACTATTCTTTTAAATTTTTCATTATCTTAATGTTTGTTCTACTTTTATTGTACTATCGTTTTAAAATAATAAAATAAACCTTCTCTTGCCTAACTAATGAGAGATATTTTTTCTCCAGTACTTATGTTGGTACTCAAACAACAGAGTGTAAAAATTATCAATTAAAATAAAAGACTGACAGGTGCTTCGGCGAGCTAACAGCTGATTAGCTCTGATCGTTGCGGCGAGCTCGCTTTTGATTGGCTCCGCCAAACGGGACCCGACGAGAGACTACCGTTTTCTCAACGCCGATTTGGCCCAATGGCTTGTCCCCATATTTTCTTTAGCTGTCGGTGCGAAGTTGTACCGACTGGTTAGTTAATCATTAAATAACTAATTTCAGTTGATGCGAAGGGTGCCAACTGATTAGTTCATAATTAAATAAATATATTCTTTTACTGTCGGTGCGAAGTTGTATCGACGTAGTTGTGAATAAATAAATAAATATGTTCTTTTGCTGTTGGTGCGAAGTTGTGCTAACATAAATCTCGGACGAATAACAATTTTATTTTGCTTTGGCTTCAGATTATACCGTGTCCCCCCCCCACGTGTGTACGATGATGAGTGGGTTCCTCTAGATATTGTGGCCTAAGGGCTAATGAGGACACACTGAGTGCACAAGTTTGTTTTTTAGGCAGAAAAAGTAATTTACGAACTAAATTTGTCTTTCGAGCCCTGGGAGTCATCATTTACGAGCTATCCGTGGCATTCCTACGTGTGACTCCATACCCTAACCCCGGAGACACCTAATAAGTTACAGCCAATATTAAGTGGCCCGGTCACAATTTGCCAATATTATGTATCCCGTCGTCGTTTTCGGCCTTTATAACGTGATCCAGTCGTCATTTTTGGCCGATATTATGTTTTTCGTTGTCATATACGGCCGAAATTACATGGTCCGATCGTCATTTTCGGCTGATTTAACGTGATACGATCGCCTTTTGCGGCCGTTACTACGCGATTTGGCCGGTCGCAATCGTTAGCGATAGGGATGTAAAATACCCAGGTGAATTCACATAAATTTCTTGGAGTCATATTTGATGAAAACTTGAAATGGGAACAACATATCAAATGTTTAATTAATAAGCTAAATAGCTTACAGTATGCCTTATACATTTTAAGGCAGTCAACGTCTCTTGAAATTTGCAAAACCGTTTATTATTCCTATGTGGAATGTCTCCTCAGGTATGGCATTTTACTGTGGAGATCCCACAAAAAGTCTGAACAAATAATCAGAGCCCAAAAGGCGATTATACGTACAATGACAAGAAGAAGAAAAAGAACTAGCTGTAGACAACTTTTTAAAAATATAAAAATTTTTTCACTAACTGGTTTATACATTTATGAAATCATAAAATTAAATTTACAAAATCCAGATTTATTAAAAAAATATCAGTTCACCCATAGTCATAACACAAGGCAAAAATCAAAATTTGTTTTCCCTCAACACAAATTATCCTTGTTTGAAAAAAGTCCAGAATATATGGGTATAAACATTTTTAATAGACTTCCTGACTCAATATTTGGAAACAACATAAAAAGTACATTAAAGAAAGTAAAACATATACAGAGTTTACATAAACTGTTGTATACATAAACAGAGTTTACTATTCCATTAATGACATTTTTAATGACAACTGGGAAGATTTTTATGATTTCTTTTGGTTTTTGTCAATTTGAGTCCAATTTTTACTGTTACAATATTTAGATATAGTTTTAATTTGTATAATTGTCAATGTCACCTGTTTTATCTGGAAATACCAGAACTATGTAAACGTTTTTGTGACAATAAATGACTTATGACTTAAACTCGGGGTACATACCCAAAAGTAATAAATACGGTACCCAGGTATTTTGGGTAGCCTATTTATGATATTTTACATTAAAACGCCAATGTAATTCACATCTACCATTACTACCCGTATTATCATCAATGTATAACATTTGAGGATATTTTATTGATTACAATTATTAATTATTTTACTAATAAATAAATAATAACATGGCAATTTTTGTAAAAATCCCTGTCAAATGTTCAAACCACATCAACACAAAACTATAAAGGAACTGGTTAAATACGTGACATTTTATAAAAATTTAAAAATATTTAATTTTATAATTTTACAAATACAGAACAAAATTACAATTTAATTGAATTTCAATTCTTTTCCTCCAAAATTTTAACTTTATTAAACACTCCAAAAGGACATCAAAGTAGTAAATACCCAGTCCTGGGTAATTATCTCGATAGATGGCTTATCAATAGACATGATAAAGAGTGTGAGCCCATACTGTCTGCCAGCCATTACGCATCTGATTATGTGTCACTGACTACTGGTGTTTTCCCAGACAGTTGGAAGCGTAGCATTGTGATCCCGCTTCAGAAGTGCTCGAACCCAACACTGAATTGCCATTTCCGTCCAATATCGATTTTACCTGCTTGCTCCAAAATTTTGGAGAAAATTGTTGTGGAACAGTTGGTGGATTACCTAAAGGTGTCAGATGTGCTGTCAGAGACGCAGTCAGGTTTTCGTAGGGGCAGCACTTGTACTGCTCTTCTTAATATGACTGATGAGCTACTTCAAGCTAAAGACCAAGGGCGACACAGTATTATGGCGTCACTTGACTATTCCCAGGCGTTCGACTCTGTGAACTATGACATGCTTATGTCAAAACTCAGGTTTCTCAAATGGTTTTCTTCTTATCTAGGTCACAGATCGCAGGTAACTAAGGTGAGTGGGAGGTACTCTGATGTAATTCATAGGGACGTAGGAGTTCTGCCGGGAACTTGTCTGGTACCTGTTCTATTCATCTTGTATAGACAGGACCTCCACAGTGTGCTAGAATTCTCCAGTTTACATTCCTATGCTGATGATTGTCAACTAGTCCTGTCTTATGATCCGTCTGGATTTCATGAAGCAGTTAAGCTCATGAACTCTGATCTGTTCAGGTTGAAGCAATGGTCTGATGTTCATGGTCTGGTTCTTAATCCTGAAAAAAACTTGAAACCTGCGAATAGTCTTCTTGGGACAGTGGAGCTGGATGTCAGGGCTCTCTCTGTTTCTGACTCTGTCAAGGTTCTGGGCGTCAACATTGATCCTCAGTTGAATTTTCGCTCCCATGTTAGTTATATTTATTAGAAAGTTTTAAATAGGTTAAGAATATTCCATCGACTGAAGTTTGTGCTGACTGAAACTGCTAAGCTGGAGTTGATAAGATCTATGGTCTTCCCAATAATTCATTATGCCCTTCCATCCTTTGGTGAATGTCTGACCCTGGATTGTATAGTGCTTCTGATGAGATTGCAGAATCGAGCCCTAAGGTTTGTTTATAATCTTAGGAAGTTTGAACATATATCTGCATATCGTGAACAGGCTAAGGTTCTCACCATGGGGAAGCAGTCTTTTCTTCAGACTGTATCAGTTGTACATAAGGTACTGTCTTCAAATGTACCTCTTTATCTGAAGAGGAAGCTTGTGCCTCGTGCATTGGTTAGGAAACGCTGTACCAGGCAGGATGCCTTGCTTGTAATGCCAAGAGTGCGGCTTGAGTTAGGGAAGAAACGGTTCTCGTACTTTGGACCCCAAGCATACAATACCCTTCCTCCAAACATGAAATCATTGAATTATAACTCGTTCAAGGCCAGGTTGAAGTCATAGGTTTAATTAAGAGCATTTGGTTTATTTTATAATTTGACCTGTATTTTTTATTTTGCTGTAATGTCTGTTTTATTTTTCTCTTGTGTTGTGTTGACTTGAGTTGTCTTGAAAAACATTTTGTACTGAAGAACAATTATAATAAATAAAGGCATTATTTATTTATTTTGTTCATAAGTTAAATGCTTGTTGTAACCATGTTATACTCTTCAAAACAGTTTTTATGATCATTTTATAATCTTTACAGCATGGGAATTTCAATGAATCTAGTAAAAATCTCCTAAATGTTGTAAAAATCATAAATACTCATGTCTTGAGTATTTACCCGGGGCTTGGGGTAAATACTCATTTTTTATTTACCTACCCGGCCCACATCACTAGTTAGCAATTGGCCGAAATCGGCAGGAAATCTCACTCGAAGTTTCGAGTATTTTCAAAACTTCCGCATTTCTGTAAAAATTCAGGTTCAGAAATTACAGGGCTTAAAATCTCTAAAATTCGGTTTTTTGGATTTTCATAAAAGTTTTAAGTGCTAAATACAATTTATTTATCACCATTAAGGAAAGCTCAAAACTAAAACACAGTACATTGTCCAATGTTACTCTTATGGAGAATACAAAAACTAAAATTTCTCTCTTATTTAGTGATCAATTTAATTGAAATTTGATATGCAGGTCAAGGTAGTATTAACCATCAGAGGATATTCAAAATATAAATCCCCTAACCCTGGAGGGATAAGGAGGCGATTCCCCTCTTAAAACCAATGTATGTAGCAAAGGATTTTGTAGTGACTCAAAAAAATTGGATTTGGGTGAACATTTCTGAAAAAAGGGTTTTTAGAAGATTTCCTGTGCATTATATCGTACTTTATATTATATAGTTAGTAAATAAAAATAATTCAGTCATTAAAGTTGGGCTAAAAGGGAGAAAGTACGTTTCAGGTTCCTGATACTGTTTATTTTAAATTTGATTTTCGCACAGTAGTGTTTTACATTTACGATAAGAATAAAAAATTGTCCCTGACTTGTATAAAATAGTAAGCACTTTCTCTGACTCTTGATGTTTTTCCAACTTTTTCCCTGACCTTTTTCAAATTCCCTGACTCTCCCCGACTTTCCAGAAAGGACAGAAAGTGTGAACCATGTTATTACTCTGCAATAATTTATTAAACTTTTGACGTTGAATTATTCTGGAAAGTACTTATTTGACTAAGAGCCGAACCACTCACTGCACTAGCTGCGCCAGAGCCCCCTCGTGGTCCTGGCAGTGAGCGAGGCTGAGCGTCTGCAGTCTACCGGGGTCGCCTCCCCCCAGTCGCCTCGCCACCTCACTCACCACCCCCGCCCCGGTGTGAGCGAGGTACAGCGCCACCACTCGGTCAACGCTCAGGCCACTCAGCAACGCCCGCACTCCCTCGCTCCCCAACGCGTTCAAACTCGCGTCCAGCCGCTCGATTCTCTCTGTGGAAATTATATCAAACAATACAAAAATTGCATGCGAGTAATTTAATTGAAAGTAACGAATGCATTGTAGCATGTATATGTGAAAAAAATTCACAAGTCATAAGTTTAATATGATCATTAACTGCTCTCTGATAAACTTCTTTCCAATCTTTAACATCCAAAAAATATCAGCATCTCATTGGCAAACAAATATATTGTCCCATTTAAATCAAGCTTTGAAATTTCGTTTATGTAAGTTACAAATTATAATAGGAACATGTGTGCGGCCTTGAACTATCCCATATTAAATTGGTAAGAGATCACACTTCACCTTAGAATTTGACAGACTATCACAACACCTAAATATATTTATATTACCTCAAATATTACTAACCTCAACATTTTTAATCAAATGGAAAATATAGAAACTTGATTGGTAACAAAGTTTTTGATTGTTACAACATTCATTTGAAATGTTATAATAACTAATAACCTGGTTTAAATATATTGTTATTACAGTAAACCTCAGATTATCCGGACCCGAATTATCCGGATCCCGGATTAACCAGAGGAGGTTGCCCAAGATAAAATATTTAAATTACAGTCAAGTCATGATTTTTCTCCCGAGCTGGCACCTTCCAAGTCTCAGACGCAACCGCTATAAATTAATGTACCAACAATGTTAAATTAAAAGAGATCTGGTCTTGTGTAAAAAAGGGCAGCCAAAATGTTCGACCACCATTTGTCCCTCCGTCAACTCTGCTCCTATGGCAACCAACATACAATCCTCTCTTTACATATATTATGTTCGTATATGACAGTAAGCTGACAAAAATTTAACTTGTGAAGAGACCGGTTCACTACTGAGACTGATTACAGAAATTTCACTGATAATTGTATAAACCGATCATATGACAAATTTCACTGCTAACTGTATAAACGATCATAGATATAAAGTAGAACCTCGCTAATCCGTCACCAACGGGACCGAGAGCATGGTCGGAACGCAAAAAAGGTCGGATTATCAGAGGAACAAATTTATTCACATAAAAACGTAATAAAACTCGAGTTTAAACAAAAAATATTGCCACATGGACTGTTAGGCATATACAAGTAATATCATGTGTTGACAAACTACAAACAAATGTGATATTAACTCACACAAATTTCAAAAAGTATACTACCGTACTGTATGAAAAATTAATGTACTGTACATACCTGTACTATTCAAATGAAGCAAAAATTAAGTACGGAACTTAATGAAACACCACACAAATTTAATGTTCTTCAGCAGGTTGAAAAAAGTATATAATGTTCTTTTGCTTAGCAGACGACAATCTTGATTTAGCTGCGATGTTCCTCCATTTTCGTATCCACAAAATATCCATTGGTGTAGCGTGGAACTTTCTTCAATGTACTGAAGGGCTAGATCAAATGCATTCTTAGCATCTGCATGTGATACTCGTGTTGTGGGTTCGTTGTCTTCATCAACATCATCATCTTTCTCGTTGTCATCTGTTGTTTGAGTTACAGTTTCAATTATCTGTTCGTCATTCAATTCCTCTTCCGTTGTGCAATCAACGTCGGCTGTAATCATCCATTCACGTACGTTATTGGGCTCAACTTCCGGTTGTAAAGTTTGCAGATCCCTCACAATTGCTAGCGTGTCTACATCTTTTTCTTCATCACTTGTTCCAGGTGCTGTTTCTTCTTGGATTTCACCACTTGTTCCGTGTTCTGTTTCATTTTTTTTCATTAATTTTTGGCCACAGTTTGCGCCAGGATTTCTCAAATGTGGAGGCTGGCATTTCTTCCCAAGCCTCGGAAACTGTGTGGATAACATCTTTTATATTGATTGTTTTCATTGCCTCAAACAAAGCTAGCTGCCTTCTTCTGTCCTTTCTAAAATCGATCCAATGTATTTTCAGCGATATCGTCTCTTTAGCCCCTAATCACTCCCTGGTCCATTGGTTGGATTAGAGAGGTTACGTTTGCAGGAAGAAATAAAGCTTAGATTTCTCCTTTTTTCAGTTCTTCAGAGGGGTGAGATGTTGCATTATTGAGTATGAGGTTTTTTTCTTTGAGTGTTTTGTAATGGCAGGGTCAAACTGATCAAAAAAACCAGTCCTTAAAAAGAGCAGATTCCATCCATACTGATTTTTGGTTTCGGTAGAAAACCGGTAATGAGACCATATTAATATTTTTAAACGCTCTTGGTTTTTAGCGAATTTCCCCTATAGGGAAGAAGCTATTACCGTAGTCGGCATGGTAAGACCTAGGCCCGGGACCATGATAACTTTTCGTTTTGAGGTCCCCAGACCCCAAAAACACCATTCGTTCGAAACTGTATATATATATATATATGTGTCCGTGAGCACGATAACTCTCGTAAAAATTATCCGATTTTGATGAAATTTGGTATAAACGTGTAAAGCAACATTTATGACTTTAAGTTCGAAAACCAGCCAGATCGCTCTATCCGAAGGGGTATTTTGGGGGGGTTTTGTACCCCAAAAATGGGTTTTTCGAATTTTTTACATATAATTTTGGAAATAGTCAAATTTTAGTTTTTCCCATTGGATTCAGCTTAAAAAAACACACAATTTGGTATTTTGATCATTTCTCTACGTCAATTGGTTACTAAGATATTGAAAGTGCTAAACACAGTACGTTGTCTAATGTTATTCTTATGGAGGAAAATAAAAATTTTATATCTTGCTTATTTATGAACATATACTGACGAAACTTGGTACACGACTTCATCTGGTTGTGGACCATTGATATTTGCTCAAAAAAACAATTTTTTACCAATGGCTCCCGTAGCAGCAAACCTGCGTACTCAGCCCCATGTTATTCTTATGGAGAATAAGTAACGTGTTATCTGCCTTCATTATGAAAATAAATTAATGAAATTTGGTATGTGGCTTTACCTACATGAGTTGTATTGATATTTGTATAAAACCCCATTTTTCGTACTCCTTGCTTCAGCAAACCTGCATACTCAGCCGCCATGTTATTCTTATGGAGAATAATTAAAATGTCATAAATCGTTTATCTATGAATGTATATTGATGAAACTTGGTATGTGGCTTTATGTGGTATTAAGATACATATATATGCATTGGAAATTCGCTGAGTACGCAGGTTTGCTGCTACGGGGGTATTTTGCCTTTCCAATCACAAACAATGGCATTTTATGACTGCCATTAGCATTACTGCAGAGAGCGATTGTTATACTGTCTTTGGCGAGTTTAGTACCTTATACAGATTCATTTTGTGCAGCAAGAGTTCTTGTAGGAAGCATCTTATAGTTCAAACCAGATTCATCAATATTGTACACTTGATCAGGTGTCAATTTATGTTCTTTAACTATATGTTCAAACTTAGGAATGAATTCATTAGAGGTTGTTTCATCAGCAGACAGTTTTTCACCAGAAATAATTACGTTACGATCCCGTGTCGTTTTTTCCAACGATGTAGCCAGCCTTCACTTGCTGTAAAATTTTCATTGTCATTGTCCCCTCCCATTTTGTTATGCAAAACTAGTGCTTTTTCTTTTATGATAGGTCCGGATAATGGTGTTCCTTTCCTTCTCTCCTGTTGACACCATACCCACAAAGCACCGTCTAGAATTCCACATTTAGGCTTCTTCAAAGTTTTTCGAATTTTTAGTCCTTTCTCATTATCAACTGTCATTGTATGACTTTCAAGTTGTTTCCTGTTCTTTCTCCAGTCCTTAATTGTTGTTATGCCAACTACTATCTCACTTGCAATTTTTTGAACAGACTCACTTTTGTCTAATCGTTAAAGTACTTTCAGCTTCTCCGCTAAAGAGAGCGTTACGTATTTACGTTTTGTAGTTGACATAATGTAGTTCGACACACTCTAAATAACTAAACAATAACACAAACTATAAAAACACATATAAATGTACACCATCACACACGCGGATCAAGTTTTGCACAATTTATTTTCTTATTTACTGAATAAGAGAATGTAATGCATCAACAGTCCACAGCCTACTGACTTAAATCACCAGTGATGAGTCATTGACAAGCGTCGAATTGAACGGAGCGACGACCAGATACGTAAACAAAACGCCGATATGGTCGGTTTAAACGAGGAGTTGGTCCATCAGAGGTCGGACTAGTGAAGTCCTACTGTACCTGTGAAATGTTGATACCGGTGAAAAAGTAACAGATAAGCATTTCACTGTACCACTATTCTGATCTCCGACATATCGGCTTCAGAATACCATATAGAAAAACTAGTTTTTCGACCTACCCAGACTCAGTCTGCAAGACCCTGTAAAGCTAGCAGCAGTCAGACCTACGGAGGAGATAGACAGGAACACCAGAGCATTGGTGACTTGCAACAGACGGGATAGAGGCCCCGTGCATGTCTTGCCCAGCCTGTTGTGACTCAGCTTCAAGACTTCTAGCCTCTGTAACAAGAAATATGTTCAACATTAATTTGATCAAAGAATATGGGAAACACTTAAAACACACAAAAGAATGCATCCGGGTTGTAAGAACTACTTTGTAGACGGTAGTTAGCCATATATCATAAAGTTCCCTTCTATTATAAAATTACTCTGTCAACTTCATGCTTTTGAAAAATAAGTTATGAACCACTTTTATAAGATTAGGGAACTGATACAATAATTTACAAAAATAACTGGTTTGGCAATGCTCGTTTTTTTCCGTCATTCGTAAAAGGAATTACAATTTGACTAATTCTGTATGATTCTGTTTAGTAACCCAAAAATGTCAGAATAGCCTCTTAGATAAATGATATTGTGAAATAAGCTGAGTTTATAACTGAAAGGGGAAACCCTTGATCAAAAAAGTTTATTTTAAGGGTGTTCAGTCAATGTGTTTTAATTCCATTTAAATTCCAAATGTCCATTTCTTACTTCACACAGCCAACAGTGTTGATTATAACTACATAAAACGCATGGATAGACAAAATAAGAAATGAAAATAAACATTTAAAAAATAATAAAATATTTCCGGTGTGTCATATTATTAACCCACTATTATTTTATTTGTACATGCAAAGTAAACAATTTTTAATTTGTAGTAGTTATCAATTTATAGTTTTATAGTGGTTTGGGAGCAAAATGATGTGATGGGCATTAGGTATATCTTGCTACCCTAATTAGAGATGTGTGAGTACTCGAAATTTCGAGTTCGAGCCGAATTTGGCACTGAAACTCGAAAGTTTCGATCGAGTTTACTCCCGCCGTGTACCCGCACTACCAAGAGTCGTCTGTAAATTCAAATTGAGTGTGAACGCATTTGAGGTGTTAAGAGTTTTGATGTGGATTTTAGTGTTTTATTAATAAATAAATAAGTTGTGGCTTATACATTTGTGTTACTTTTTACCAAAATGGAGGATTTACCAGGACCTTCAGATTGAGTTGTATGAACACTGTCTGTATAGTCCACTTTTAGGTTAACCTAACGTAGTCACGTTTTAAGGTAAAATATAAAAAAACATATCTGTAATTAAATCTAATAGGTAAGCATGAGAAGTTTGTGCATGTTTTTTTGTTTCAAAATAATTGAAATTGAGTCAATCCATTAATTTTAGGCTCAACTGTCCTTTGGTATTGAGATGTTTTTAAAGACAAGTGATTTGTTTTGGCCTCGTTTAAGTTTCATTAATGATATTTTAAATAATTTGTAATATTTTAAAACTCTATTTAAGACATGGCTTCAATTTCATCAATTGATCTGCCAGGCACTTTCAAACATATCTCCATGTTGTTACTAACTGATTGTTCTTATTGGGACTAATTAGTGTCAAAATTAATGCTAAGATATGTTAGTAAATACATTTTGTGTGGTAAGTAAGTAGGCTAAAATGTATTACCATGTAATAGGCCTTTTAAATATTAAAATAAAGTTTATTTTAACTTATAGGCTAAATGTAATTTTATTTCCTCCAGTATAAAGATGAAGCTTAGGCCTAAACATAATATGCAAAACATAGGATAAATAAAATACCCCCGTAGCAGCAAACCTGCGTACTCAGCGAATTTCCAATGCATATATATGTATCTTAATACCACATAAAGCCACATACCAGTTTCATCAGTATACATTCATAAATAAACGATTTATGACATTTTAATTATTCTCCATAAGAATAACATGGCAGCTGAGTATGCAGGTTTGCTGAAGCAAGGAAGACAAAAAATTGGGTTTTATACAAATATCAATATAACTCATGTAGGTAAAGCCACATACCAAATTTCATTAATTTATTTTCATAATGAAGGCAGATAACACGTTACTTATTCTCCATAAGAATAACATGGGGCTGAGTATGCAGGTTTGCTGCTAAGGGAGCCTTGGGTAAAAAATTGTTTTTTGAGCAAATATGAATAGTCCACAACTAGATGAAGCCGTATACCAAGTTTCGTCAGTATAGGTTCATAAATAAGTGAGATATAAAATTTTTATTTTCCTCCATAAGAATAACATTAGACAACGTACTGTGTTTAGCACTTTCAATATCTCGGTAACCAATTGACGTAGAGAAATGATCAAAATACCAAATTGTGTGTTTTTTTAAGCTGAATCAAATGGAGACAAATAAAATTGGACTATTTCCAAAATTATATGTACAAAATTCGAAAAACCCATTTTTGGGGTACAAAACCCCCCCAAAATACCCCTTCGGATAGAGCGATCTGGCTGGTTTTCAAACTTAAAGTCATAAATGTTGCTTTACACCTTTATACCAAATTTCATCAAAATCGGATAATTTTTACGAGAGTTATCGTGCTCACGGACACATATATTATATATATATATATATATAGACATATATTATATATATATATATATATATATAGACATATATATATACAGTTTTGAAGGAATGGTGTTTTTGGGGTCTGGGGACCTCAAAACGAAAAGTTATCATGGTCCCGGGCCTAGGTCTTACCATGCCGACTACGGTAATAGCTTCTTCCCTATAGGGGAAATTCGCTAAAAGAAGAAATAAAATAAAATACCCCCGTCGCAGCAAACCTGCGTACTCAGCGAATTTCCAATGCATTTATCTGTTTCTCACTCCTACATAAAGCCACTTACAAAGTTTCACAAAAATACATTTATAAATAGGTGATTTATAACATTTTATTTATTCTCCATAAGAATAACATTAGGACTGAGTATGCAGGTTTGCTGCAACGAGGAAGAAAGAAATGAGTTTTTATGCAATTATCAATATAACTGTACCAGGTGAAGCTACATTACAAGTTTTATTAATTTATGTTCATAATAAAGGGAGATATAAAACTTTACATATTTTCCATAAGAATAACATTAGGGCTGAGTATGCAGGTTAGCTGCTACGGGGAGAATCAACAACAAATTTATTTGTTGTGCAAATATCAATATATCAGTACAACATGAAGCCACATACCAAGTTTCATCAATATACATTCATAAATAATCGAGATATCAAATTTTATTTATTCTCCATAATGATAACATTGGACAACGTACTGTGTTTAGCACTTTGAATATCTCTGCAACGGTTGGACGTAAAATCACAATTTAAACACCAAAATGATTGTTTTGTGGAGCTGAAGTGATTGGTAAAAGCAAATGTTAAGATTAAAGTAAAATTAACTGAGGAAAAGCCAAACACCTTTTTCCCATAAGATTAACATGGGAGATTTTATGAGCAGGTTTTTTTGGATTTTTTCCGCAACCACTTAACCTAAGTTAATAATTCAAAATACTATATTATTAGTTTTTTTAAGCTCTATAACATGGTCAAAACCAAAATTAAGTTTTTTTTTAAAATGTTAGGGTGAAAAATGCAAAAAACTGATTTTTGGAAAATTTAAAACCCCCATAAACCCCCCTTCCCATGGTCCGATTTTTCTGGTTTTCGAACTTAAAGTCATAAATGTCACTTTACACGTTTGAGCCAAATTTCATCGAAATCGGACGTTTTTTACTCAAGTTATCACAATCACAATACCCCCGTCGCAGCAAACCTGCGTCCTCAGCGAATTTCAAATGCAAAATATTTGTCTTAATACCACATAATGCCGCATACCAAGTTTCATAAAAATATATTCACATATAAGCGATTTTAATTATTATCTATAAGAATAACATTGGTAATGAGTACGTAGGTTTGCTGAAACAAGGAACATAAACAATGGGTTTTTATGCAAATATAAATATAATTTAACTAGGCGAAGCCACATACCAAGTTTCATCAATATTCAATCATAAATAAGTGCCATATATAACATTTTAGTTATTCTCCATAAGAATAACATGGGGGCTGAGTTAGCAGGTTTGCTGCAACGAGGAACAAAAAAATGGGTTTTTATGCAATTATCAATATAACTCAACCAAGTGAAGCTACATACCAAGTTTTATTAATTTATGTTCATAATTAAGGGAGGCGTTACATTTTACTTTTCTCCATGAGAATAACATGGGGGCTGAGTACGCAGGTTTGCTGCTACAGGAATAATAAACAAAAAATCAATTTTTTGTGCAAATATCAATATACCAGTACTACGTGAAGCCACATACCAAATTTCATCAACATACATTCATAAATAATCGAGATATCAAATTTTATTTATTCTCCATAAGGATAACATTGGACAACGTACTGTGTTTAGCACTTTGAATATCTCAGCAACGGTTGGGCGTAGAATCACAATTTAAACACCAAAATGATAGTTTTGTGGAACTGAACAGATTGGTAAAAGCAAATGTGAAGTTTACATTGAAATAAACTGAGGAAAAGCCAAAAACCTTTTTCCCATAAGATTAACATGGGCGATTTTATGAGCAGGTATTTTTGGATTTTCTCCGTAAGCACTTAACCTAGCTTAATAATTCAACATACTATATTATTTGTTTTTTAAGCTCTATAACATGGTCAGAACCAAAATTAAGTTGTTCAAAAATTTCAGGGTGAAAAATGCAAAAAACTGATTTTTGAAAAATTTAAAACCCCCATAAACCACCCTTCCCATGGTCCGATTTTTCTGATTTTCGAACTTAAAGTCATGAATGTCATTTTACACATTTGAGCCAAATTTCATCAAAATCGGACGTTTTTTACTCAAGTTATCGCATTCACGGACACATATATATATATATATAAATTTGAACGAATAGTGTTTTTGTCATCTGGGGACCTCAAAACAAAAAATTATCATGGTCTCGGGCTTAAGTCGTACTATGAGACCTACGGTAATAGCTTCTTCCCTAAAGGGGAAATTCGCTAATAGATATATATATACATATATATAAATTTGAACGAATAGTGTTTTTGGCTTCTGGGGACCTCAAAACAAAAAGTTATCATGGTCTCGGGCTTAAGTCTCACCATGAGACCTACGGTAATAGCTTCTTCCCTATAGGGGAAATTCGCTAAAACTGAGATTTTTTTATGAAACTGATAATTAATGCCATATAGGCTATAACAACCTTGATACCAAAAGATTAAAAGTATTTTATCTTCATGGCAAAATGTTATGCAATTACTTTGGAATGATTTATTTTCAGATAAATGTACTTACCTTTTTCCAATGAAGCAGGAATCCATTTATTTTACTTACTATTGTTATTTTCAGGTCATAGTGACTAGAAATGTATATTTTAATAACAACATTTCTAAATGGAACCCTATACACTATTTTGATTCAATTCAACTCGACCTATGTGATTTTCTTTATGTGTATACTCGACTCAAACTCGAGATTCAAATCTTTTGTCATTTACTCGACTCCAACTCGACTCGACTTAAAAAAAACTGTACTCAAACATCTCTAACCCTAATGGTTACCATAATGAACACATCAAGGTGTGGTCAAGGGGTCACAGGAAACAATTTGAGTGTAAAAAAAGGTTGTCAAACAAAATGACAATTATATTGGTCCGAAAAATACCCCTATGAACAATCTCCCACGTGAGGACAACAAACTTTTGTACGCAAGCTGATTGGATTTCCTCCTCTTCCCCTCATCAAGGTCGGAATAGCTTTCTGATATCCGACCCTACTTCAGCGGTAGGTGAAATGAACCTTCGTCAGAAGCAGTGAGCTTTACTCAATCGCTTTCGCATTAGGGTGGGAAGGTACAATTATTGGAAATTTATATAGGGTATGACACACGTTCAGTCTTGTGACTGTGGGGCGGAGCGTCAAACTATGGACCACATAGTTAATGACAGTCCACTGAGCGCTTCCACTGAAGGGTTGGCCGGCCAGCATGGAACAAGCAGGGTGTCTACCAGCTCCCTAAAATAAAAATCGGGGACTTTCTGGGGACTTTTGGTGACTTTTATCATTAAAAATCAGTGACCTCGGAATTAAACCGTACTGTTTTGTTTTATGTAAAAAAAATCGAATATAACTTACGATGCTACAAAACTTCAAACTAATAACAACCGCTGTGATTATATATTCAGTACTCGCTTCGCTTGCTGGGGGCTCTGCCCCCAGACCCCTGTGGGGGGCTTCACCCCCAGGTCGCTGTTTGGCCACAGTTTTATGTACATTCGTCCAAATTCTATTAAGACCTAAATTCTACAATTATTCCAAGGCTTTGATTATTTCAAGGGTTTAAGCTAAAAAAATCCGGTCATATGCCTGTTGCTGAATACGAGTTGGCATGGAGACTAGTATGTTAAATGTTAAGCCTCAATGTATTTCCTAAGTGCTCGAAAAAATGAGTACCCTTAACTGATGTATAATGTAGCCTTTGTAACGTGTCTTTTGAACCTTATAAGGAATACGACCACAGTTAACAACTTGAAATACTATGACTTTGGGTAATTACAATCCTTCTGCAACAAATATGACATGATTTATAAGGGATTTTACCCTCGACAGAGCGCAATATAGAAAATATACCCGAAATACAAGAAAAAATCGACAAAAGCTCAAAAACTTGGATTTTTTTGGTATTTCAGATATTTAAGCTGGGCGTGTGAGTGTTGCTTGGTACTAATTGCAATGTAGGAATACTGTATTAGAACGACAAACCATTGAAAACCACAAAAAAATCATGTAAAAAAGTTCAAATTTAAAAAATCTAGCGCTACCTAAGGGTGAAGGGGGTGAGATACGGCAAAATGGCATAGGATTAAAGTTGTAGTTCGTCTAAAATCCGTGGCACGTGGTGGTCTTCGTTTTTCGATAGGATAACCCGTTCGGCTGCTAGAGCTCAAATAAAAAAATTCTACATTTTGATTTTTTATTAAAAATTATTCATTTTTTTGTCATGGTTAAAACTAAAAACAGTAGGATTTAGGAAGAAAAAGTGCAATGCACACGCATGCCATATCTCACGATCCTAGTTAAAGTATAAATGGTGATACGTGCATTCTAATTAATAACAATTGTTTCAGAACCGGCATTTCATTACTACTTATACTTAGAAAACGGTCAGATCTATAGAATTTAAGAGTTTTTGATTTTCCGACAGGTTTAAGTAATAAAAACTGGTCATATTTCTGCTGCTATTTACTAAGTGTGATGTAGACATACTGCGTGCCCAATATTAGGCCTCCATCAAGTATATTAACGTGATAAAAAATAAAAAACCGCCACAAAATCTCAAAATTTGAAAAAATCTAGAGCTATTTAAGGGTGAAGGAGACGAGATATGGCAAAAAGTCATAGGACCAAAGTTGTAGATCTTGCAAAATCCGTGGCACGTGGTGATGTCCGTTTTTAGATAGGACCATCCGTTCGGCCGCTAGAGCTCAAAAACTGTAATTTTAAAATAAGCCTTTTTTGGGGGTTTTAAATATTTTTTTAAGGAGGGTTGAAATAACAAAAAATCAGTTTTGGCGATTTTCCTGGGGGTTACAAGCTATAAGCTACCTGCATGCAAAATTTAAGGTTTCTAGCTAATATAGAAGTGGTCTAGAATTCGAATTCGTATACCTCAGTCAGTCAGTGAGTTACACATGCGGCTGTTTGTATATGTATATATATATATATATTAGATTGGATGGTTAGGCTTAAGCCTACTTTAGTAAACATTAATATGAAATCAGCACAACAATGTTAGGGTCTACCATAAATATAAAATTACAAAGAAAAAAAGTTAAGGGATATTTTATTGCAGTGGTTCTTCCTTAATGCACAAGTGACCCACATACCTTGAATCCTTTCCATGTTATGAACAAAAACACAACACAATAAATCTTGGTTCATGTAAATACCCCCGTAGTAGCAAACCTGCATACTCAGCAAATTTCCAATGCATATATATGTATCTTAATACCACATAAAGCCACATACCAAGTTTCATCAATATACATTCATAAACAAACGATTTATGACATTTTAATTATTCTCCATAAGAATAACATGGCGGCTGAGTATGCAGGTTTGCTGAAGCAAGGAACACAAAAAATGGGGTTTTATACATATATCAATATAACTCATGTAGGTAAAGTCACATACCAAATTTCATTAATTTATTTTCATAATTAAGGGAGATAACACGTTACTTATTCTCCATAAGAATAACATGGGGCTGAGTACGCAGGTTTGCTGCTACGGGAGCCTTTGGAAAAAAATTGTTTTTTTGAGCAAATATCAATGGTCCACAACCAGATGAAGCCGTATACCAAGTTTCGTCAGTATACGTTCATAAATAAGTGAGATATAAAATTTTTCTTTTCCTCCATAAGAATAACATTAGACAACGTACTGTGTTTAGCACTTTCAGTATCTCGGTAACCAATTGACGTAGAGAAATGATCAAAATACCAAATTGTGTGTTTTTTAAAGCTGAATCCAATGGAAAAAACTAAAATTTGACTATTTCCAAAATTATATGTACAAAATTCGAAAAACCCATTTTTGGGGTACAAAACCCCCCCAAAATACCCCTTTGGATGGAGCGATCTGGCTGGTTTTCGAACTTATAGTCATAAATGTTGCTTTACACGTTTATACCAAATTTCATCAAAATCGGATAATTTTTACGAGAGTTATCGTGCTCACGGACACACATATATATATATATATATATATATATACACAGTTTCGAACGAATGGTGTTTTTGGGGTCTGGGGACCTCAAAACGAAAAGTTATCATGGTCCCGGGCCTAGGTCTTACCATGCCGACTACGGTAATAGCTTCTTCCCTATAGGGGAAATTCGCTAAAAACACGAGGCCTAATATAAACACTAATTGGAATACATTTTATAGGCACACTAATATCAGTAATCAATTTTTTAACCATCCTCCAACTACAACAGAGAAAACAAAACTAATTCCTATGTAAAAATTTAAAAAAAAGTTTAGTTCTGTCAATATCTTGCACGAGCTGACACAAAAAGCTGACCACAAAATTTCACTCTTGGTTATGTTGTCTTTTACTAAAAAACTTTCAATCCCTGACTATTTGTGGAAAATTCTACTATAGGCATACTGCAGTCCTGGCTGCTGGATGGTAGGACTTGGCCTACTTGCATTGAACTAGAACTTTGACATAGGCCTACATTTAAATGTTGGCTGCTGTATTGCAGGTCTATTTGTGATGAGGGAGAAGGAACTTCTGGGTTGAATGCATGCAAGGTCAACTGATTACCACTGTGTAGATTAGAAACAAACTGCATATGTTTTTTCACCTTTTCGTGAGATTGAATGGCAGTTATTACGGAGTGGGAAACATCAAAATCTTTTTACAAAAACAACAAAATGACGTGAACTTGTCCTTTTTCTAAGCCGTTTACTTCACTGGTTTTCTTCCATCCAAGTATCTTGAAACTGACACTTCCCAGGCATTTTGAGATTAAAATCAAAAGTTCCACTTTTTTCTTAGGCCTAGCCACTAAATCATAAAACCACAAATCAAATCACAGATACTAAGTAACTCACATTCACACGCGAGACTAACAGTGATGTCAGTGACAATCACGTGCGAACAACAACTGCTGAACTAATCACTTAGAAGTTCAAACTCAATAAAACGATCAATGAACAGACTACCAAATTATAACCTTATTAGTACATTTTGTATTAATTAATCACAAAACTTTTCATATAATTTAAAATTAGCTTTCTTAAATTCTTCAAACGCTCACAATGTTTAAAAAGGTTTCCGTTACATAATAACAGTAAAATATTTGTTTTAAAATTAAATAAAAGATGTCAATAATTAATTATAATTAAATCTCCAGCGGTATTTATATTTAATAATTTGATTTTTACTACCATGTAATCTAATGCTTAAGCAATACGCTTTTTCTGGAAAGCGTTAACACTCTCGTAACCTTCATATCCTATCACTCAACGACGAGAGTTGTTATTGAGATAATGCAATCGACAAAATATCGTATCAGGTGGGCAGGTAGGTCGGTATATTGCGATCGTGCACAATACGGGCTGCTTCACTAGCGCTCATGGTGGCTGTCCGTAAAATCAGTCTTCTGACGTAACAGTCTGGGCTACTGTTGATTGGCGCTAAAGTATACAAATCTGCCCAAACGCTCTGGTTTCTTTGACCAGGCACCAGGATCGCTGATGTCTTCCCGGGTTTTTACTTTGCAGAGTTTATTTCAGTTTAATCACTGACGAGCTGCGGCTCTGGTGAGACGCCAGCACATAAGACACAGACGGGTGCAATAATTTTGTCCTGTCAAAACGCAGACAACTGATACTACAATCAGCAGTTTAATCGTGAAGTCACTGGCACTAGGGTGAACATTGATGATTAATTGATAAAACTAGTAAGTGTAAATAATTTATAAAATTATTCACTCTAATAATTATTTAATTTTGACTTGGATATTTTTCTGTGACTTAAGAGTCAAAATCTGTGACTTTTGGTGACTTCCGTGACCTCATACAAAAATCCGTGACTTCGGGGACTTCTGTGACTTCCGTTATCGGTATACACCCTGACAAGGGAGGTTGGACTCCAATGGCTTCGCCCTGGATT
This sequence comes from Allygus modestus, assembly GCA_963675035.1. Classification (NCBI taxonomy): domain Eukaryota; kingdom Metazoa; phylum Arthropoda; class Insecta; order Hemiptera; family Cicadellidae; genus Allygus; species Allygus modestus. The sequence continues at coordinate 126,718,232 of OY776112.1, read as the reverse complement.
TAGCTCTGTGATGGGAGATCCTTTTTTTAGTTTTTGTTCTGAACTTAATTAACTCAAGTAGATCATATCCGTAAACCCCGAAATAGAAGGCAGCTGCACAAGCAATACAAAACATAAATATACAATTAGTATTCAATCAGATTCTTTCAAAACACTGTGTTGTAATCACCTTAAGTGCCTGGTGCTCCACCGCCTGATTTACAAATGTGTTGAGCCCGTGGCCAGTGATCCCGTTGCAACTCAGATCCAACTCCCGCAACTGGGGTAGTTTGGGAATCAGCTTCGCCAACAACTAGGACAAATAATATTTTAACATGTAAATCACTTATAAAGTACGTTCCTAGTTAAAAATGGTGTAAACTTTTTAACAAAATACATAAACACCATTTTAGCGAATTCCCCCTATAGGGAAGAAGCTATTACCGTAGGTGGCATGGTAAGACTTAGGCCCGAGACCATGATAACTTTTTGTTTTGAGGTCCCCAGATACCAAAAACACTATTCGTTCAAATGTATATATATATATGTGTATATATATATATATATATATATTTATATATATGTGTGTGTGTCCGTTACCGCGATAACTTTTGAAAGAAACGCCCGATTTTTATGAAATTTGGCACAAATAAGTAGTGACATTTATGACTTTAAGTTCGAAAACCAGATCAATCGGACTATGGGAAGAAGGTTTTATGGGGGTTTTACATTTCCAAAAATCAGTTTTTTTGAATTTTCGCCCTAAAATAAAAAAAACACTCAATTTTGGTTATAACCATTTTATAGAGCTTAAAAAAACAAATAATTTAGTATCTTTAATCATTAACCTAGGTTAAGTTGTTGTAGAGAAAAGTCAAAAAAAGCGTCCACAAAATTTTCCATGTTAATCTTATGGGCAAAAGGTTTTTGGATTTTCCTCAGATAATTTGACTGAAAACTTCACATTTCTTTTTACCAATCAGTTTAGCTCTACAAAACAACCATTTAGGTGTTTTAAGTGTTGTTCTACACCCAACCGTTGCAGAGATATTCAAAGTGCTAAACACACTACGTTGTCCAATGTTATCCTTATAGAGAATAAATCAAATTTGATATCTCGATTATTTATGAATGTATATTGATGAAACTTGGTATGTGGCTTCACGTAGCACTGTTATATTGATATTTGCATAGTAAATGGTTTTTTGTTGATTATCCCCGTAGCAGCAAACCTGCATACTTGGCCCTCATATTATTCATATGGGTAATAAGTAAAGTTTTATGTTCCTAAATTATATAGCTTCACCTGGTTGAGTTATATTGATAATTGCAAAAATTAACATTTTTTATCCTCCTCGTTGTAGCAAACCTGCGTACTCAGCCCTAATGTTATTCTTATGGAGATTAAATAAAATGCTATATATCACTTATTTATGAAAGGATTTTTGTAAAACTTGGTATTTAGCTCTATGTAGTAGTGAGACACATATATACGCATTGGAAATTCGCTGAGTACGCAGGTTTGCTGCGACGGGGTATTTAATTTATAATATTTGGATAATCAAACAAAGTGAAGTTTATCGTTATACATGACTTTTCTACTTATACTGGTAAGAGAATCAACTCAACTAGCGTGTCTGTGACCAAAATAACTCGACAACGCCTCCACAGTTAAACTTCAAATTTTCCAGATAAACTTAATAGTACAAAATCTCGGTCGAGTTCGTTATTTAGATAATTTCTTTCAGTATTAATAAAATTATCTTAAAACCAAATTTATTTTTTTCTCCATAAGAATACCATTGGAAGCCATTTTAGTGGTACTTGAATCGTTACAATTTAGCTAACGTCTATGTTTCAACAACAGAGTAACAATAGTTAGTGCACTAGAGTATACTTTGTTAAACTGGATAACAAAAGGTAATTCACAAAAAAAAACACACAAGAGAGATAAATCGAAGTATATTTTTAAGTTGTGAGCATATTTCTTATTATCTTATTTCTTATCGATTCTCGATACCGATACCATCGATACCTACGATTTTTCAGTACCTATTGCTGTTAAAACTATTGTTAAAAACCATTACAAAAGTCTGTTACAATTTAAATTAATTTAGAAGTATTTTGTAGTTGATTATCAAACAAATTGTTGAATGCAATTTTGTACATAATTTAATGTTAATTTCACTAGTATGCTATAGTAATATAGAAAAATAAAACTATTTATTATAAATTCATAATGGGGAAAAAAACTTGGTTATCTTGCCGCCGACCCAAACACTCCCCGTTCCTTTTGGAGCACGGGTAAGTGGCGGGAGCATTGCTTACTTCGTAGCGCGGATAAATGGCGGAGGTATCGATGGTATTGGTATCGACATTGAACGAATGAATCTCGATACCGATACCAATGTCCAAGAATCGGTGGTATCGAGAATCGGTATCGAGAATCGACTCGTCCCTAAAAAATATCCGTACAGTTAATATTCCCTTAGTATGCCTACTCTGTGTAAATATCGTCAGTCGTCGGAGGCGACGAGTAACAGTGGCAGACGACGCGTGTGGCAGATGGCAGATCGAAAAACTCCATCAAGTTTGTCACAGTAAGCCCAACCTTAAATTTATTTTCTAGCACAATTATTTGCTAGGTTATATTTTCACTAAATTAATAATAAGAATATTCCACATTACCTAAAATACATTACCAGTAATGTTGTAGCTAACCACAATAAAAGCTATAGACTATTCTAACCAAACGGCCTTTTTCGGAAGGTTATCTTGAATGATTTGACATAGCCTAGGGTTGGATTACAGTAAGAGTAAGCCGGCATTAAACTGATAATACAACTGTTCTAAAATACTTAAAACACATTACCAGAAATGTTGTAGCGAACCAAAACAAAAGCTTTGAACTATTCTAACCAAACTAAGCCTTTTTTACCGGTTATCTGAAATGACTTGACATTTCTTAGGTTTGGATTACAGTGAGCTGTTTTCATCATAAACTTGGACCTATGGCTATGAAATATAGGCATAAACAATTAGGCTACTTGCCATTTTAGAAGTTTCATATACGGTCTTGGACCAACCCATGTTTATAGCATTTAATTTCACGATAGCCGAGGCTTTTGAAACAATATATGGAAATCTCATTTTGTCATCTAAATAACTAGACCTGACGACTTACTGTTAATCCTTAAGGATATTTTAACTAGGCCTATAGAAATTGTAACATTAGTTCATTTAGAAAACTCGCTGTTCTCTTAAAAGTTAAATTAATCACACTGCCTAGCCCAAAATACTCTGTACTACGATAACACACCCATGCCAATTCTAACAACCAACCATGCCTGAAACCTACAATTTATTTTAAAAATAAATAAATTTACGGATTTACATACAAAATTTCCTTTGATAAAAACAAGTGATAAATGTATGAATATTTTTCTTCGGATAAAAAGTTAGGTCTGCGATGGGATCCGAACCTGCGATCTTTCGCTCTGAGAGCCAGTGCGATACCAACTGAGCCACCGCGATAAGTACTTTTTCGGGGAGAAGTGACAATCACTATAGCTATATAGATGTAAAACCCGGATTCTGACGGCAGTTCAATGATACGGGAATGTGTTCTGATGATGTTACTCAAATCAGATCTTGAATTTTTTATGAGACTTGATTTAAGTTTGATCATGTGTCGATTATCGTTATACGTGAGGAATGAGCGTACACCTAGTTTTTACGCTTATTAACTCTTCTAAAAAAACTGTTAATAAGGCAAATGCATTATAAGAACCTATCAAACAGTTGTGATATTCTTTAATACACCCGTCGCAGCAAACCTGCGTACTCAGCAAATTTCCAATGCATAATATACTGTATGTACTAATACCACATAAAGCCGCATATCAAGTTTCATAAAAATATATTCACATATAATTTAATTATTCTCCAAAAGAATAACATTGGTGATGAGTACGTAGGTTTGCTGAAACAAGGAACACAAACAATTGGTTTTTATGCAAATACAGATAGAATTTAACTAGGCCACATACCAAGTTTCATCAATATTCAATCATAAATAAGCGCTAAATAACATTTTAGTTATTCTGCATAAGAATAACAAGGGGGCAGAGTAAGCAGGTTTGCTGTAACAAGGAACAAAAAATGCACATATCAATTGAACTCAACAAGGTAAAGCCACATATCAAGTTTTATTAATTTATGTTCAAAATTAAGGGAGTCATTACATTTTACTTATTCTCCATAAGAATAACATGGGGGCTGAGTACGCAGGTTTGCTGCTACAGAGATAAACAACAAAAAATCAATTTTTTGTGCAAATATCAATATAAAAGTACTACGAGAAGCCACATACATCAATCGAGATATATCAAATTTTATTTATTCTCCATAAGGATAACATTGGACAACATACTGTGTTTAGCACTTTGAATATCTCTGTAACGGTTGGGTGTAGAATCACAATTTAAATAAGAAAATCATTGTTTTGTGGAGCTGAACTGATTGGTAAAAGTGAATGTGAAATTTACATTAAAATGAACTGAGGAAAAGCCAAAAACCTTTTTCCCATAAGATTAACATGAGAGATTTTATGGGTAGGTTTTTTGGATTTTCCCCGCAACTACTTAACCTAGGTTATTAATTAAGAATACTATATTATTTGTTTTTTAAGCTCTAAAACATGGTCAAAATCAAAATTAAGTTTTTTTTTAATTGTTGGGTGAAAAATACAAAAAACTGATTTTTGTAAAATTTAAAAACCACGATAAACCCCCCTTTCCTTGCCATGGTCCTATTTTTCTGGTTTTCGAACTTAAAGTCATGAATGTCACTTTACACATCTGAACCAAATTTCATCGAAATCGGACGATTCTTACTCAAGTTATCGCATTCACGGACACACATACATATATATAAATTTGAACGAATAGTGTTTTTGGCAGCTGGGGACCTCAAAACAAAAAGTTATCATGATCTTGGGCTTAATTCTTACCATGAGACCTACAGTAATAGCTTCTTACCTATAGGGGAAATTCGCTAAAAACCGTTCAGCGAGAAAATCTAGGATTTCTTTTACCTTAAGGGCATACCCTGTCTTAACAAGGCACAATCCAAACAAATTCTAATTATCTTATTACCAACCCATAAATTTACATCCAGCATAAATTATATTAAAAATGGGAATTTTGAAATACATGTAACAAAATATAAAATCCACAGTACCAAATTTGTGAATGTTATAATACCTTATAAATATATTCACTATTATTTTCACCTACCTATCAAAATTCTGAAAATATTTGAAAGTCTCTCAGGGCTTCACTCTATTGGGCATAAGAGATTGTAAGTTTCTAAAATAATTGCAGATGATGATTTCATTCGGTCGGATTATTATAGGCCTAAAATGTTCATTGGTTTTACCAAAGTAAACAGCAAAATCAACTGTTTTCACTCTCCATTAAAAAACAAAGATACAAATGAAACATGATAGTGAGGACAAAATAAACTGAAAATGTCTTCACAAAATTCAACACTCCTACTTCATACCACAACTTGAAACGTTAACTGATACACTGATATTCCACCTCACCTGAATGCCTTCGTCGCCCAGTCGATTGTCACACAGTACCAGATGTTGGAGAGTGGTTTGTGTGGCCAAAGCTCTAAACACGGGTTCCACCATTGTAGCATCAAGACTACAGTCTGCGAGAGACAAAGAGAAGCTGCTCCCCTCCAGACACCGCTCCAAGTATTCATCCACTTCTATAGGGGGAAAAGGAGTACTAAGTTGGCCATATACTTAAAAATTCACCTTAGCAATAAATAGATCTTAACACATTGAAAGCGCCAACACAAGGTCCAGCTATTTCCCATGTATGGCAACCGATTTAAGGTCATATTCTTAATTCCCGGCTGGCCAATGACAGATAAACTGCATGGTTCTGTACTGTTAAACTCAACTGGAAATACTTCTACAAAAGGCATTATGATGTAGCACAATACGAGAGCAGTAGTCAACCAGGACTGCCAACTAGAGGGACTAAGTTGGAATGAAAATGACCGCGGCAGGGAAGTTCCACGATCGTTGGAACATTGCGGAAAATTTCGTATTACCAACTTCACCACAATGAAGCTTGAATCCTTACCTACACGCTGACATAATTATACTGGTCATTACCACAGTGCTGCCGAATGATGAAGAAATTAATTGGAGTGAGAGGGGGAGTGGTTCCATGCCTGTTGCATGGTGCACCAGTTTGAAGGGGCCCACCGCAGTCAACAACGTGTTGATTGGGGAAAATTGTATGTATGATTAAATTTGATAACATCAAAAATATGGGTAGCACGGGGAAGAGCGTCTCACAAGTCAGAAGTGGCTGTATGAAATCGGCAGCAGCTGCAATACTTACTTTTCAAGAACGTTCACGATTGGCTTGCCCATGTGACAATGTCACTATGGTCTCAACTTTCTTGAGATCACCGGGCGGACCTATTGGACTACTAAGGCAATAGAAAGTTGATTTTTTTCATTATCACTAATATTTTTGCAACTGCATCCTAGTTATTTGCTGACATACTACAACCATCATTGTGTCTTATTTCAATTTAAAATATGATTTCATAAGTAAATTGCCACAAATCAGTTGTTACAGAACCAGCAATTTAACTTTTCACAAAGTGCTTTCTCTTCAGATTTGTAAAGCTTTTTTGGATCAAAATAAGGCCTCTACATAAACTCACCCACCATCATCAATACCTGCACATATAGTCTGCTTTCAAGCATAGTCAAGAATTTAAATATTACTTAATTTTATACAATAGGCTATTTGTTTCTACTTTTATCAATAATGTATCTTAAATTGCCACCAATAATGGTCTTGAAGATCGTGTTTCTTTCTGAATTTTATTTAATTTTATTTTTATCACTCTTACACAAAAATTACTTCTAACCGATACTTGTTCATGAGCGGTCACCACTGGCTTACCCATCTGACTAATGCTTATGGTATTATGGTACCTTGCTGTCTTTAGATTTCTGCACAGGCCTTATGATTAAAAGTTTGAAAACAAAAGTAGCCACTTACCAACGCCCATCTCTGTGCACACCTCCCGGTACCGGTCAGTGACCTTGTGGACCTTCCAGCTGTCGACCACGCTCACGACCTCCCGACAGCCCAGCAGCAGGGTGACAGGGTCGTGGGGCGACAGTGACGCCCCCTCCTCCGTCTGCAGGCTCAGGCGCGGCTCTCGTCCCTCAAAACTGTGGACGAATCAAATGACGATCACTAAAAATCGCCCTAAGGGTTTGCGGTAAACCGAATAAATGGTACCGGTATGGTACAAAACTAATTACTGTCATCGGTTCGGTACAGAACATAACCCTGGTACAAATTCGGTACGGTACAGTTTACTAATTCAAATAATAAACAAAGATGAGCTAAACAATGATTAACAAAATAAATGGTTGAAATAAGACAGACTCCTGTTGATAACTAGTCATTTTCTTTAAGGAAAAAAAGCCCCAAAACTCTACATTGAAAGGCATTATTTATAGCTGAACGAGATTGGAGATAAGAAAGGTGGCAAGGGGAGCAAGGATGGGTTGGGTAGGGTCGCAAAAAATCTGCCCTTGAAGATAAGAAAGGTTTAGACTAGGAAAGCCTGTGGGGTAGGGGGTTGGTAATTAGCAATAAACCAGTTGTTTGTCCAACATCATTCCTTGAGTGAGAAAATGAATACTATATTTTAATCATGTTCTTTCTCCATTTTGATTTCAACTAACACTGCTTTTATTTATGTATTATTAATATTGTTTTTGAAGTATACTAGTGAAATTAATTTTTTAATTATAATATAAAATACCCCCGTCGCAGTAAACCTGCATACTCAGCGAATTTCCAATGCATATATATGTGTCTCACCAATACATAGAGCCACTTACCAAGTTTCACAAAAATACATTCATAAGTAAGTGATATATAGCATTTTATTTATTCTCCATAAGAATAAAATTAGGGCTGAGTACGCAGGTTTGCTGCAACGAGGAAGATAAAATATGCGTATTTTTTCAATTATCAATATAACTCAACCAGGTGAAGCTACATACCAAGCTACATACCTTATTCTCCATATGAATAACGTGGGGGCCGAGTATGCAGGTTTGCTGCTACGGGGAAAATCAACAAAAAACCTTTTTTGTGCAAATATCAATATACCACAACTAGTTGAAGCCACATACCAAGTTTCATCAATATACATTCATAAATAATCGAGGTATCAAATTTGATTTATCCTCCATAAGTATGACATTGGATAACGTACTGTGTTTAGCACTTTGAATATCTCTGCAACGGTTGGACGTAGGACAACAATTAAAAACCAAAATGATTGTTTTGTAGAGCTAAACTGATTGGTTGAAAGAAATGTGAAGTTTTTAGTAAAATTATCTGAGGAAAATCCAAAAACCTTTTTCCCATAAGATTAACATGGGAAATTTTATGGATGCGTTTTGACTTTTCTCTACAACCACTTAACCTAGGTTAATGATTCAAAACACCAAATTATATTTTTTTTAAGCTCTACAAAATGGCTATAACCAAAATTAAGTGTTTTTAAAATTGTAGTGAGAAAAATTCAAAAAACCGATTTTGGAAAATTTAAAACCCTTATAAAACCCCCTTTCCATAGTCTGATCGATCTGGTTTTCGAACTTAAAGTCACAAATGTTACTCTACACAATTGTGCCAAATTCATCAAAATCGGGCGTTTCTTTCAAAATTTATCGCGGTAACGGTCACACACACACACACACACACACACACATATATATATATATATATATATATATATATATATATATATATATATATATATATATATATATATATATATATATAAATTTGAACTAATAGTGTTTTTGGCATCTGGGGACCTCAAAACAAAATGTTATCATGGTCTCGGGCTTAACTCTTACCATGCCACCTACGGTAATAGCTTCTTCCCTATAGGGGAAATTCGCTAAACTAAAAATGGTTGAAAACTAATTATAACAACAAACTAAATTTGTGAGGCGGATAGCAAAAAGGGACTTCATTGCGGCAAAGTGAAAATTTTAGTTCAAGCAGTTTCATCGAATGAGGTCAATAATATTGATTTTCGGTTGTTTGCCGTTTAATATGCTTAATTTTGTCCTTTACCAGTTGTAATTGATTACAAAACTGTTGTAAACAGATGAATCACTCAAAATAATCAATAAAGTAGTCTTTGTTCAGCTTGGGAAAAGGGACTTCTTCGTGCTTATGGGAAAATAACATGGGCCGCGAATAGGTCCCTTTTCTCAAACACATCAGATAACTAGGCAATACTTTATATACCCCCGTCGCAGCAAATCTGCATACTCAGCGAATTTCCAATGAATATATAACATAACACATTAAAACACTTAACAGGATTCATAAGAAATGTATTCACAAACAAGCGATAGTTAAAATATTAATTATTCTCCGTAAGAATAACATTGGGGATGAGTACGCAGGTTTGCTGCAACAAGGCACACCAAATATTGGGTTTTTATGCAAATATCAATAGAACTCATCTTAGTGAAGCCACATACCAAGTTTCATCCATATACATTCATAAATAAGCGATATATAACATTTTAAGTATTTTCTATAAGAATAAATAAGAATAACATGGGGACCAAGAACCTAGGTTTGCTGCTACAGGAACCATAGGCGAAAACTTGTTTTTTTGTGCAAACAACAATAAACCACAACCAGATCAAGCCTTATACCAAATTTTGTCAGTTTATGTTCATAAATAAGCGAGATATACAATTTTTCTTTTTCTCCATAAGAATAACATTAGACAACGTACTGTGTTTAGCACTTTCAATATCTCGGTAACCAATTGACGTAGAGCAATGATCAAAACACCAAATTGTTTGTTTTTTTAAGCTGAATTCAATGGTATAAATTAAAATTTGATTTAAATAAAAATTACATGTGAAAAACCCAAAAAACCCATTTTTGGGGTACAAAACCCCCCGAAAACCCCCCTTTGGATAGTGCGATTCGTCTGGTTTTCGAACTCGTTCAAATAAATGGTACTTTACACATTTGTACCAAATTTCATTAAGATCAGACCTTTTTTACGAGAGTTATCGTGCTTACGGAAACATATATATATATATATATAAGTACATATATAAAAATTTGAACGAATGGTGTTTTTGGCATCTGGGGACCTCAAAATGAAAAGTTATCATGGTCTCGGGCTTAAGTCTTACCATGAGACCTACGGTAATAGCTTCTTCCCTATAGGGGAAATTCGCTGATTTAAAAACTACTCTCTGATGAATTCTAGCGGCGATGAAGTGAACTACTACGAGTTTATTGTAAAATGAGAACGTTGTCTGGCTATAAAAATCCCTGTCCCGACTTCAGGTACATTTTCTTTACAGGTTTAAAAACCACCTACTCTTAGTAGTTGTACTAACACACCTAAACTATGAATTTAAAACTATGATTTTTGTATTAGTAACTATTGATAACTATTATTAATTATTATATTTATTAATTTGTGGTAAGTTAATGTATTGTCTAAACTATAAATGTTGGGGTATAGAAAGAAGTACAGGTGGCAGCCCTGCAAACCGCTGTCAGCTGAACCACAGCGATGCAGAAAGTTTTGTTGTTGTTACATTTAGTATGATGGAATGTTTTGGTTGTGACGAAGCGATGAAAACATTCCACTTAAGAGGGCGCTCCAGTCACAAAACTTTTCGCGTTTCTACCTGCTTCTCCCTTAAGGCCAATGTTAACTTTCAAAGCCCGTTCCTCCTCAATGGATTATTCGATATAGTTTATTTATGGCTCATTTTAAAGGGCAAAAATATACCTAGCGATTTCAGTAAGCAGAATTTCGATATCGCAAATAATAATCGATCAATAAAATTCCAAAATATTCAATATTTATGATAGCAAAATTCTGCTTACAGAAATCGCTAGATATATTTTTGAACTTTAAAACAAATTATAAATAATAAATTTCGGACAACCCGTTGAGGAGGGACGGACTTTGAAAGTTAACATTGGTCTTATGGGAGAAGCAGGTAGACGAAGAGGACTGGAGCCCCCTCTTAAATAAAATACACCCGTCGCAGCAAACCTGCATACTCAGCGAATTTACAATGAATATATAACATAACACTTAACAGGATTCATAAGAAATGTATTCACAAACAAGCGATATTTAAAATATTAATTATTCTCCATAAGAATAACATTGGGGATGAGTACTCAGGTTTGCTGCAACAAGGCACACAAAATAATGGGTTTTTATGCAAATATCAATAGAACTCATCTTAGTGAAGTCACATACCAAGTTTCATCCATATACATTCATAAATAAGCGATATATAACATTTTAAGTATTTTCCATAAGAATAACATGGGGACCAAGTACCTAGGTTTGCTGCTACAGGAACCATAGGCGAAACATTGTTTTTTTGTGCAAACAACAATAAACCATAACCAGATCAAGCCATATACCAAATTTTGCCAGTTTATGTTCATAAATAAGCGAGATATGCAATTTTTTTTCTCCATAAGAATAACATTAGACAACGTACTGTGTTTAGTACTTTCAATATCTCGGTAACCAATTGACGTAGAGCAATGATCAAAATCAAAATACCAAATTGTTTGTTTTTTTAAGCTAAATTCAATGGTATAGATTAAAATTTGATTTAAATTAAAATTACATGTGAAAACCCCAAAAAACACATTTTTGGGGTACAAAACCCCCCAAAAACCCGCCTTCGGATGGTGCGATTCATCTGGTTTTTGAACTTGTTCAAATAAATGGTACTTTACACATTTGTACCAAATTTCATTAAGATCGGACCTTTTTTACGAGAGTTATCGTGCTTACGGACATATATACATATATATATATAAATATATATATATATATATATATATACATATATAAAAATTTGAACGAATGGTGTTTTTGGCATCTGGGGACCTCAAAATGAAAAGTTATCATGGTCTCGGGTTTAAGTCTCTTACCATGAGACCTACGGTAATAGCTTCTTCCCTATAGGGGAAATTCGCTAAAAGATGGATGTTTATGAGTCTTTTAGCGAATTTCCCCTATAGGGAAGAAGCTATTACCGTAGGTCTCACGGTAAGACTTAAGCCCGAGACCATGATAACTTTTCGTTTTGAGGTCCCCAGATGCCAAAAACACCATTCGTTCAAATTCTTATATATGTATATCTATATATATATATGTGTCCGTAAGCACGATAACTCTCGTAAAAAAGGTCCGATCTTAATAAAATTTAGTACAAATATGTAAGGTACCATTTATTTGAACGAGTTCGAAAACCAGACAAATCACACCATCTGAAGGGGGGTTTTCGGCGGGGTTTTGTACCCTAAAAATGGGGTTTTGTGAGTTTTCACATGTAATTGTTATTTAAATCAAATTTTAATTCATACCATTGAATTCAGCTTAAAAAAAACAAACAATATGGTATTTAGATCATTGCTATATGTAAATTTCTTAGTGAGATATTGAAAGTGCTAAACACAGTACGTTGTCCAATGTTATTCTTATGGAGAAAAAGACAAATTTTATATCTCGGTTATTTATTAACATAACCTGACGAAACTTGGTATATCGCTTCATCTGATTGTGGTTTGTTGTTGTTTAAACAAAAAAATAATTTTTCGCCTATGGTTCCCGTAGCAGCAAACCTAGGTATTCGGTCCCCATGTTATTCTTATGGAGAATAATAAAAATTATTCGGTCCCCATGTTATTCTTATGGAGAATAATAAAAATGTTATATATCGCTTATTTATGAATGAATATCGATGAAACTTAGTATGTGACTTCAATTAGATGAGTTCAGTTGATATTTGCATAAAAACCCATTATTTTGTGTTCCTTGTTGCGGCAAACCTGCACACTCATCCCTAATGTTATTCTTATAGATAATAATGAATATTTTAAATATCGCTTATTTATGAATATATTTCTTTTGAATTCTGGTAAGAGGCTAGTGTGTTATTAAGACATATATATTCATTGTAAATTCGCTGAGTACGCAGGTTTGCTGCGACGTGGGGTATTTTATATAATTTTTTAAAGGACATTTTAAGCTAATTTATATAAAAACTTCATTTCTTAAATGATATAAATAAAGAGTTTGTGTTACTTTGAATATTTCATTTGCGTTTTTATCAATATGCCCATTTTCACTATATCAAATTTAAAAATCCGTAACTTAAACAAATAAACAGTATCAGGAAACTGACAGATACTTTCTCCCTTTTAGCCCAACTTTAATGATTAAATTACTTTTTATTTACTAAATATAGAATACAAAGCTCGGTCGAATATACAGAAAATCTTGTAAACAAGTTGTTTTCAAAAACATCCACTCAACACCCTGTTTTGGAGGCACTACAGAATCCATTGTTACACACGTGGTTTTAAGAGGGGAAATGCCCCTTTCCCCCCCCAGAGTTGTTAAGAGGCAACATATTTTGAATTTATTCTGTTGTTCAATGCTAACTTGACAAGAATATCAAGTTTGCACGAAATTGATCAGTAAATAAGAGAAATAATAATTTTTGTCCAAAACATCGGACAACGTACTGTTTACCGCAAAATAAAAATTTAAGTTTTCTCCGCAACCAGCAATCATGGAATAGTAATTCAAAATACTAAATTATTTAGTTTTTTGAGGTCTTTTTAATGGTGAATAGTAATTTTTTTATATTTATTTTTTATGTAAAATAAAAAAAAAAAACCCGTCGCAGCAAACCTGCGTACTCAGCGAATTTCCAGTGCAAAATATGTCTTAATACCACTTAAAGCCACATACCAAGTTTCATTAAAATATATTGACAAATAAGTGATATATCAAGTTTGAATTATTCTCTATAAGAAAAACATTGGGGATGAGTAGGCAGGTTTGCTGCAACAAGGAACAACAAATATAGGTTTTCATATAAATATCAATATTACTCAAATAGGTAAAGCCACATACCAAGTTGCATCAATATAAATTCATAAATAAGCGATATATACCATTTTGATTATTCTCTATGAGAATAACATGGGGGATGAGTAATGTAGGTTTGCTACAACAAGGAATAAAAAAATGGGTTTTTATACAAATATCAATAGAACTCAACTAGGTGAACCAACATACCAAGTTTTATTAATTTATGTTCATAATTAAGGGATACATTACATTTTACTTATTCTCCATAAGAATAACATGGGGGCTGAGGACGCAGGTTTGCTGCTACGGTAATTATCGGTAAAAATTGCGTTTTTGTGCAAATAACAATAGACCACAACCAGATGAAGCCGTATACCAAGTTTCGTTAGTTTACGTTCATAAATAAGCGAGCTATAATTTTGTTCTTATTCTCCGTAAGAATATTATTGGACAACGTACTGTGTTTAGCACTTTCAATATCTCTGTAACCAATTGACGTAGAGAAATGATCAAAACGCCAAATTGTGTGTTTTTTAAGCTGAATCCAATGGTGGGAACTAAAATTTGACTTTTTAAAATATTACATGTAAAAACTAAAAAAACCATTTTTTAGGTATAAAACCCCCCCAAAATACCACTTTGGATGGGTCAATCTGTCTGGTTTTCGAACTTAAAGTCATTAATAATGCTTTACACGTTTGTACCAAATTTTATCAAAATCGGACCATTTTTACGAGAGTTATCGCACCCACGGATACATATATATACTTTTACATATACATATATAACTTTTCTGGGGACCTCAAAACGAAAAGTTATCATGGTCCCGGGCCTAGGTCTTACCATGCCGACTACCCTATAATTTCTGAACCCGAATTTTTACAGAAATGCGGATGGTGTCTTTTTGTTCGAAAACTAAAGTTCTACAAACGGCTAAAGTTAAATTAAAATCATTAGAGCCGTTTTTGAGAAATTTTGATTTTTCATGTTTTTTGGGGGATAATTACCCTTAAAAACAAAAATTCAAAAAATGAAAAAATGCCTGAGGTATTGTGGATTAGTACCTACATACCAAATTTCATAAAAATTGGACCATTGGTTTGGGCTCTAACTCTGTAAACATCCATACAGAGAGACAGACAGACAGACACGCAGACAGACAGACACACAGACAGACACACAGACATCATGTAAAAATCACTTTTTTGGGTTCAGGGAACAACAAAACAAATATTTCCACTAACAACTCAAATTACAAAATGTTGACGAAAACAATACTTTCTCCATATATAAGGGGAGAAACGGAGAAAGTAAAAAATCAGAGAGAGATGATTTTTGCACTGAGTTGTTTGTTATTTAAAGTTTAATTCAAAAATATCAAAAACTAAAAACCAGAAATTGCCGAGATGAGGGTCCCTTTTTGCTTTCCGCCTCACATTTATTTTTTGATGAGGTTAATAGCTAATTATTTTAAAGGTGAGATAGCCAAATTAACAGAATATCACTGTACTTTTATTACTTTCTTTCTTTATCTTCCACTTTTACATGGTACTTACGCTGAAATAAATGAACTGTAATATTTTGTATGGACTTAAATTTTGAATTAAGTAGTTTTAGTGTATTTTGATTGTAATCTTCAGTATTTAAAGGTCTAATTTATATTTTTTTTAGTTTCACATCATACATAGTTTTTTTAAGCTATCTTATTTTACTTTGTATTAATGATACAATATTCTCCCAATGTGTCAAGAATGGTATTTATCAAACTTTGGTTTTTGCTGTTTGTATGTTTTAAATCAATAGTTTGTATTGACATTGAAAGCAAAATAATTAATCAGCTAAGCAACTTATGCAATTGATTGATTTTCAAGTAATTTTTGAATTAATTTATCATGAATATGTCACGAACTTTCATTAATAATGTTAGTGAAAATGTTAAAATGCAATACTCAAAAAATGCAGGTTTGAAAAAAATTGTATCCATAGTATAGTTAGTTTTTCTTTTAATAAAATTAATAATAAAAACTGTAATTACCTTAAGTATTACTCAGTAAATTTTTGTGATACATACAAATTAATATTTACTACAATACTATATATGATGGTACATTGTACCGTACCGAATTTGTACCGAGAACCGAGGTACAAAATCTTTTACCATACCAAACCGTACCGAGCTGAAATTTTTGGTACCGCAGACTCTTAAATCGCCCTCATCAAATCAAATAACATCTAAATATATAAAACAAAGTCGGGTTAGTTCCACCATTTATAACTCGACCCTACGGCACTTCAAAGTTTATATGTTATGCTTATGGAGGAATGTTTTATTTGGTTTATTATGTCACATGTATCTTTCCTTAACTCAATTAATTTAAAGAAACAGCTGTTATAAGGATTATATATAATATACAAAAAAGGCATAAACATATGTTTATTATGGAAATAACATATCTAATTGAATGGCAACTCAAACTTCCATTTATAGCGAACGAGCTCATTTTGAAAATGAACGAGCACTTTTGGCATAAAACAAATTCAATAACATTATAACAGGACGTCTGTCGGGCCAGCTAGTATCTATTTATTTATCATATTGGGTCTTAGTATTTAATACCAAAGTATGTTTTTAACAAGGGCGAGATCTACGAAACTATTTAACAGATTTGTATGCTTGTATGTTTCAGTGAAATCTCGGTTAAATGAGCTCTAGTTTTCCGAGTATTCATGTTAACCCAGGTGTATTAATAATACATTTATAACAACTAGTTGTCCTGTTGCTCAAATCCGAGCAAGTTTGTACCCAACAAAAAGTTACTTCAGTTGTAAACAAACATAACAAACCATCTGATATTAAAACGGATGATAACATCTGAGATTAAGACGGATACTGTACTTTCAACCAACACATAGTTTAGACTTCCGTCGTCGGATAGCGCCACTGTTCCGAAAATTCAGCCCTATACTGTATTTAAGTAATGCCCTTCCTTAAGATTCTGAGACGAATTGGCAAATCTATGTAAAAATACTTTTAATTTTACACCTCAAACGTCAAAATCCTTCCAGCTGTTATCGAGTTATGACTGTGAAGAAAAATAACTCACAGGAATAATATATATATATATATATATATATATATATATATATATATATATGATTTACACTTTCAGCTTGACTGTAATAGTTTAAGTTTGTTTTGTTATATTTATAATACTGCATTACATTCAAAATTGTATCAATAATTGAATTTAACATTGTGTAATACAATGTGTCATACTTCAGCTTAAAACATCACTTGGGAAAAAACCAAATTAAGTTCCACTTCATGGAAAACAAACAAGTCTAATAAGCGTTGCTTGCGTTGTCTGCAATCAGCCTGGGTGTGAGAAACAAACATACATGATGTTCTTTCATGATGTTCTACGATATGCAGAAAATAATTGGGAATTGGTTAAATCGGCAGTGAATAATGATCTTAATGCATTGCAGTGGTGATTTACTATAAATCACATGCTGCTGAGAGCTGAACAAACTAAATTTATAAATTTCTATCTTAGGAAACATGTTAACTTTTATAATGAAATTGTATAACTTTGCGTATATTGTATGGAAGAGCAGAGTATGTGTATACAAAAATGTGCAGCTGTGGGACGACCAGTAATATAAAATATTTGGGTGTGTATTTAGATAGTGAAGTTAGATGGAAAGTGCACATCATAAAATTAAAAAATAAAATCATCAATAGCGTTTTGAGATATTTTTACTTTTTAAAATATTTGACTACTGAAAAAGTGTTGCGTACTTTTTACTTTTTTCTGGTGCAGAGTCGAATAGAATATGGGATAAGTTTTTGGGGTAATGCGTACGAAACTCACCTTAATTCTATCAGTGTCCAGTAGAAGCATTTAGTACGTCTAATCTCTAATAAAGGTAAATTTGAACCATTTCGTCCCCTCTTTATTGATAAAAAAATACTACCATTGAAGTACCTATTTGTTTTTTTAAAGTGTTAATGATGTTTTATACTAGAAGTGGAAACAGGCTTCCCAATGAAAATTTATATAGAAATAAACTTAGAAATTCAGAACAATTGGTACTACCAAGATCAAATAACATATTTTTTATGAGAACCTATAGCTTTATTGCATCAAAAATATTCAATATGATGCCTGATAAGCTCAAAAATTCAATATGTTGCCTGATAAGCTCAAAAATTCAAATAGCATAACTACTTTTTCAAACAATTTAAAGAAGTGGCTTTTCAGTCTAGAAGACATTGATTTTTTGTTTTAGCGAATTTCCCCTATAGGGAAGAAGCTATTACCGTAGGTCTCATGGTAAGACTTAAGCCCGAGACCATGATAACTTTTTGTTTTGAGGTCCCCAGATGCCAAAAACACCATTCGTTCAAATTTTTATATATGTATATATATATATATATATTTATTTATTTATTTATATATATATATATATATATATATATATATATATATATATATGTGTGTCCGTAAGCACGATAACTCTCGTAAAAAAGGTCCGATTTTAATAAAATTTGGTACAAATGTGTATAGCACCATTTATTTGCTCGAGTTCGAAAATCAGACGAATCGCACAATCCGAAGGGGGTTTTGTACCCCAAAAATGTTTTTTTTGGGGTTTTCACATGTAATTTTTATTTTAATCCAATTTTAATTCATACCATTGAATTTAGCTTAAAAAAACAAAAAAATTGGTATTTTGATCATTACGCTACGTCAATTGGTTACTGAGACATTGAAAAAGCTAAACACAGTAAGTTGTTGTCTAATGCTATTCTTATGGATAAAAATCAAAATTTTATATCTCGCTTATTTATTAACATACACTGACGAAACTTGGTATATGGCTTCATCTGGTAGTGGCTTGTTGTTTGCACAAAAAAATTTTTCGTGTATGGTTCCTGTGGCAGCAAACCTAGGTACTCGGTCCCCATGTTATTCTTATGGAGAATAATTCCAATGTTATAGATATATAACATAGCGATAGCTTATTTATGAATGTATATGGATGAATCTTGGTATGTGAATTCACTTTGATGAGTTCTATTGATATTTACATAAAAACCCATTATTTTGTGTTCCTTGTTGCAGCAAACCTGCGTACTCATCCCCAATGTTATTCTTATAGAAAATAATTAAAATTGTATATATCGCTTTTTTGGGAATATATTACAATGAAACTTGGTATGCGGCTTTATGTGGTATTAAGACATATATTATGCATTGGAAATTCTCTGAGTACGCAGGTTTGCTGCGATGGGGGTATTTAATCATAAAATAGATGTAGGTTAAATTCAGATTAGTTGTACAGATAAAGGCGCACTAAGGCTAGCTTTGCCACACAGGGACTAAGCATTGCATGCTATGGGCTTCGACGGCACCTGGGGAGACCAACTCCAGAGGCGAGTCTCTGGGGAGGTGCCAAGAGCCGCCTGGTGGTGAAGTGCGGGGCGCAGTTTGAGAGCCTCTAATCATAGTTAAGTTTCAGATGTATTTTCTTTTCTTTTAGTTAAATCTTTAGGTACACTTGATTCTGTAGACCATTTTTGTTTATCACGTTCTGTTTATTTTATCTGATCGCTGTTTATAATTTTGGTTATTTCAAAGGAGGACTCCAAACAGGCTATGCCTTGGAGGCCCTGCATTTTCTCCAAATTTGTTTAATTGCACGTAATTTGTAAATAAAAGTAAATGTAAATTGAATATAGTTGTTTTAAATTAAATTTACGTGTAAATACCTTTTTGAGAAATAGTGAAGCTGTATTAGTTTAGTTTATTAATTCCTGTTGTATTTAATAGAGACAATCAAAAGGAGGCAGATTTAAGAGGATAATTTGAGTAGAGTATTTTTTTTTGTTCTTTAAGAAGTGTAGATTATTTCAATTATAATTTTGAGAACAAAATCAATGAACAGGAAAATGTGTGCATATTTTAAATACTTTGTAACATGTTAAATTGGAGAAAATAAATCATTCTTATTCTTATTCAGCTATTCAAGAAATGGAGTCAAATTGCTGAAAAATTCAAGAAAAACAATTTATTTCTTTGATTCCCAAGTGCTGATATATCGGCATTTGTATCTGCTACCTAAATCCTTAATTGATCACAGTATGAGAAATCGTACCATTATGGAAACTGCCTGGAATCTGGGTCTGACATATGGTGTAACCTGGTGGACAAAACCAAAACTATTGGACCAATACCAGTCAGATCTGTGGCTGAGCTGTCTAAGGTGTCATCCGCCTAACCAGGGGGAAGCATTTAGATTATGGAATCAAATCCCGTCTCACGGGTTTTATTGTACAACTCTTGGAGAGTTAACTTGTCTGTGGCCAGAGTTGAACGACGTTAGGCAAATGGTGAATTGCAAGGGCTCAGAAGCTGATGGAATGGGTGAATCCCATGAGAGTAGCACATCGTTTGATAAGGTGATTGGCTACTTCTACCTATTCTTACTACTGTGTGGTACTACTGAATTTATTTTTATGCATGATGAGTCAATTTAAAAAGGTCGAGGTGTAGATTATACAAATGCCCTTATAATTTACGTTTATCTTTAGAGCTCTGCCACATAGGCCTTCAAAGCTTCAATGTAGAAATCTTATGGAAGAATAGAAATCAACTGAATTGTTCATTTAATAGCTGTTTACACATTAACAAAATACTTATATTGTGTGCCCATAAGCACTTTTTCAACTTGTGTTCTACGCATCCCGTAAGTGAATGTGGTCCACAATCTGTCGCTGATGCAGAGTGCACTGATTTATTACCTGTAGTAGCGTCTGGCAGCTTCTTCAGCCAGCCACGCTATAGTCTGAGTCTCCTGGGTGTATTCCAATATCGGCAGCGGAACCAGTAACAGTCTTCCTTCCACTCGCACCTTTATTGAGGGCAGCCCCATCCCCATCTGCAAATTAAGAATAAAGAATGAGCAAAATGTTAATTTTAATCGAGTTTACAGGTTTTTTAAATTTTTAAATGCTAAAGGATAATACAAAGATTTAAAATCTCCAAATACAGTAACGTCCAGTTTAATGTTGTGGAAAGCTAAAACCAAGCATGCAAGATTACAGTGATATTTAGGTACTCCTTAAATAAACACTGAACTTTATTGGTAACAATTGATCTATAAATCGATAAACTGTAAACCAAATTTAAGTCAAGCAAATAAGGAAGTTAACACGTTCACTGCATGTTATATTCCCAAAAACCTGAAATATAAATATATGAACAAATTTTTTTGTTTTCCATCAAATAAACCCGTTTCCTGCATTTTTTCTATAAAAAAATTGTTTAGCCCCGCAGATCCATGGGGTCAGCCCAGCGGGAAGGAATGAGCAATAAAAAACTTCAAAAAGTTGGCAAAAAACACAGTTTTTACTACAAAACTTATTTTTATTGGTAAAAACAGGTTGAAATAAATATTACATAGTAAAAAGACAATAACTACGATTTACAACTCACCTCTAATCCTTCAATAATGTTATAGTTCATGTTCATGTTCAAAAATTCAAAAAGTTGTCAAAAAGGTTTTTTTAGTACAATTCTTATTTTTATTGGTTAAAAACAGGTTGAAATAAAAATTACATAGTTTAAACAACTATAACTACAATGTACAACTCACAAAAAATCCCCCCCTAATCCCCCTGCAAAAAGAGCGCCTGAGCCCGTCAGCACCAAAACGCAGGAAACCCGAATGAACAGCGGTTTGAGGTTAGGACGGACCAGTACTCAATGCTGCACCCTCTCCAAGAGCTGGGCTCGCACTGAGCAATGGAAAGTTGCTTGGCAATGCCCCGCAGTTCTGCGGGGCGCGCTCCGTTTGGGTGCCCGCTACCCCGCGGTTCCGCAGGGCCCGCAAGCGACGTGTTTTAATATGAGGATTTGTAAGGCCATGCTTACATTTTTCACATTAACTTTCTTTTAAGGAGATCCTTCGTGTTCTTATTTGACGAATTTACAGATGATTTTCCTACCCAAAATTGTCCATTAAAATAAATGTAATATCCAA
The DNA here is from genome assembly GCA_963675035.1 of Allygus modestus. NCBI lineage: Eukaryota > Metazoa > Arthropoda > Insecta > Hemiptera > Cicadellidae > Allygus > Allygus modestus. The sequence goes on along the minus strand of OY776112.1, from coordinate 126,696,161 downwards.
TTAATTTGCTTAATGTTCCAAACATCAAACAAAACCATAAGGCTAAACATTTGTTACCAAAGCTCTGTTGCAATAGCATAAGCAAGAGGATGTTTTCCCTCATTAACGCGTTCCGTGCGGTGCGCCGGAATTCCGGCGGTTGCCTAGCAAGGAAACATACAATTATCATGAATAAACACGAATAACGCTGTAAATGTGTAAAATTAATTCAATGATTTTAATTTTCTTACTGTTATATGCCACACTATTGACTTCCATAAAAAAATAAGCCGATATCTATCATCTACCTGGGTGTTCTGAGAAGGCTGCATGGGTTGTTGAGTCAGAAGGGGGTACGTTGCCGACATAGTAGGTTCTACCTGAGGAGGCATTGGCAGACGAACAACACCAAACCCTGTCAATGGAACTTGGTGACTAGAGGATGTAGTTGGCCTGGTGTTGCTGAAAAGCAGAAACCCTGTTTGTAATCCAGTAACCAACATAAATCAATATTTTTATAAGGGGTAAGGAGTAGTGATTTTTTAATTGAGTCGAGTCGAGTAATGCCAATTATTTTTGAGTTTAGAGTATTTTTGAGCGATTATTTGCCATCAGTTGGTAGTTTCAAATAGTGTAATGGGATCTGAATACCACTCCAGATTTGATCATCTAAACATGGTTTCTAATTAATACATGAGTAGCAATACACATTTTTGTACACACAAACAAAACACGGTTTGATATTCGTTCCCCGCCGATAAAATACGGTCCGGTTGTCATTTGACCAATATCACCTGGTCTGGACATTGCTTATAATCAACATTAGACAAAAAAATTAGACGGCCGATATTTAGTGGCCCAGTCGCCAATTTAGACGAGATTATGAATACCGTTGTCATTTTTAGCATTTATTACGTGATTCAGTCGTCATTTTTGGCCGATATTATATTTTTAATCGTCATTTACGGCCGTAATTACGAGGACCGGTCATCATTTTCGGACGATTTAACCTGAGGCAATCGCCTTTTGCGGCCGTTACTACGTGATTTGGCCGGTCGCAATCGTTAGCGATCACCCTGATATCGGTGGGAAAAACTCGCTCGAACTTTTGAGTATTTTTCAAAACTTTCGAGTCAAGTTCGAGTATTGAAATACTTGGCCGAAAACTCAAAGTTTTGGGGTACTCGCACACTCCTAATTTTGATTTGAATAAATTATCCACACTCATAATTACATGAGTGATTCAGACTACCTGGCTTACGCTTGTAACATTTTTCCCACATGGGTAGTTTACAAAAATTGGTAAAGTAACCGTGGTAGTACATCTTAGTAGTTTAAAATTGAGATATAATGTTTTGTTATCAGTCAGTATATCAGCAATCCCCGAGGAAATCTAAGAGACTGGCAACTTTACTGCAGTTTACCCTATGTACACAAAAGGTCCACTTCTTATTAATGTCTTAATTAAAGCTACTTTAGTAAGAAATTCATATATTTGGTGGAGGAGTGTGCGAGTAGTGATTTTTGACTCGAGTCGAGCAGAGCCAATTAATTTTGTGTTTAGAGTATTTTCGAGTGAGTATTTGCCACCTGTTGGCAGTTTCAAATAGTGTAATGGGATATGGATACCACTCCAAATTTGATCATCTAAACATGGTTTCTAACGAATAGATGAGTAAGATTACAAATTGTTGGCCATTACAATCAAACTGGATTATGTATTGACAAAGAAAACTTGGTTTGACATTCGTTTCCGGCCAATAACACACGGTTTGGTTGTCATTTGGCCAATATAACCTCGTCTGGACATCGGTAGCAATAAATATTAGATGATGAGATCGTTAGTTACGGCCGATATTAAGTGGTCCGGTCGTCACTTTTGCCGAGATTTTATATAATGTCAGCATTTTCGGCCTGTATTACGAGATCCAGTCGTAATTTTTGACCGATATTATGTTTCCCTTCATCATTTAAGGCTAAATTTATGCATTAAGGTAGTCATTTTCGGCCGATTTAACGTGAAGCGATCACTTTTTCTGGCCTTTTCTGGTTACTATGTGTTTTGGCCGGTCGCAATCGTTAGCGATTGTCTGAGAATCGGCGGGAAATACCCACTCAAATTTTTGAGTATACAGTAGAGTCTCACAAACTCGACTCCCCATAACTCGACACCTCATTTACTATACAGTACATGTATTACAAGACTATATATTTTGGAAACGAGGACAATTCGTTATTAATTCTCAATTTTTAAGTGTTTATCTAATTTTTATATTTTTCTTAAGTTTGTAATACAGTATCATAATAAAGTTATCCTATAATGTGTTTAAGTAAAATCTAATACAGTATACAATTTACAGTTAAATAATGTGTTTTACTCCCCTCCCAGTTTAATTCTGGATAACTTGACATTCCACAAACTCGACAGGGTCTTAGTCCACATTGTGTCGAGTTTGTGAGACTCCACTGTATTTTCAAACTGAGTATTAAAATACTCGGCCGAAAAATTAAAGTTTTGAGTACTCGCAAACCCCTAATTTTGTGTTGAAGCTGAATTTTCTATATGTTAGAGGAACTCATTACCATTAATAAATTGATAATTTATTCTTTCAATATTAAACAATACCAGTAAATTAAACTAAGGAATTTTAACTGACCAATTACCAGTGTATGGCCCGCAATTATAAATTATCTAGAAGTTCAACAACAGATAAGGACAGGTTGGGTGAGTTAAGCTTCACAAATTAAATTCATTTGATAACAGAGCAGTTCTCCACATGTTTACTACAAATAGTAGTTTTAATACTCTAAAGATCTAGAAATAATAACCAAACTAAAGTTCCTACTTCTGGTGGGGCAACTGTTAAGTAAATGCTTATTTACATTGCTAAAGAAATCTATATCGCAAAATACCAACTACTTAATTTATTATGGAACAGTTTGAGATTATTTATTTATAAGATTTCATGTATTAAAATAATAACGTCAACATATGAGAATGAATTTTCAAAGTCTTCAGTAGGTTCATTTGGAAAAGCTCTAGGCTGTGAAGATTTGGTAAATTGTGAAAAGGATAGACAGCTATCTTACCTGAAGAGAATAAAAACTGCTGTAGCACAGGAGATAATAAAGGAGACATAAAACACTTGATATTTTGTATGTCTTAGGGGACTTCATCAGAAGAGAAGAAACAAGAGACTGAAGGAGAAAATTGCTCAAGAAGTTTCTAAGAGATACGAAATATTAGGAGTTTTTGTGTCTACTTTATGTGTCACCTGTGCTACATCTCTTCCTTTTCCCAATTTACTAAAGACTTTTAACTTTTATTGACATAAAAGTAAATAAAAAGGCCAATAATTTTGTTGTTTTTATTACAATTTGTATAACTATAATTATTAACTTTAAGTCCTCTTTGCATTTTTCTTCTGTATAACAAAATTGGTTGTCATAAAAGAAAGTTTTTTGTTATATACTAAATTAGCTTAACTTACATAATTTGTTATATTATTTTGGAGAACACAGAAATTAAGATCATTCTCATGAAAGGTGTTAACTTTCTTTAGTAGGAGGACAACAAAACAACCACCTTAAGATTTTCAGGAAAGATTCTAGTTGCAAAACTTAGATTAATTAAATATGACAAAATAGGAGCTTTTAAATTTGTATATTAATTACCACCACATTCAAGTTATTATATCCTGAAGGTGTGTTTATTCTTGATGGTGTTTATAGTAACAACCTCTTCAGTTGTTGTAAAAATAATAAAAATATAACCATCATGGTTTAATAATTAAAATTAATTGACAGTTATGTTAGTAAAGTATTTGTTTACCTCGTCAGCAACATTATTATGTCCAGTCATCTAAGTGTCATCTGTCAACTGAATCTTATTTAAGTTCGGATTGAGCAATTATTCTCACTGTAATTTTTGGTAACTTTCCCCTTCCGAGCCGTATCTCCTTTATAGTCATTTAGCTGTTTACAATAACTTTTAGTTTGATCTATTTCATTTTTTAATTTAACAGAAAAGTTAGAAATTATTTTTAATTTAATTATTATATGGCCTTCTTTTAAAAATATTATACAGTTTGTTTTGTTTGGTTATTTTATTTTAAATACAAATTATAATCCAAGGGCTTTACAGCTTTATCTAGTCTATTTCTCAATGTTACACAGTAGTTGCAGGTATTCACTTAATCATTAAAATAAGAAAATAAACTATTACAATGTAGTACAAAAACTGGAAAACTCATTGAACATTCCAGCGTCAGTCCAGTCTTAAATGTCGTTTTTATATACAGGTATGTTATTATAGGTTGGTATTTTGCATTTACAAAATACCAAGGCCATTACATGATTCGGTCACTTTTTAACCCAGCTGAGGGTCTGGTCAGCAGAGGTCAGACTAGAGGTCTCCTTTATTTATACAATTTCTTCATCATTTCAGGTTTTACCAATAGTTTTTAAAGGAGTTTAGGAAACGTTTTGGTGAATTACTGCTTCAAGCATAGTACACAAGACGTAGAAGAAGTAAGAAGTAAATAAGAATAATTTCTTATTTCAATGGTTATAAGTAGAATGTACCTCTGTGGTGGTCTAGGAGCGTCAAAGTTTTCCTGCGAAGAGGTAGATATAACCTCCGACACAGAATCAACCAGTTCCACATCTTCCATCTGAAATTATTTATATTTTTACTACATCAAATCTTAGGTTATAATTTATATCTAATGTAATATCTAAGCATTGTCAAACAACTTAGTAGATATAATATTAGCTCTTGTTACAGCAAAATATTGCGAGGATTAAATATAATAAAATATTCTTCAGGGAGTACATAAATAAATTGCATATAAAAAACTAGGAGTATGCGATACAAGTAACAGCGATCAAGTAAGAGAGGAAATTGTTAACTATGTTTCGACTAATTGGGAAAAATTCCAAATTTTAACTCATGATGTTAAAGGGGATAATTACATCTCCCCTGAACACTACCGTCGCGAGATGTTGAAACCATCAACTTACGGATCAGCATGTGAGTTGATTGCCGCATCTGAGCTCTTCCACTGCATATTCAGAGTGTACCATGATGGTCATTTACTCCAGAGCTTTGGTGTAGAGGGAACAGCATCTGATTGTATAAATTCAAACGGGGCGAAGCCCGCGGGTAACTGCTAGTAATACATAAATAAAAAAAGTTTAATTTGAATTCATAATTAAGAAAGAACGTGATTAAAAGATAGTAGGCCTATTCATTTTCTCGCTCAAGGAATGATGTTGGACTAACAACAGTGCAACATCTCATCTATTTACCCTGATAATTTGAACTTTAATTCTCGCTTTTTTAATTTAAAATATAATTTTTTTACAAGTTATAATAAAGTGTAGGTATGAGAAATTAATTTTTATTCCCCACCAGAAACAGTGTATATAGGCCTATCATATTATGTAAATCACCATATAAAAATGTTAAGTAGGCTGGTAAATAATTTTAAGATAATTCATAATGTATCAAAATTGCTACAAAACATTATATTAATTTACTCCAAATCATTACATTTCTCTAAAAGTCCATATTAAGCTCCTTAACACGTTCAATGCTGACAAACATGTTTAAACATGAAAATCACATAAGTTTCAATGTTAATTAGAGGGCGGGAATTATCGTCCTCCGCATCCAACGTGTTAACAATTAATATAGTGCAACCAGTGAAGTGAGCATCAAGAGCTGAAGAATGATTAAGTGTGCAATGCCAGACGTGAATTATTGTAACAATGCCCTAAACTCTCTCTCTGAATATAACCGGCCTAGTGATAGCTTACTCCAAATTTTGATCTTCATTTAAAATGTGATTTTACCCTGTAAATTATTATTTTAGGTACTAATAACCCAAATTTTTAATAGAAGAAGAGCCACAGGCATTATTTAAACCTTTTTGTTAAGGCCGTGAAGAAATATAAGCCTGTGGTGAAGAAATAATAGTAGGGGTGTGCGAATAGTGATTTCTGGCTCGAGCTGAGCTTTTTTCTAAGTTCTCGAGCTTCAAGCTTTCTCAAGTCAAACTTTTTTTATGGGAATTTTCTCTAGGGGTGTGCAATATACCGGTAGTAATTTTCTGACTCGATCCAAGCCGGGCAGAATTTTTTCAAAGTTCTCGAGCTTTGTGCATTTTTGATTAGGCCTATATTTATTCTTTATTTACATTATGTTTAAAAGAACAAACATTTGATTCATTATGGTAGTGTAAAGTAATTTATAACTTTCAATATTTGTCATCTTTCATTCACTTCTTCTATATTCATTATGCCTACGTTCAATAAATAAAGGCCTACAGTGTGAAAATAATAAAATAAGTAGGCTACTAAAAAGGAAAAATTTATTGAGACCACTTGTAGATAGTAACGTACAATTTTTATTTCAATATAAAGTAGGTAGCCTACATAGGAAAAAATAACCAAAAGGAAGAGAACTACAAATTTTTAACAAGACTGATAAGCCCACAGGTTAACTAATGAAGTTATTACCGTATTTACTAATAGCCATAATAAATGGACTATATGTCAATATGTACTCTCCTTGTAACCAAACACTTAGGCCCTAGCCTAGGGAATTGCTAAAACCTAGTGGCCTATATCTCTCATTCAACTGTTTGGAAATAGTAAATCTTAGGTTATCCTTTTATAAATATAAGTTAGTTAAACCGACTTTATATCTTAATGTACTCACTGAAATAAGTTATCCAATATCGTAGGCCTAGCTTATGTTGCATCTAACCTATTACCTAATAGGCTTAACCTATTATATCTGCTTCTGAAACAGAAGGTGGAAGAGGATCATCAATGCATTGTTCTTCCATCACTGCTTTAACAATTTGATAGCATACAATTACAAAATGATATGCTTTCTAATGACGTTTATTCACAAATTCAAACAACCACGCGGAGTTAACAATGTTAACAATACGATTTTAATCGCACAGCTGTAGCGTTAAAAGTTACAAAGCACTGCGTTATTTTGATCACGTCTTGCCTTGCCCTTGGTTAGGCGTACATAGAATATAAGCAAACTTTTAAATAATATGACCGCCGGTATTATAAATATGCATTGCGTAACCATTCAGAATAATTTTTAATCTTTAGATTTTGTGAACCTCGCAATTAGTGATTTTGAAGTGTAAATTATTACAACAATGATGTAACACTAATTATTGTTAGGCCTAACTTTAACAACTACAGTATGATTACAGTTGTATTTCTATTAGCTTTATCTCTAAGTACTTAAGATTATACCGCGTAAACTGACAATTTTTGTAGAGTACTATTTCAGCTGCACACTAAAACGCCGTCATGATTATTAGTCGTTCATCACCTACAACTTTCAACTTTGTCCCTAGCTATTGGTCACGCTAAATCATTATTACATTACAATCATCTTCACTCAACGTCTTAAGGCAGTTCGCAAAGTGGGTACACAAACAGTGTTGCCAGACATACCCTAATTTCAGACTCCAGGGAATATAATTGTGTAATATACGAAGTTGTAAGTTGTAAAAAAGAATATACCGATGCAACAGTTAGAAAGAGTGTTTTCATGGATTTTAGTATTTAGCTGTGGTACTTTTTCTGGAGCAGTACGATTGTTATATCAATTATTAATTTTATTATTAACTGTGAAATATTGCACAACTCAACTGGGCAACAGCAACACTGCACTGCAAACAGAATAGTGTTACATGTCCACTTGATGTGACTGAGCGTAGAGAAAGTAGCTCCATTGCGTTGGTTGATCAAGTCAGCAGTTTAAAACAGAACTTTAATATTTTTTTTTTTAACAAAGGACCGAAAGCATTAGCATTGCTGAATTATATTTGTTATGGAGCTCTGCAAACGCAAACTACGAGAATTCTAACACTGATTCTGGAACGTTTTTGGATTAAATTTACTTTTGTAGACGACTCATTTTACTAGTCGGCGTTTTAAATATTCGGTTCGAACTTTGAACATTTATGCAATTTCGAGCCGAGCCGAATATTGCAATATTTGGCTCGAAAAATCTCTCGAAAAAGTTTGAATACTCGCACACCCATAAATAATAAGTGGTGAGACCAATCCTTTTCTTCATTGTAAAATCAGATGTGAACTTTCAACAACTACCTATACTAGAGATGTGCGAGTACTCAAAACTTTGAGTTTTCGGCCGAGTATTTTAATACTCGAACTCAACTCGAAGTTTTGAAAAATACTCGAAAGTTCGAGCGATTATTTCCTGCCGATTTCCGGACGATCGCTAACGATTGCGACCGGCAAAAACGTGTAGTAACGGTCGCAACAGGCGATCCCATCACATAAAATCGGCCGAAAATGACGATCGCTAACGATTGCAGCCGGCCAAAACGCGTAGTTTCGGCCGCAAAAGGCGATCGTATCGCGTAAAATCGGGTGAAAATGACGATCGGACCGTGTAATTTCGGCCTTCAATGACGACGGAAAAATATAATATCGGCAAAAGTGGCGACCTCGCCACTTAATATCAGCCGCAACTAACAATTTCGTCATCTAATATTGATTATCTGAACCAGGTGATATTGGCCAAATGACAACTGGACCGTGTTTTATCGGCCGGAAACGAATGTCAAACCGTGTTTTGTGTATCGATATGTAATCCAGTTTGATTGTACTGGCAAAAACTTTGTATTGCTACTTATTTAATAGTTAGAAACCATGTTTAGATTATCAAATCCAGGGTTGTACCCAAATCCCATTACACTATTTTAAACTAGCAACTGATGGCAAATACTCGCTTGAAAATACTCAAAACTCAAAAATAGTAGGCGCTATTCAACTCGACTCGACTCAAAAAATCACTACTCGCACACCCCTACTATAAATTTAATAAAATACCAATCCAATAGACTTTAATCAATCAACAAATAGTAAAGAACTCTTTTTTCAATATTTCAAATTCCATATCCAAGGGCTATTTCAAGAGTTAAATTCAATTTGAACAGTTTTAAAATCAATTAACAGTAGCCTAGAAACTACGTTGTCAGACAGCATTGTTGGAGGACTGCATAGCATTTGAAAGTGAACTTTCTTTATCTTCCAACTGTTAAGGAGCAAACATTTTAATTTTGTCAAACTAATTTATAAATTTTTAACTATTTTATTTCACACTATATCAATAAAACATGAGTTTAGTTATGAAATACAATTGTAAGAATATATTTGAAGCCAGCACGACAATCCCTCCCTGAGAAGGATCTTGTAACCCTGAGCTTAACAGACTATAATTAGAAGTAATCCAAATACCTCAAGTAATAAAACATTCCCCATCATTGTAAACATTTATTGTAAATCCCTTTTTCATACCACAAGTTTATCGTTACTGTATTTCAAAGCAATAAATCTAGGTTTATCTTTGTACCTTGTGTGTAATTTATTCAATGGTAAAGACGATACATAAGTTTGTAAAATATTGTAGTGAGTTAGCTGCTAGGCTAGGTAATCCTTTTAAGAAGACAGTTGCCGGAGTAAAATAAGATCTAATTAACAAATTATTAAAGATAGACAGATATTTATTGATTTATTCATTGTATAAGAATCAGAGGAGTTATTTCCTACAACAGAGAGATAAGTGTTTAATTGTTTACAACTGATTCATTGCTAATGTCTGGACCCCTCCCCCCTCACTTATCAAGCTTTCCTAGTCTAAACCTTTATCTTCAAGGTCACACTCTTTCCCCGGCCCGACCCAGCCCCTCCCCGCACCCCTCGCCAACCTTTCTTATCTCCATTCTCATATAGGTAACACCTATCAACGTCTCTTCTCATTTGAGTTGAGAGTGAGTTTGAGGATTATTTTTCCTTAAAGTAAATGACTAGTTATCAACAGGAGTCTCATTTCAACCACTAATTTTGTTGGACATTGTTCAGCTTTTCTCTGTTTATTGTTTGACATAGTAAACTACATCGTACCGAATCTGTATATTCTGTACCGAACCGATATTGGTAATTAGTTTTGTACCGTAGCAGTACTGTTTTTTCGGTGCACTGTAGACCCCGAGTTTTTATCTCATTTCATGTTGTGTATCAATGTAAAAAGGGAAAAATAACATTGTCTCAGAAAATGTCAGAGTCTTGAATACAATAAATACTAATTTTAATCAGTGAAAACAGTTATTTAGACCTTTAACTGTATCAGAATCAAGATTGGTCCCTAAATTCAGACATGTAATGAAATAAAAAATAAAAAAAACTGTTTTAGTTCATTTTAAAATTAATTTGAGCTCCTTAAAAATATATATATAATATAAAATATAATTTGGTGATCTATAGCTAAAAATACGAAAAACCGATCTACCCCTAGGCCAGACCTCTACCCCAGACCTCTACACCTACAACCACAAGATTTAGCACATGTACTCTTTCCATAAAGTAGGTAACCACTAAAAAAAGGATTTTAAGAAATTCCCATTGGGCTCCGCCCCACGGTGAGTCAAAGTTCCAATCCAGTATTATTCTTATGGACATTTCACTTTGGTTTGAGCTCATGCAAATTCAAACTACAGAATGCAGCACTCACCACAGGTTTTATCCCTGGGTGAAACCGGGTACGATGACAGCTCGTTTGTTTATAAACATTACACCTGCACGATGGAACAAAGGGAATAATTTAGCAAGAGAGTCCCAAACAATTGCATAAACAAACCTGTTGTTCCTGCGAGTCGCTGAACAGATCCACTGGACTGACTGGCTGGTAGGAGTTTCTCCGCCCCACCTCCAGTTGGCGCGGCGCTGGCGGGGGGCTGGAGAGTCTGTTGGGCCGGCGTTGGGGCTCCCCCTCAAAGTGGTGTGAGCGGCGCCGCTTCACTCCCCGACTGGTGGACGGCGCTAGGTCGTCTATCAACCAATCATCCACCACCTCTTCTTCCAACACCAGTGCGCTGTGCTCTGCTTGAGGGGGGCTCTGCAGACAAAAGTTTACCATTGTTATTGAATCTGTATCAATACAATACAAAGATAGTTTCTTGAGTAGCATGATACTTGTTACAATTAACAAGATAAAATAAAACTATTTCTCACCAACACTACAAAATATTAGGGGTGTGCGAGTAGTGATTTTTTAAATCGAGTCGAGTTGAGTCGAGTAGTGCCAATTATTTTTGAGTTTCGAGTATTTTCGAGCAAGTAGTTTCCATCAGTTGGTAGTTTAAAATAGTGTAATGGGATTTGGATACCATCCTAGATTTGATAATCTAAACATGCTTTCTAACTAATACATGAGTAGCAATACAAATTTTGGCCAGTACAATCAAACTGACAAACGTATTGAGAAACAAAACACGGTTTGACATTCATTTCCGGCCGATGAAACAGGGCCCAGTTGTCATTTGGCCAATTTCACCTGGTCCAGACATCGCTTACAATCAATATTAAATAACAAAATCGTTAGTTACAGCCAAAATGACGCAGTCCAATCGTCATTTTCGGCCGATTTGACGTGATGCGATCGCCTTTTTCGGCCATTACTACGTGTTTTGGCCGGTCGCAATCGTTTGCGGTTGTCATTTTCGGCCGATTTTACGTGATGCGATTGCCTTTTGCGGCTGTTACTTCGCGTTTTGGCCGGTCGCGATCGTTAGTGATCGTCCGAAAATCAGAGGGAAATACTCGCTCGAACTTTCGAGTAGTTTTCAAAGTTTTGAGTCGAGATCGAGTATTAAAATACTCGGCCTAAAACTCGAAGTTTCGAGTACTCGCACACCCCTGCAAAATATATTTACATACTAGACGGTAAAAAAGATGGTACAAGGCGATCGATTTCAACCAGTTACACTAGTCATAATCAGCAAATCAGATTGTGCCTGATAAGATTAGAATCAGCTTAGATTTTATTTTTTCATTTTGTTTCGCCTTGTACCTTTTTTTGTATATTTTCCGTTTTGTATGTAAGTACCGCATAAGTGTAAATATATTTTGTAGTGTTGTGAGATGTATTTTATTTTATCCTGAAAATACAAAGACTAAAAGATTACACAAAGACTGACTTCACTTTTATATACATCTATGAATATTCAAAATCTTCTATAGTCAAAACTACGGATGTGTCGGTTCTTAAAGTCGGTTGTCGGTTTTACCGGTTTTTTACAAAAAAACCGAAACAGAGAACCGATGGTCAAATGTCGGTTTCCGTTTTTCACTGTCAGTAAGTGCAGTAAGTGTCAGTAAATAAGCATTATTATTTTGTACAAATATCGCCTAAACTATATCAGTGAAAGTCTAATGACACGATACATCAAAAATGGTACAGTAAAAGAGATACGTGTATCGCGATACATAAGCCCAATAGGCCTTATGAAACGTCATCTCGCATTGGTATAACAACCAGTGCAGAGTTTACTGCTAATCGAATTGTATTTGATATAATAAGTATTGCTGTATCATATTGAGACTATGAATCTAAATACCTGTGTTGTTAAACATGTTTCGCCTTTGTAATATCGTATTCAAAATTATTGATTTGTAAGTTAACAAACGGTTTAAACTTAAAATACCCACGTCGCAGCAAACCTGCGTACTCAGCGAATTTCCATTGAGTGTATATGTCTTAATAAAACATTAAGCCACTTACCAGGATTCATAAGAAATATATTCATAAATAAGAAATAGTTTAAATATTAATTATTCCCCATAAGAATAAAATTGGGCATGAATATACAGGTTTGCTGCAACAAGGAACATAAAATAATGGGGTTTTATGGAAATATCAGTAGAACTCATCTAAGTGATGTCACACACCAAGTTTCATCCATATACATTCGTAAGTAAGCGATATATAACATTTTAATTACTCTCCATTTCATTAGAATAATATGGGGACCGAGTACCAAGATTTGCTGCTACGGGAACCATAGGCGAATAATTATTTTTATGTGTAAACAACAAACCACAACCAGATGAAGCCAAGTTTCATCAGTTTATGATCATAAATAAGCGAGATATAACATTTTTCTTTTTCTCCATAAGAATAACATTGCACAACGTACTGTGTTTAGCACTTTCAATATCTCTGTCTCAGTAACCAATTGACGTAGAGCAATGGTCAAAATACAATTTTTTTAAGCTGAATTAAATGGTATAAAATTTGATTTAAATAAAATTTACTTGTGAAAACCCGAAAAACCCTTTTATGGGTTACAAAACCTCTCAAACCCCCCCCCCCCCTTGAATGGTGTGATTCGTCTGGTCTTCAAACTCGTTCAAATATATGGCACTTTACACATTTGTACCAAATTGCGTTAAAATAAAGACTTTAAAATAATTAAATTTGCCTTTTAGTATTCTTAGCATCAAATAAAAATACAGGCCCTAACATGTATTCTGTTGAATGCTTTGGTTTGCTACTCAAACATAAATTAGGTCTAGTTAAAAAGTCAAAAACATATTATGCAGCAAAATAAATTAAATTACTGGCAATCGAGTTTGTATCAATTCTTTATTTTTTATAACTACTGGTAAAGTCTATTGTAGGTTTCCCTATTAAACTGCAAAGAAAATGTTAAGATGAATGAAAAAATTCATATATTAATAGTTTTTGCAGAGTAAGACTGAACATTTGTAAGATATTTAATTAAAAGAAAAAAAGAAAATGTGCAGTGGGTCACCGCTGCCACAGGACAGTGTTGTGTTCAACTGGCTGCCACCGATAGAAAGTTGCTTACGGTTTAGTTGTATCGCCACTTCCATCCGGTTACATTCTATTGGCGCTAGTGACAAAAGGTTACAATTTTACACAGTCTAAAATAAATTTAAGCTCAGTTTGATGAAATTATACCCCCGTCGCAGTTAACCTGCGCACTCAGCGAATTTCCAATAAATATTTGTCTTAATATCACATTACGCCACTGACCAGAATTCATGAGAAATATATTTACAAATAAGCGATGTATAAAATATTAATTATTCTTCATAAGAATAACACTGGGGATGAGTATGCAGGTTTGGTGCAACGAGGAAAACAATAATGGGTTTTTATGAAATTATCAATAGAACTCATCTTGGTGAAGTCACATGCCATGTTTCATCCATATACATTCATAAATAAGCGATATATAACATTTGAATTATTTTCCATAAGAATACCATGGGGCCGAGTACCTAGGTTTGCTCCTACGGGAACCATAGACGAAAAATTGTTTTCTTGTGCAAACAACAATAAACCACAACTAGATGAAGCCATATACTGAATTTTGTCAGTTTGTGTCCATAAATAAGCAAGATATAAAATTTTTCTTTTTCTCTATACAAATAACAGTAGGCAACGTACTGTGTTTAGCACTTTCAATATCTCAGTAACCAATTGACGTAGAGCAATGATCAAAATACCAAATTGTTTGTTTTTTTTATGCTGAATTCAATGGTAAAAATTAAAATTTGATTTAAATATAAATTACATGTGGAAACCCCAAAAAACCCATTTTTGGGGGACAAAACCCCCCAAAAATACCCCCTTTGTTTGGTGTGATTTGTCTGGCTTTCAAACTCGTTCAAATGAATGGTACATTACACCAGTGGCGGATCCAGCCAGGGGGCGCGGGGGGCGCGCGCCCCCCCCTTGGACTCAGAAAATGTGTAATTAATGGTAATAGTATTGACTATATATCTTTACTAGACTGAAAACCTTATGGGCCCGTCTGATAACAAAAGAGGCGGGATTCTCCACGTAGTTCTGATAGCGGCAGATCCAGGTATTTGTTGAGGGGGGGCGCACTTGAGATTTTTTTCACACTAAACGATAACGTCCCGCAGCAACGGGAGTCAGTTGTTAGTACTCCCTAAATTCAATTCAATCATGATGCTAATAAATAAAACACCACATTGTAACACTTATTTCGCAATGAAATGTGTAATATTGATGTATTACACTGATACGATAAACAGTAGGTACAAAAATATACACATTTTATACAACTACTACATCAGAAAAACAAAAATGTTATACCGATGTATTTACTTTCACGCACTACTAAAGGCTAAACCAACGCACACGAAATGGCTAAGGTAGAACGCAAAGGTTTCAGAAAAGAAGAAGATTGAGGAAGACTGCAGGGTCGGTGCTACGGTGTGTGCCCTTTGGGCAACCAAAGGCAATAGTCCGGTGCCGTGGTGCGTTACCTTAGGGATGCTCGGCCCAAGCCCCTAGGCCGGTGCTGCGGTGTGTTCCGCTAGGGCAGCCAAAGGCAATAGGCGTTAATAGGGTTGGGGTCTAGGTCACTGTCTGTCGCTGTACTAGTTTTAGTTTTTAATATTTGCAAATACATTATTTGCACCAACACGTCTTACCTACTGGGCGATGCTCTATAAAACGGAGCCCCCCCTATAACGGGTCGCTACGAATAATTTTAACAGTACAATTATCATGGAATGTGTAGGCCAAGATAGTGAACCCCGTTGGTAGGACGGTAAGGAACCAAGTCGCCATAAAACGATACGTCCTTTACGTGTGTTAAGTAACTTACTGCATCCAAACATTTGTAAGGTAAACAGTTGCCGATCGATACATAAAATTAGGGAGTCACTGAGCTCCTTAAATCCGACAAACACAACTTACTATCTGTAAGGTACAGGCACCGGCCAGGATTGAGCATCCCCTAGGGTAACGCACCTCAGCACCAGACTATTGCCTTTGGCTGCCCTAGGGGAACACACCGCAGCACCGGCCTAGGGGCTTGGGCCGAGCATCCCTAAGGTAACGCACCACACTACTGCCTTTGGTTGCCCTAGTGGCACACACCACAGCACCGATCCTGCAGTCTTCCTCAATCTTCTTCTTTTCTGAAACCTTTGCGTTCTACCTTAGCCATTTTGTGTGCGTTGGTTTAGCCTTTAGTAGTTTGTGAAAGTAAATACATCGGTATTTTTATTGTTTTGTTGAGGTAGTAGTTGTATAAAATGTGTATATTTATGTACCTACTGTTTATTGTATCAGTGGAATACATCAATATTACATATTTTATAGCGAATTAAGTGTTACAATGTGGTGTTTTATTTATTAGCATCATGATTTAATTCAATTTAGCGAGTACTAACAACTGCCTCCCGTTGCTGGGGGACGTTATCGTTTAGTGAGAAAAAATCTCAAGTGCGCCCCCCCTCAACAAATTTCTAGATCCGCCCCTGCATTACACATTTGTACCAAATTTAATTAAGATCGGACCTTTTTTACGAGTTATCGTGCTTATGGACACAGATATACAAATTTAAATGAATGGTGTTTTTGGCATCTGGAGACCTCAAAACAAAAAGTTATCATGGTCTCGGGCTTAAGTCTTACCATGAGCTAGGGTAATAGCTTCTTCCCTATAGGGGAAATTCGCTAAAAGAAGAACCTATGTGATGAGTTAACCTTAACACAAATTAAAAAGACTGCCAGATTTGAGGAATTAAATACTAATCGACTGCAGTTTGGACTTAAGTCTGCTAGTTAAAGTGACGCATCATGTGTATTGAATCATATCTATCGCGATATTTCAATATGTTACGTATTGAACACGCACATCACGACTATAAGTTACATTCATGAATTAACCGCCCGGAACAAGAGCGCCTCGTTAGCTCTTGTGGTGAGAATACACAAACTACAACCAATACAAGAACGGCAAGAACAAGGCCACACTAAATTAATGTTACCTTGGCAAGAAGCACGAGATTCTACCTCCAACCGCCAGGATCACTAGTGTTTTTGACTCCAGACACCAGGATCGTCAGTGTCTTTGGGCGACAACTCACGTATAAACTTCGCTAGTGTATTGGTTTATATCAGATTGTGATTGTGCATATCGCATCATTCACATCAGTCACTAGCAGACGACGACGCAACGTCTAAGAAGGTCTGCGGTAAAATTGATTACTGTCAATTTTACTATGTATTTAATACAGCCGGAAATTTTTATTAAGAAAGTTTTTTAATATCGTCGAGAATGCCAGAAGAAGAATTAATTCGTAGACGATCTACCATTTAGCCCAATTGACATTGCTAATAACCCTGACCCCGGAGGTAGTTCTAGTCCTACTGTTTCCGTAAATATAAATCCTACTGTATTTACGATTATATATCCTTCCTGTAGGAAAAGATTCTAGGGTTTCAAAAGTCTGCAAAAATAACATATCAGCAAAACCAGGTAGACTTATTCTGTTTTTAAGGTTAGGCCTACAGTAGGCTAAACTTAAACCTTAACTTCTTAACAAAGTTTAAGTTAAAGATTGCTTAGACCACGGTACTGCCCGATCCGAGCCCTAGGCTAACTTTTTTATCATTTGGCTAAAAATTGTTTTTAGCCTAGGTGGTTATTTAGTTTTGTAATGGCCCATAGAATTTAATTTAAATTAATTTGGTTCGTCTTTGATTGATAACTAGTGATTTTTTAACCAACTCTCATTTGGTGTCCCTGCAGTATTTGTGTAAACCAATGATAAAAAGTCTGAAATAAGTATTTTATAGGTGTATATAATCAATTGCCCTACTATTTACTATTTAAAATTAAGTTAATTCTGCATAGTATTAGTTAAGTTCTTTAAGGCTCAAAGGATTTGGCGGTAAATATTGGTAAAAACGTTATTTCTGAGTTTTTAATGACCCTGTGATGTAAGATAGGTTGAATTTCAGAATCTTGGTAGAAACTTAAATTTAAAGTATGGATGAGGCAGTTAATAGGTAAAAATAACTGAAACCGACAACAGATAACGGTTTTTATGTAAAAAACCTAACCGATAAAAACAACAAACGACCCATCCTTAGACAAAACCAGTATAAACACAAAGATTACCAGGCATTTATTCTCAAAACTTTTAGACAGCATACTACTATTTCAATTTTATGAGATGAACAACCCAAAGAATCATTTGGACTTGGGATCGTTTCTCAGGCCGCTCTATCCAGCTAATTTGGATTTTTCTGTTTTTAAATGAAAGATATTCAGACCTACATATATCATTGTACATAAAAACTATAATATATATTTAGGGCTTCACCCAATTGGCTTTCAAATTCCCCATTTTAATCTTAGAGGTATTATTTTAACTTAATCCACATGATTAAGTATTTATAAATATATGTTTTTTTAGGTTTACTACAGAATGGAGCATGTATACAACTGTTTGTTCCCAAGTAGTTTAGTTTATTTAAAAACACAAATTTTCTGCAGGGGATTTTCTCATAACTTTTGATAATGGTCGAAGAGGACAAAGTTTATACGTGTATATTTATTTAGAATAAAACAATTTTTGTACAACATTACTTTGTGTCACTTGTACTATTCAATGCATTTTCTTATCCAAGTAGATCTGTTATCGTATTAATTTAGGATTTTTTTAGAATAAATTAAGTGGCAATAAGTGTCTATAATAAAAAAAAAGTGAATAAACATAACGTGTGATATTAGCTTCGGTGACATTAGCTGTTTCCTACATATTCTCTATAGTTAAAACTCCTTTAACTTACCTGCTCTGATGAAGTTGTGTGTTTTCGCCGCAGAGCTTTCATTGCTTCTTCGTATTCTTTGGTAGCATTTGTACTTTTCCTTGGTAGTACCTCATCGCCACTTCTCCGCAATGAACTACTTGACGATCTGGATTTGTCTTTATCAGAAAAATTATGTCTTGGAGCAAGGTCGTCCTCTACAAAACTTTTTCTAGCATTGGAAGTCTCTGAATATTAAAGACAAAAATTATAATAAATAAATATTGTTGTTTTAAGCAACACCATTAAGTTTTAATTTACAATGGATGAAGCATGATAAATGATTTTCTTTTAGAAACTGACAAGAGGTGAGTCAGAAAAGCGAGCCAAGCAATTAATTTACAATGAATAGAAGTGCATGAAATAGGCAAACAAGCTTGGGTTAAATTCAATTTGCCCATCATGTAGGTAAATTAATTAAAATTAATTTTGTTTACCAAAGATAAGATATAGAAAAGTGGAGATTTAAGGGGTAACAGTTTAGTCAATGTTTTATCGTTTATGAAAAACATGGACCACTTACCACGTAGGCAGGTAATAGGTAGTGTATTTTCCTACCAACAGGACAGATTTTCCAACTTCAATGAAAAATGAAATAAATTAAAATAAGTTTAAAAAATATTTAAAAAAGTGTGTTTGATTGAGGCTGTTCTCTATGATTTCAACAAATATTGGACTAAGACAGATTTTTTATTTACACTTTATAATTTTTATGTTTAAAAGTTTGTTGTTTTCCTAGTTTTAAGTATTTTTGTACATGACGCCATTTATATGTATACTAGGGTTGTGCGAGTAGTGATTTTTTAATCGAGTTGATTCGAGTCGAGTAGTGCCAATTATTTTCGAGTTTCGAGTACTTTTGAGCGAGTATTTGCAAACAGTTGGTAGTTGAAAGTAGAGAAATGGGATTTGAATACGACCCTAGATTTGAAAATCTAAACATGGTTCTAACTAATACATGAGTAGCAATACAAAGTTTTAGCCATTACAATCAAACTGACAAACAAGACACGGTTTGACATGTGTTTCAGTAGAGAAATGGGATTTGAATACCACCCTAGATTTGAAAATCTAAACATGGTTCTAACTAATACATGAGTAGCAATACAAAGTTTTGGCCAGTACAATCAAACTGACAAACAAGACACGGTTTGACATGTGTTTCAGTAGAGAAATGGGATTTGAATACCACCCTAGATTTGAAAATCTAAACATGGTTCTAACTAATACATGAGTAGCAATACAAAGTTTTAGCCATTACAATCAAACTGACAAACAAGACACGGTTCGACATGTGTTTCAGTAGAGAAATGGGATTTGAATACCACCCTAGATTTGAAAATCTAAACATGGTTCTAACTAATACATGAGTAGCAATACAAAGTTTTAGCCATTACAATCAAACTGACAAACAAGACACGGTTCGACATGTGTTTCAGTAGAGAAATGGGATTTGAATACCACCCTAGATTTGAAAATCTAAACATGATTCTAACTAATACATGAGTAGCAATACAAAGTTTTAGCCATTACAATCAAACTGACAAACAAGACACGGTTCGACATGTGTTTCAGTAGAGAAATGGGATTTGAATACCACCCTAGATTTGAAAATCTAAACATGGTTCTAACTAATACATGAGTAGCAATACAAAGTTTTGGCCAGTACAATCAAACTGACAAACAAGACACGGTTCGACATGTGTTTCAGTAGAGAAATGGGATTTGAATACCACCCTAGATTTGAAAATCTAAACATGGTTCTAATTAATACATGAGTAGCAATACAAAGTTTTGGCCAGTACAATCAAACTGACAAACAAGACACGGTTTGACATGTGTTTCCTGCAGTTAAAACACTGTCCGGTTATCATTTGGCCAATATCACCTGGTCCAGACATCGCTTATAATCAATATTAGATGATGAAATCGGTGGTTACGGCCGATATTAAGTGGCCCGGTCGCCACTTTTGCCGATATAATGTATACCGTCGTCATTTTCAGCCTTTATCCAGTCATCATTTTTGCCGATATTATGTTTTCTGTCTACATTTACGGCCGAAATTACATGGTCCGATTGTCATTTTCGCCCCTTTTTTGTGATGCTATTGCCTTTTGTGGCCGCTACTACACGTTTTGGCCAGTCGCAATCGTTAGAGGTCGTCCAGAACTCGGGAGGAAATACTCGCTTGAACTTTTGAGTATTTTTCAAAACTTCCGAGTTGAGTTCGAGCATTGAAATTCTCAGCCGAAAACTCTAATTTTTGATTACTCGCATACCCCTAATGTATACACTGTATATGTAGAAATAAAGAATATTTTGAATTTGAAATAGGCCCATCAGAGTTTTAGTTATAGCTTGTTGTATTACTTTATTCAACATGTAAAATGCATTTTAATGATAAAGAAATGGGAGAAATAAATTAACCCACTTCAGAAGAAAGACCATACTCGGCATTTGCTCATCATATATAGAATGGATTAAATGGATTAAATTCACTTGCTTCGTCTATTTTAAGTAAATGAATGAATAAAGTAAATTAATGTGGTGAATATGCCTGTCGTCCCAGAAGGGGAAGTGAACAAACTAAATCCATGATCAGCTATGTAGGAAAATTCAATAGAGTAAAGAGGAAAGCCAATCCCTGATCTTGTTATAGATTTGTTGACAAGATCAATTTAAAACTTTGAACAAGTTATTTTATTTCTTGGGTAGGCCTATATTTGTCTGTTGCTATATATTAAGTTTATTCATTGACAAAGTGTTGAAATAAATATGTAAATTTGTATAGTATGTAAATAAATATTTTACAATGCCACCTGTTTTTTCTAGCTGTGCTAGAACTGAAGTAAATGTTATGTGACAATAAAGAGATTGATTCTGATTCTGAACAATCCAAATAACTGCTAAAAGTGTCCAATAAATTTTTTATAACAACATTAGGGGTGTGCGAGTAGTGATTTTTTTAATCGAGTCGAGCTCAGCCGAGTAGTGCCAATTATTTTCGAGCGAGTATTTGCCATCAGTTGGTAGTTTAAAATAGAGTAATGGGATTTGAATACCACCCTAGATTTGAAAATATAAACATGGTTGTTAACTAATACATGAGTAGCAATACAAAGTTTTAGACAGTACAATCAAAATGGATTACGTATTGACAAACAAAACGCGGTTTAAGATTCGTTTCCGGCCGATAAAACACGGTCCGGTTGTCATTTGGCCAATATCACCTGGTCAATACATCTCCTATAATCAATATCCTATTCCTCCTGGTCAACATCTCCTATACATATTAAATGGCGAAATCGTTAGTTACAGCCCGATATTAAGTGGCCCAGTCGCCACTTTTGCCGATATTATGTTTTCCGTCGGCATTTACAGCCGAAATTACACGGTCCAATCGTCATTTTCGGCCGATTTTACGTGATGCGTTCGTCATTTTCGGCCGATTTTACGTGATGCGATCGCCTTTTGCAGCCGTTGATACGCTTTTTTGGCCGGTCGCAATCGTTAGCGATCGAACGGAAATCGGCGGGAAATATTGGCTTGAACTTTCGAGCATTTTCCAAAACTTCTAATAGAGTTCCGAGTATTAAAATACTCTGCCGAAAACTCAAAATTTTGAGTACTCGCACACCCCTAAACAAAATCAACCGTAGACTTTTTGATGCAGATTTAATTAAATTAGAAACTAGTATTTGATTTCTTACCTTACAATCTGAATTGTTTTAGCATCAACATAAAAATCTATTTCAGGCTCTAGGCCTATCATTAGTCAGCGATGCAGGGAAACCCAATTTACTAAAAATCTATCTTGGATTTCGTCAAGGTAGATAAAATTTACATAAACATAAACAGAGAAATTGAAGGAAAATTTAACATTATTACTTTCGCTTTGATAGTATCCCTCCAAGTTTGACAAAGGGAGATATTCAATCAAAATGTTTATTTTTTGTATGAAGTTTTTGTGGAAACAGTGCCAGAAACTTTAGATGGGTTTTCTCTTTAATGGAAAGTTCACAGGCAACATTTCCTTACTTCTCACTCCAGATTGTAGAACAACAATCTAGAGGTTACACCATTAGTAAATTTGATTTAATAAAAGAAATTAATAAAAAAAAACATACCTTACAGAAAGAGCCCCCTGTGTTCACTCATAGAGAGAGTTAAAATATAAATAAGTCATGTATGAATTAAAGAATGTCTAATAATACTAATATATCACGGTAGGCTTAAGTTAAACTATGTATGATGGCTTTCATTTACAAAAGTACCTAGATTAAAAATGCAGATTTATTTGATTGAATGGTATACATTAAAATTAAAATCTTGCTAGGGGTATGCAAGTACTTACAAAATTAAGTTGTGTGGAAGAGAGTTTTCAACACTTTACTTGACTCAAAAGTTTTGGAAAATACTTGCTAATCAGGCAAGTCTTTACGCCGATCGGTGGAGGTTTACAAACTACTAAGAACTGCCAAATCGTAATGGACATAAAAGACGACTGAACCACCTAAAATTTGCTAAAAATGACGATGGGAAACATGAATAGGTCATAAACCAAAATCAAACTGAATAATATTATTGGCCATAAATGATGACACGATACATAATATCTGCGAGCAATGATGACTAGACCCTGTAACATTGCCCTTCATTGACAACAGGAAACATAAAATCAGCTAAAAATTATGGCCGAGACTTTGTTTTATCAATCACAAACATAAACCAGTTTGATTATATTGGTCAAAAATGTGTATTATCTTAAAATATTGGCTACAAACCACAGCTAAACGATGAAATTATCTGGAGTAATAGACAAATCCCATTACACTACTTGAAATAACATACTGACAATGATTACTGCTGATGACATACTCACTCAAAAGTATTCTAAGCTGGAGAATAATTGGTGAAACTTGACTCGATAAAAAAAATAAAACTCTCATTGCATACCTCCAAATCTTACAAAACATTTCATAGGAACATCAATGGTCATATAGGCAATGACTTTGTAATAATAAACATCTTACCTGGTCTCTGTGAGCCGAAATCCATGTGACCATTCCCCGAATGACGCCTTGATGGGAACGGTTGGGTTGCGTGATAAGAAGGAAGTGGAGGGGAAGGGGACTTTCTCTCCGAATCTGGCTTATGTCCAGCTGAAAGTCATAATACATTATAAATAGAATATCACTATTGGCAAACTAAAAATCAAGTAGTTCTGTTCTGATATGGCATTGGTTTTATTTACTTTTTACAACAATAGCAATACTATAGTTCTAATCAACAAGATTAAAGAACAAAAGTCAAACAACCACCATGCATTTGTTTAAGGTTTATTTAGTTAAAACATTGTTGTCACCTCAACGATTCAATGTCATCTTGGTATGATGTCACTTGAGATTCAGGCGAATTTATTTATTTATTTACTTGCTGAAAAAACAATTACATCACAGCAGTACACATTTTTTCTTTATAATTTTTTTGTGGGAAATATAAGTCCTCCACTTCACAGGCACACTTCACTGAGTCCATAAATGCAAATCATATAAAACACAATTTACAAAAAGTAGGTTTGCAAAGGAAAATCACTTGGCTTGGGAGTTTCATTGAAAAAGGTGGGATACACAGCTAACTCACCTGAAGAAACTGGTTCAGGATTAAAAGGTTACAGTTGGACGGGGCACGTGCCCTCCCAATGCTATAACTATACTGGTATTCATTGGAAGCAAACTTAGAAATCTATTGGCTGATATTCTATAGCCAGATAGTCTTTTGCAGCTGAAACTAGAGGCCCAGTCACAATTTCTGACTGGTAAATTATAATTATGTTGCTTTTTTCAGTCAATATAGTTTTTTGTCAAGGGGCTCTGCTCCCTGTCAAAGAAACTTGATTATAATGTGTTTATTAATAATAACTAACATCAAAAGAAAAATTCAAATGTGTTTTTAACAATCTTTACTAAACTTCAAGTACCACCAAACTCTCAAAAAATTGTATACTACATTAAAGGATCTAATTACACCACAGTTTTGAAAATTAAATTGAATTACCAATTGCTCACCTTTTTTTAAAGCAGCTCTTAGTGTTCTGACAATATCTTCGTACTGTTCAAGCGTCTCCAGGTCTAGGTCCGAATTCATATCTTTCTTGTAACGTTTTCGCCAACCGGTTAAGCAATCCAACACGGTCTCTCCCTGATTAAAATAAAACGTTAGTTCGTCTAAACAGAAAATGTGGTATTCAGGCTTGCAGTAAAGATTTATCCTTGAAGAGTTGAATAAGCAATTACACAATTCAACAATAATAGGTGTTTGTACTCCTATGTAGTATGATAATGGTTAGCAACATTTATTGCTTACTAACACATTTAGATTCTTTTGTTGTCTCATTAAAATATAAAACTTGATAGACACACTTCGTGAGGGTGGCCCGAAATCGGATCTTGGCTCAACTTAGAAACATAAAAGATTTTCATGTTCAAACATGTTTACTGAGTGTTTGTTGAGTGTTAATGAGTACTTCTGGTGTATGAAATTAAATTTTAAGCACAACAGCAATGAGGGTTGCAACTTGAATTCTTTGAGTTCAGAGTTTAATATTTTTCTCTAAGTAGGATTTGTATTGTGTCTCTAGTTTTTACATGTTTTGATCCTCATCAAGATAAATTGTGGAATGAGTTAAAGAGCTGTGCAATTTGCTTTAAGTCATACATTGGTCCTATCATCTGACCTACTATTGATCCTACCATCATTCATACGCCAGTGCTACCATTGATCTTACATCAGTCCAAAGATAGTTCCTACTATACCTATTAAGAAATTTGTTGAGACTAAAAGTTTGCTACAGTAAATCATTTCCTCTTTAACTTCTTCTACCTGAGACATTTATAGTTTTTCAGCAACATTTTTTGAAACCTTTTGACAATAAATTAATGACAACATACTGTCACGATTAATATTATAGAAGATATTGATAATGACTTTTGACTTAAAAAATAAGGTTACAAACCTTGTTGTCATCAATCCACTAGTTTATATGATTACTAGTTTCAGGACTAGTAATCATATAAACTAGTGGATTGATGACGGCAAGGTATGTAATCTTATTTTTTAATTCACACAATTAATCCAGGAGGCAAATAGCATGAACATGATTTTTGAGTAATTTCATACTGAATAGTATGACAGTGTTTCTCACCTTTTTAAGTAAAACATGGATTGCTGTAAGAGAAATAAAGGCAACAATGCCTTAAAAAATATTATGATTTTAAAGTTTATTTAGTTATTTACATTACCTTTCACTCCCTTAAATACCCTCAAAAATTAATACTGCAATTGTCATGACAATAAGTCAGAGAGAATACATTTATGTAGTTCTAACGTAAAGCTATGATGTTAAAAAAGTAACAATGATATAAAATATTAATACTGTCTTGTGATGTCTTAAAGTGGTAACAAATGTTTCTCTAAGGCCCGGTGCACACCAGCGGTTTGCGGCGGCGGCGCGGCAGCGGCACGTTCTTAGATACATGGGAGCAAATGGAGAATTGCCGAGCAGTGCACACCAACGGTTTGCGGCGGCGGCGCGGCGACGGCGAAATCTTCGCCGCAGTTTTGTCCAGCCGCAGCCCCGCCGCAAGGTCTGTCGGGGCATAGAATCAAATGGAGCAGTGCACACTAGCGGCGGCGGCGAGTTCGCCGCAGGCTTCGGACCACTCCAGTAGTGATGGAAAACGACTCAACTGAGATGTTTTTATTAGTAAAATTCGGGAGCCCGTTAGTTTTACATTACAACTGGTTTATTAACTAACTATAGTAATCTTTTTAAACTAACTTTAACCATGTAATATCGTACAAAACTAAATTGTGTTATGCAATTAATAAAATAATGCATTCAATAATAATAATTCAAATTATTTATTTTCCCGAATGCCCATTCTGTTCTTCCACTGCATTGCATAGTTATCTCTGTAGCTATTATAAAGCTTTTTGGGAGAAAATACAATCGTAGTTTACATATCGTTTGTTTTACTTTATTATTATTTTTGTAGAATTAAAACACTTTTCTTGATCTTACTTATTTAAATTATTTTATTCTGACGGGCATAAACTAAAATTTTACATCCGGAGTAGTCTATCTATTGTACTGAGAGGAAGTCTGACGCTACCCAGAAATAACCGTGGGGCGACTGGTCTAGCCATATAATATTGCAGATACAAAATTTATTACTAGGCAAAGCATAAAACACATTCTCTAGTATATTTTAAGTTAATTTTATATAATAATAGGTTAAGAAAATTTTTATGGTACCGATTTCTCGGATGTGTGGCATCGTAGAATTATGAAACTTGGCACACTTATATAGTACTATTAGGGAATGTGCCGAAATGAAAATAATTTTTGTTTGGGTCTGATTTTGGCTTTCAAAGTTTACATGTTATCCTTATGGGAACTTGCGTTCTGCTTTTTGTTGTTTTTCATTTAATAAACAGCTGCGTTATTCAAATAAATTTGTAGCGCAACAGCAAGATCAGATGATTCATAAATAACAAATATGACTGACTACTGGATTGGTAACACCCTTCTCTTAACTCCTCCGTTTTAACGCAACATAACAGATCTGTTTTGAGGGGGGGGAAGAGGGGCGGGGTGGAGAGTTTTCAGGCATAAATAAAAAGGCCACTGGATGATCTTACGCCTTCTGCATTCCGTTTTAACTCCATGTTAAAAAAAATACCTGGAGTTGAGGATTGTGGAAGGGGAGGGAGAGGGAGGGAGAGGGAGGGAGAGGGAGGGAGAGGGAGGGAGAGGGAGGGAGATATGAGCCCAGTAGATAATAAACTTGTTTATATATATATTCGTTGACTTTATATTCAAAATATATTTGGGCGGTCTCTAGTTTGTATATGCCAGCAATACCTTATCATTACAACAAAAACAAAGTTTACAATCATTCATAAATATTGTAAACTAATAACAGCACTGACTGAATATTAAATTAAGTACAGTATTTACTTTAGATTCATACGATTATATTTTAAGAAACAAATTAAATATCGAGTTGGAAAATGTATCAATTTTTTTAAAATTGTTGTTTATTATTTATTTTGTTCCCAAAGTTGTTGTTATAGAGTAACAGATTGATTATTACCATTGATTATTCACCTTATGTATAATCAGTGCTAATACTATATTAGTCGCCGCTGCCGCGCCGCCGCCGCTGATGTGCACTACCTTTCTCGTCGCCGCACGCCGCACGCCGCAGCGGCGCCGCCGCCGCAAACCGCTGATGTGCACCGGGCCTAACAGGAATAAGATCAAGAAACAATTATCTACATTGTAGTGACATCCGATTAGGAGTTTGAGAGTTACTGATGCTAGGGTTTTTTATTTGCACTCTTTGCAGGGTAAGGAAATTGCCCGCTCATCATACAATATCGGACCACAGAGCCAATCAACTAACTTGTAATGACATGATTTCTGTTACCATTGTGCTAAACTGAAATTACGCCCAATCAATACCATGGTACCATTAGACAATACACTAAAACTAATCTGATAGTTCGTAAGAAAGTAAAAAGTAGGCTTGTGCGAGTACTGATTTATTTAATCGAGTCGAGTAATGACAATTATTTTCGAGTTTCGAGTATTTTCGAGCAAGTATTTGCCATCAGTTGGTAGTTTAAAATAGTGTAATGGGATTTGGATACCACCCTAGATTTGATAATCTAAACATGGTTTATAACTAATACATGAGTAGCAATACAAAGTTTTGGCCAGTACAATCAAACTGGATTACGTATTGACAAACAAATCACGGTTTGACATTTGTTTCCGGCCGATAAAACAGGGCCCGGTTGTCATTTGGCCAATTTCACCTGGTCCAGACATCGCTTATAATCAACATTAAATGACGAAATCGTTAGTTACAGCCGAAATTACACGGTCCGATCGTCATTTTCGGCCTATTTTACGCGATGCGATCACCTTTTGCGGCCGTTACTACGCGTTTTGGCCGGTCGAAATCGTTCGCGGTCGTCATTTTCGGCCGATTTTACGTGATGCGATCGCCTTTTGCGGCCGTTACTACACGTTTTGGCCGGTCACAATCGTTAGCGATCGTCCGGAAATCGGCGGGAAATACTCGCTCGAACTTTCGAGTTGTTTTTAAAACTTCGACTCCAGTTCGAGTATTAAAATACTCGGCCAAAAACTCAAAGTTTCGAGTACTCGCACACCCCTAGTAAAAAGGATCGGCCAGCTTAGTATCTGCCCAAATAACACTGATTTCTCTGTTATTTTATCACTGAAAACCAACCAGTATTTTTAGTCAGGCAGACGACAGCTATTTGGAGGGCTGCCGTGAAGTCTCCAATGAGAGGGGCTGGGTGAGAAAGCAAGGGGGATTCATCTCTACTAAAGTCAGCATCACAACATTGCAAGCTTCAATGCTAAGTACCTTTCCACTCCCCTCTACCCACCTTGCCTTGTGATGTTGCTGTTTGGTATAGCCCTGCTCTCTGTTTTAAAATATTTTTTCTTGACTCCTTCCATAGATCAGGTTACTGTAGATAGAGTGATAATTCTGTTGATTTTGGTTGTTTCTGTATTGGTAGTTGTTGTTATGGTAGTTATTATTCGGTGGATTGTTATGGGAGTGCATTTTGGGTGGATATGCTCTCTGGTTTCCATATCGATTGTTCTGATGGTATGCATGTGGTTGGTTGGGGCTCATGGGTCGATTGCTTGATTGATTGCTGTTTGAGTTGTTGATGCGTGCCCTCTTGGGCCCTTCCTTTATCTTCTCGTTGGGGTAGCTTTTCCAGTGCACGTACAGTTATGTTTTGCACGCTTATACAATCTTGTACAATTGAATCAAATCTTTCCGACATCAGAGTCACAATTTCTTCTTCACTTAGATTGGGACTCATTGATTGGAGTAAAAGCACTCGTTCTGCTGGATACTAGCTTCAACTGAAGGTACCGTTTGAGCGGTATTTTCTGCTTAGATTTTAGCTCTGAGGCCACGGTAGACTTCACTGCTCCTGTAATTTAATTCAAACTTAGAGGCAAATTGTTCCCAAGTGCTTATATCAGTCTTTATTAGCTGCAACCACCTTGAAACTGGTCCTTCGAAGGATGTCTCTAAGAGGTCTTTCAGATACTTAACAGGATTGAAATTACTATTACCTTCTAGTCCTCTATCATAATAACATTTAAACTTTCTTAAGGACTCTTTAGGATTGCCACTTTCGCCATTGACTTTAGGTAGCTGCCGGTCGTTTAATTCATTGCCATTACAGACAATCTGTATTGGTCCTGGGAAATTGCCAAATTGTTTATTTTGTTTAAAATTTTGTACTTCCTGTTCACATTTTACAAGGATTAGATTTAGATTGTAGATTTCAACTTGCTGCGATTCTAGGATTCTATTTTGGATTGTGATTTTGGGGATAATTTTGTTTTGTATGGTGGCCAGATTAGCTTTTGTGTTTAGTTCATGATCTAGTCTTGTTCGTTGAGCTAGTTCATAGATTTTCCTGTCTAAATTGTGTTCATGTTCGTCGAGTTGCGTCTTTACAGTGATAGGATACTATTTGTGTCTTGGTTGTCGGTGTCAGATACCATTTGCTGTTGGGTAATATTTTTGATTACGAATTGTTGCATTTGATTTTGAGAATCGATTTTGTGCATAAGTTTGTCATTCAATTTTACAATCTCTTCAGCTTGGGTATTTTTGTGACTTTAATTGAATTTATTTCATTTTTGAATTCCATTTGATTTTCTTGGATTTAGGCCTCAAGTGCGATTCAACAACCTTGGATTTCTTGACAATTTGCATCAATTTTTTAATTGAAACTGTGTCAAATCTAGTTTTAATTCATTTATTTTATGGCTGAGGTTTGCATCTAGATTAGATTTAAGTTTGACACTTGTTTGTTTGATTTTGCTATTAAGTTCTGCTTTTGACTCATTAATTTTATCATTTAAATTATTTAATTTAGTATTTGATTTGTCCATTTTATTGCTTAATTTAGTGTTTAAATTTGTCATAAGTGCTATTAATGTATTTATGTCCGATGGTGTGAGTTGTGTGGTCGTTGGGACAAGGGTCGGCGTCATCGGTTTGGTAGAGGAGGTTGTGGGAATCGTAGTCATCAATGGTTGGGGTATCGGTAGCGGCTATGATGACTTATCATCGGTACCAGTCGGCGTGTGTGTTGAATGCGAATGGGGGATGCAACTGTAGGTCGATCGGCTTGGGTCGGTTATGTTTGTCAGTGGTAGGGTCGTGTGGCTGGCGGGCGATAGAATCGGATGGATACCGCTAGGAACATCTGTGTTACAACTTTTTTAAAGATTCAAAAATATTAACTGTATTCGGCTTGTATATACTGGATTTAGCAACATTTTTCTTGAAAAATAAAAGCAAATTTACTGAATCTCAGCAAGTCAACAAATGAACAAGAACAAGAATGAACAAGAACAAATTTTTTAATAATACAGTAGAGTCCCGATTATCTGACCTTCGGTTATCCGACCTTCCGTGTTATCCGACCGTCCCCATACACAATCTAACGATCGATTTCCGCATACCTAGAATGATTGTACGCAGTTGACCAACGTGCGAGGCAACCACTTTTGTCGCACCCGACTGCACGCAGTAGATTCACGCGCTAGACTACAAGTCAAAGGCTGTACAGTACTTTTTATTTTGGTGCGCTGCATGCCACTCAGTTCGTCAGCCCCTTTCGCTACTCCTCAGTGCGAACGTATATCTGTGGCTGAGTGGATGTGTTGCGCTTTGTTTTCTAGTTTTTCTGTCGTGCTAGACTGTTACTGTACTGCAGTTGTGTTTTTGTCGTTTCTAAAATTTGAGGTGACGGCTTCAAAACGGAAAAAGGGCGTTGTTTCAAAGGAAGAAAAACTTAAAGTTTTAAAGAGGTTAGACAAAGGTGAAACTTTATTGAAAGTGGTGCAAGATTATAACGTCGGAAGAACAATGGTAGGAGATTGAAAGAGGAACCCCAATGAAATTGAAAGATGGTGTTCTCAGCGAGTCACGGCAACTGCAATGGAAAATCGGAAAACGATGAAAAAATGTGATTATGAGAAAGTAAGTGAAGCTTTACTGTGGTTTACTCAACAAAGAGATAAAGGTGTACTGATATCAGGACCAATTTTGCAGGAAAAAGCCTTAAAGTTTCGTAATGAACTAAATGAAGGTGAACCTGATTTCACAGCTAGTTTAGGCTGGCTTGATAGATGGAAAAAAGATGCGGAATTCGGCAGCTAAATATTTGTGGTGAGAAGCTTTCAGCAAACTCTGAAGCTGTTTAATTGTTTAGGGATAAACTTCATAAGCTATTGGACGTGGAAAGCTAACAGGTGATCAGACTTTTAACTGTGATGAGACTGGTCTCAATTACAAAATGTTACAAGCAAAAACACTAGCATACAAGGCCGAATCAGCAGCGCCAGGTTTCAAACGCAGCAAAGAAAGAGTGACCATTCTTGCATGCAGTAATGCCACCGCAAATATGAAAATGAAATTGGCTATGATAGGCAGGCAAATAATCCGAGAGCATTTAAGAATATTTCTAGAAATGCTTTACCAGTGAAATATTACAATCAACAAAATGCTTGGATGAGCTCGGAAATTTTTAAAGAATGGTTTTTTAACGAATCCGTGCAACAAACTGAAGTTTTTAAAAGCCAACAACTTGCCTCGGAAAGCAGTGTTGCTTCTTGACAATGCTACTTGACATCCTGACAAGGACGATCTTCAGGATAAAGAAATAAAGGCTGTGTTCTTGCCTCCAAATGTCATATCCGTATGTCAATCTATGGATCAGGGGATCTTAGAGACTCTGAAGCGAAACTACCACAGAAACCTGCTCTCTTCTTTAATTGAAGCTATGGACCAGAGAGAATTCATGTTAGGGAAGATGCGTAGTCTTAATTTTAAAGACGTAGCTTATTATGTGGCTCAATGTTGGGAGTGTTAGACTGAACACCATTGCTAGATCTTGGAATGTTTTGCTCAAAGGAAATCAAGAAGAAACTCAGGATGGTGAGAATCTGCAGCAGCAGACCGAACCGGAACATCCCAGCCTACTGTCATTGTTACAAGTGCAGGGATGTGCTGACGCAACAGAAGAGGAATTAAATGAGTGGATTGACCACGATGAACAGTTCGAAGTGACAGATGAAGACATAGTGAGCATGGTAAACAAAAAAGAAGGAGAAGAAGATGATGGGGTGGATGTTGTGTTGGAGGAAAGTGTACAAAAGATTTCTCACAGCGAAGGACATAAAGCTCTAGAAATAGCTTTAAAATATGCAGAGCAGCAGGAGGAAACATCATCAACCGAGGTTTTACTTCTGAAGAGACTGCGAGATTTGGCAGCCAGAAGACGACATACAGCCGGCAAACAAAAGACGATCAACAACTTTTTTACCCCAGTTTGAATATGGTTCGTAGTTTAATGTACTCAACCTACTGTCAAAATATGTTATTACTTTGCCACGAGTGCAGTCTGATGTATTAATATGTTATATTCAGTTATTACACTTTTATATTAAACATGTTCAATGAAAAAAATAAATTTTAAATTTGTTAACATTGTTTTTATTATTTTCCGTGTTATCCAACATTCCCGCTTATTCTACCTTGTCGCGGCCGGCTTAGGTCGGATAATCGGGACTCTACTGTACATAAGATTCATCGAACAACTTTGTACAAAAGATCAATTATATATACATCTGGAAAATTGATTAATCACATACAAAAGAAATATGAATTAGCAATGGAATCCAGAAAAGATTTAAATAGATTAAAAAATATTTTGTTTGGAAACCCTGTCTATTACATCGAAGACGATTTTCAACAACTCTAACCAAAGGAACTCTTACCATAGGGAACTTCTATAAAGGACATGAATGTGAACTTCTATACATTTTGTTATCATTATTTATACCATATAAATATTTTCATATATTGTACACATTTGTAAAATGTTTATACAATAAATATCTGTATCTGTATCAATTGGGAGTACGGGAGTGTTGTGAGGGTGAGGGGTTTGCGAAATTCTCATTAGTACATGAATAGCCTTTTAGTCCACGTGTCGGATGTGACGCACGGGAAACCAACACCAAAACTCACTTAAGCGAAATCATTGTCCTCAGAATAATGACCTCAGATAAAGGCAGGATGTCCCTGATGTCCTGTTGTCCCCAGAACCATAATATAACCATGGACAATCCATACATGGTCACGCGTCCAAAAGTCGCAATCTGATTGGTTGGGATATTGGGAGGTGGTTGGTATATAACAGTCCGCAACAGGTTGTGCATGATTCGATTAGTTGATTCTACCGATCCATCTGTCAGAGTTCAGCTAGCCGCCGCCGGTCATCCGAGGCCACTCCCGTTGTCATGATGGGTGTCACCTTGCTACTACTGCTCTGTAAGTGGACTTGTACTGCTTAGGTCTAGGGCTGATCTTTCCTTGTCTCTCCGTTCCCAGTAATAACTAAAGTAAATATGTCAATCCATATAACCTTGTAACTATCAGTTTAAAAGGGCTATATTAATAGTGTTTTGCACCCCAAGGACCACTGGTCCGACGGCTGGGTTTAGTGTGCCATCCTGACTTTTACTATTTGTAACTCTCAGTTAATGCAAATAAAAGTCCACCTTTTGGTACCCCCACACCACTAGAGTTATTATTTAAACCCAGCCGCCCTTAGTGCGCCGCAGGGGTCGGGCTATACCCCCCCCCCCTGGCCGCATATTACAGGAGTAATATCTATCAACAGGTCGGGAGAAAATGGAATCTCGGCTCCTGATTGGTCCATGGGCTCAACGCTTCCTTGCTCTATGCCTTTTGACGCGGTTCGGTTGCTGCTGCTATGTTCGTAGATTCAAGATGGCGTTCGTCGTCTGTTTCGGGTTCACTCGTACTGTCTTCCGGATCTACTTTTGGGTAATTACGTTTAGTTCTCAAGTTGTATTTATTATCGGCCATGACGAATTATTGAATTGATATTAACGGGTTACGCGTTATTAATTGATATGGTAGGTATTGTTGTGGGGGAGGCAGTTACGGGACGTACAATTAAATATGGTATTCTTATAATCTAACACATCTTAAGAATAGGTCGAAAATTGCAATATATTAGTAATAATGTATCATTTGATTGCCGTAATATTGGGCACCAACAATTATAAACACCCTTACAACTAATTATGGTGATTCTTAAACTTAACTGGTAAAAGTACATAAATATCATCTAAAATCGATAATTGAAGTGACGCCTTCTTTAACACGTTCAGTGCGGCGCACCGGATTTCCGGCGGTTGCCTAGCAAGGAAGCTAATTAAATTATCATGAATATACACGATTAACGCAGTGAATGTGTTAAAGCATCAGACAACATGGCTTCCACACACATAGACGAAGCCTCTTGGTGGAAAGGGTTGACATAATACCAATAAAATTACCTTGGCTAAAACTTTAGCCCACGATTGACAATTACAGAATGAATAAATACTCTTTTTACCTGTTTCTTTCCTTATTTCTATGTTGTTTCTGTATTAAATAAATGTATCACCTGGTCTGGGATGCTAACTTCAAGGTAAGTCTTAGGTTTAAGTTAATTTACCTTTTGCCTTTAACTAGTTAATGAAACATTTGTTTTACATACTGTAGGTTCACAATATAATATTTATTATTTAAATACAAGTGGGATGATATCAAGTGAATTTAATTGGGACTAACAGCAATGGTACAATATGGGGAATCTTCAAAAGATATCTAGGCCTATTTGTTTTAGTTAAATGTCTTCTAAATAGTTCATATCTAATGTTTGATTCTTATTTACTAGAAACTCTTCTATTCTCAGGGAGGGGTGGTCGTGCCGGCTCGAATGATATATTATTTTAAAAGAGAAAAGTTCATTTATTGTGATGGTTTGTTTACTAGTTCAACAATACAATTTGAAAATTTCAAAGAAAGATGCCAAATGGTTTTCACTGACTTTATGAATTATAAATGGTTTTCAATATTAAACTTAGAATAATAGTTCAATTTCAATTAATTGTTTCCTGATTTGCTTTAACTCAAACTAAATGAATATTAGCTTGTTCAGAAATGTTCATGATATCTCTTAAACCTTTCCCTAATGGAGTATATCAAAATGGATGATGGTTACCACACTGGAATCAAAATTCTTCACCCTTAGTACCAGAAATAAAGGGAGTTTATGCAAATGGGATTGAATTTAATTTGGTACTATACTGGACAGTAGAAGTCCCTACTTTTAGGCACTAAGCAAGGCAATTTTTAGGCCATACTTGGGAAAATGTTAATAGGAACTTTGCCCTATAAAAAGAATGACGTTAACACATTGGGGAGTAGGCAGCAACAAGGCAGAGAAGAGGGTTGAAGGTCTTGAAGATCACAGTTCCACTGTTGAGTAGCACAGGTGGAGAAATCACATATCGTAAAAGCACTTGACACAATAATTTTGATTTTCTAAGGACTAATTTTGAAAAGTAGTACTATGTAAAATATTACTATAATTAAATTTTCTCACGAATATTATATATCTAAAGTCGGCTATGGTTACATTATTCTAAAATCAATTAATGGATCAAATTATTAATAAACTGTGGAAAATGGTTCACTATCAATTGGTACAGGGTAAATATGGTGAAAATTGGCATAAGTAACTAGATATTATATTGTAAAGTAAAGGGAGGTGATTTTTCTGCGGAGTGAGGTGACAATTATTTAATATTCAGCAAATTAAATGAAATAACATAAAATAACAAGATAACACATAATTATAAGGAGAATATATTAAATGAAAGATAACACATTACTATTAGGCAAAGACAAGCATTATGAGGGCAAACGGGTAAAATATTAATTATTCAGCATGAACGAGGGTATGATAATAATAACTATGATTATGTTATGCGGAATAATGGCATCTATGTAGGGGAAAACAGATAAAATTATGGGGAAATTAATATTAATGATGAATGAGATGCAATGTAATACTACACCCAGTTCCACTGCCTCTACCTTGTTGGTCCGCATGACGGGAGAGGCGCCACGCCGCAACAGCAGCTGCATCACGGTCAAGTTGCCGCACGACGCTGCGTCCAGCAGGGGCGTCACTCCATCACTCACGTCGCTCCCTCGGTCGTTGATAGTCGCTCCGTGGTCCAGCAACATCTCTACTATCTCCAGATGACCGTGATTGCAGGCCTCGTGAA
This sequence comes from Allygus modestus, assembly GCA_963675035.1. NCBI lineage: Eukaryota > Metazoa > Arthropoda > Insecta > Hemiptera > Cicadellidae > Allygus > Allygus modestus. The sequence goes on along the minus strand of OY776112.1, from coordinate 126,659,369 downwards.
GCGGGGACCAGCCTCCGTGATCCCTCACATTTACTGGGTGTCCCTGCAACAACAACTGGGTTTTAAAATTTAAAGGTCACAAATAAAAATTAATATCCTGTTTTTTCCAGCTTTTTAAAAGAATTTCCACTCAACAAGATAATTAACAAGCTCACTACTATCACTAATTAAGAAAACTCACACCAACTGCCAATTCACACTTGTGCGATGCCTTCTGTAGCCTTGTCTCCGACTAATCAGCTGATTATTTAGCTAGCTAGGATCATTAATTCTCCTATTCTCTCTGTAAGACACCGACACAACTAGGGCGTATTTTAAGGCGAATATAAATGAATGATGACTGTAGAATGGGTGAGATGCCTTGTGTTGCCTTGACACTGCGACTAAGACCAACTGATTCTTTAGCCAGGATCATTTATAAATAGCCCAATGACCAATGACAGCTAGATCCAGTATCGAACCTTCAAAAAGTTTACACAGGATTTTCCTCAGGAGATAATTGGAAAAAGTTATTTGGTTCTTATAGTAGTGAACATTTAAAGTAATATCACAGAAAATTATAAAACACTACAGAAGGCTGCTGAAATAGGAGAAGCGCCACTTGTAGGGTCGTCGAGAGGGTAGGTAGTGGGTGGAGTGGGGATAGGGATGGCAGGGGGTGTATCCAAATGTAACCCCCACCGAACAACCTAGCGCTCTTGCGTTTTAAAGCTGGTGAATGAAATAACAGTTTTAAACGCAACTTCCATTTACGTGATATTCAGCCTTCTATGGTGTTTTATATTTTTCTGTGGGAATATTATAATATCTGGCTCTAATCAATATGTTGAAGTTTAAATTCACCACAGCTAAAAAATAAAAATTGATTTTTTCACCTGGGAATGAAACTTAACCAGATAACCTGTTTTCCACTCAACAACACATAAAATTTAATATTTTTCTGCCCGGAATTTTTGTTTCTAAACTCTGAAAAATAAATCACAGAGGCCATTACCTGATCTAACAGTTTTTTAACCAGAGCCAGGTTGCCGTTGATGCAGGCAGTGTGAAGAGGGTACTCTCCTTTTTCATTCCGTCTAAATTTAGTTGCAGAGCATCTCTTGCGAGCTCGGACTGTCTGCGTTTCAGCTGAATCTGGCTCATCATCTAAAAGGGTCAAAATATGAACAGTGTTAAATTTGCCAAAGGCAATATAAACAAAAAAAATTCTTTGATGTGATGAGTTATTATAATTTTTTGGACTTTATTATATGTAGATTGAAAAACATATAATGTCCACACAAGATGTATTGAGATATTAAATTTAAAGGTGTTTTAGAAAGAAAAAACACAAATTTCTGTGATGGAGGTAACACATCTATTTTAATCTAATTCATTAAAAAACAGTGACATAAAATCGATGGTAAACCTATAAAATTATTAGTACATGGTGTAAGTTTATGAGTAATAAATTTCAGATCTGTATGATATAGTATATATAACCAAAAATGGTGTTAATATATGTTAAAAATCAAAACTAGGATTTGTTTACATGATTTTTATCTTCTGCTGTGTATGAAAGAAATATTGTTGCTAATGCAACAATATCACCTTGTATAAAATGCACTAAACTTTGATCTAATTTAAATTAATATATGTATTTAGCACTTCAATCAATATATTTAATAAATAAGAATTAAAAAGAATATGTTACCTCGCATCACAAGGGTTACCTCTGTCACATCCCACTTCATGGCTGTCACCTCCTATCACACATCTGTTTATTCATTTGTAAAACATATATTAACAAAAAGATACAAGTTATTCTTTCTAAATTTTAGGCAAAACAACTTAATAATAGGGGTGTGCGAGTATTCGAACTTCAAGCTTTTTCAAGCCGAATATTGCAGTATTCAGCTCGCTCGAGATTTGCAAAAAGGTTTGAAGTAAGAGCCGAATATTTAAAACGCCGACTAGTGAAAAAGGTTGTCTTCAAAAGTAAATTTAAAGCAAAAAACTTTCCAGAATCAATGTTAGAATTCTCATAGTTTGTGTTGGTAGAGCTCCATAACAAATATAATCCTGCAGTGCTAATGCTTTCGGTTCTTCGTTAAAAAAATAACCAAACATTAAAGTACTGTAATATTTTTAACTGCCAACCTGATCAGTGATCAACCAACGCAATGGAGCTACTTTCTCTACGCTCAATCACATCAAGTGGACCTATCACACTATTCAGTTTGCAGTGCAGTGTTGCCGTTGCCCAGTTGAGTTGTGCAATATTTCACGGTTAATAATAATTAATACAACAACCGTACTGCTCCAGAAAAATTACCACAGCAAAAAACTAAAATCCATGAAAACACTTTTTCTAACTGTTGCATTGGTAAAGTCATTCTACAACTTACAACTTCGTACATTACACAATAATTATGTTCCCTGGAGTCTGAAATTATGTCTGGCAACACTGTTGACATAACGACTTTGCGAACTACCTTAAGACATTAAGTGAAGATGGTTATAATGTAATAATGATTTAACGTGACCAATAGCTAGGGACAAGAGTGTAGGTGATGAACGCCTAATAATCATGACGTCGTTATAATGTGCAAACTAGTACTTGGATAAAAATTGGATTGATAACAAATTGACTAATTGCTAGGTTCACAAAACCTAAGGATTTTATAAAAATTCTGAATGGTTACGTAACGCATGTTTATAATACCCGTGGTCATATTATTTTAAAGGTTGATTATATTCTGTGTACGCCAAAGGCCCTACTCAAGAGCAAGACGCGATCAAGATGGTGCAGTGTTTTATTACGCTACACTACAGCTGTGCGATTAAAATCATATTGTTAACTCCGCGGAATTGTTTGAATTTGTGAATAAACATCAGTAGAAGTTGTGATGGGAGAAGAATGCACTGACGATCCTCTTCCACCTTCTGCTTCTGAAACCTTCTGTTTCAGAATCAGGTATAATAGGTTAAGTCTATTAAGTAATAGGTTAGACAGAACATAAGCTAGGCCTACCATTATTGAATAACTTATTCCTGTGAGTACAATAAGATATAAAGACTAACTTATATTTAAATACCCCCGTCGCAGCAAACCTGCGTACTCAGCGAATTTCCAATGCATATATATATATGTGACTCACTACTACATAGAGCTACTTACCAAGTTTCACAAAAAGACATCCATAAATAATTGATATATAGCATTTTATTTATTCTCCATAAGAATAACATTAGGGTTGAGGACGCAGGTTTGCTGCAACCAGGAAGATAAGTAATGTTTTTTTTTTGCAATTATCAATATAACTGAGCCAGGTGAAGCTACTTACCAAGTTTTCTTAATTTAGGTTCATAATTAAGGGAGATATACAACTTTACTAATTCTCCATATGAATAACATGGGGGCTGAGTATGCAGGTTTGCTGCTACGGGGACTATCAACAAAAAACTTGTTTTTTGTGGTAATATCAATATACCACAACTAGTTGAAGCCACATACCAAGTTTCATCAATATACATTCATAAATAATCGAGATATAGAATTTTATTTATTCTCCGTAAGGATAACATTGGACAACGTACTGTGTTTAGCACTTTGAATATCTCTGCAACGGTTGGACGTAGAACAACGATTAAAACACCAAAATTTTTTGTTGTTGAGCTAAACACATTAATAAACAGAAATGTGAAGTTTTTAGTAAAACTATCTGAGAAAAATCTAAAAACCTTTTCCCATAAGATTAACATGGGACACGCTTTTTTGGATTTTTTCCGCAACCACTTAACCTAGGTTAATGATTCAAAATACTAAATTATTTGTTTTGTTAAGCTCTATAAAATGGCTATAACCAAAACTGAGTGTTTTTAACATTTTGGGGTCAAATTTGCAAAAAAAACGATTTTTGGAAAATTGTAAACCCCATAAAACCCCCTTCCCATAGTGCGATCGATCTGGTTTTCGAACTTAAAGTCATAAATGCTACTCTCCAAATTTGTGGCAAATTTCATCAATATCGAGTGTTTCTTTCAAAAGTTATCGCGGTAACGGACACACACACACACACACACATATATATATATATATATGTATATATATATATATATATTTATATATATATTAGATTTGAATATATCGATGTCAAAAATATTATATCCCTATCTAAAGTAGCGGTAGAGCAAATTTACTTTGAATATGAATCAAAATTTTTTAAACAAACAGAAGGATTAGCTATGGGCTCACCCTTATCAGGTTTCTTAGCTAATCTATATATGCAGCATCTAGAAACAACAAAAATAATGAATAACTCTATTCCATTCAAAAGTAAAATAATTTACTGGCACCGATATGTGGATGACATTATTTGCTTGTTCAAGAATGATGAATATACACCTGATGAACTGTTAACATATGTGAACACTATTTCTACATCTATTAAATTCACAATAGAAATTCAGAAATCTGAAATAAACTTTCTAGATGTTTCAATTAGAAAAGAAAACAATAACCATACTTTTAACATTTTCAGAAAGCCCACCCAAAATAACCTTATTATTCCAGCAAGTTCGAATCACCCGTGGCAACACAAAATGGCCACATTCCATTAGTTGATTAATAGAATGTTGAAGATCCCTATGAATAAACAGGATTACAATGAAGAAAAAGAAAGAAGTGAAACAATAGCCAAACTAAACGGATATAATACAAAGTTAATAGATAACATGGTAAGGAAGCAAATAAAGAGAAACAAACAAAATATACAAGTAGGAAAATCCAAAGAAGAATACTTATTACCTTACAGTGCTAATATGAACAAGGCGGTTAGAAAAACCTTTGAAAAATCAAACTACAAATTGGCTTTCAGAACCAGAAACAATTCATTCCATCTTATAAATAAGCTCTCTAACAATAATAATAAAAGTATATAAAATAAATATGAAAAATGTGGCATATACAAAATCACCTGCAGTGACTGCCCAAAATACTATATTGGCCAAACTGGAAGAAGCTTCAAACGACGGTTCAGTGAACACATACAGGCAATCAAGTCAAATAATAGGACAACCCAAAAATCTGCCTTCGCTGACCATGTCTTAAAAACAGACCATCCTTATAAGAACTGCAATGAGAACATGTCAATTCTTGACGTTATTAACAAGGGACATAAAATGGACATAAAAGAAGAATTTCATATATACCAAAGCCAAAAGAAAGACAGACATAATATATTAAATACCATGAAAATTCAATCAAACAACCCAATTTTTAATAAAATTATAAATATAAGAACAGACTCAAAACGATTGCACCAATAAGGAAAAGTAAAACAGCTGTCTATTATCATAAGCTTATATTTATGTTTTTGTTGATAACACCAAGAGTTAGGTTACTAGCCCATTCTGAATTAGCACTGTGATCATGACTTGAAGTCGAAACATGTTAGTGCAAGTATAATTAAAACATGTATTCAACATGGTTATTTCATGTTTTTATACTTTTATATATATATATATATATATATATATATATATATATATATATAAATTTGAACGAATAGTGTTTTTGGCATCTGGGGACCTCAAAACGAAAAGTTATCATGGTCTCGGGCTTAAGTCTTACCATGCCACCTACGGTAATAGCTTCTTCCCTATAGGGGAAATTCGCTAAAAAGGATAACCTAAAATTTACTATTTACAAATAGTTGAATGGGTTTTGGCAATTCCCAAGGCTAGGGCCTAAGTCTTTGGTTACATGGAGGTTAAATATTGACATATAGGCAATTATTATTATTTGGCTATTAATAAATATGGTAATAACTGCAATAGTTAACCTGTGGGCTCATCAGGTTAGGTAAACATTATTAGTTCTCTTCATTTACGTTATTTATTACCAATATAGGCTACCTTTTAAAGACAAATTTTTCGTTACTATCAACAAGTGGTCTCAATAAATTTTCCCTTTTAGTAGCCTACTCATTTCATTATGTTCCCACTGTAGGCCTTTATTTAATGTAAGCATAATGAATGTAGAAGAAGTGAATGAAAGATGACAAACATGGAAAGTTATAAATTATTTTACATTACCATAATGAATAAAATGTTTGTTCTTTTAAACACTAATATAAATAAAGAATATAGGGCTAATAAAAAATGCTCAAGCTCGAGAACTTTGACAAAATTCTGCCCAGCATGCCTCGAGTCAGAAAATCACTACCGGTATTTTGCACACCCATAGAGAAAATTCCCATCAATAAAGCTCGGCTGGAGAAAGCACGAAGCTCGAGAACTTTGAAAAAAACTCGGCTCGGCTCGGCTTGAACCTGAAATCATTATTCGCACACCCCTACTTAATAATAATGATAAAAGTTAGCAATAAAAACATGTAAATTGATGAAGTTGATTTTATTTAAGCCAAACAGTAAAGCTTAAATCCTAAACAATCAAAAATGTTGTAACAAAAAAATAATAAACTTCAAGTCAGAATCAGTTTTATAAACATCAGTTCAGTTACAATACCGAAAAAGTAACTTTTGATAAACTAATAGTTTATTAGGCCTAAATGCATGATAGTGGTAATATTCGGCGGCATCGCAAAAATCGTATAAAAATTTTACCGTACCTCTGTCACGGTTTTTACCGTCACTAATTGGCATAAAATGCAACGAAAAGTCTTCAAGGTCAACAACTGGTGATGGGCGATTTGTGAATGAATCATTCAAATCGAACGAAACATCGAGTGAATCAACTGAAAATGAATCATAATTCAAATTTTAAATGAACCGATTCGTGGCGCGAATCAACTCTGGTAAATATGCCAAATGCCATGTTGCTCGGTTTCGTTCACTTCGTTTGAGAATCGGTGTAAGCCATCGTTGTTCGCAATTCAATTGCGTTTCCGCTGAGAAATGGTTGGGGGGGAAGTTGAAGCGAAAAGAAGAGGTGAGAGACGGACAAGAGGAGAGATCGCCAAACGCCATCTCATTGGTTTGCGTATGCGCGGCAAACGTTTTGTGAGATCCCACAATTCCTTGCAAATCTATTTTGTTTTGACTTCTCTTTCTTTAACATCCTGTCTGCTGATTCAATTGGACCATCGATTCGCGAACCGATTATTTTTATGTAGTCACTCAGCGAGCTTTGCGAGTATCAGCTGATCCGTCTAAATGCTTGCTTATTGGTTCTTTGACGAGTTTGCGGCTGCGCAATAATAATTTGTGATGTTCGATAGCCAAATTCCACTGATTCACTTGGACTAAAGGTTGGCAAATCGCATATTGGAGTTGTAACATAACAGGAGGGCCAAATAATCTATAACGTCCATTTGTTACATGGACATTACGGCGTAATGTAAGCCGTAACATTATGGCGTAAAAGGTAAATACATTATACGGCGAGGGCAGATAATGAATCAAAACAAACAAAATTAACCTGTTCAAATTTCGATTCTTTTGAATTGAGTGATTGAAATGAATCGGTTCGCTAAGAAGAATCGAACTGCCCATCACTACAATACCTATCCCCATCGAGTTTGGTTATGTTGAACCAGTCAACTAAAGACGCAAACAAATGTCGTCACTGTAATCGTCATCACTATTTTATGTATTACAATTTGAGTTACCGCTATTACGCACTAAAAGGAACTTCTCATGTCTAAATTTCCTTTCCTTACGTTAATTTAACAGCAGAGCCTCGGACAAACGTAATAATCGCACAATGGTAGCCATGACACTAATGCGAGATCGTCAAATCGCCGCTAGAACACAACGGGAACTTGTAGTCTGCTAAAAAAAGAGTTGTTACCGGTGTCACGCCTAATAGTCAAGACCGTACGCTTGTGATCTTTTTATCGTTAATAAACCAATTTATTTGAAGTAATTAACAACAAATTAGACATTTTGAGATGATATAAAATGTCCAGTTAAATTTATTAGTGGCCGAATTCAAGTTTAAAAAAGTTCGCACGCAGAACGCTGACGCAAGGGATGTGAACTTCCCTAATAAAAACTTTCAAAAATCAAATAACGGGTTTAAACAAGGATTTGTGACATTTTTAGCAAAATGGAAAATATGCAGTTTTTTGGCTGTTTTGATGCACCTGGTTCTATTTAAATGCAGTATTGGGATGGCATTGTTGTGCACTGTAAGCTTAGGAGGATGTATCATCAGGATCAAAAATCGGTATGGGGATATTAGGAGTGATAAAACTACATCAAGATATGAAAAACAGCCTTTTCTAATGTAAAATCCCCATAACACAACGTACTGTGTTTACTCAATTTTCATTTTCTTTAATAACTCGGTAAATTATAGTGCTAGAATCATGAGGGAGGGCTTACAATTTCTGCCTTTTTACGTTCTATAACCAATAGAACATCATTAATCTTACATTTAAGGCTTATCTGACCCTTTTTCGGCCCAAAAACTCAAATTTCAAAATTTAAAATCCCCAAAAAAGGGATTAGTGTTTTCTGATTGTTTTGCCCAACGAACTTGTCTAACTGATTACAAAAAGGAATGTCCCTACCAAATTTGAAGTAAATCGGACAAAAAATGTGACCGCTAGAGTGCAAACACACACACACACACACACACATATATATATATATATATATATATATATATATATATATATATATATATATATATATATATATATATGTCTATATATATATATATATATATATACAATTTTAAACGACCCCCCAAAATGTGTTCAGGGGATCACGTTAGGCCGGGCTTAAGTTTCACCGTGCGAGTCATGCTAATAGTTCACTTTCTATAGGAAATTCACTAACAAGTGTTGTTGGTGACCTATGGTCAGGGAAACGTTACCTCCGTCACTTTTTTCTTATTTTACTTATATATTTTCCAATATATATCATTATAAATATTTGAATTACTTTGTGGAAAATTAAAAATATAGATTAATATCAATAACATAAAGTATTTTTTAATATTTTATTGGTAGAAATTACAGTTGTAAATAGACAAGGACCGGAATTTAACCCTGTTCATATTTTTACCCAAAAACATTAAAAAATTAACAATAAACTCAAAAAAGTTTACAAATAAGTAGTGTGGGTTTGCCGGTTCTGGGCCAAGTGATTGACAGCTTCCGGTCACGTGACCGGAAGCGCTGAGTCATTAAATACGTCATCTGAGCCTCAGCCAGTGACGTAGGCGGTTTTGTGACGTAATGAGGGAAAGTTTAAAGGTCAAGGTCACTGGGAGGGTGTTTTAAAAAAGTACTACCTCGCACGCGTAAAATCCGATTGTGATTCGATAGTTGTCATTCGATAAAATATCGAATGAAAACAATCGAATGAAGCAATCGAATGATACGAGTGCGAGGTAGTACTATTTCATTTAACTTTATTTTTTACTTTTCTTTTTATTTACAATAAGTTATGTTTACAATAATTTATGTTTACAATAGTTCCCCGTTGTTCGTTGTCATCGATGTTGTTGATCCGGACGAGTTGCGGCCATCACTTCGCTTTCTGATGAAAGACGGTAGATACTTCGATTTCTGCGCAGAGTCCATGTTGTGTTTTTGACACCTATCTGTTCTGTTAGGTGTTTGCATTTCATTGCTGTCAGGTGGAAATAATACCTGACGGCAATGAAATAGAAACATCTATCAGATCTTGAGTGAAATGATATTGTTATTTTGTGAAGAGCGTCTTGGAGAGCTCGATGTTCACCGGTCGAGAGCCGGAGGTGTACTGACTATTCGCTAGCTAGCGTTCTGGTATCAAAAAAAATGGTGGGGGTAAAAGTGTAGTAGAACGAAGCAGATGGTGGACGGCAGATGGCTGGCGGCAGGTGGCAGGCGGCAGGTGGCAGGCGGCAGGTGGCAAGTGTGCGACAGATGGTAGTCCCCCCCCCCCACTACACCAGTCTCCCCACCAAGTTTTACATCGCACAATAACTAGTTTACATGTGTTAGTTAGGGTTTAGCTCTTAGACTGTCAAGACCTTACCTCCGTAACTAAAAACTTCAATAATGTTTGCGCTTCAACGCTGTATAAGTATAACAGCTACTATGATCTAAACCGGTGCATGTATTCATATGGTTCTTTTTGCGTAGCAAACAACTGGCTAAAAGTGTTTCAACCTCAATTATTCTTCGACGAAACCGCTCATTGTCCACTAAAAGTGTAGACCTTCTGTCTTCATTGTCAGGGAAGTAAAAAGTAGTGTCAAGGGGACTACTGAAGGCCACCTTCCTCATGTTCCTGTAAAACTGCGACATTTTTCAGACCCTCTAGGTAGATGTTCATCCGTCAAGAGCTGGAAGAATAATGATGTAGCGTTATCGTGTATGATAGACACCTAACCCCCACCACAACGTTACCTTGTCCTTCAAACCATCGTTTTTACGCTACGGATGCTATACTGTTGGTTAGATTTAAATTTAGATTGCACCTTCTTGTTTGTCTTGTCAAGCCGCGTAATTGAAGTACCCACATGTTATACTTTGAACCAAAAACAAAGAAGTTATTTAGGTTAGACCCTCGAAATAGTTGTTTTTAGCTATTACCGCTATACCCTTGGTCGGATCTGAATTCTGTTTGCACCAACTTGTTCGTCTGATCAATACGCGTAATTTGAGTACCCACATGACATACTTTGCACAAACTTTATACCCCCCCCCCTTTTTTGGGTCATGTTCAAGGTCAAGGACCTTGGGACTTAGAAATTTTCACAAAGTGGGCTGCACACAAACATAAGACTAACAGTCTCCTGCCTATGTACAGGCCAAGTCCCTAACTTGAAATGCTTAGGGTGGACCTGAAAAGGACCGTTTGCGTGCTGAGGGATGGTTTGGTTAGGAATGGTTGGTCTAGGGATCGCTGCTCGGTTTAAACTTTATTTTTTAAAACCCACTTTACCCTCCCATCTTGTCTCATGAAGTACAACTCCTGGGTGTCGGGTATCAGAGGGGGTGGTGGTGGACAAGTCTGCGGCAGACGCACCTCGACGTAGTAGTCGGTGTGTTGGAAGAGGAACACGTGGTCCCCGTTCCTAGCCACAAACTTGTACTCTGTCAACCGCTTCAGATTCCGGAACTCGGCCTTGGAGGTGTCGATCGGCGTCACCAAATCATTGATCCCCATCACTCTTGTCCGCTCCATCACCTCATCTACAGTTAGTGGTGGAGTTGAAGGTCGAGCTGTGGACGTAGAAGGCTGAGGCTGAGTTGAGGGTCGCTGGTGAAAATATAATGGGGGACACCGAAAATCACGTCTAAGAGCAGACTTAAAAGCCGAAGGTTTCTTAAATCCGCTTCTTCTTTCCGTCGACTTCTTCAAGGACTCCATCAAACGTTGAAGTTTTTCGGGAGTCAGAGGAGAAGACATGGTGTTGTTGGATGGAAGGGAAAATGGATAAGATAGAGTTGGATAGAGCACGTGTGTACTGGTTGCAAACCAAAGCCGGAATGAGGCGGCAGGCAGAGTGAAGCAGGTCGTAAAGTGAAACCTTGCCCTATCCATACATGGGTAGAAAGCTGAGGACCGGTTTAGAACCGGTTACGCCAACCCCCCCCCCCGATTTGGGTCATGTTCAAGGTTACCCCCCCTTCGACCTCCCCCCTTCCGCTTCGGTGACGTCACTTTGCCTTTATAAGCGGGAGCAGTCCGCAGTCTCGTCGCAGTAGCTTGCCGCCCGTTGTTTGGATATACGTCCCAGTGGGTTGCACTCTGCTGCAGCGTAGGTCTGTTAAGTGTGCGTTGGGCCCGACGCGCAATTAAGAGATCCGCGCCCTTGCATGTTTAGTTAGTTTGTTTAAGCATGTTAGATAACGCTTGTAGTTTGCTGCTAGGTAATGTAGTTAGTCTAATATATATGTTAATGTGTGGTATCGGTTTGAAGTGTTTTATTTACTAATAACATATGTACTCCCGGCCCTACAGGTCCCTCAACAACCTTGGTCAAAACTTGGGTTCGCAGCAGCCTGACGCCGGGTGTTTGGGTCTACGTCCCACCGGGTTTCAGTGATACTGTTGACCTTTGCAAAACCGACCTCGGCTGTTCTTGTAAAAGTAACGTTAACTGATTAATTTTATTTAAATAGTTGTTGGTAAAGTCTTTATTTTAAAAGTAATGTAACTTGTTTCTCATCCTTTTCCTAACCCCTTACAAAAAGGTATGGCGCGCAAACCGACCTTATGTCATTACGGCGCGCAAACCGGTTGACATTACCCATCTTAGCCTGAGAAACGTTTGTGAAATATAAAATCAGCCTCTTGTTTAAAATCAGCCTCTTGTTTAAAATCAGTCTCTTGTTTGTTGTCTTTTGTCCCCTTCCCCAATACAGAGCGGGGAATAGAGCAGTATGTTATGCTCTATTCCCCGCTTTGGCATTATGTCAGATGACCTTGACCTACTGACGGGACTTAGAAAAACCGTCGTTTGATCAAATATTGGAAGAAATGTGGACTTAGAGATATTTCATGCGGACAAGGTTGACACAAAAATGTTGTATTAAAAATAAAAACTGGAGGGGGAAATGTTTTATATACTGCAACAGCGTGGTAAAAATCATCATATCGCTATGGAAGCTGTAGGTGTAAACACTTGGCTTGTTCCTTCCGAGCTTGCTATTTCAGAAGCCTTTCTGTCCATCCTTACTTATGAGTTCCGAGGCATTAAATTAAAAGTAAAAATAGAGCTGAGACCGTTGCATAGAAATGATATGCATTGTATTTTGGTGGAATGGGAATCGCCCTCCGGCATTAATCTTTTCCATTTTATCAAAAGATCGTGCAAGGAGTTTTATGTAAAACGGATAATAGTCTCCCTTGTTTAAACGTAGTACAGCTTGCTTCCAAAGTAAAATAGCAAAGGTAACACCTTTGCTATTTTACAAAATATTTTAACGTGTCCTTGACCCAGTTACCGGACTTGGAGCAATTCAGAGTATGCGATACAGTGTTGGAACAAACTACTGTCGAAGTCCTTGCCCCCCCCCATGATATATTCCTATAAAAGCGGGAGCAGCCCGCAGAGGGTTCGCAGTCGCAGGCCGACAGCCTAGCTAGCTGTTTGCCTGCGCTGTCCGCAATAGTATCTCTAGTATAGAGTTGGTACCACTGTATATTAGAGATGCTACCTTAGCTTAAGGCATGTCTGTTTATTATTAAGCATGTTAGAATAACGCTTGTAGTTTGCTGCTAGTAAATGTAGATAGTTTAACTGTAGTTAGTTTGGTGTTGGTTTTAAAGTGTCTTTGAAGTGTTTTTATTTACTAATGAAATATGTACTTTTCTTTCACGCTCCCATTCAAAAAGGTATGGCACGAAAACCGACCTTATGTCTTTAAATATCTCAGGGGGAATTATGTTTCTCAAATAAACACCTTTCCTAACCCCTTACAAAAAGGTACGGCACGAAAACCGACCTTGAGTCATTACGGCAACCGGATGACTTTTTTTACCTATCTTAGCCCTCACTCACGAGAAACAGATTCAGTTAGTTTGCTTATCTTGGTTAAATCTAAAGGGATCTTGGTTAAATATTTGTAAAATTTAAGGGAATCTTGTTTAAATATCTGTAAAATTTAAGGGGATCTTGGTCAGGTGATTATTGTACTTCGGTTCGTAGTACTCTGGCGCCTACACAGTGATGAACGTCCTTGCGGTTTCAGAGTACGCGACTGTTGTAAACTGGCCATATTGCTTATCTTGGGGGATACATCTTCGGGGAAATAAACTTAAGGGGACCTTGGTCAGGTATTATTGTACTTCGGTTCGCAAAACTCTGACGCCTACACAGTGATGAACGTCCTTGCGGTTTCAGAGTGCGCGACTGTTGTTAACTGACCATTTTGCTTATCTTGGGGGGATACATCTTCGGGGAAATAAACTTAAGGGGACCTTGGTCAGGTATTATTGTACTTCGGTTCGTAGTACTCTGACGCCTAGACAGTGATGAACGTCCTTGCGGTTTCAGAGTGCGCGACTGTTGTAAACTGACCATATCGTTTGTTTGTTGGGTGAATAATTTTTCGGGGGAGAGGTTAGTGTTCCGTTATCAGGTTTATTGCCTATAATTGCGAGCTTTAAACTAGTTCTCTTCTCCTAATACAGAGCGGGGAATAGAGCAGTTTGTGGTCCAAGTGAGAATCACTTACTGCTCTATTCCCCGTTTTGGCAACATGTTCAGATGACCTTGACCCACTTCGGGACTTAGAGAAAATTATTGTTTGGTAAAAACATTTACTCTTACAATAATACCCCTTCCCTATCACTAACCCCCCCCCTTGTAAAACGGGTATATAGGAGAGCTTCCACCAGTGGTAAAATCATTCTGCTGCTTACACTTTCCGAGCGCAGTTCAGTTTCCGACATGTCCAGCCGTAGGAAACAATCTTCACCGAGGAAGGTTGAACATTCTCCACCTGCTCCGCCAGCTCCTTCCATCCTTCGGCAGGCGTTGATGCTGGCATGCGTTGTTCCTGCGGAGCCAGCACCACGTTCGATGCCAGCTCTTGACGTATCGCCACCACTTCAAGCAAACCCTGTTGCTCCCCCGTCTGCTTCTTCATCTTCTTCATCGTCTTCATCGTCTTCATCGTCATCTTCTTCATCCTCTCCGGCTACTTCTCGCCCACCTTCTCCGGCTAGTTCAAGTTCTTCCAAATTATCTACATCGCCAAGGAAGGTTGGACAAACACCACCTACTTCATCTCTGGCTTCACCAGCTCCTTCCATTCTTCAGCAGGCGCTGGCAGACATTCTTCCGCTGGAGCCGAAGCCAATCAGAGATGACAACCCACCTTCTACATCAGGCCCTTCTACACGTCCGTCTGTAATTTTTAATAACCCGCAATCTCCTTCTGAGAATTTAAAACAATTAAAATGTCAATGTATATATATCTTCAAAAAAGGTCCGAAGAAAGGTGAACGCTGTCACAGGTCTTGTGTTTCAAATGAGGAAATATGCGGTTATCATTTAAAACTGAAACATAAGACTAGCGTTTCTCGATCTTCACTAATATCAACAGTGAACCCCAAAAAACTTCGAATTAATAGGCTTCGTAAAAACGAACGTTACTTTTTTGTTAAAAAGAAAGGTTTTCTAAAGGTGATTCTAAAATGCGCAGACCAACTGTTCTATTTAGCATTACCTAAGGGTATGTTCCACCCTGTAAACCCTACCAGACGAGACTATTTAATTCGAAACGAAAAAGGAGTCACTGTGTGGAAATCATTACCGTAAAATTAAAGTTCAAAAACCTATCTTCCAAATTTAAGTAAATACTTTGTTTTTCCAAATTAAAAAAAAAAAGTGTGGACAACCTATTTAAATTCTGTAGCATGCTGCAGAAGGTAAATAGGTTGTCCACACTTTTTTTTATAATCTTAAAACGACCTTGACCTATATAGGCGCGGGTATATAAGCGTGATGTTACAGAGTCAGTTATCACTTTGGTTGTGGATTGCATCAAGAGAGCATCTACCATGGTATACCTCCACTATATTGACTCTACTGCTAAAGCGGATACTTTTACCCAGCGTGTGTACCAACTGTTAATGGAGGACCAACATGTTCAGGTCAAAGGATTGGGTATTCGTGGAACAGAAGAAGTAAAAATAGATGTGAAACCAATTCCTTTGAAGAACAAAATTTACCAATTATTACAAGAAGGCTACATCCTGTGCCTTTATTACACAACCTCATAAACTACATACAAGGTCGGGGGGGGAATACAGAACGGGGAATAGATCAGTTTGTGGTCAAAGTGAGAATCACTTACTGGTCTATTCCCCGTTCTGGTAATAGTTTAAGGTGACCTTGACCCACTTACAGAACTTTATACTCTGTTAGTATTAAATTGTTCATATATTGTTACAATAATACCCCTTCCCTATCACTAATTACCCCCACCACTTAAATCGGGGGGGTATAAAAAGAGGTTTTTCATCATTGCTTATCTCATTCTGCTAGTTGTGTTAGCACTAGGATATATAGCAGCTATGTCACCAAAGGATAATATATTTCCTTCTGCAAAATCAATCGTGGGAATTATAAAACATATTGTGATTGAAAGTGAGGATGAAAATGAAGACGAATTGGAAGATGTTGAATTATTAAGTGATATGGATGCAATCGAAGATCTTGAATTATTAAGTGATATGGACAGTGATGATCTTGAAGCAGGATATATGGAACAAATTGAACCGTTAAGTGACGTGGAATCTGAAACCTTTAGAATTTATCAGCATCTTCTCTATTCTGAAGAAATACATGATGAAACCCCAACCACTAGTAGTAGTAGTTTGGATGGGTTATTTTTAGATAGCGCACGAGGGGTATATCATATTCGTCGACGACTATTTCTTTCCGATGCTTCTGATACAACTGATTCCGATTCATCAAATGAGTCTGATTAAGTGGTTTTTTTTTCTTGTCAACTGTCAAACTTTAAATACAGAGCGGGGAATAGATCAGTTTGTAGTGAAAGTGAGAACTACTTACTGCTCTATTCCCTGTTTTGGTAATATCGTTGTATAACCTTGACCCATTTACAAGACAGAAAATATTTACCAGCTTTCAATTTTTGTTGTTGTTTGTTTTGAAAAAAGTGGGGGTAACTTATACATTTAATGGTGGGGGAACGTCTATTTAATGTCGATGCAACAGTGTATATTTATCATATCGGCATTATGAACCCACCAGCAAACTCCGTTTGTTACAGCTTTCCCCTCATCGATATCGATGATGTGATAAAACTTACATCAATAACAAAACGGTTTGAAATGGAAAGGCGACTAATAAAAGTCGATGTAATTCCACAAGATCTTCGTTCGGCAATGTTGACCATCGAATATGTTAAAGATGAATCTACAACTGAAGATCCCTATTGTTTTATGAAATTTTTAGTTGATCGAGATGCAATGTGTACAATCCGATTTCACATCCGAGTTTAAAATATATTAAATTTTCCTGTTGGAGAAAATTGTCCTTGTTAAATACAAAGCGGGGAATAGATCAGTTTATGGTTTAAAATGAAATCATTTACTGCTCTATTCCCCGTTTTGGCAAATATGTTCAATGACCTTGACCTAAATACAGAACTTTGTAGTCTCCAGCTACAATAGTAAAAAATAGTAAACTTAACGTAATACGTACCCCCACCACTTTTGCTAGGGTATAAATAGAGGGGCATTTGCAGTGTTTTTCATTATTGCGTTGACCCTTGTGGAGATCACACCTACATTATGCATCGCTGCAATATTTGTAAGACTTCATTTAAGGATGAATTTCTTTTAATAATTCATAAGGAACTAAAACATAACAACAACCATGATGAAGAATATGAAGAAGAAGAATTGAAGGAAATAGATCAAATGTTAGCCCAACACCAACATTCCAGACCAAGTGTTATTCAATATGCACAATCAACACCATCAACAACAGCTGCATCAAATTCTACGTCTGCTCTGTCTACACTTCACCGTCCTTCAACATCAATAGCTGCATCGTCTTCTACGCCTGCTATGTCTACACTTCATCATCCTTCAACATCAACACCATCGACTTCTACGCCTGCTATGTCTACACTTTACCATCCTTCAACATCAACACCATCAACATCGACTTCAACGCCTGCTATGTCTACACTTCACCGTCCTTCAACATCAACAGCTGCTATGTCTACTCTTCACCGACCCTCAACATCAACAGCAGTAGATGTGGAACTACACGCTCAAGCACTACCTGGTAAGGTAGTAACACATTTTAAAATTGACAACGTAAAATTACAACTTGAAAACTTTTTACATAACGCCAAAGAATTAGTAACCAAAACACTAAAAAATGAACAAAAGAGATTAAATTTTATCAAATTTGGACTGTTGCTAGATGCCATATTCACTAACATTCAAAACGAAACATCACCAAGAGGTTTCATGACAAAAAACCGAACCATCATGGCTGCGTCAGATATTGAAAAGATCGTAACAGAATGTCTTGAGGAGCTTTTGACGAAACTACAAGAGCATGAAGGAAGAGGATCTGGATGGACTTTATTAAGTATAACAAGTCTGGATGTTAGAGTTCATAAACACGGTTATGGAATGAGAGGAAGTAGCTATATCCCTCTACCTCAAAAAATTATGAATACCAAATCCTGTATTAACGTGCAAAATGAAAATAATGAATGTTTTAAATATGTTATGTTGGCCAAATATGTAAAAAACCATCCGGAAAGACCAAGTCAAGCATATGAAGAAGTTCAACACAAGTATAATTTCCAGGGAATGACTTACCCTGTTGCAATTACTGATATATCGAAATTTGAAAAACAAAACCCCTCAGCTTCTGTAAACATTTTTGGCTTGGATTCGTCTAAAAATGTGTACCCCTTGCGCATAACACCTATTGAGCGCAGAGATCATACGGATTTGCTATTAATCACTAAAGGGGATATATCCCACTATATCTACATTAAAAATTTTGAAGCTCTTGTTTCTAAACAATTATCTAAGCATGAAAAAAAGATTACAATTTGTAAAAGATATTTTTGTCATACAAACAAAGAATTGAGACGGGGAGGATCGGAATGGTTAGTAGAACATCAAAGGTTATGTAGTGGAAACTATGAGGTAAGAATTAAATTGCCACATCCCAGCAGAGCGCAGATAAGATTTGACAAAGTAAATCAACAATACCCTGTTCCATTTGTTGTGTACGCGGACTTCGAAGCATCTTTACTTCCTATTGAACAACAAGAAGAGGATATCACAAAAAGAAGCAAATATCAAAAACATGCACCAAACAGTTATTGTATACTAACAAAATCCACGCTGTCTGAAGAACATCTTCAAGAATTTGGACTATCATCTGCTCCGAAGATTTATCGTGGTGAACAAGCAGCGAAACACTTTGTAGATGAGTTGTATTACATTGCCTCTAAGGTGGAAGAAATCTACAAAATTAAAATACCGATGCAACCTATGGAAGAACACCAACTTCAACATCACAATTTGGCAACAACATGTTATCTGTGTAATAACCTATTTATACCAGATAACGTTAAAGTGCGTGATCACGACCATCTTACAGGAGCCTACAGAGGTGCAGCCTGTAACGCTTGCAACTTAAATTACAAAGTACCATCTTTTATACCCGTTGTTCTACATAACCTTAGCGGATATGACTCTCATTTCATAATCCCGGAGTTAGGAAGAGATGATGGAGCAATAGATGTTTTGGCAACAACAATGGACAAATTTATAAGTTTCTCTAAAAAGGTTGGCAAAATAAAACTTAGATTTATTGATTCGTTTCGATTTATGCCTTCTAGCCTAATGAAATTAACTGATAATTTAAAAAGAGAAGATCTGATAGAAACAAGCAAAATTGTAGCCAGTAGTAAAATGGATCTGGTTCTTCGAAAAGGAGTCTTCCCCTACGATTACATCGATGGACTTCATAGATTTAATGAAACATCACTTCCTCCACCAGAACAATTTAACAACAAACTTAGTGATTCGGAGATTTCACTTGAAGACTATCAACACGCATGTCGAGTATGGAACGAGTTGGATATGAAGACTTTAGGAGAATACTCAGACTTTTATGTAAAACTTGACGTGACTCTTCTCTGCGATGTTATGGAAGAATTCCGAAGAACCTGTTTTGCAGCATACGGTTTAGACCCTCTACATTCATATACATCTCCAGGACTAGCTTGGGAAGCAATGCTGAAAGAAACAAAATGCAAACTCCAGCTGTTAACAGATATAGATATGGTTTTAATGGTTGAGTCGGGTGTTAGAGGTGGATTAACTCAAAGCGTGACGAGACATGTTAAAGCCAACAACAAATATCTACCTGACCATGATCAAGAGAAACCTTCAACGTACTTGGGATATTTCGACGCAAATAATCTGTATGGATGGGCCATGTCAAACCCACTTCCATTTGACAACTTTAAATGGGTTGATCCCGACTGTATTGGCGATATTTCACAAATTCCAAAACAAGGAGATATCGGATATATTTTGGATTGCGACTTTGAATATCCAGAACATTTACACGATCTTCATTATGACCTTCCACTCCTTGCAAGAACAGAAATTTCACCAACTGGAAAACACCCCAAATTAATGATGACCCTTAACAATAAACAACGATACGTAGCTCACTATTGGGTTGTTCAACAAGCTATCGAATTAGGTTTACGTCTTACTAAAATTAATAGAGCTGTAGAATTTTCCCAATCGTGCTGGTTGAAACCGTACATAGACTCGAATACTACCAGAAGAGCAGCCGCTACATCAGCCTTTCAAAAAGACTTTTTTAAATTGATGAACAATGCGATATTCGGTAAAACATTGGAAAACAAAAGAAGACATAAAAATGTTAAACTTGTTACAGATCCGAACAAACTACAAAAACTCGTACAACAGCCAAACTTTGGAACATCTATAATTATTAACGAAAATCTTGTAGCTGTATCTATGAAGAAAACAAGTGTGAAGATGGATCGTCCTTTGTATATAGGTATGACAATCCTGGATATCTCCAAGACTCATATGTACGATTTTCATTACAAAAAGATGGTCACCTTTTATGGACGAGAAAACATCGGCATCTCCTACATGGATACAGACGTTTTTATATATTGGATAATTACTAACGATATGTATGAAGACCTTCGGACATTTGATTACAAAAACGACTATGACTTTTCCGACCATCCAAAAGATCATCCAAACTACGACAATGACAGAAACAAAAAAGTGCTTGGCAAATTTAAAGATGAAGCCAATGGTGTTATACTTCAAGAAATTGTTGCACTAATGTCAAAATTATATTCTTTACAACTAAATGAAAACCAAGTCATTAAGAAAGCTAAAGGAGTAAAAAGTTTGTATTTAAAGAAGAATGTGCATTTTAATCACTATAAGAAATGTTTATTTGAAGATCAAGATATAACAGCAAAATTCAACACAATCAGAAGTTTCAACCATCAGCTGTACAGCGTGACGGAAGTAAAATAAGCTCTCTCTTCAAATGATGATAAACGACACATCCTTGCAGACAACATCCACACTCTACCATTCGGCCACTATTCCCTCAACATTATTGACGAGTAACCCTTTCATCGTCCTACATCCCTTTTCCTTTTCCTTAACGTATAAAAGGGGGAACACAGCAGTATTTTGCTGTGTTCCCCCTTTTATACATTAGTTTAGAATGACCTTGACCTATATAAGCAGATTTATACAAAAGAATATTTAATATCATATCAGCTGTCTTCGTGAAACCATCATGTCAGACCTGAAGGAGAAGATTATTAATGAACTACACAAACCTGCAAGAATAAAGTTTCCAAGAAGAAATACTGTTATAAAAGGGATAAATGATCTATATCAAGCGGATTTAATTGAAATGCAACCGCATAGCAGAATAAACAAAGGATTTAAATATATACTCACAATTATTAATTTTTTTACAAAAGTTGCAGACGCTTTGCCTCTAAAGGACAAGACTGGTAAAAGCGTAACAGAAGCCATGGAAATAGCCATAAAAAGAGATAAAAACAAAATTAAACATTTACAAACTGATGATGGAACAGAATACTTTAATACAAACCTTGCACAGTTAATGAATAAATATAAAATAAATCATTATTCTACAAATTCAGAGAAAAAAGCAGCTATTGTAGAAAGATTTAATAGAACCTTAAAAGGGGCACTGTATAAACAATTTTCAAAAAGAGGTTCTTACGTATGGTATGATGTTTTACCACAATTAATAAATGATTATAACAACAGGTTTCATAGAACTATTGGTATGAAACCTAACAAAGTAAATAGAAGAAATGCAAAAGATGTATTAAAACGCATAAAGAAAAATACAAAGCCTAAAGTAGAAAAAATGCAGCCAAGAAAATTTAATGTAAGTGATAAAGTACGGATTAGTAAATATAAGGGAGTGTTTACCAAGAAATACCTTCCCAATTGGACGAATGAAGTTTTTACAGTGTATAAAGTGCAACCGACTGTACCTGAAACGTATATCCTAAAAGATAACAAAGGGGATTTGTTGCAAGGTGTATTTTATGGACATGAAATGTTAAAGTCAACAGTAGGTGATGTATATCTTGTTGAAAAAGAGTTACAAAGAAAAAAGGACGCAGTTAAAGTGCGGTGGTTAGGGTTTAACAAAACTGAGGATTCATGGATACCTATAAAGGACTTGGTGTAATGCAAGCAACTCATTTCATCGTTAACCTTTGAGCGGGATGGAGATTATTCACCATAAAGATCGATTCAATATTAATAACATAGATGATTTAACTGTGGATAACGTTAAAATCAACAATGGTAAACACGGTAGTTTACTTCCAAACACTGTTCGATGTATAGTAAGTGGCCCCTCAAACTGTGGAAAGACCAATGTCGTCTTTAATTTGATCACTAATCCGCAGGGATTAAGGTTTAATAACCTATAAATTTTTTCAAAGTCTCTACATCAACCAAAGTATAAATTGCTGGATAAAATCCTATCTGATGTGTCTGATGTTAATTTTTACAAATTTAACGCTAGTGATAGCATTATGCAACCAAACGAAGCGAAACCGTATTCTGTATTTATATTTGACAATGTATCTTGTGAAAATCAGGATACTATTAGAAACCACTTTGCCATGGGAAGACATAATAACATCGACAGCATATATATAGGACAAACCTATAGCAAAATCCCAAAACAACTTATCAGAGATAATGCAAATATTCTAATTGTATTCAAACAAGATGATACTAACCTAAAACATATATATAACGATCATGTGAATGCGGATATGCCATTTGAAAAGTTTAAAGAACTTTGCGGAAAAGCAAGGGCGGAAAAGTATGGATTTTTGGTTATTATGAAAGATCATGCTATAAAAGATGGTCGTTATAGAATAGGTTTTGATAAATTCGTTTTAATACACTGATTAGCGGTATTACTGTACAAGTCGTCAAGGTGTGAAGATGGTTAACCAGGAAAAGCTATTAAAGGAAATAAAATCACTTAGTGATTCTATTAGACAAAAAAACCGAGCTTTAAAATCAGGTATAAATGAAAGAGAGCAATTTTTAGAAACAACATTCAAACCTGTTACTGAACCTTTAATGCGATTACCACAAAATATGGAAAAACCTTCAATTCGCTTCGAAGGAGACAAAATGCTACCAATTTCCAAATATGAAGAAGAATTTCAGAATGATGAAAGTTTTGGCCAGTTACATACATCTGAAGAAAGCGACGAGTATGAAGAAAGCGGAGATATAGAGGATTTAAAGGAAAAGGATATTGCAGAAGATACAAGTACAGAAGATACAAGTGTAGAAGATACAAGAGCAGAAGAAGAGGATATTAACCCATCCAACTTAAGCAAATTAGGCACGGATATTATGTTTAAAGGAACACTTGGAAGAACATATACGTTAAAAATGTTACACGCCGCACATGCTAATCGAAGTTATCATACCTATGGAGCTAGAATAGAGGATAAAGGATTAATGATTGGAGATAGCAAGTTAGATATAAACGAAAATGATGATATAGTTATTGGAGATAAGAAATATAAAGGTGCAAAAGGTTTGTTTGAACTTATCTTTAAAAATAATCCTGGTAAATATACTAAAAGGGATTTACAATTGTTTAAAAATATATTAGAGTATACAAATGCACATAGAAAAAAGTATTCCAAAGACCTACCTATTCATAGAAATCGGTCAATAAAATATACAAGTATTATATCTAGTCTTTTCCCCTCGAAATCAAAAAAAGCTCAAATTAAAAGAAGAGCTTTATCTTCTGCTGAATTAAATGTTTTGCATAAAAAGAGAAAAACAAGTGATCCTACCACATCTGGAAGGGGATTATTGAAAAATTTGTATAAAACTAATATAATATATTACAACGATATAAATAAGTTAGTTGATCGAATGAGATTATTACATGAAGCCATGGAAGCCGGGCACACTGGTTTAGAAAACGAATGGGTAGCTTTGGTTGATGAACTGCGAAAACAAGGAATAATTGTTCAGTAGACGCATATATATATATATATATATATATATATATATATATATAATAAGAACCTAAACGATAGCGATTCAGTTACATCATGAGTGTGGACAAGTTTGGACGGTATTCCGAGTTTGGAGTAAAATCTGGATATAGTGAAAAAAGAGCTGGGTTTCCGTTAACATCTGACGGCAACTATAATTTTGAAGGAAAAGTAATTCAAAATGTTGGTGATCTGCTTATGTCGTCTGATGCGGTTACGGTACAGTACATGAAAAAAAGAACCCCAACTGTACACGAAGATCATTGGGGGTTTTCCGGTAAAAGGTTAAGCGATATACAATATCCCATTTATGATGGTGAAGCAGTAAATTTAGCTACTCTAAAATTGTTAACGATTTACAAAAGGCATAAAACTGACACAAGCTATGATGTAAAAAAATTAAAATTATCAAATGTAGGTGATTGTGAGCAGGATGGAGACGCTGTAAATAAGAAAATGTTTGATATTGTACACAAGAAATGGACTACGGAATATGAAAAACATTTGGAAAGGTTTGGTGCAGCTCTATTCCATTATATCCATCGGGCTTCAGGAAGAGATGCAGCTTCAGATGTTGACAGTCACAATTATTTAGACTGGAAAAATATACACAATCCAGAGAAACCTAATCAACGAGATAAACCGTCTAAGCCTTCTAAAGTCAAGACATTAGGAAAGGAGGATAAAGTGAATGTGATTAATGAACCAACAGAAAACAATGAAGATTACATAAGAGAAAAAAGAATTTAAAATACCCCCCATGATAAGGGATAAAGCATCAGTCATATTCGAGAGACGATACAGAGAGGATGATGGAATCCAATATTACTGCGTGGAGTTTAATATCTCAAGAGCCGAGATTTCCCCAAGGAGTGTTGACAGATGGTTTTGTTCAACGGTTTGATAGATATATGGATTGGGAACAACTTTCCATACATTACCTCTTTACAATGACTATGTTAAGAATTTATTTTCACAGAGTTAACTGGATCCATATTTTACAAAGACAACAGTTTTCAGAAGACTTCCTCGTAGAGATGACATCAAATTTTAATAACTGTTGGGAAGTAATAAGTAAATATCAAAATCTCTCTGAGAATTACATTGACAATTTTAAAGATAAACTAGACTGGGATGTGTTATTCAATTATCAACGATTAAGTGGCAAGTTTCTAAGGGAACATGACAACTATTTAAAGTTTATTCATTTTACCGAAGACAACGATACCATCACCAGCGAAGAAACATCTGGAACATCTTCAATTACACCTTATTTCTATTTTTACTACTTTTATTTAATATGTCTACATTTAATTAATAAATCCATTTCGATATAATAAATGGATTTTAAACAGTATATAATACAAGAAACCAAAACTGATATTACATTCATTGTAAAACATTTATAGAGTGCACCTACTGATTGTAAGTTTTGCTATAAATAGCCATGTCGAGGGTTAAACGCATCAGTCATAATCGAGAGAGATTACAGAGAGGAAGGGGAATAGCATCAACAGCATTTTCTCTATTGAGTAAACCGGTTGGAGCTATAGTTAACAAGGCGATTGATTTATTACCTGTGGAATTACATTTACCTGGAGGATATCAATATTGTGGTCCTGGAACCAAATTAGAGAAACGTCTTGCTATAGGAGATCCTGGAATAAATAAGCTCGATCAGGCTTGTAAACAGCACGATATAGCGTATTCCAAATTTGGTGATACTAAAAATAGATCAATAGCGGATAAAGCACTTGCTGAGAAAGCTTGGCAAAGAGTAAAATCTAGTGACGCGAGTATTGGTGAAAAAGCAGCGTCTTTAGCAGTAACAGCAGCAATGAAAGCAAAAACTACGTTTGGAGGAAGAAAGAGAAGAAGGCGTGGGAAAAAACCCGCTAAAAAACAAGGAGGTAATATCAGAAGAAAACGTCGATCTACCAGTGGTAAAGCTAAAAAGAAACCAACAATATGGTCAATGATAAAAAAGGGAGGAGGATTATACCTAAGACCGTATCGTGTGTATTAAATAAGAAAGAGCAATTAATAATTAAAAACAAAGAATTGACCAATGAAGAACTGATTACATATGCTTCTTGTTTGAAAATCCCATTTTTTAGAGGAGTATTTATGAAAGATGAGTTACCGGTTAAAATGTGGAAAAATGAGACTGGTATTGTAAATTTGGATAATAGTGAAGGATTAGGCACTCATTGGGTGTGTTACAAGAAACTTGGTAAAACCATTTATTATTTCGACAGTTTTGGAGACCTTCCACCACCGAAAGAACTTCAACAATACTTTCGTGCGGCAGAAAATGTTTTTTACAATCATACAAGAAAACAACCTGATGATACATCCATTTGCGGTCATTTATGTTTAGACTTTTTAGCTAAAAGTGTTAGTCAACTTTAAGATGTCCTCGTATACAGTGTCATTAACCGGTAACTCATGTACTTTGCGCAGTATTCTGTTTCCAGTGCTACGTTTGCAAAAAGGAAGACTATGGGAAGCCGCATTATTGGATTTAACAACTTATAACTCTATTCCAAACGTTAGTGAAGGAATTAATAACAAAATACATTATTACAAGACAAAAGATGATAAAGGAAAGTATTCAGGTTTGGAAGAATTCAGTTTACCAACAGGAGCTTATGAAATTGATAATATAAATGAAGTTATAGAAAAACATATGGGAAAACAAAATATAACGATAAAAGGCAATAACAATACAATGAAAGCCGAAATTACGTCTAAGTATTATATTGATTTTAGTCAAGAACATTCAATTGGTAGTTTATTGGGGTTTTCTAAGGAAACAAAAGTATTAGAACCTAATAAAACTCATTCTGGGAATAAAACTGTGACGATCATCAAAGTTAATAGCATAGACATTACATGTAACATTATACAAGGATCCTACAGAGATGGAGAGAATCGTCATATATTACACACATTCTACCCATCAGTTGCACCGGGTTTCAAGATAGTAGAAAAGCCTCAAAACCTTGTGTACCTACCGTTAAACACCAGTTTCATTTCAGACATCGTGCTGAACATAGTGGATCAAGACGGAAACCTTATTGACTTTAGAGGAGAAGCTATTACTGTAAGAATACATATAAAATCATCCGCTTAGACAATGGGGTTATCATTTAAAAAGAGAGAGCCAACAAGCAAAGAGGTCAGTAGCTCATCAGCTGTAGAAGGATTAACAAGTGACAACATTCGTTTTCTAGAAGAAATTGGATTAAAGGTCATTAACAATGGATATACTGGATGTAGCGCAGGGTCCAACATTCAACGAGACCTTATGGGAAAAGGAATATCACACGCACAACCCTTACGCTTCGTCCAAATTAAACAATAATGATGAAATTAGGATTCCTATACAACAACAAGACATTTATACTCTTCCATGCAAAAGTTATTTATATATTGAAGGAAAAGTAACAAAAAACGATGGTACTGCTGGAACCACTGTTCCGTTCATAAATAATCCTATGGCATTTTTGTTTGACGAGATTAGATATGAAATTTCAGGAGTTACAGTCGATTCAACAAAAAAGGTTGGAATTTCCAGTACATTGAAAGGATTAGCGTCTTTAACACCAAATGAGAAGAATCTGTTAGCTGTTGCAGGATGGGTTGCACCAGACAAAAGTACAATCGCTCCTGACTCTTCGGGAAACTTTGATTTCTACGTACCTTTAAGATTACTCCTAGGATTTGCTGAAGACTACAGAAGAATAATAATAAATGTAAAACAAGAACTAGTTTTATTAAGATCATCAAACGATAAAGATATTATTAAAGCAGCTACTGGAACAACTGATGCCAATTTAGACTGGAAATTAACATTAGACAAGATTGTTTGGAGAGTACCACATGTGCGACTAAATGATGAACACAGGATTACATTATTAAGAAAGTTAAAATCAGATCGAGACATTGTAATGCCATTCAGAAGCTGGGAGTTTCATGAATACCCCGTTTTACCTACAACACAACGGCATACATGGACTGTAAAAACTTCTTCTCATTTGGAAAAAGCGAGATATGTAATATTTGGATTACAAACGAAGAAGAAAAGTATAATAACTGAAAATGCTGGTGAATTTGACCATTGTAAATTAACAAACTGTAAAGTGTTCCTGAATTCACAATTCTTTCCCTACGACAACTTTAATATTTCTTTTGATAAAAAAAGGTACAGTGTTTTATACGATATGTACGCTAGGTTCCAAAATTCATATTACGGCAAAACAAATACACCTCTACTATCTCCCGTACAGTTTGAATCGAAAGCTCCGATTGTTGTAATTGATTGTTCCAAACAAAATGAATCTGTAAAATCGTCTAGTGTTGATATAAAAATAGAAATGGAATTTCAAGAAAACGTACCTGCAAATACATCTGCGTATTGTTTAATTTTGCACGATAAAATTGTTACATACACACCGTTGACCGGTATTGTAAAGACAGTATTGTAAAACGTTGTACCACCACCGGCACCGCCACTGTCGCTAACCTATAAATAGCGGAGCAACAATGCAGGTCTTCAGTTGATCGTCTATCGTCGCATGGGTAACATCTTCTACAAAATGAGTTCTCCATCTGTTGTACAAGGTGATGCAGAGGTAGCACCGTTATTGGAACGTGATAATACTAGTGAAGAAGAAATCATCAAGGAAATAACTGCATTTTTAAAGTTTGGTAAAAGAGATAGAGAGGAGGAAAGTAATGCAGACCCATCAAAGGTAGTACCAAAGAGGAAGAAGAAAGTTGAAGAAAGTATTCCTCCTCACATTTTAACTGAAGTTTTTTTGCGAATCTTTTACCCCATCTCAGCATGCATCAGTAAAAGTGTATCAGTTGGATTGATGAAGTCATTGGATTATTCCCCTACAGTAATACTACACCATGGAACAAAAAAGGTTTTATTTTCGCAAAATGCTTGGGAGTCATTTTTGAAACATGTACATTTAATAGAATGTTATTTAACTAACAGTTTTGTGGAAGGAAAACACATATTCGACTTTTGGATTGTGACAATGAAATCGATATTGTTAAACATCGCGGACAACTACAAGTGCGAATTAGAGACTTGACTCAACATGAAAATAAGATTCTACTGTCACGTGAAGAATTCTACGTTTTAAACTACGCAACAGAACCTATTACAAGGTACATGAGACAGTTGGTATTTGCAAGCGCTATTATTAAAGAATATTTGGTCGATACTTTGGAAAAACAACCTGATAGCACCATCGTGTACGGACCTGTGGATACATCTATTTTTAATAGAATACCTCATGAAGTTTGCATGTGGAGAAAGTTAAAGGATTTTGAACCACTTGTAGAAATCGCTACAGAAGAAACAACACAGGAAGAAGAAACGGAGAAACAAGAAGAAGAAAACGAAACACAAGAAGAAGAAGTTAAAAAAGACTAAAGTTTGACTTAGTAAAGAAGAACACACGTGGGGTAGGCCTATTGGGGACGGTGCCCACGTTAAATATACACCAACGCGCCTGCAACTGTACGGCCTGGTATTTAACCTACCGTGGTGTGGAAAACAGTTTAGTTGATCGCTAGGTGCCATAAAACTAAAAGAACAAAAACACTACATTATTCATAACATCAAGAAAGTGGAAACCACACATGGAGAAGCAATTCTAGTTTCATTGAGCGAAGGACCTTTCACTCCAGGAGATGAGCCGAAGTTTCAAGTATTTCTTCCAAAACGATTTGTTCAACTGCTACAAAATGAAGATTTGCGAGATATTCAACCGGGGACGTTGTATTTGGTATCACACGGTGTAAGCGGCAACAACTCGACGGAACTCACTCTGCACATCACGCTTCCTTGTACATAATGTCTTTGTTTGTATTTTTCTGTTTGTATTTCTAGTCATCAATGTTAGACTTAAGCTTATTGTATTGTAAGATGTTTGTTTAATAAAGAAAATATAAAAAAAATATAAAAAAATAAAAAATAAAAACAGCAACACAGCAGTATATTATTTTATATACTGCTGTGTTGCTTTTTTTAAAATTCAAATGGATGACCTTGAACTTTCATTCAGGGTTATTTTATGAAGAGGTATAAAAGAGAGGGAGCAGTGAAGTTAGTCTCAGTCTTGTCTAACACACGCTGCAGCTAACATGTCGGTGCCACCTATGAACAATTTATTTTTCGATAACAATTTGAAGACATATTGTTGCGAGTTACAATGTTTTAAAATACCAGGCGATCAAGTTGACGGGAAAGCTTGTCGTAAGTGCAAGTGTTTCAGCTATTGCATATGTAGATGTAAAACGTATCAAATGAACCGACAAGATAAAATACAAGAATTACGAGGAGACAGCACCGCTCCAGCACGAGTATTATTCGAGACTCCGAAGAGGCAACATCACAGAAGACACCACAACCACCACTGACGAAGATGGCATCACAACAGTTTCTACAAACACTGGTTGATCAATTCAACACTCATTCAAAATCCGACCTTCTGCTAACTAAAAAGTGTTCAGAACTAAAAGAACAAAAACACTACATTATTCATAACATCAAGAAAGTGGAAACCACACATGGAGAAGCAATTCTAGTTTCATTGAGCGAAGGACCTTTCACTCCAGGAGATGAGCCGAAGTTTCAAGTATTTCTTCCAAAACGATTTGTTCAACTGCTACAAAATGAAGATTTGCGAGATATTCAACCGGGGACGTTGTATTTGGTATCACACGGTGTAAGCGGCAACAACTCGACGGAACTCACTCTGCACATCACGCTTCCTTGTACATAATGTCTTTGTTTGTATTTTTCTGTTTGTATTTCTAGTCATCAATGTTAGACTTAAGCTTATTGTATTGTAAGATGTTTGTTTAATAAAGAAAATATAAAAAAAAATATAAAAAAATAAAAAATAAAAACAGCAACACAGCAGTATATTATTTTATATACTGCTGTGTTGCTTTTTTTAAAATTCAAATGGATGACCTTGAACTTTCATTCAGGGTTATTTTATGAAGAGGTATAAAAGAGAGGGAGCAGTGAAGTTAGTCTCAGTCTTGTCTAACACACGCTGCAGCTAACATGTCGGTGCCACCTATGAACAATTTATTTTTCGATAACAATTTGAAGACATATTGTTGCGAGTTACAATGTTTTAAAATACCAGGCGATCAAGTTGACGGGAAAGCTTGTCGTAAGTGCAAGTGTTTCAGCTATTGCATATGTAGATGTAAAACGTATCAAATGAACCGACAAGATAAAATACAAGAATTACGCCGAAGGATTGCATTACTGTGGCGGCGAATGTAGTAGCAACCATCTGCCTCGCACCAGCTGCCACCTGCCGCCTGCCATCTGCCGTCCGCCATCTGCTCCGCCCAACCACACTTTTACCCCCACCATTTTGTTTGATACCAAAACGCTAGCTAGCGAATAGTCAGTACACCTCCGGCTCTTGACCAGTGTACATCGAGCTCTCTGTTGAAATGTCCATCAAAATTAGGTGTATTCATTATGACTCTATTCATCTGGCGACTTTCCAAGACCTCGAGGTTTTTAATGAAGAGTTAAGACTTCTCATTGCGTCCGGCTACGATTTATCTTTGGAACTTTACGCATCAAAAAACAACATGGACTCTGCGCAGGAATCGAAGTATCTACCGTCTTTCATCAGAAAGCGAAGTGATGGCCGCAACTCGTCCGGATCAACAACATCGATGACAACGAACAACGGGGAACTATTGTAAACATAAATTATTGTAAACATAACTTATTGTAAATAAAAAGAAAAGTAAAAAATAAAGTTAAATGAAATAGTACTACCTCGCACTCGTATCATTCGATTGCTTCATTCGATTGTTTTCATTCGATATTTTATCGAATGACAACTATCGAATCACAATCGGATTTTACGCGTGCGAGGTAGTACTTTTTTAAAACACCCTCCCAGTGACCTTGACCTTTAAACTTTCCCTCATTACGTCACAAAACCGCCTACGTCACTGGCTGAGGCTCAGATGACGTATTTAATGACTCAGCGCTTCCGGTCACATGACCGGAAGCTGTCAATCACTTGGCCCAGAACCGGCAAACCCACACTACTCAAATATAATAATTACTGTAGGATAAACATTACTGTGACAGCAAACCTGCTTAAGCAGTTGAGTTTCTTATATTTAAAAAAAGAATGAACGATTTTACCAAAGCACTTGTAGGTCTACTTCGTTCTACCATATATAAAATGTTTCAAAATGTTCCTTCTAGGAGTCACATATTTATTTTTTTACTCTTAAGTATCTATTGAAAATACACTATTTAAAATACTAGTGTTTCCAGAAAATAATTATACAGTGGAACTCGATAACTCGAACCTCATTATGTCAAATTCCTTGATAACTCAAATTTTTTTTATTTTCCTTGAACTTGCCTAACTAATGCTATATTATTTTACCTCTATAAGTCGAAGGGTTAGCAGGAAACTCCTCGATAACTCAAATTTTTTCAGTATTCTTAGCCTGTGACTGTACTTCTATAAGTCAAAGTTTTAGTTGTAGAACCTCCATAACTCGAATATGTACAATCGCCATACCTCTATAAATCGAGGTATTGACTAGAGAACCTCTATAAGTTATAATATAAATAAATTATAAATGAATAGATAACTGTTTTACAAATAACAAATAACCTTGGTTTTTATTCAAAAGTATTAGCTTACATCTAGATAAAAAATGATTAAAAATTACAATATTTAGCAAATTAGTTCTCTTTATATCTCAGGGTTCAAAGTTCGTGAGGTTCATTAGCGTCTGGCTCGATCGAGAATAATCAAAATGTTTATATTAGTAAAGTACAACAACAGAGAATTAAATAGAGAGTTAAAATTTAAAAGAAAGTTCAAAATCTTCAACAAACAAATAAAATATTATCAATCTTCTTCAATTTTACTTTAAAATGTCTTAATCTTGATGTTAATTTGGAATGTTCTTGATATAAAATGTCCCTAAATATCAAGAATAATCAATCTTCAAATAGGTGGATGCTGAAAGGGGATTAGCGTGGGAAAAAGGAATGATCTCACCAACAGTACATCAAATGTGCCTAAAATATGGTTAAAAAATTTATTTATGGGAGTCTGCTGGGCTTTAGAGCTGGGGGGAAGATAAAAAACTTATTTAACGTGCACAAATATAATAAAACTTGATGTAAATTTAATTATTCCCTCCTGGGAATGAGCAACATGGACTTGCTCAACTGTCCTACTTCGGCTCTCCAGAGACACAAGCACGGCGTCACCTCGTCCAGATTTGGAGAAGAAAGGTGTCCTCCAATTAGAAGTCTTCTCAACAATATTGGTATGCTGTAATTTTTTGATTGGCTGTCAGCGGTAATAGTTAATCTTTATTGGTCAGCACTTCACTGAATTTAAAAAATAATATTTCTCTATTTAATTTAATTTGGAAAAGGTAAATTTATATCGAAAACACAATAAAATAATATTTCTAATTGTGGTGACTCTAAATAACTGTATGTTAGCAGATGACTATTTCAAATGTTTATTCAATCATATGGTTATTGTTTACATTGTGTTATTCTTGTGATTATAGTTGTAGTTTTCAAATGTATTATGTTCTGTTCAGTTAATTTACAGTTTTCAATTTATTAAACGATGTGTACATGCGAAATCAAGTGCGTGCTTTACTCATTACTTATTTATATATATAATCAAAACCCACTCCAGGCCACCACTTCACAATAATTAATTGGCGACGATAACAAAACTAAATTTTGCATGCTACTTCAATACAACTTAAGTTCACAAGTTCACAGACAGCACTTCTAATAAAATTTACATTCAATTTACTTATTTTCCAGTTCATTATATCTATATTATTAAGTTATCTTACATTGTTCAAACATGGATGAAGATCAGTTTAGGCAATTCATGCACATATTTCAAGAACAACAGAACCATCTTATTAAAGAAGTTCTTCAAGCTGTACGAACTCATGGTGAACAAACAATGGAAATGAAACCTGCAGTTAATTATTCAAGCATTGCACCTTTCGAAAACTATGATCCTCGACGTGAAAAGTTTACGTCTTATCTAGAACGTTTTGAAAACTATTACACCATGAAAGGATTATCGGACACAACTAAAATCGGTCAACTTTTGTGCGTTTCGATCGGGAGTGATCATTACAATAGTTTAGCCTCATTCTTAGGCCCCGAAAAACAGTTGAAAAATCTCAACTATGGAGAACTTACCAACGCTTTTAAACAATTGTTGATTCCAAAGAAGAACGTGGTCGTATCTCAGCATTATTTTTTGAATGTTTTTCAGAAAGAACGGCAGTCAATATCTGAATTTGTGGCTTCCCTACAACATAATCTTGCCGAATGTGAATTCTTAGTCAAATGTTCATGTGAACAATCAGTTTCGATCGCAGATGTTTTTCTGAGAGCACAGTTTATTCGAGGTTTGCGAGATGATTGGCTCCGAGAACAAATTCTACAGTCAAATGAAACTACTTTCGATGGAATCCTTACAAAGGCAATAGCCCTCGAAGCCTCAAAGATCGAATCTAGGGAGCTTGCTCAACGACCTTATTCTAATAAAACAAACTTTAACAATAGTGATGATGTGAACAAAGTATCTAACTGTTCCAGGCGTTCTCACTCACATAATCGCCCTGCTAGGCCGCAACGTCAACACTCTTCCCGTTCTCGTACTCGTCGTCCAGATTTAAAATCTCTCGGCATCGATAATCTTTGCTTCCGATGTGGAAAATACAACCATCAAGCATCTGAATGTCGGATTGATAAATCAAAACTCAAGTGCAATAAATGCAACAAACAAGGTCATCTATCCAAAGTATGTATTTCAACGCTGATGACAGAACGGAAGAAAACAAACCCTCCTAGTTCAACAAACTTCGTCCAGAACTTCTCTCCTGTTGATTTTATAACAACTTCACCTGACTACGGCCTCAAGAAAATCTTAACTGTAAATCAACATCCAAATGTGGTTGAACTATTTGAAGTTAAACATGATTCTGACAAATACATGATTACTGTAATGCTCAATGGAAAACCACAAAGTTTTGAAGTAGATACAGGCGCAAAGTTCTCCCTTCTTTCTAAAAACGACTTCGATCGCCTCAAATTAGGCATACCCATGGAAACCACAACCATTGCCTTCAGATCATATTCTGGCGATATAATAAAGCCTGAAGGAAAAGTGAACGTCAGTGTTTCCTTCTGTGAAAAACAAATTGAAGGGGAACTTCACATTGTTCCATCAGGTCACGATGCGCTCTTGGGACGGCAATGGATTCGAGCCCTAGGAATTGATCTTAACCAATTGGATGCTGACATGATGCAATCAACTCAAACCCTCCAGACCCAGCCGATTAACTCTACAGATGAACTTTTCAACGTGTTTTCAAACATCTTCGAGGAGAAAATTGGATGTGTTCCTGATTTCAAAGTAACACTGCAACTTCGAAACGGTGCAAAACCTATTTTTACTAGGGAACGTAATGTCCCATATGCTTTGCTCGACCGAGTGAACAAGGAATTGGACTCACTTGAGAAAGAAGGAATTATTTCTCCCGTGGAAACCAGTGATTGGGGATCTCCTCTTGTTGTCATCCCAAAAGCAGACGGTGGAGTTCGCCTCTGCGTTGATTACAAATGTGGTGTCAATGAGCGTCTCGTCCAAGCAAATCATCCCATAAGACGTATCGATGATGTTCTCGATAGCTTACGTAATTCAAGATATTTCTGCAAACTTGACCTGTACAAGGCATACTTACATCTCCGGGTTGACGAAGAAGCTAGCAACATCCAGACTATGTCAACTCACAGGGGTACTTATCGAGTGCATAGACTCAGTTTCGGCATAAAAACTGCACCATCAGAGTTCAATCGGATCCTTTCTCAAATTCTAAAAGGCCTAAAGAAAACGGAATCATATTTCGATGACATCATTGTACATGGTTCGACAATCGAAGAATGCAAACAAAATCTGCAAGCCTGTCTCCAGCGATTTTCTGATTACAACCTACACCTGAACAGGCAAAAATGCTCGTTCTTCCAAGAGAAAATTGAATATTTAGGACGAATTGTGGAGTTTAACAAAATTAGTAAGTCCCCAGCGAAGATCCAAGCAGTTCAGCAGATGCCCCGGCCTTCCAACACCGAAGAAGTCAAACGTTTCCTGGGACTTGTATCCTATTATTCTCGCTTCATTCCTGATGCATCAACAATTACTTACCCTTTACGGTGTCTCCTACAGAAAAATGCAAAATGGAAGTGGTCTTCAACCTGTGAAGCATCCTTTTTAGGAATCAAATCTGAGCTCTGCAGCGATCGAGTTCTTGTACCCTTCGATCCGACCCTGCCTCTTGTTCTGACTACAGATGCCAGCCCTACAGGACTTGCAGCTGTGCTAAGCCATGTCATTGAAGGACATGAGAAGCCCATAGCATATGCTTCCCACTCACTAACTGTTTCCGAAAGAAACTATAGTCAACTAGACCGTGAGAGCCTTGCAATCATCTTTGGAGTGTCACATTTTTACTACTATCTCTTCGGGACACATTTCACACTTGTTACCGACAATGCACCCATTTCGAGGATTTTCCAGCACAACAAAGCTCTCCCACAAATGACATCAGGACGTCTTCTTCGATATGCCTCTTATTTATCTGGGTTCAACTACACTCTGAAATTCAAACCCGGAAAGGAAAATGAAAACGTTGACTGCCTTTCAAGAGCTCCACTCAAACAAATAACCTCAACTGACGATGAAATGATTGGTTATGAAGTTAATTAGATATATGAGCAACTTATCTTCGAGATTTCTGATGAACAAATAACTGCTTCAAAAATAAGGAGTGAAACAGGAAAAGATCCAGATTTATCGAAAGTATTACAAGATCTCAAAAGCAAGCCTGATGATACAGAATACACATTAGTTGATGGAATTCTGTTTAGGAAGGATCGTGTAATCATCCCAAAGAGTTTGAGGTCAACAGTTTTAAATGAACTACATGACACACATCTAGGCATAACTAAGATGAAACAGCTAGCTCGCCGCTACGTGTACTGGCCCAATATCGACAAGGACATCGAGCATCTCGTTAAAGGATGTGAAAAATGTGCGCTTACACGTCACAGTCCTCCAAAAGCTCCAGTTCATCCATGGGACCCTCCAAAAAATAATTGGGAAAGAGTCCACATCGACTATGCAGGCCTTTTTGAAAACGCATATTTCCTGATGTGTGTCGATGCAAAATCTAAATGGGCTGAGGTGAAGATTATCAGAGATCCGCCTACTAGTTCAAGTACTATACATCTCCTTGAAGATATTTTCTCAGTCCACGGATATCCACAAGTACTCGTGTCAGATAACGCAACAATTTTTAAAAGTGACATTTTTCAATTATATTGCAAAACCAGAGGCGTTTTCCAGAAGTTCATTGCCCCAGGACACCCGGCCACAAACGGTCTGGCTGAAAGATCTATCCAAACTCTTAAAAATCGACTTAAAGCAGTCTCTACTGAAACAACTTCAATTCAAGCAAAAGTCCAAAAAATACTGTTGAAGTACCGAGCAACGCCACTTGCTTGTGGTCAGTCACCAGCTGAACTCTATTTACAACGGAAGCTACGAATACGACTGGATGCAATTTTCCCATATAGACCACAAACTTCAAAAACTGTTTGTCCGCCTGCACGTTCACTTCAAGTGGGGGAGAGAGTCCAGGTTCGATTCTTTATTAATAACAAACATATCTGGAAATTTGGACAAATAAAGAAGAAGCTCGGAAGAAGACATTACCTTGTGATCCTTGATTCATCTGATAGAGTGATAAAGAGGCACATTAATCAACTTCGTTCGACTTTTGTTCCAAAGTCAGAGAAAGCCGTCTCATTTGGTCCAACGCAATCATTTGATGTTCCAAGACTTCCATTGCCTCTGATTCCAAGAGGACCAGACAGACATCTAACACAACAAGAACATCCAATGGCAGCCTCTGTGCCAAATCCAGCTACGAGACAAACTTTAGAACAACAAGTGGTTCAGCCTACGGCTACGAATGCAAGACCACATCGTGAGCGGCACCTGCCTTCAAGGTTTCAAGATTATGTTATGTGAACAATAAAATTGAAGACTAGGAGATCCTAATTAAAAGGGGATTTATGATTCATTATTAATAATTTCAATTTGCATAATCTGTTTATGATTGATATCCTTAATTAGTGGGGGAGACTGTGGTGACTCTAAATAACTGTATGTTAGCAGATGACTATTTCAAATGTTTATTCAATCATATGGTTATTGTTTACATTGTGTTATTCTTGTGATTATAGTTGTAGTTTTCAAATGTATTATGTTCTGTTCAGTTAATTTACAGT
Organism: Allygus modestus; assembly: GCA_963675035.1. Classification (NCBI taxonomy): domain Eukaryota; kingdom Metazoa; phylum Arthropoda; class Insecta; order Hemiptera; family Cicadellidae; genus Allygus; species Allygus modestus. Next base: position 126,620,853 of record OY776112.1, on the reverse strand, counting down.
TTTCAATTTATTAAACGATGTGTACATGCGAAATCAAGTGCGTGCTTTACTCATTACTTATTTATATATATAATCAAAACCCACTCCAGGCCACCACTTCACAATACTAATTGTTAAAGTTAATAAAATAAGTCAAATTTAGTTTAAATCACTCATAATTGCATCTTATTCTATCATACTACAAACAGCTGATCGAGGTAAACAAATTAATATCTGTATTAAATTACACATTACTTAAATTAAACCATATATTCCTGCTATGTACATATTTCTAAAAGTTTCAGATTGTTTTTTAGGAATTTATAACATAATTAGTTTTTACTTAAAACCTTACACTTAATTAAAAAAAACGTAGAAAATAAATATCTGAATTTACAATCGCGAATGTATGACATTCCTAACGCAGTTCCATCGTTCGCCGCAAGAGTTCAGCACTAGACGGTCAGGTCTCTCTAAATGGTCTGCAAACACTCTGGTACTCTGGTGGATTCACAACGAACTAACAATCATGGCGGCCGTCCGTTTGGGGAAAGTCTTGCGTATTTCTTGATGTTTATAATTCAGAGTTTTACATTCAAATTAATAAGTTTATAAACTAGATTTACAATATGAGTGGTTAATAAAAAGTTTATGTACAAAATTATATTGTTCTGACACGCAAATATATCTGTGTCGGGGCCAATTTGATGAAATCTATCACTTTTTCAAACTTACTTTTAGTGGGGTTAGGTCGATTTGTCAGACTTGGATTATTATTTCACATTGAGTAAGTACCATAGGTTAAATGTTTTTTACTATACTTATATTACAGAGATGAAAACTTATCTAAATCTAATTATACCTAAAATATGTGTCTATTATGTACAAGTCCTTTTTCTTTGATAGTATGTTATAGGGTATTTGAGTAGGCTAAAGTTTTTTAGTCCATCGTCTCTTCTACTCTAGGCCTAAATTACCTATCCTAAATAGTATTAATATTTTTGTTTACTATCACACATATAAAATACACTAACACATATAAATACAGTTATAAAGTCGAAGTTGTTCATCCAACAAACCTCCAGTGACTTTTCACCTGGAAATTCCAACCCTCCCTCCTCACTCTCTTTTCCGGTTGCTCCTGGAGTCGGTAAAACAACCGCTTATGTTGATAAGCAACGCGCATATCAAACAAACGCACGGGTTACACCTATGTGAGGATTTCATTTCATAAATAAGGAACAGTCTCATATTGTTGTAAATTATGTATTTTTCTTAAATAAAATGGTTTCGATTTTATTAGATTTGTGTCCAGTGTGTCATTAGTCAGTGCCAGTTTTGGAGGTTCTGGATGTAGTGCGTGAAATGTAGTTTAAAGAGATTATTGTAGACATTTTCCATCACTGATTAGTAAAAACAAGTTTCACTACTAATCAGTGATGGAAAATATCCTCAATAATCTCTTAAACAACATAAACTCACCATCACCAACAATGGATTTTAAACAAAGAATTAGTTTTCAGGTTGTGTTTCTACTAAGTGTTTGCAGTTTGGCAAAACTCTACCCTATGAGGAAAAGTTGAAGATTATTTGAGGCTGTTGACACAGGAAATAAAATAGTGACATCGGGAAGCAGTTTGGAACACCAGTGAACACTCTTTCGACAATTTTAAAACAAAAATAAGTATCTTTTGCTTCATCCAAATTCCAACAATGCTCTGCGATTTTAATTGTTATCATGTTTTGTTCCCTTTTAGTTTTGCAAATTTTTTTATAGCCTACAGTACATTGATGTTCAGCTAAATTGAAATTGATGCGTAGTTGGTCAGAACTGACTTCCGTAAGGGGGAGGGATTTGTTTGGGGCAGGTGATAAGAAGTGAGCAAAAAACGTCTATAAATAGACAGGAAGTAGTCGAACAGGAAAAACATCACCAAAATACCAAACTATGAGTCATTATTTGTTTACTTTCCTACTCTACAATATTTTCACTGAAGGAAGTGTTTTGAAGTATTTCATGCTCTACTACGCTAACCAAAGAAGCTTTACAAAGTATTTCTGGGCTTATTGTGTACATTAAAACTGTTCAAGTCCTTTTTAAATTTAATAATTATTATTATCCGGTATGATTATATATGATAAAAGCACGAAATGATGTAAGGATTCTACCCTTCCATGATCCATCTATTGCGTTACCGTGACCCTTAATAAGTCAAAGTCTGTGGAGAACCACCTTGATAAGTCAAACCTCAATATTTCAAAATATTTGATAACTCGAATTTTTCCCGTTCCCCCTGAGCTATCAAGGTTCCACTGTGCATGAAAACTGGATGAGATAGCATACCTGGTTGATTAAAATACTCAAAAATAAATTAGAAGAATCATTTGATTTTTTTCTTTGAGAAAATCATTTGACGACCCGTTGTTATTGTCAGTTATATAAAAATATATTGTGTTTATCGATTTAATTTACCTCACAATTCACAACTACTTAAAATACTAATTTGTCTTACACATTTAATTACGGTAGCAAACAAAATTGATAATCATAAAAATACTAGTATAAAAACCATTGTTACTATTTTTGGTAGAATAAACCTCCTTTTTCTTATTATATGTAGACAAATAAAAAGCCAGTCAGAAGCCATTAAACCACATACATAATTGTAAAAAAATCATCGCAAATGAAATTTAACAACATTCATTTATAATTTTAACAGTACCTGAGAGTTCGCTGATGTTTATGTCTGCCCCTATGTCTGGTGTGTTATCTTCTTCGCTCTCTGAAGAATCCATTGGTCCATATTTTTCCTTCAAATTCTCCAACTCCACTTCCATTTTCCCTGAAAAATGTATAACTCACTAAGTACAATTTATATGAGTGGGTAAAAGAATATCCATGTGAGCAGTCTTAGAAAAAACCTTATATCACTTGATTCTGTTGATAACTTTGGTGAGTCACTTGCGTGTGGTCAAGGCGACAATCTCGGAACCACGGCAATGGCCCTGTAGTGAGTTTGAATCCCAGTCTTGACAAGTAAATTTTATCAGTGCAGCAAAACCTTTATTAACCGCTACTGTCGGGTCAAGTATTGTGACAGTTACCTGAAATATAAACTGTGCATATAGTAACCTTTCTGGTTAGGGACAAAAACATAAATACTCCCGTCGCAGCAATCCTGCGTGCTCAGCGAATTTCCAATGCATATTATAACAAACCTCTTCCTTTACGTTTGCGTAGCCTAGTATTCCAGCCTCAATGATTAGTCAAAATACAATTACATCAGAGTTAAGTTTATTAAAAAAAATTGAAAATAGTAAATACAAATTACAGTAATTGAATTACAGTTACAAAATTCTTTTACAAATATATGCTCTGGCTCTCAAATGTAGGCTATGATAACTCTTATTTCAAGGGCGGTTCTTTGCCATGGCACATACCGGTACAAAAAATTATTGTTACCAAAATTTCAAATAAGTTAACGTTAACAAAATTTAACTGATCTAATTAAATACAAAATCTAGTTACCTTTTTCCTAACGGCAGCTACCAAGCATAGAGCTTTGATGAGATGTGTTTAGTGTTTTCTCATGTAAGTAATAAAGCTGATGTCTTAAGAGACTTTCATAAACCAAGACCAGCGTGACTTTTTGTGTTTATCTGAACACTGGCTGGTAAATAGTGAAATTACTGCATGCGTTCTCGAGGGATATCATTTTGTTTCATATTACCAGCGTTCTACAATGACTCAAGGGGGAACAGCAATTTATGCTTTCACAAAGTACGATTGCAAAACGCTGGGTGTTGCTGGTTTCTGCCAGGAGAAACATTTTGAGGAATGTGCAGGGATTGTTGAGTTGCATAGGACTGTTATTGTGTCAGTATACAGAACACCGGATGGTAATGACAAACTTTTTCTTGACAAACTGGAGCTTTTATACTTTTTATACTTGACTACTGACATATCTCGGAGCGTGGCCTACATACAAGATCATACTAGGAGGAGACATTAATAATCCATATGACACCCTTAAAGAGAGTAAGCCTGTAAGAGATTTTTTAGATCTACTAAGACAGTTTCAATTCTATTGTTTTAACAAAACGCCTACAAGGATGGATTCAGTATTAGCCATTGTTTTGTTCAAATATAGGGCAAGATAATGGGATCAACAGTAATAGATTTTCCTTTCTCAGACCATTCTATGCTTAGCTTTAAGGCAAACTTAACCTATTATGAGTGCAAAAAAACACAAATTGTCTATAATTCAAATCGGGCGACGGATAGTCAAAGGAAATATTCAAAGGAAAGACTTGTTTTGTTCATAAGTTGTTCAAGTGAAGTAGAGTGGTTAAAGGAATTAAGTTTGTTGTTCAGTGAACTCACCTGATATATATAGACAGTTCTAATTTACTGTGTTTGAACAATATATATTTTCATGTGTTACATTTAAGATACGGAATGATATGTATCTGTTAATATTATTATTTACATTCATTCATTCATTCAGTGTTCTTATAAAAATTATACCGAGTGTTGTGTTCACCTCAAGATCCTTTTTTTATTTATTCTTTACTAATACGTTCTTTTATACTTGGTCCTCCATAATATCACTCCACCAAACATATTTTGGCCATCCGGTAGCCAGATCATGAACTTTAGCCCTATGAATCTACAGGTAATATAAGAATTAACATTTAGTGCAAAGCTTAAACATGGAAACTTTTCATCATGTTATTGATAATTATTCTCAAGTTATTAAGAAGTGAATATTATCAACTACCTACAATGTCAATGTAGGATTTTATTTAATTTTACTAATTTTGACAAACAATTTTATTGAACTTTTATATTTTTTCAGTTCAATGGCACAACCTTGACCTGTTGAATATCGGGCAGATACCTATACTCGGGTCAAAATACACAGACTTAATCAAAAGGCTTTTGTTGTCAATAAAACTAGCTGTGGATACTGCACAACAAGAACCACTTTCTAGCCCTCAGCAGAAATCCCTTAATTTATACCTTCTAGAATTTAATCATAAGAAGAATGATTTTGAATCTCATTTTCAGCGTGCAATGCTATTAACTGATGAGGAAGCCGTTGACATTGACCAACTAGCCAAGGATCAGGACAAAATTTTTGATTTAGTTGCTAATATTGCAGGTAATATTGAATCACTGATAAATGTGAGTGACTCTTCACCAGCAGGTGAAAACCTTAGCAACACTTGTTCCTCACTCATCATCCCTTCCCAGGTTCGACTTACCTAAGTTCCATGGTGATCTTGTGACATAGACTTCGTTCATTAATTTGTTTAACACTACAATTCATGACAATAATTCTATCACTGATGTCATGAAATTTCAGTACTTATTGAGTTGTTCTGGAAGGTGAACCATTAAAACTTATTCAAAGTCTTAGTCTAAGTGCAGAGAACTATAATATTGCTTACAACCTATTGATCGACTGTTATCATAGTGATCGGCAATTACAATCACTTCACCTCAATGAAATTATTTTATCTCCCATCCATTAATGTTTTGAATATTCAGTCAGTCCGACATTTCGTCAGTAGTTTCAATGACAATTCCCTAGCTCTCACAGCTTTGAAATGCGATCGCAGTTAAAATCCTTTGCTGGCATCCTGTTGGTACACAAGATGGATGTAGAGCTTCGTAAACGCCTTAAGATCTATTGTTGTGCTGACCATTCCACTGAACATATGATGCCCGAAGTAAACGAAATAATTAATTTTCTGAACAAGGAATATGTCCACCATGAAGATGCTACATTGTCTGAGTACAATCATACCAATGGCTATGCATCTATTGTCCATCGTCTTAAACCTGTCACCTCATCGAAGTTAGGATTCACTAAGAAGAAAATATCAATGGTAGCCACTCACTCATCTCCCACGTAGGATCCTAACAAACTCCCATCTAATGCATGTTTTGCTTGTAACCAGGCAACTCATAAGATCTATTGTCCAGTTTTTAAATCTAAGACCCCTCAATAACGATACAATATCGTAAAATCCAATCGACATTGTGTTTCATGCCTAGGACTTCATGATCTTAAACAGAGTACTTCGCAATCTACATGCCGAACATGCTCCAAACACCATCATTCCTTATTACATTTTGTTCAACATACCCCTCACCCTTCTCTAACTCATTCAACTTCTAGTGCAATTTCAAGCCCATTTAAACCATGTTCCTCAGATAATATATCTCGTTCTAATGAGATGATCTGTTACGTTGACTTCTCAACAACAAACACTCAACATTAAAACCTCAAATGTTACCATATTGATTGGTACATGTTTGATTCAACTTCGTTTGCCCAATGGCAATATTCAAGTTTTCCGTGCATTAATCGTTTCTGGAAGTATGTGCACTCTTATTTCTGAACACGCAGTCAACCTCCTTCAAGTTGCACGACATAAATCCGACATCCAGTTAACGGGAATCAACCAAAATGTTACTTATAACAAATGTCAAATCCACGCCGAAATTGAAACTCTATGGGGACAATTTATTGCTCCTAATCATTCCATGTTAGTTTTGGATAAACTAACAGTAGATCTACCTCGCATGCCACTTTCTCCTGATCAGTTAAAACATACCAGATCTTATATTCTTGCCGACCCTACCTTTCATGTCCCCGGAAGAATTGATGTTGTAACTGGCGCAGCATTATTTCCACAACTTTTCACCCGAGACCAGTTTTCACTTGGTTCTAATATGCCCTCCTAGATTGACTCACTTTGGTTTTGTTGTCATGGGTACCACTCCATGTGCCCTGAATTCTATCGAACCATATAATTTATCCTCTACAATGATTGTGTGCCTTCATGACTCTAGCAATGCAGACTTGGGCATTTAACGATTTAGACAGCAATAAGAATCGACTCAACCTTCCACCAAAACAAAGGAAGAAAATTTATGTGACGACAATTTTTCTACTACTTATACAAACTGAAGAATCATATAGGAAATCGAGTATCACAAACACAAGAAATAGTGCCCATTGAAGCTTGAAAGCACATCCCGTCAGAAAATGATCCACCCGAATGTGCATCACACCTTCGAATACATCAGCTTCACATTCATTATGGTTTTGAGTGATTATGAGCGAATAGTAATTTGGCTTGTACAGGTATAAGATTTGCATTTGAGCAAGAATGCAACTGAAAAGGCTGCAATGCTCCTGAGTACATCGAGCGGTATAACAAAAACTACAGGCGAAGATTTACTACTACATGTTTAAAAGCTGGTAGAACTGTTGCAACTCTTGAAAAGCTCCTACAGAAACATGGACTATTTTATGCGGTAAGTTCAACCTTGTATAATATCCTTCAACCTGTATAATATCTTATTTGAGATAAAGGTTATGTGAAAATCTATATTTAAAAATACGATGGATAACTAGTTTTGTATTTTTTTCCTGGTGACATGGTGCAGGCCAACTATACTAACCTGCAATATAACCACGCCAGCAAGTAATTGAAACATATGTATTTCGTTTTTGATTTTATAAATATCGGTTAGTAAATTTTAATAAAAAGCTTTTTACGAAATTTATTTTAAATTAAATAATGTATTTTGTCTTGAAATAGGCCTATAGAAAATACCTCTCCATGGGCCATAATTTCTTTAAGAGGGAATTTTCTTGGGAACGTTCTCGAACAACAAATATTTGTTTCAGCTCGTTTTTATGGATATTTAATTTAGTTTCAAACTCTCTAGGGAGGATATGAACTTGATAAACTGATCATTTAGCTACTATTGTTTACATATACTATATCATACATCATCAAAATGTTATGAGATATTGTTGTTAACCTTTACATATATTTTTTAATCCAGTTGCATATCATGGATTTAATTTGTTTTATTTTGCTATATTGAAATTAAACATAATATTTAAAACATTTTTTTAGAAAAGGTTTTATTTTATTTTAAAGTTTTTCTTTCATTTCTTATACATTGTTTTGTGTTGTAAAACTGCGTGGCGGAATACAATTGTTAACTATTTGGCATATATAGAATTTTACAAATTTCATAAAATAAAAATGTGAATGCAATAAATACAGTTGACGTTTTCAAAATACTAGAGGAATTGTATTTAAGGGAATATTTTTCTGTAACGTGACGAAACTGAAAATCCTCATAACACAAGTTGAAATGCAACAAATCAAATCTGCTTGGTCAAGTATAGTAATGGGTATGCGATATATTTGGCTTTTTACCTATTGTGACGGACTAGCTATTTTATACCTGGAAGTTCTAGGTACTACTTCAACTGAGAGGGACATGATATACCTGAGTCAGCAGATCTCAATCTTGGTAAGAATGGTTTGTTTGTTAATTTATTACATCATTATTGCTTTTCTTTGATAAAATAGTATGATTACGATCATATTTGTTTAGCCCTACATAATTTCTACTTATTATGAAAATCCGTAAAGAGATACATATAATGTGGATGGAAACATAAATTGTTATGTTTTATCATAGGGAAACGCGAAGTTTGAACGTTAAACTAATAATGTTTCAAGGTCGTTATGAACACAATTTTCCTGGTAGTATTTAAATGGGGGGTACATGGAAAAATCGATATCTGATATTTTTCACATATGACTTAATTACGTCATTCTTCTCGTCTCGTTGGGCTAGAGATCTTCCTCAGTAGTAAGAATCAAAAGCCAAAAAGTAAATCACTATGTCCGTTTAAAAAATCATAAACCAATACTGTTTTTACCTCATACATTTTTGAACTGATTATGGCAGTTAAAAGGAACTCAAATTACATATGCTTATTGGGGTCTTATCACAACCATAACACCAGGCATAGGAATAATTTTAGTTAAAACAGACACAAATTAAAATTCTATGAGAAAAAGCCATGTTATGCGGGTATCAGGTATTTTAATGCCTTGCCCGCTGAATTAAAAAATATTTCAGATTTTGATCAATTTAAAAACAAGTTAAAGAAATTTATGATTTGTAAATCTTTATATTCTTTGGAGGAGTTTTTTGAATAGTTTATATAATTATAAGAAACTTTGCAATAAATAACGAAGTTATTAAATTAAGTACCTTAGTATTAAGTTACAAAGCTTGTATTGATTACGCTGATTGACGCCATTCTGTACTATTGTATTGCAATGAATAAAGATGATTTGATTTGATTTGATTTGAAGTTTCATCAATATACATTTATAAATAATCGAGATATAAAATTTGATTTATTCTCCATAAGGATAACATTGGACAACGTACTGTGTTTAGCACTTTGGATATCTCTGCAACGGTTGGACGTAGAACAACGGTTAAAACACCAAAATGTTTCTTTTGTTGAGCTAAACATATTAGTAAAAATAAATGTGAAGTTTTTAGTAAAATTATCTGAGAAAAATCTAAAAACCTTTTTCCCATGAGATTAACATGGGACACGTTTTTTGGATTTTCTCCGCAACGACTTAACCCAGGTTAATGATTCAAAATACTAAATTATTGTTTTTTTAAGCTCTATAAACCAAAATATAGTGTTTCTAGCATTTTGGGGAAGAATTTGCAAAAAACCGATTTTTGGAAAATTGTAAACCCCCATAAAACCCCCTTCCCATAGTTCGATGGTTTTCGAACTTAGTCATAAATGCTTTACATTTGTGCCAAGTTTCATCAAAATCAGGCGTTTCTTTCAAAAGTTATCGCCGTAACGGACACACACACACACACACACACACACACACATATATATATATATATATATACATATATATCAATTTCAACGAAGAGTGTTTTTGGCATCTGGGGACCTCAAAACGAAAAGTTATCATGGTCTTTGACTTAAGTCTTACCATGCCACCTACAGTAATAGCTTCTTCCCTATAGGGGAAATGCGCTAAAACACCAAATCATTTGTTTTTTTAAGCTGAATTTAATGGTGAAAACTAAAATTGGATTTATTAAAATGTTAAGTGTAAAAAACTCAAAAACCCATTTTTGGGGTACAAATCCCCCCCAAAATACCCCTTTGGATAGAGCGATCTGGCTGGTTTTCGAACTTAAAGTCATAAATGTTACTTTACATGTTTGTAACAAATTTCAACAAAATCGGACCATGTTTACGAGAGTTATCACACCCACAGAACGACAGTTAGACAGTTTTGAACAAATGGCGTTTTTGGCATCTGGGGACCTCAAAACGAAAAGTTATTATGGTCCCGGGCTTAGGTCTTACCATGCCAACTACGGTAATAGCTTCTTCCCTATAGAGGAAATTCGCCAAAAACAATAAATTCCCTAAGTTTTTAGTTAGTAAAATCACTATGTTCTTAAATCAAACTAAAACCTATACCATATCCAAACACCTTAAAATTTGAGAAACCTCCAAATTAGGTAAACAAAAGCTTACGAGCGTCAGTGAGTCGATTCTTATCCTTGAGTACTTGCACCACAGCCTCTAGCGTCCTCGCCTCCAGTCTGACATCCTTGGCCGTCTGTGCCAGTGACCTCGCCTTCTGATAACACTCTGTTATCTCGTCTGTACCTGCCTCCTTCAGCTCCAGTACTTCGGCTATGCTCAAGGTTGTCTTGCATGCCTGCAAGCATAGATTAACAAATTACTTAGGTTTATTGAAGCTTACAGAATAAACAGGCTTATCTATATCTATAAATACGAAAAACCGATCATCACCAAGGCCAAACCTCTCCACCTACAATCATGAAATTTGGCATGTATACATTTCCACAACATAGGCTAAGAAAGGATTTGAAGAATTTCGCATGGGGCTTCAAAGTACCGAACCTGTGTTATTCTTATGGACATTCAAAAACCGATCATCTCCAAGACCTCTACACATACAACCACAAAATTTGGCATGTATACTCTTTCCATAACACAGGTAACTGCTAAGAGGATTATAAGAAATTCCCAAAGGGCTCTGCCCCACGGAGAGTCAAAGTTCCAATCCAATGTTATTCTTATAGACATTCACTTTGGTATAAGATATGAAAATTCAAACCGCTGTTCATGATTCGTAGTTCCACGGATTAGCCACAGAAAGCAGCACATACCACAGGTTTTATTACTGGGTGAAATCGGGTACGATAGCAGCTAGTGCCATATGATAAGACCATTTTAGAAAGTCACAAGCCAAATCACACAGAAAATATTCAATATCTTAACTTGCTGTCGGATTATTACTAACTATTGCAATGTTTGCACATACGATTCATTTGACAATCCACCCATTACTTTGATGGGCATCTTCAAGTGGCAGCTCAGTATGTATATTAGTTCATATACCCAAAATGCAAACCATGTTTTAAAATAGCCTATTGTTGAAAATATATCTAACTTAAAGAGAATAGTTTCAGTGCTCCGCTTCACCTAAGGTGTTATAGTTAGTTCCCATGAATAACCAACAATACAGTATTTACTATTTGTATTTATAAAGAAAAAAAAATTTTAAAATTTTTTGTTTTCCTTGTTGCAGCAAACCTGGGTTCTCGTCGCCAACGTTATTCTTATGAAGAATAATTAATATTTTATATACCACTTATTTGTGAGTATGTTTCTATGAATCTTGGAACCTTTTAGTAAACCCCAATAAAAGCAAATAATGTCTTTCAACACAGCTCAAAATAACCATCCATACAACCAAATGTATTCATTGGAAACTAACTCTGACATGATGTAAAAGAGACTAAATTTTTAGGCCTGAAAATTGATAAAAAATGTAAATTGGAATAATCATATTGACGATGTCTGTAATAAAATTTCATCTGGTCTGTTCGAATTAAGAAATATGTCTAAAATATCTCCAGAAAAGACACTAAAAACAAAAAAAAGTATTTTTTATTAATTCATTCCCATATTTCTTTTGGATTATTTTTGTGCGGCGGGACGTCTTTTACAAATTTAAAAAAGGTATTAGTTTTACAAAAACAAGCAATCATAATAATACTAAACAAGCAGAGAACGGATTCAGTAAAAGAATATTTTCAAAAATTAGGGATACTAACTGTCTTTTCTCAATACATATTCAAAGTAAGTTTTTACATATAAATAAACATTAAGTATGCCAAATTTAGGTTCCTCACAAAATTATTTAACAAGAAATAGAAACAAAATAGCTTATCCAGTACATAACCTTAAATTCCTTGAAAAAACCCATCATACGCCTGAGTTAGATATTATAATGCCGCTTGCCATTTCTCAAATTCAAGACATTCGTAAATTAAAAAAGGAGTTCAAACTTTATTTACACCAGAAACCTATCTATTCCTCCCAGGAGTTTTTTATTGAATAACTATCTCCAGTACATAACCTTAAATTCCTTGAAAAAACCCATCATACGCCTGAGTTAGATATTATAATGCCGCTTGCTATTTCTCAAATTCAAGACATTCGTAAATTAAAAAAGGAGTTCAAACTTTATTTACACCAGAAACCTATCTATTCCTCCCAGGAGTTTTTTATTGAATAACTATCTGTTGAATGTTGAATAACTATCTGTTGAATGTATTTATATCGTTATAGGTATGTCGGGTGCGAATAAATTATCCACAAGCGTATTTGATATTTTTTTCTCGCTTATACTTGAATTTGATGTTGTTTCTTAGTTGCCGTTTTTCAAAGATTACAACAAAGCATGTTTTAGTTTATAATATTTATATTGATGCCATTCTTGTACATCCTCCATATACTCATGAATAAAGAATTATTGACTATTGACTAAGCTCTGTGATTGGATTTGGCTTTAAAACTGAAATAAGATGTACAAGCGAAGCTGTTGGGCAAAGCTATATATAACACTCAGCCCGAAAATACCTCAACTGGGTTATGCTTGTTCAACTCCAGCTCCTCCTCCAGGTATCTGATGGCCAGATCGTACTGCTTGTTGTCCTTGTAGGTCTGGGACAGCGACACGAAGCACGGTCGCAGCTGATCACCAGCCTCTCCCAAGTTGCGAGCTGTCTGGAACCCCAGAAAATAAGTATTTACTAAAATATCAAAATACAGTTCAAGCTTGATAGTCCGACATTTGCTAAACCTTGGTAATCTGTCAAGGCCGCGCCTGTTATATCACTGGTGAGTGCGAGAGAGAGCGCGAACTATGGTTAAGAAAGAAGTGAGGGATTCCCTTCAAAACGTGAAAGATCGGTACTTCGGTTCTGTTTTATAAATAAAATAAGAATTATACTTCTTGAAACAAATAAGTATATTTCATTTTATAAATAATTCACATAAATTAAAGAATTGTAAGAAATATATGAAATTGATAAACTAGTGTTACAGGATGATTTTGCATTAATTCAAATTGTAAAAAAAAGTTGCATTTTTAAACAGATAATGAAATAAATATGTTCTAATACGAATTGATTCATTTAGAAACAACAGATCTTCCCCACTTCATTTCACAGCTTCAGAGTTCACAGCTCACTTGCAACCACTACATTTAAAATGTGATTTCTTAGTTCTTGAAGAACGTCACAGTGGGTAAAGATGAACGTATACGCGGAGATATTGTTGGTTGAATCAATTCAGTTAGCCGTTCCATATTATGGTGATCAGAACAAGATGGAACTGTATTGTGAGGAAGTGGCACTTCTCCATCATATATCCCAACAATGTTTCCTAACTTAGGAGAACTCACTGGAGGGTTGGATATAACAGTTTCTGGAGAGACAGAGGAAGTTGGGGATGTAACATTTTCTGGAAAACTAGGGACATAATATGATGGTGATGATAATTCTCTTGGGGCTGGCTGAACTTCTGTTTATTTCTGAAACAGTCTTGGAAATCGACTTGGAATCTTTGACATTTCAGAAGCTTCCACCTCTGTTTTTCTGAGCTGATTAATATGTCTCTTGATCTGTTGTTGGTTGTCTAACTGAATGATGTAGTGAAGTTTGCCCAATTGTTTAATAACTTTACCAAATTTCCATAGGGACGGGCCCACATAATTTCTGGCTTGTCCTCTATCGCCTTCTTTTAGGATTCTTACTCTGGGTAGACGATCATTTGGCATTGATTTCATGGTTCTTTCTATTGAGATGGTTGTTTCTAATGAGATGTAGTTTCGTTCAAAGTTCTGTTCAAAAATAGCTCTGCAGGTGTTTTTCCATCACCAAGGGGGCTTGATCGATATTTAAATAAGAAAATGTTAAGTTTATCTTTGAGGCTTCCTTTATCTTCTGTCATTGATTTTAGTTTTTGTTTCAAGTTTTGTATTGATCGTTCAGCAAGACCATTAGTAGCAGGATGGTTTGGTGCACAAAAACGTTGGATAATTCCATTATTCCGGCAGAATTTATTGAACTCTTGTGATTTAAATATAGAGAGAGGTATTGTCAGAAACAACTGTATATGGTATTCCATGTCTAGAGAATGGATCTTCAAGTGTATGTATTGTAGATATTGATGTAGGGGCCTTAGACGACATAGTGACTTCCAGCCACTTAGATTTGGCATCAATGACCACAAAGAATTACTGATCTTTGAAAGGACCAGCGTAATCAATATGAATTCTTTGCCAATTTTCTTGTGGTTCTTCCCAAATGTGAGGTGGGGCTTTTACTGGATTTTTATTTGCTTCTGCACAGTTTTTAGAAGATTTAACATTTTTTTCAATAGCCGCATCTATTCCAGGCCAGTAGCACAATGATCTTGCAATGTTTTTAATTTTTACTATTCCTATATGTGATGAATGCAATTCTTTCAACACAGCTGGTCTAAGTTTTTCAGGAATAAAAACTCTTGATCCTTGCATTACAATTCCAGAATGAAGTGTGAACTCTGGGTTTTTTACTTCTCCTGTAATAAGCTTCTTTTTTAAACTAAGCAATTCCTTGTCTCTATCGGTTTTTAATCTAATCGTATCAGCTGTGATTACGGTCGTGTCTGTAATCGTATCAGGGTCATCTGATTGATCTTATAAGAATCTTCTAGGAAATTTACCATCTTTACGTCAAGAGGAATTGGGTTACGAGAAAAGTGGTCTGCATTTGTATGTTCTTTTGATGGTCTTTGTTTTATATCATAATCAAACGCACTGAGAAATTGAGCATATTGTAAGAGTCTATGAGCTGAGATCACTGGCATTGGTTTTCTTGGATTGAATATTTGTTCAAGTGTGGATTGAATATTTGTTCAAGTGACTTATTATCTACAATCAATTGAATTTTTCTGCCATAAAGGTATTGATAAAACCTCTTAATCCCCCAGTAAACAGCAGTAGCCTCCTTGTCAAGTTGGCTGTATGTTAATTCACTCTTAGTCAAGGATCTGGATGCAAATGCAATTAGTTTTTCTTCACCATTTATTATATGTGATAACACAGCTGAAAGACCAACAGGCCCTGCATCCGTAGCAAAGTAACAGGGTACTCTGGATTGAATGGAGTCAAAACTCGTTCACTAGTGATTTCATGTTTGATTCGTTTAAATGATGCCTCACATTTGTTGTTCCAATTGAACTTAACACCTTTCTTGAGAAGCTAAGTTAAAGGTTGCTGATGCGTTTGGAATAAACTTGGCATAGTAAAGCACCAAACCAAGAAATGATCTAACTTCCTCGACATTTTTAGGACGAGGTGTTTTAGTAACAGCTTCTATGTTATCTGGACATTTAGATACACCTTGACTGGTAATACGATGGCCTAGGTAGGTTATTTCAGTTTGAAACAATTTACACTTTGACATGTTTACATGTAAACCATATTTTCTTAATGTCTGTAGACATTTGTCAAGCCTTTGATAGCACTCTTCAAAAGAGTGACCCTGAATAAAAATAAAATATGAATAAAATATGCGATAGTTCCCTCCATATTAGCTACTACCTGGTCAATGACTTTGTGAAATTCTTTAGGCGCGTTAGCAATTCCCATAAAGATACGTTTTGCCTTAGTGCCCCCACGTAGTGGAAACTGCAGCATACATTTGACTTTCTTCTTCTATTTGTCCAAGCAAATAAGCCTTGTGGAGATCAAGAACACAGTAGTATTTCCCTCCATTTAGTTTATTTAAGAGGTCTTCAATTCTGGGAATAGGATAATGAGTTTCTATAAGTTGGGAGTTTAAAGTAATTTTGTAATCTGCAAAAATTCTTACGGATTGGTCTCGTTTAGAAACAATGACTAAAGGGGTTCCCCACGCTGAATGATCAACTTTCTCTAGGACCCCCTGTTCAACTAAAGATTCGATTTCTCTTTTAGTTTTATCTAGCAATGCATAAGGAATAGGTCTGTGCTTCATGAATATGGGTTTTGCATTTTCCTTGAGTTTCAAAGAACATTGAAAACTGGAAAAAACAAAGTTGCATTTTTAAACAGATGATTAAATAAATATGTTCTAAATAAGAATTGATTCATTTAGATATAACAGGTTCTTATTATCAGTGCGTTAATTATTAGTGACTTTACTAAACCGTGTGTAGTTCAGAAGTTAACACTGTTGTACAATTAAACTGTAGTGATTGTGTGTTTACAGTGGAGCCCCTTTTATCAACTGCAACTTTTTTATCAACTCATTACTATACAGTATTTTGATTTTAGTTGGATTTGGCATTGATTTAATGGAATCCTTGGTATTCCATAATATTTGATAATCCGACCAGAGCTTGGTCCCTAGGGAATCCAATCCCGGACGATATTATCAATCCCAGGATTACGGGATTGGAAAACACAATCCGGGGATCCCGGGACCAATCCCGCCCGGGATTGGCCGTAATTTACAAAAAAAACCTGGAAAAATATGCAATTAAGTGTACTTTTGCATATTTTGACGATAATTATAGTAAATTAATACTATTTTGTTTATTAAATATATACAAAACAATTATTTAAATAGCACAAGTGATCAACGGTGAAAGATAAAAATCTGTATTACTTTATTAGTAATTACGTTTGGTCTCACATTGGGTAGGGCTTCGGGTATGCAATAAACTAATAAAGCAACTCAATATTGGGTTTTTAACACTATAATATGTATTTAAATTGACAGAAAAACTCTTTCAAAAAGTATCCATGAACAAATATTTCCACCTAAAAAGTAGAAGTAGAAGTACATTTTTTTAATGAATAGCTGCAGCTGCAGATGAATGAAATTATTAACTTATTGCTAAGAAAAGTTATGAATAAATCCTACTTGATAAAACAAAACTAGGAACAAAACTATCCTTTCAATAAAAATCATCAGTACTTTCATAATAAAATCATGTAACAATTAGTAAACAATCTAAAATTAATCAAGTAAATATTACTTTAAAAAAATCCAATGTTGTTATTTTAATGAATTTACTTATTATTATATTTATTTATTTATTTGAAATGCTACAATAGAGATTTACATCCAATTACCGTGTAGCATATAAACAAAAATACAAATATTCAGTAGCATACAAATGGTACTTTACAATAAATAAATAGTAATTATTTAGAGTTCAAATAAAAAAATATTATATTGAGATCAAAACAAACTAAATTTGTTCTTAATGAAAATAAAAAAGATCAATAATTATCATAAAAAGGCATAATTATCTGACAAACATCATTTACTCTATTCGGGTAAAATCTGATTGTTTCAAGTGACTGTAAGAAATTGGATTAAAATATAAACCTATGGTTAATATATAAGAAAGAAAAACATTATCAAATCAAGAATTTTTGATTTATAACTTTATTAAAGTGGTTTTATAGTGATTTATTGTGGTTACAACAGTTAGAAACCTCACCTGTATTTATAACTTCAGACAATTTAGCAATCAAAAAAATCCCGGGATTCAGCATTTGAATCCCAGGATGGAAGAAACCGTAAAATTGGGCGTGATCCCGGGATTGGATTCCCTATTGGTCCCGTATCTGATGGATTATCAAGAGCAGACTGTAAATAAACAGCTAGCAATACATTATAGCAACAAACTATTAATTTATTGTTAAAACTAAGTACATTGTGGATATTTAAAAATGTCATGCAATGTTTAGGCACAGAACAACATAAACGAGTTTGCACGCAGCACGCTGACGTGAAGGAAGTGAATTTCCACATAAAAACTTTTAAAACTCAAAATCAGTGTAAAAACATACATTTATTCCAATTTTTATTAAAATCTTAGAACTGTGATTTTTTGGCTGTTCTAATGCTCCTGGTTTCATTTACCTGCAAAGCTGGGAATACAATTTTTCCCATTATAATGTTAGGAGAAGGTCCAGACAGGCTTGGAAGTAGGCGTGAGGTTGCTGGGGATGATAAAAGTACTCTAACAGAGGAATAACAGGCTTTCCTAGTGTAAAACCTCCATTAGACAACGTACTTGTTTAGTTGAAACACATTTTCTTTAGTAACTCGGCAAATAAATACAATAATAATAATAATAATAATAATATTTATTCCGTGACAATGTTTAACAATGTGTTGGAATTTACAAAACAAAATATTAAATTTATGGGGAAATCTTTAAACCAGGTAAGGTAGGCCTGAGTCCTATCTTTCCCTTCCTGGCGGGGTACGGCCCTTTTCTGGGAACCATTCCGGCATTTGCCTAAATGAGATGAGAAACCGTACAAACTCTTCTCAGAATGGCCGGCCTGGGATGAAACCCAAGGCCTCCCGAATGTGAGGTGCAATAATCGCTACCTCACTCGGTTGCATTTTTTTTTACATTTATACATTATATTTTTATACACTTTAATATTGAAAATAATAAGATTACATAAACAACATATTATTATATTGTTTATGTAAACTTTTGTAGTTAGTCAGTAGTTTTATTTGACTTCTTTTCACAAAATGTTTTTCTTGAATAGACTGGGATATAGATTAATAGTTTCTTCTACAAAAATGATTTGAATAACAATAATACCCACTAAGACAGTTTCAATTAATTGAAATATTTTGTTAATTTGCACTCAAAAACACGTTTTTATAGTTTGTTGTAAATCTTCCAAGTTCTTTTTAATCTTTTTCTAAAAGATTTTTTAACTTTTGATTTTTAATTTTCAGACTTGTTGTTTTTTTTATCTTCTTTTTTTGGTATCTTGTGATTTTTCTTCATCTTTTTATTAACTTGCCTATTTTATTTTGTATTATTCCATCTTTTCTTTTTATTATTTCTTCATTTTCATTATCTTCATACTCCATTAATTAAAAAATATTGGAGTAAAATTTTATGATCTGACTATTGATTTATTATCTTGTTTATTAATTATAGTGTTCTTTCTTTCTTTATTTGTTTGTTAACTTTGTTTTTTTATTGTTTGTAATGATTGTTGTTGTTTTTTTATTTTTTATTATTGTTAAATCATAACATAATAAACATTATTTTACAACTGCATGTGAACAAAATAACTATGTATAGTTTTAAGGAATAAAATGACATCTGAAATGTCATATTTAAAGTGGTAATAAAATTAAAAAATCAAAAATCAAATTATTATTTTTTATCAACAATCATTACAATAATGGACCGTCTACTATCTAGAACCAAAGGTTGTAGAGTTTCGAGTCTGATATACCGTCCGCATCACTTCAGCCCGGATGCTTAGATGCTTCGAGTACTATTGACCTACCTACCTACCTATTAAGTCAAACTTAATTAAGTAATATATATTTTAATAGTTTATTTTAAAATTTAATATTCTATATGCATTGTTGATTAGTTGTCAGAAGTTGTATGATCATTTTGTGTAACATTTTCTTTTTATAGTCTATATAATTTTTAATTGTATCTTTACTTACATGTTTAATTTATTAAGGTTGGTTGTAATAGAATTCATTAAATTCATTTACGGAATAGAATGATCCTTCTATTAAGAATGTTTTAAGTTTGACTTTAAATTTTGTTTTATCTTCAATATTTTTTAAGTTATAAGGTAATTTATTGAAGAATGAAGCACCAATATTTTGGGCCAAGTGACAGTTTAATAAAAGTCTATGGGATTCTTGTCTTAGATTGGATTTCCCTCTGATATTATACATATGATTTCCTTCATCTGGTTTATCGTTACTGTTGAATCTAGCAAACATTATAACCTCATAAATATACAATGAATATAAAGGTAAAATATGGAGGAATTTAAAAGCTTGCCTATGTATGCTAGAATGACGAGAGAGGGCTTAAAACTTTCGCCTTACTAACTCCCATCTTTTTACATGCATTAATTTTACATACAGGGCTTTTCTGACCTTTTTTGGGCCCAAAAACTCGAAATTTGACAGATTAATCCCCAAAAAAAGGGTTTAGAGTTTTCCGATTGTTTTGCCCAACGAACTTGTCCAACTGATTACAGAAAGAAAGTCCCTACCAAATTTGAAGTAAATCGGACAAAAAATGTGACCGCTAGAGTGCAAACTCATATGTATACATATATGTCTCTCTCTCTCTCTCTCTCTCTCTCTCTCTCTCTATATATATATATATATATATAACATTTTTAACGACCCCCCAAAACGTGTTCAGGGGGTCAGGTTAGGAACTTCTATGGTGGTCCCGGGCTTAAGTTTCACCGTGCGGTTCATGCTAATAGTTCACTTTCCAAAGGAAATTCACTAAAAGCTACAGAAGGCTAACTATATATATAGTTGCATTCAAAACGGTTAGTTTGGTCACCGGCCGCTTTGAACACTAGTGGCACTAGGCCGCTCAAGGAGTGTTTTATTACAGTTCGCTCAACTTCTTCCCCATTCTGCTCACTGCTTGCCCACATAGCGACCCAACTAGTGGTGCTACCATGAGAGCGCAACCCTTCTCCTATTCCTTTTGGCATTCTGAATAGTTTTACAGTTTTCTGTAGTTTAGGGTAGTTAAATTGTTCATCAAAATAACTGTACAGAATTTAAGATAATGCAGTATCAAAGAAAATGAATGTAACCGATTATGTACAGTTAAAAACCACACAAGTACATAAACGCATAATTGTTCAACTTAACTCACTGCATCTTAGAACTTTGGTTTTCTTCTCTAAAATAATTTTTTTCTTCTCTAAAATAATTTTAACAACCACTATTTCATATACGTGGTGACCTTCATTTACAGCCTGAAGATATGGAGGCATACACAGTTGATATTTCCCCTGGCCCAATCTTTACCCTAGTCACCCTAGACCCTACACTTCATGAATTAAACTTGTATTTCCATAATTATTTCACTGGACCCTGGTAACATGCAAGCAATTAGGCAAATAATAATCTACCTATATAATTTAAAGGAATGAAATTTTAAAAGCCAAAAAGTATTATTTGTCAGATTATTCTTATTTATTTTAATTAGTAACATTATAACATTGTAACATTAATTGGAACATGATTTACCACATTTTAGAGGCCAAAAATGTAGACCAGAATGTGTTATATCAACAACAACCGGGCCAACTTACCATTTACCATATGCTCCATGTCTCTCTTATGGATAAATTTTCTTGACGCCTTTTTTCCGAGCACTAGTGGGAGAGAGATGGAGATACAGTAGATTCCCTCTAATCCGCACACCTCGGGACTGGATCCTCGGCCGGATTACAAAATGGCCAAACCAGCCAGCGTTAATTGTAAATGTAAACTACCGAACTATAATAACATACCAGTTCATAAAAAATACTATTAAGATGTTCAATTCAAAAAATAAATAAAATTCGCCCGTCAGCCGAACTGAGAGGTTTTGTTTATATTTTGGCTTTAAAGTAAACAAACAACTTGACTTCTGTCGATATCTGCCATGAAAACCCCTCCCGTGGGCGGTGCTCTCATTTCAATGAAGCTAGCCGGACCATGAACCAACCAAGGCCGGACTACAGGGAATCTACTGTATTGGGTGGGGACAGCTTCCCCCACTCCTGCATTACTTATAGAAGTAGTTAACGCCACCACAGCCCTTGTTTACTTGCCTTTGAACAAAGCCCATGAATTGCTTCATTATTTTTTTTAGCTATTAAATATAATTTTCATGTTTATTTTCTTAATAGTTCCATACTTTGTCTACAGTAGTAATGATTGTTATTTTCTCATCTATACCTTTGAAACTTTCAACAGAGGGATCCATAGCCTATACATTAGTAGTAGACAGCAAACCTTATGGGTGGTTCTATTAACAAAAAGAGGCAGGATTCTCCACATAGTTCTGACAGCACTGGATATAAATTGCCCCCATACCACGCAACAGCGGATGTAACTCTGGCTCATGCCGCTTGTAATAACAAAGGTTGTGTGAAATAAAAGTAAAATTGTAATAACTGTTAAAAACTTGTAATAAAATTGTTGTCGACGTCGTAGCTGCCTTTCACCAACATCAATCAAGCGTGCTCCGTCTGTTCGTCTGCCTCTGCAGTTCCAATAGTTCGCTTAATGTCTACTAGGAGGAAGCACATGCTACAGCCCCTGTTGCCGACCGCACCCACTAGATTGTGCTGCTTTCTTTGTTAACGGATCCTAGCATTGGGTTTCCCGTCTACTACAGTAACAGGTGAACAGTCAATGTCCCAACTCACGTCCAGCATGAGGTAGTAGTACTCTAGGGCCTTGGAGTAGCTCCCCATGGCTGCGCAGCCGTCCCCGAGTGACTCGTACAGAGCCTTCCTAGTCACAAGATCATGGTCCGGAGTCTCCAGCAGTCTCTCCTCAAACTGACTCACAGCGGCAACTGCAAGTCGAGAAACTGTGTGTAACTATCTTGTAAATAGATTTTTAATGTTCTATAAGTTTCAGTGGTTTTTAAGTGATGTGGAAGATTATTAAACAGTTTTGGGAGAAGGAAGCATATATTCAATAGATGGGAGGTTTGTCTGTGGTGAAGTCTATTCCTTGTGTTATAGTGATGTATGTCTGCACCGATTTGGAATGAAGAATATTTAAATTTATACACAAAAATTTGAAATATATATTGAGATGCTAATGATTGAATTTGTAATGCAACAGTGTTCGGCAAGGATGTTCGCCATTTACACCTATCATTATTAAAATCACTCTTATTGTAATTTAAAGACGCGTGATATAAATGAGTTGGATGCAGAACCACCGAGCATAATACCGAGTGTTATTCTCGTATCAATCAGCAAGAAATAAATCAGTTTCATCAGAAATTGATTTAGGAATTTAAAATTTATACTTATTTACACAAAAATTAGTCCAGGATGTACGCTGAAGTGCAATAATTTATTATCTTCTTAATATATATGAACAAATACAAACAGTACTTGCAACTATTACAAGTTACTTTTGCAAACAAATGCAGGAATAAATAAATAAATAAATTTATTGTCATTGGACATTAAAAGTAATACATGACAATAGTTAACAGAACAATAAATTTAGATACATTATAGTACATTTATTTACTTAAATTTCTTCTGGGTCCAATAATTGTTCTTAAAACATTCATCAATTTCGTAAGGGCAGTTATTTAGTAAAATATTCTTGATTTTCCTTTTAAAGCTTTTCTTGATTTTAAACAATTATTAAGATCCACCAATATGGCACTGTTTACTTTATAAAGTTTAATAATCTATATTTTTTTAAACCAAACAACTTTTCAGCAATTATTGTTGACTTGACCATATTATAGTGTTAAGTTAACAATTATGAACTACAAAGAAAGGTTATGTTACCTTGTGTTCTGTCAAAGTGATCCAAAATAGTAATCTTTGCTGGCTACCACGTGATTTCAAAGCTTAAGCTTCAATAAACAAATCAGACTGAGGGGCAGTCATTTAATGAGTTCTTAACTAAGGTTAGAAATTTAGCTAACACATGCGAATTTGGTTCCTTAAAGGATAGCATACTGAAAGACAAAATCGTTATCGGGGTACATGATGAAAACAAACTTAAGAGAAAAGTTGCTACTTGAAGAGAACTTAACTCTGGTTAAATCAGTAAGTATTTGCAATTCATATGAAACAACAAAAACGCAACTCAAAAAACTGTCTGTGGATGACAATCCTCCAGTCTGCTCAGTAGCCAAAAGCCCAAGAAATGTAGAGTTTAGTTGTTCCCGTTGCGGTTATAAGCATTTACATAGACAGTGTCCTGCTTTCAATAAAGTTATGTAATAATTGTGGGAGGAAAAATCACTTTTCCAAGTGTTTACAAGTAAAACAATTCTAAAACAGATGCACTGAATGTTGAAAGTAAAATAGGCACAACCGAGGGAACATTATTAGTTAATACGATTTCATCCTACACAAAAACTCAATGGTTTGAGCCATTGTTTTTCCAAGGACAGTACAAAGTTTGGTTCAAACTTGACAGCGGTTCTCAGTGCAATGTAATTCCTTATTCAATTGTTGAGTTGTTTGGAATGCAATTAGAAAGTAGCATCAAAAGTCTAGTTTCCTTTAATAAACTACCAACCCCAGTTATTAGAGAAATTAACATAAGAGTCAATATTAAGAAAAATAAATCTTACTAAGAGTGTGTTATTAACTAAGAGAGGCTGGTTTAAAACTAAATTCAGAAAAGTGCATCTAAAACCGACAAAAGATCAAGTTTTTAAGACATTATATAGAGAGTACAGGAATTTCACCTGACCCAGAAAAAATTGAATGCATTCAGCATCTGAGGCCTCCACAATCAGTAAAGGATTCCTAGGATGTGTGGATTATCTTAGTAAATTCATATCCAAAGTATCTGACCACACTAAACATCTTAGACTTCTACTTGAAAAGGGAAACGAATGGAATTGGAAGGATGAACATCAAATAGAGTTTGAAATACTCAAAGAAAAACTTCAAACACTACCAATGCTGAGATTTTATGACGTAAGACTACCGATTTCACTGTCTGTTGATGCCAGCAGCTACTCAGTTGGAGCAGTTATGCTACAAAATAGACAACCAGTTGGATACAGCTCCAAAGCACTAACGAAGACTCAGAGAAACTATAGCCAACTTGAGAAAGAAACTTATGCAATTGTGGCAGCAAGCAAAAAATATCATGACTATATTTGGGGTTGTAAACAGTTGGGGATTGAATCCGATCATAAACCATTAGAGGCAATTTTCAAGATACCATTACATCAAGCCCCACCGAGGCTTCAACAAATGTTTATGGAGATTGTTCCGTACAATCCTAAAGTTATATATATAAGAAAGGAACAGAGCTATATGTAGCAGATTCGCTGAGACGAGACTGTGAAAACCCTGAAGAGAACGATGATCCAAATCACATGGAAATCCAGTTGGTAATTCCACTCAACTGTAACAAAATTTTAAGAATACAAGATTTTGCAAAACATAATGGTGAACTGCAGTTACTCAAAAAAACCATCTTAGAAGGTTGGGATTCAATCAGACTTGATAATAATGCAACAAATATCTTCAAAACCTATTTCTCATTCAGAGATGAAATAGGTTACCATGATGATCTATTTTTTAAGGGGTCAAAAATTATTATACCCCCAGATATAAGTTGTGGGATATTAAGAGACGTCCACAGATCTCATAAGAGCATGTTTAACATTAGCAAGAGAATTATTTTTTGGCCGGACATGCACAAAGATATCAGATCTTATGTGGAGAGTTGTAAAGTTTGCAATAAGTATCAGCGTGATAAAAAGCAAGATGACATTCTTATGCAATATATCCCAAGCAGACCATGGGAATTTGTTGCAACCAATATATTTACTGTCAGAGGAAAAGATTTCATTGTGATTGCTGATACCTATTCAGGATATTTTGACTTTGAGGAAATAAAGTCAAAATCATCAACAGTAATCAAACATTTGGTATACCGGAAAAGCTAGGGTCAATTCTATGTGAAATCACCTAATGCTGGTTGCATGACCATTTTAAACTTTTTTATATTAAATTTTGCAATAAAGTCTTCAAATGTGAAAATAAATTATTTTGATGCTTACTCTAATGAACATCGGCTGCGGAAACACTATATTTTACCACTAACATTGATATTCATATCTTGGAAAGTACGGTGAACCACAAAATGATACTTATACCATCCAAAGTAATCAGGTTAACAAAATCAACCTTTGATCTGGTCCCCTTTTTAGGTATTAAATCCCAAAATAGCTCAATTTTGAAAAATTTCCATGTTTGACTTCAAATATTATTGGGAAGGAAATCAAATCTTAATGATGTTATGTATTTTTATTAAAGACTGCTATGTGGAGCTTCTATGGACAAAACATTAATTTGTGGTCTCATTCCCTTTTTGATACATTAATTTTTGAAAATGGCTGCTTGGCTCATTGAAAACACATTTTTTATAATTAATTTACTACCATACAAATTTATTTTCGAGTAACTTGAGTTATATCATTTTGAAGGTCATAATCTTACCTTCAAAACGAAATAACCGAAACAAAAATATATTAAAAACCATAGAAGCTATGAGTTTTAGCGCAAACCCTTGAAAATGCTAAAAATTACTCTCCTCAGCAACTTTAAGTAAGCATAAATCCTGAACCGCAAGATAAAAATTAAAAAAATTGGTTTTACTCAACTGAAGAGTAGATAATTAAGTGCTGAGAAAATCAAAAATTTCTAGAATGGTCATGCAACCATTAATTCTAAAATTAGGTGATTTCACGTGGAATGACCCGCTAAGGAGTGATGGTGGGAAATGCTATGGACTCACTATAATTTAAAAAATTCCAAGAATTGTGGCATTTCACTCATAGAATTTCTTCGCCAAACTTTCCAAGATCCAATGGTTTAGCAGAACGCTATGTGCAGGAAGCAAAAAACCTAATTGAAATATCTGGATGAAAATTTGGATATTCACCTTGCTCTACTTCTCCACAGGAACACTCCAAGAGGACAATTAGGACCTCCGGTACAAAAACTAATGAGTCGAAGGACAAGGCCTGTTATTCCCACCAATTAACAGTCCCTCTTACCCATTGTCATATCAGGAGTCTCCAAGAGACTGAAAAGCATTCACAAAAGAGAACAGGTTTGTTCAGACAGAAACAAAAGGAAATCCGAAAACTTTGTGGTGGGGGAAAAAGTATTGTACAGGTATAAACATAAATACTGGATTCCTGCTACAATCACTTGAGCTGAACCTCAACCTAGATCTGCAATAATAAAGACTGAAGAAGGCACGCTCTACCGAAGAAACTTCTGGTTTATAAGAAAGTTAAAGGAATCCTGAAGCTGTTAGCTTCGTTAATAAAAGGGGGATGTCATATGGTTTAAGATATATCAGCTGTTCTCCAATATTATGATTTTTGTACTTTTGTTGTTGTTTACGTTTTGTAACTTAATCAGTAACATAAACCTCATGTTCTTAAATACAGGGTGTCTAGTGATATTTGATCTCAAAATTCAAGACTTTTTCCAGACTTTTTAGACTTTTCCCAAAATTTTACAGACTTTCACATGATAGTACAAATTTACTACAAACGTCCTAAGAGTAAAAATATCACGTTTTTACCACTTTTTGGATTTTTTAAACTATGGTAAACAAATTTAAATAGTGAAAAAGAATTACACTTGGAAGAAAAATCACTTACAAAACCAAAACTCAGTATAATATTTTTATTAAAAACTCAAATACTGCATAATATATGAACATAAATATATATATATATATATAAAATTGTAGGTCTAAGTACTTCTAAAACAAAAGTTATACAGAATGTCATTTGATTTAGGGGCTTTCACGGTTTACAGATTGTCTTAAGACACAAGCTCTTTAATTTCACTCTCAATATTACTTATTTCTTCAGTCATTTTTTCTAGAACTTGGAGCTTTTTACTCTCCAGCTCCTTAAGGGGAAACTGAGCCTTCCTTTTTTCTGCTGCTCATCTATCCTTCTCCGTCATTGACTAGAAACAAATTATAATAATACTACATAGCAAGATATGTTTATACTTTCACTATCATTAATTACATAGGTACAAAAATACAATTAGGTACCCGGTAGGTAGTTTTCTAATAAATATTTTAAATTTACGACTCAAGGATAACTGTAAAGGGTCACAGGTTTAATATATTAATTTAATTACGGTAATGACTGTGCAGTGAAGGTATAAAAATAAAATGTAATTACTTTTTACAAAATGGATGAAAAATTGTTCTAGTAAAATTTCTGAAACATGTCTTGTAGGTCAACTAGATATTTACTAGTTATTATTACAAATATTATAATGTAATACGGAATAAAAAATTTAGTTAAGCAAAATCAAAATAAGCCTAACAATTCAGGAAAGGAAAATATGACAGCCTATCTTTTTACGATAGTCCTCAGCTTCTTTGTATTTGCAATAAGCATTTCTCATAGAAAATATCATCTTCTTAGAAATGGGCTCCTTACTCCAAACTTCCAGGCCACCAGCATTCTTAATAGCATCATAAATAACTCTCTGAGCTACGAGGGAGTCTTCTCTCATGTTTTCTGCCAGGATTTCCTTATTGACAGAAAACCCTCTTTCAACAGAAGCATTTCCATGTGAAAGTATGAGAATCAGCTTGACAATATTTTGAAGATGTTCAATGGTAACAGTAGGTCTATCATCATCGTTGAACCAAAATTCATCAAACCTTTTTTCTTTTCTTTTGTAGTACTTAGCATTAACCTGAAAACTTTCCTGCAACAACGGACAACATGCTGCATACAGGTCCTCGCCTCTTTTCTAAAACACAATATTTCCTTGTCTTTCGCTCCTTTGCACTTCCATAGCGCTGCTCTCGTTGCATAGCCAAGATCAACTTCTTTTGCTGGCAAAACGTTTTTATACAGTTTGGTATCTTCTTTCTCAAATACATAGGTTCTATGAAAATTGTCTTTTGACATCAATTCCCTTTTCACAAATTTATTCATAAGATCCTTTAGTACTTCCAGTAAGGTTTGGTACAAAAAAGGGACCATTGGTGCATCGGTCTGAAACTCCTTCAAAAAAGGTTCGAAGGCTTCAGCTAGAGATTGAAAAAATTGAAAAAGTAACCCATCTTTTAAAGCTGTTTCGACAATCTTAAAACTGGCATGAAGGTTCTTTATTTGTTCCTCTATCTGTCTCAACATACTTAATTATTGATGGTAATACTTCCTGGGCTCTTCTAGCAACATTCAAATTTTCTAACCAACGGATGGTATAGAAAGGAAGAGGAAATAACGAGGAACCTGTGATTTCAGTGAAGTGGCCTCTTCTTGATGGAACCATTTAAAAAATATTATATAGTGCTCTCAGGAACTGAATTATCTTCCATTCTGTTTTTACTATTCCTGTCTTGAATGCTCCGTGTAGAACATGCAAACCACAAGATCCCAGTTCCAATAACTCTGGAGCATCTGGTACTTTGCTGTTGAGCTTGAAGTCTTCTTTAATCATTCTTAAGAATGACCAATTAACATTTGGTCCGTCCATGGATATTTGTACAATTTTTTTTACAATCAAGTCCACTGATTCCAACTTTGAAGGCTTCTAATAATTCAGTTGCCTTGGCCAGATCAAGAAATATTGAATCTAAGTATCGGGCGTTAACTGTGTTTGTGTTAATATTAAAATATCTTACACATAAATCCATTTGTGATCGTTGGGCAACCTGGTTAAGGCTTTCATCAAAACCAACAACATAGTGTGTACACTCTTTCAGTGATGATTTTAGGTCATCCTTAAAGTAAGGGGATAGTCCGTAAACAAGGCTGTAAGATATCTTATCTTTATACAACTTCATTTCTTGCGGAATGGTACTGTCAGGAAACATGTGGGTAAACAATAGAACGCTATTTTCTGCACTTCTCAAGGAACTGTGATTCATTATAGAATTTACGCACCGTAAGATTTCTGATTCTGTTACTTTGTCTTTGACTGTATACTTGTCAAGTGTGGGGTTGCCAAGATTAAGTGGACTTAGTTCAGAGCTACTAACAGTCACTGATGGTGTCAAAGAAGTAGAGGGAATATTCTGACTAGGCCTAGTTGTACTTTGTAGATCTTTTGATGCTGGTTGGATAAAATAGGTTAATGGCATAGCCTTTTCCCGGTTCGCTGACATTGCCTGATGCCTCTCCCCTTTGGCATGGCTGGTGAGTGCTGCACGACCCATAGTGTCGTAAGAAAAACTTGAATTGCACCAAATACATTCTGCAGTATGCTTCAAATGTCCCTCTTTAACCCAAGGAAATTCACTCTTCCAATCTGATTGAAAATTTACAATTGGCATGATGAACTGAAAAGAAAAAAATATTTTAAAAAAATAATAAACTGGTTATATAGCGCCAAAGTTTTGGATGGACATCCTCCAATCAACTAGCCGAAATTGGAAAACAAACATGTTTTATTAAGGAATGTAATCAAAATAAATAAAGTGAGAATAAGGAAGATGTAAGTTGATACAAATATAAATTTTGTAGTGTAAGTTTAAAAGCTTAAGTTTGAAAGTACCAGCGGTGGCAAAACATGCCACTTCGATGTACTGCTCTAAGTAACTCCACTGCAGCAAATCCGCGTACTCAGCGAATTTCAAATGCAAATAAATATATCTCACCGACACATGAACCAGCTTGTCGGTTTCATTTCATAACAATATAGGGTAGGTATGGATAAATAATTTTAATTTAAATATTGAAAAAGGGGGGAAATATGACAATTGCATGAAATAATGTACTGATATATAATCATCTGTATGTTAGATACTAAGTCATGTTTGTATTTATCTTTTTTTCAATTAAACTTAAAATACAAATGAAATACACGTTACCGGTTAGCTATATATAAAATAATTTAATTAAAAAACAAAACTAAAAATATCAAAAAATTTAAAAGGACATAAAATATCAGCATGTTAAAAGAACATAAAAGGATATTTTCCAGAGTTTTTTACCCTACTTCTAAATAAGTATTCACATAGAGATGGTTGGCGATGTGCTTGGAACGTATTCCTAACAAAGTTTGTTATCTGGACAAATTTCAAGACGATATCTTTCACCTCTTTAGACCGAACGTAATATAATGGAAAGCAATGAAGATGAAAATAAAATACAGTACCGGTAAGTTAGTAGCCTGTTCATGTACAGCAACAAATTCAAAATATCAAATAGGTTGGCATATGAAAATAATAGGCTAAAGTAAAACTAATTTGTACTCATAACTTTGAAAACATATTTAGGCATAAATCTAGGCCTGTCAATTTCATCGCTGGCCAAAAAAATATTTAAGAAGTCACCTAACTTATATTTTGTTTTAAATCAGTTTCTAAATTAATTTTAATTAAGTTAAGTTTTAAAAAACTAGGCCTAACTTAAATTAAATTTTTATAATTTCTCCCATGTTGACATAATGGCGATTAAATCAAAGTTTAAAATTACCCAGACGATAGTAAGCTTTGGCCTGGTTAAAATGTTTTCAAAGGTAAGTTAAAACATTACATTGACTAGGCTTATTTGATATTTAGGCCTATATAGCCTATCTGTATAGAGAACCACTTTATTAATTAGTCCAGCTTAGTAGCCTATCATAGGCATATGCCTATTATCAAACTTGGGAAAAAGTTCCTCAAATTTCGTTAAAATAAAGGCCTAATAAGTTATAGAGCCTAAGGTAACTATTTTACAGATTTGAAAAAGTTGTAATTTGAAATACAGGGTGTTTCAAAAAGAATCATCCGATTTTAAAGGTTTATAATTTCAAAACTATTGATCATATGGACATGAGGTTAATTTCATATTAAAGGACAACTAATAAAGTTTTTTTACATACCATTTACAGGTGCTCAATATGGCCCCCTTTAGATGCACAGCATATGTCTATACGATATTCAAATTCGTCCCACACCTTAGCTAGCATATCTTGAGTGATGGATTCGATGGCTGCTCTAATGCGGTTCTTCAGTTCAACCAATGTTGTTGGAAGGGGAGGGATATAAACATTGTCTTTTACAAACCCCCACAAAAAGAAATCACAAACAGTAAGGTCCGGTGACCTTGGAGGCCAGTGACTTAACGCGGAATCATTAGGTCCAGTACGGCCGATCCATCTTTGAGGAAGGCTACCATTTAAAAACTCTCTCACATGAAGATTCCAGTGTGGTGGGGCACCGTCCTGTTGGTATATGAAGTCATCAGAATCTGTTTCCAATTGAGGGAAGAGATAGTTTTCTAACATATCGAGATATGTTATTCCCGTAACAGTGTTCTCAGCAAAGAAAAAGGGACCATACACTTTATTCCGTGAGATTGCAAAAAAAACATTAACTTTTGGGGAATCTCGCTCATGCTGTACAATTTGGTGTGGTTGCTCGGTCCCCCATATTCTCACATTGTGGCGGTTAACTTTTCCACTCAAATGGAAAGTTGCCTCGTCACTAAACACTATGCGTGATACCAAATCTCGATCATCATTTTCCTCATCATCTACTGCCATCTGGCTTTGGATAAACTCACAAAACTGAACACGTCGTACTTTGTCACCTTCATGCAAAGCTTGTAGTAATTGAATCCTGTACGGTTTAAAACGCAAACGGCGGCGCAAAACACGCCATACAGATGTCGAAGGAATGTTAAGTTCCCTACCAGCACAGCGAGTGGATTTTTGCGGGCTACGGGTGAAACTCTGGCGGATACGCTCCACGTCTTCATTGGACACACGGGGACGACCTGATGATTTGCCTTTACAGAGACAGCCTGTATCACTAAATTGCTTATACCATCTTCTTATGCTCTGGGCTGTAGGAGGATCAACACCATATGTGGTACGAAATTCACTTTGCACGGAAATCACAGACTCGCAACTAGCAAACCGTATAACACAAAACGCTTTCTGTTGTGCAGACGCCATTTTGACAACTACTGAGCTGGGCGTTGACAGAAGCGCGCTACTGCTACCTGGCGGAAACGACGTTAAAATCCAGAGCTTCCTCTTTCTAACAGTACATTGTTCGAGCACATCGGATTCACAGATGAATAGCTATGATTTTTCTAAATCGGATGATTCTTTTTGAAACACCCTGTAATATTAGTAGAGGATAATACCCCCATAGCAGCAAACCTGCATACTAAGCGAATTTCCAATGCATATTAATTTATCTTAATACCACATAAAGCCACATACCAAGTTTCATCAATATACATTCATAAATAAACGGTTTATGACATTTTAATTATTCTCTATAAGAATAACATAGGGGCTGAGTATGCAGGTTTGCTGAAATAAGGAACACTAAAAATGGGGTTGTATACAAAAATCAATATAACTCAACTAGGTAAAGCCACATACCAAGTTTTATTATTTATGTTCATAATTAAAGGAGATAAAACGTTACTTATTCTCCATACGAATAACATGGGGCTGAGTATGCAGGTTTGCTGCTACGTGACCCATCGGCCAAAAAATGGGTTTTTGTGCAAATATCAATAGACCACAATGACCACAATGAAATTAAGCAATATACCAAGTTTCGTCAGGATAAGTTGATAAATTAGCAAGATATACAATTTGTATTATCCTCCATAAGAATAACATTGGACAACGTACTGTATTTAGCACTTTCAATAACTCAGTAACCAATGACGTAGAGCAATGATTAAAACACCAAATTATGCTTTTTTAAGCTGATTCCAATGGAAAAAAAACAATATTTTACTTTTTCAAAGATTATATGTAAAAAAACTCAAAAAACCCATTTTTGGGATACAAAACCCCCCCAAAATACCCCTTCGAATAGGTCGATCTGGCTGGTTTTCGAACTTAAAGTCATAAATGCTGCTTTACACATTTGTACCAAATTTTATCACAATCGGACCTTTTTTACGAGTTATCACACCCACGGACACACACACACACACACATATATATATATATATATATATATATATATATACAGTTTCGAACGAATAATGTTTTTGGGGTCTGGGGACCTCAAAACGAAAAGTTATCTTGGTCCCGGGCCTAGGTCTTACCATGCCGATTACGGTAATAGCTTCTTCCCTATAGGGGAAATTCGCTAAAACATAACTTATTATTCGCGAAAATAAAAGTGTCCAAGATATAAATGTCCATTTTATAGGGGCTTCGATTGCTACAAATACCTTCATATTAGAAGTGAGTAGGCTATATTATTTACGACATTGTTCAAATGTCTCTAAGCCACTGTTTAATGGTCTTCTGAAGATCTGAGAAATAGTTGAAAACTGCAATTAAAACTATAAAATTGTATAACTTAATACTACTTAACAACTATCGGGGGAGTTACTTCGCCCCATTCCGTGGAAACCAGGCCTCAGTGCAAGCGGTGCAGACGACAAAATTTGGCCGTGTTCGAAGTAAATTACAGCGTATACTTAAAGTTTTAACACGTAAAATATTATCTTAAGTGTGTATTGTTCACGCTCACCGTTTAACAAAATTTGAAGCATTGTTGGAATGTAAACGGAAATAAGAATATATCATAGTGAAGTTGTTAACCTGTACCGCCAATAATTTGCAGGCATTATTCAATATTTACGGACATTTCCAAAGATAATGGTCATCTCAAATTTACGGACAAATCCCGGTTTTTATAGTTTCCCGGTAGTAGATACCCTATATTACTAACTAACTACTAAAACCTAAACTATTGTCGTACAAAATCACTTACCTTTGAAATGTCTTCATTCAGGAAGGCTATTTGTTTCACAGCACAACTGAATTCCGAAACAAGATCCACACTGTTCAAAATAATAAGTAAGGGAAACTCACTTCACTCGTCAATATAATCTTTAATCTACAGGTTTCAATTCTTCACTATGCGTCAATGCGTGCAACTGCGCAGGTACTACAGCGACGCGATGTGTGAGAATCGAATTGGTATCGCTACGAATCGAAACCAAAGTATTGATACCCGTTACTGTAAGAGGAACGCGGAAGATAGCTTGGAGTCGATTCTCTCTATCATAAGTTACAAGAACTATATTTGAAGTTATTATTTGTGTTTATTTTGCTAAAAAGTATATTAAACAAAAACTAATCTATGTTTTAACAATGTAAAAATGTATTATTTTTCCGATACCGATACTCCAACTTTTCTCTTTCGATACCACGATAATATCGGTTAACCGATACCCAGAGTTCCGAAAACAAAATTTCGATACCTACTCGGATCGGAAGTATCGGAACGTGTGTATCAAAGTCCAGAGTCCACTAACCAAGCAATGGCGGACGAACGACGCGGCGAGAGTGTAGAGGTACCTTCAAGGTCACCGCTCTCCACCCCCCCTCATGACTCTCTTCCTTTTCGTGTTGCCATAGTAATGGCACGTACTTGACTGGCTTTCTTCATTTCTCCAAAAAACTCTGGGCCAAGCACTTGCTTGGGTTATTACACGATTTACATCTTGTTGCAATTGCCATTGATTATAATTACTAGTACCTTGATTTCACTGTATATAAGTTTTATCCATTTTCCCGACTTGTTTGTATTACTTTAATTCTAATTTTCCTAAAATGCATGTTACTTGTAATAAAGGTTTTGGCAATAGTTGGATGGATAAAAAATATGTTTAATGAAAGAAGAAATATTATTTCTTGAGAAATGTTGTAGGGAATCAAAAGATAATGGTTTGAGACTAAAATTAAAAGAAAAGAAAAAATTAAAAAATATTATGTATAGTAAAAAAAGAAAATTTTTGATGAAAAAATCCAGTCTTCTGCAAATAAAACTAAAATGACTTGGGATGTAATTAAGTCTGAGATAAAAGATCAAACAAATTTAAAAACTAATATCACAATAAAAAAGTATGGCAATATTATTAGTAACCCTAAGGATGTAAGTGACACCTTAAATACATTCTTTGTAACAGCTGTGGATCAGTTGATCTTACCAAACATTCTAGATGACTCTTTATTTAATAGGCCAACACTTTCTTCCAACAACTTGGTTTTTAGATTTGAGCAAATTTCTCAGCTTGAAATGAAACAAATAATTCTTTCAATGAAAAACAAGTTTTCCTCTGGCTATGTTGAAATCCCTATAGATATAATTCAGAAATCACTTCCGTATATTTAGAACCCATTACTCATGT
The DNA here is from genome assembly GCA_963675035.1 of Allygus modestus. NCBI lineage: Eukaryota > Metazoa > Arthropoda > Insecta > Hemiptera > Cicadellidae > Allygus > Allygus modestus. The sequence goes on along the minus strand of OY776112.1, from coordinate 126,584,917 downwards.
AATTAATTCCTCTCTCATAACCGGAATTTTCCCCGATAAGTTAAAAATTGCCAAAGTAATTCCATTGTTTAAGAAAGGGGACCGTACTGACCCATCATGTTATCGTCCCATTTCCTTGCTCCCAGTTTTTTCTAAAATATTTGAGAGAGTAGTCTATAACCAATTTTCTAATTATTTGGAAATCAACAACATATTGGAAAGAGAGCAGCATGGTTTTAGAGGAGGAAAATCTACCGTGACAGCAGGTGTTGATTTTATTCAATCAATTATTGATGCTGTAGACAAAAAAGAAAAAGTGATTGGCGTTTTCCTTGATCTGTCGCGAGCTTTTGACAGTGTATCCCACAGTAAATTGATTACAACTTTGAGTAATCTTGGGGTGAAATGTAAAGAAATTGCATGGTTTAAATCATATTTAACAAATAGACAGCAATATGTTGAATTAGAGCACATTCCAGATAGTTTTGCATCTAAATCTAACAATAAATATGTAAACAAATTTTGCTCAAAATTACAAACAATAAAACATGGAGTCCCACAAGGATCCATTCTGGGCCCATTGCTTTTCCTGTGTTACATAAAGGGTCTTCCAATGGTTCTTACTTCCTTGCAAGAGGGAAGCAGCTCTGTATGTTTATATGCTGATGACGCAAACGTTCTTTTTTCAGGGCAGTCAATGGAAAGGATTGAAGTTTCGTCTTTTTTGGAATTAGCTATGATCAAAGACTTTTTTAACAGCAAAAATCTTCTTTTAAATTCTAGCAAATCAAAATTTATCTCCTTCTCTACCAAAAAAGCAAAGAACCAAATTTCACCTAACATTTACATAGATGAAGATTCTCTGGATCAAGTTCAAAGCACACAATTTTTTGGGCTAGTAATTGATGAAAATTTGAGCTGGGATAATCATGTCACTCATGTAGTTGGTAGAATTTCCTCCGGCATCTTTGCTCTAAAACAAATGTCACGATTTTGTAGTTTGGAAACTTTAAAAACAATATATTTCTCTATGATTCATTCTCATTTGTATTATGGAATTGGCATTTATGGGGCAACATCAAATAAAAATTTGGACAAATTACTTATTCAACAAAAAAGAGCAATTAGAGTCATGCTAAAGTTAAAAGCTACAGTTTCTGTGAAGGAAATATTTGCAGAGCTGAGAATTTTGACTGTTTATGGGTTAATTATCCTTGAAACAGTTAACTATGTAAAACAGTTTTTTAACCCATTGTTACAAAATGACACTCATTCCTACAATACCCGCCCAAATCGTAGAGTGGAAAAACACAATTTAGAGTTTTTAAAAAGAAAACCGTTTTCCTAGGTACCAAGTTCCTTTATCACCTCCCTCGGAAATTCACTGAGAAGGTTGATATGATCAATTTTAAAAAACAGCTAAGAGATTACTTGTTGAGCATTCCTCTTTACTCTTTTGAAGAGTTTTTAAAAATTAGGCACAACTGATCCACCAGCCCTAAACTATTTTAAACTATTTATTATTATTATTATTAATATCTATACAGAAGTGAACTATTTATTATAATTTCTTTATTAGATTAGAAATTACACTATTCTTGTACCATGTACAATTTTATGAATAAAGATGATTGATTGATAGATTAATAACAATTTTATAGGGGTGTGTGAGTACTCGAAACATCGAGTTTTCGGCCTAGTATTTTAATACTCGCACTCGACTTGAAGTTTTGAAAACTACTCGAAAGTTCGAGCGAGTATTTCCCGCCGATATCCGGACGATCGCTAACGATTGCGACCGGCCAAAACGCGTAGTAACGGCCGCAAAAGGCGATCGCATCGCGTAAAATCGGCTGAAAATGACACCGCGAACGACTGCAACTGGCCAAAATGCGTAGTAACGGCCGCAAAAGGCGATCGCATCGCGTAAAAATAGGCCGAAAATGACGATCGGACCGTGTAATTTTGGCCGTAACTAACGATTTCGTCATTTAATACTGATTATAAGCAATGTCTGGACCAGGTGGAATTGGCCAAATGACAACCAGGCCCTGTTTTATCGGCCGGAAACGAATGTCAAACTGTGTTTTGTTTATCAATACATAATCCAGTTTGATTGTACTGGCCAAAACTTTGTATTGCTACTCATTTATTAGTTAAAAACCATGTTTAGATTATTAAATCTAGGGTGGTATCCAAATCCCATTTCACTACTTTAAACTACCAACTGATGGCAAATAATCGCTCGAAAATACTCGATACTCGAAAATAATTGGCACTACTCGATTCGATTTAAAAAAATCACTACTTGCACACCCCTACATTTTTATATATTAATTCCCGCCTTTCCTGACATTTTATTAATTTCTATACTAATTCCCGACTTCCCCGACTACTAGACACCCTGTAAATAATTTATTATTCATTTATTTTAAAAATAAGTTTACAGTAATCCTTGCTGGCTACCACATGATTTCAAAGCTTAACCCTCGAGCGGGCGCTTCACCGGTAAAACGGGAGCGGGCGCATGCGGAGTTTTGTTCCGCAATAATGCAATTATACATCTATGCAAACAAAATGTATTTGATAATAATTATAAATTAAATAATACATAAAAACATTCTTATATTTTAGTATATATATATATAAATATACACACAGTTTGGCAAATTTTACGTGTTATAAATATAAATAAATAAATTCTAAATTAATAATAAAATATTAATCGTGAAGTTTGGTTATTTTTAGTAAATAATTTATACTATACATTTACAAAAATCCTACATAGTATAAATTAAAATACATATGAAATGAAAATTGAAAACTAGATTTCTGTCTAAACTAAATGAGTAGTAAAATGAAATATAAATCTCATGGTTAGACATGATTATAAAAAAGGAAACTTACGAGGTTTTCATGTTGAGATTTCCCACATGTTCATTATAAATTTAATAATAGCCTAAATAAAAAACTAGCTACTTACTGTTGGTGAGTTACGAGAAGAGCCCTGAGAAAATTGCATGTCAAAAGTTGCAGGCACTACCATATGGCCATAACATTAGCGCTAAAGGAGGCATTGATCGTAACTATTTCTCTGTAAAAAATCTACAGCACATTGTAAAACATTATGTTGCAATAAAGATGACTTATGAGAAAACGAAAAACATAGGTATACCGTAATAAGTTGTATGTTAGTTTTTTGTGTGTGTAATAAATATGAGTTTCAATTAGGCCTATATTAACTCGGTTTGATAAATGTTAGTTGTTTAATTTAATGTAAAGTTTGCTTGCAATGTCAGAATACCGGTGGTTACAAAATGACTACGCAATAAATAAATGATTAAAATTCGGACAAACTAGCGGCCCGCTAGTTTATCAGCGGGCGGGCAAAGCCAAAACTTTTCGCCCCCCCCACACCAAGTCTATCCCGTGTTTTGGATTAGGTTTTAATACGCTACCAACAAATAAAGAATTACTAAAACAAAAATACTCAAAAATGTTGGCAAGTTAAAAGGTTTGTTTTGGGTAAACTATTTTACATTTGTAAGTCTAAATAATGAATGCCACTTCCATATACTGGAATTAGTGAGTACATTGCCCTATTCATTAGTAGTAATTAGTAGCAATACCATCAGTAATTTTGTCGGTTCAAAGATCTGGAAGAAAATTGATTACACTCCGTGAAAAAGTTAATTTTGTTACTGCAAATCTTTTTCAATCTGTAGACGTACGGTAACTTAAACTTTTAAATAAAATACAAGGTTAAGTTCTACAGAGAGATCAAATCGTAAAAAAATCAAATAATCTGCGGTGTTCTTATAACAGTTTAGTGCAACGCGCCACCGGGGGGGGGGGAGGGGGGCCCTCAGGGCAATGCGTCCCGTGCTGGAGCTCGGCTTGCACAGTCCTCGGGCACTGCATGAATTCGGATACCAAAACGTAAAATCAACGTTCATTTTTGGTCATGTAAAATTATCATTTACATAAATAAACTATATATTAACTAATATAAAAATCGTAAACCATAATAAATCAGTAATTATTAATTAATAATTTAATTTCTTATAACATTTTAAACACAAAGTAGGACTGTGATTTTGTGGACCGAATAGCATAAAATAACAAATAAATCATTCGTTTTATTCTATCTTTTGTTCATTTGACGACTTAAACATCCTCCTCATCCTGTAAAAGGTGAGACAGTTCATCAAATGACTTATTTTCAATGTCATTTTTGTCGTTAGAAGAAATGGTCACTGTTACTATCACCTCCAAGACGTACAATAACTTGATCAACTGCATCTTCCATAATTCCATCTTTAATCCAATAATGCTTTTCATTATTTGTTATATGATCGATGTAATTTTTCCAGTCTGAAGGTGTTACAATGTCCATAGCTTCATTAACTTGAACTTGCAGTGCAGTTAGAGACATGTTTCCAGATGTGTTCTTACTACGAACATGATGTTTCACTTGGGCCCAAACAAACTCGATTGCGTTCAGGTCACACATGTAAGGGGGAAGTCGCAATACACTGTGACCGGATTCCTTTAACAACTTGTCCACTTTAAACTGCTTCTCTTTTGGTTTAAGTCGTAAAACCGCTTCATAGAGAGTTGCCTTCCTGGTTGACTTTTCCTCATAACATTCACCGTGCCTTTGCAGCCACTCAACCATGCATTTTTTTGTCGACGATTTATTAGGGGGTTTATCATCTTGTTCTGTATGATATGGGGCATTGTCAATTACGAGTACTTAGTTGTCAGGTAGATTTGGCAATACATGCATTCTAATCCACTTCTCAAAAAGTTTGGAGTTCATTTGCCCATGGTAATCTCCTTTCGAGCAGTTAGCCTTATAAATAAGACGGCCACCAGGTAAAAACCCATCTTCTGACCCAATGTCAACCACAATTAGGCGGTTTGAAGAGTTTATATCGGGCAACACTCCGTCTACGACGTCATTCTGCCAACACCTTCGAAACGTTAAGTTGCCATCGATCCACGTTTCATCTAAGTAAAAGATCTTAACTTTATTGTATCTGTAGCTCTTGATTTGGCGCAAATATTTGAACCTCCAAAAAACAATATCGTCACGTTCAATTAAAATCTTTCTTTTCGATGCACATTTTCTCCATTTAAATCCCATTTCCCTTAACACAGGACGAAGAGTCCATTCTCCCCATTTGAAACCAATTTTTTCGTTTAGAACGGGTAACAATTTTTTACAAGTTGGCACAACACTTTTATTAACATAAAAATCTCTAATTGTATCCAGGATAACACGCCTATCAAAATCGTCCACAACTGCATTTCGATGCTCAGGTCGTTTTCTTTTCTTTCCAGGTGAAGACAGTTTTTCATTAGGAGTATTCTTCCCTTCCTTCCGAATTCTTTTGACGGTTGATTTTGAAACATTACAATATGTAGCTGCCCTTTCGGTTGCCTTTTCAAGCGGTTCAGTTAATGATTTTCCACTCGCTTCTCTGTCACAACACTCAATTACACTTCTGATAACTTCCCTTGCTTCACTGTGTATTGTAGAACCACGTTTCCGAACACCTACCATTTCACAAGGCAAAGAAAGAATGATAAAACCTAAGGATAACACAAATGCATTGTAAATAAATGTATAAAGATGAGATGAAGAAAACATAAAGTATAAATAATATAAGGAAAGCTATAAACTTGTTAAATTGTAATGAAAAATCCGTCTATTGCTTTAATAGTTGACGTTCCAACAACAACAATCCTTATTACGAAATAAACAATATTGTTTTTCATCGCTATGAAACAGCTGATTGATGATATATGACAATGAACTCTCGCAGACAGGAATTATTTAAATTAGTGCCTTCAAATTGAGTGATACCGCAGGAACACATGGGTGTATTGCGAATCAGCCCAGGGCTCTTCTCGTAACTCGCCAACAGTATATGTTTGTAAAAATAATACATACAATTTGAAAAATATTTGATGTTTTAAACATAAGTTAAAAAATATGAATGAAAAATAAAATATCAAACTTGAAGTTAGGTCAAATGCAAACAATTTATGCATTAAAAAAAGCTTCATACTATAAATGGATGTATATAAAATGAGAATTTAAAACATTATCAGAAAAAATTAAATGTCAGAACAACTTACAATTTTGTCATTCTGAGATTTCTCACGTGTTCATTTTGTTCATTCAGTCACTCATCATCATCACTGATTTCCATTTCGTCATCACTTCGGACACAGTTTACACACTGAACTGTTGCTAAATGTTCTTTGCAAATAAAACACTTGCATTTCCCACATCGTGTTTGAGATGAACGGTTCTTTTTTCTGTCACACATGTAGCATCTCCCTTTGGTGACTTCCTCTGCAGGTGGTTCTTGTTGTGGTTCTTCGATTCCCATGATCTGGCGGATTCTCCTTTTTGTTTGTTGAGGCAAACTCCTGGTTGTTAGACGGGATGTCATGAAATCTCTGCACAAGTCTTTGGAAAGCTCCTGAAGAAATCTCCTTCGCCTCATTTCAGGTTGATTGAGGTTTTTTCTCAAAATTATAAAACCATTCATGCCATGACGTTCAGTAATGAATAAAAAATGGTCATGGACCAGCGATTTGTTATCCTAGCTACAGAGTAGGTTTCTTTGTATTGGTCAACGGTGTCTACTCCTCCTTTGGTTGTGTTATAGAACAGTATGATGTCTCGTTTCCCAAAGGTACGTGACTGTTCATCGTCATCAACCATATCATTGTCATGCATTGATGATAAAAGCAAAACAGTTTTATTGGACTTGGCTTTATACGACACCATTGTGCATTCGGGTTTGAAACCAAACATACTTGAATCAACTTCTCTTTGCTTTGAATGTCTAAAGGGTGGCGGGATTTCCCTTTTATCTTGCCTCAGCGTTCCAAAAAGTGTTAGCCGGTAATTATTTTGCAGATCAATACACAGTGGAATGGAACAAAACCAATTATCAACAGTTACGTTGCGACCAGTACCTGCAATTGGTTGGACAAGTCTTTCGACGACACATTTGCCAGAATTTTCTACTTTATACGGTCCCTCGGGTTGTTTTCCTGCATATATCTCCATATTAGAAGTGTAAAAGGACTTCGCACACACCATTGAAAATATTTTTACACCGTATTTTGCAGGCTTGTTCCTTATATACTGCCTGAAACTGCAGCGGCCTCTAAAAGATTCTAGCATCTCATCAACAGTCACGAATTCACTTGGTACATAATATTTCTTGCACTTTTCAACCAAGTTTTCAAACACATTTCTAATTGGTGCAAGCTTGTCGAGTGATTTTTCTGTCATTTCTGGTATTTAGGTCATCAAACCTCAGTGCTCGTAGCAAAAACTTGAATCTCTTGATAGACATGCAAGACCTAAAAAACTCCACTCCTAAGCCATCTGTAGACCAAAGATCTTCCAGATTCAAATAGGATGCCCTCAGCACTCCTGCCATGTACAGGATACCAAACACAGCTTTTATTTCTGCAATATTTGTTTCGAGACAGTCTCTTTTTCTGATGTAATTTTGTTTCTGTTTCTGGATCCAAATGTTTGTGCACTGAACAATTTCACTCAAAAGTACCTCATCAAAAAACAATCCCCAAACATCAATTGGCGTTTTAGCATCTCTAGCTGTCGCGTGTACATGACCGACTCGCATTAGAATTACATTTCTTCTCGCCATTCTCCCTCGTCTCACTGGCTCTGTGTACCACAACATTTTTCTATTTTTACTGAAATATGCTTTACTTCCATTGTCTAATTCTACTATATCTGCTCCCTGTCGAATTTTCAGTGGAATTTCTTCTAGAACATCAAAATCAGATGCAATTTCAACAAAGTCGTCTTGGTCACTTATATTTTCTTCTAGTAGGTCTTCATTAGCTTCAAATTCTACTTCATCAGCCTCTTCATCCGGTTCATCATCGGGCAATTCATTGTCAGACTCATGGAAGAGCTGTCTCACAAAATCTCCTCTTGGTCATATTTCTTCTCTTCTTTCTTCCCTTTCAACACTATCAAGCATTCCTCGTAATCTCTCCTCTTCTAATAAATTCATAGTGGCATCAGTGTAATATAAAGCGGAAACACCAAATAGTCATATACTTCACTGACAGACACAACTAACACACAACTAACAGTCACCTCTAACACAGAAGGGCGCACGAGGAAATAAACTCCGCACTAACCACTTACGCGATAGGGCGCACGCGGAAATAACCTCCGCAAACTGACACCGCGTCACTGAATTTCAACTGACAAGGAACCAAGGGGTGAGTGGGGGGTAAAAATAGCTTTGGGGGATTCCTGGAATGAGGCGCGTGAGGTACGGAGCCGGGCACGACTGCCGACACCCATTATGCATATTTATTTAAAAAAAAACTACAAGTGCGGAGGAAAACTCCGCAAGCGCCCGCTCGAGGGTTAAGCTTCATCTTCAGTGCAAAAGAACGTATTCACTCATCTGAGGTCGTCATTATTTGAAAACACGTACACACTACATAAAACACTAACTTATGAAAAGACTAATTTTTTTTAAACAAACGATGCGGCACGGGCTAGATGCAAGTCTAGACTCAACATGAAATCACGTGGTAGCCAGCAAGATTACCATTTTGGGTCACTTTGACGGAATAAAAGGTAACATAACCTTCCTTTGTAGTTAAATATACAGTAATTCTGAAACACAACAACAAAAATAACAATTTATGCTATATTAAATTGTGGCTGTTGACTGTTCTGCGGAGGAAAATTTTAATGTATTTTTTGACAAGTTAATATGTATATTAACTTGTATATAATATGTATATATAAATGTTTTCCTTTAGTTAGTAAGAAGGGTGGTGTAAAAGCAAAAGCTAAGTTAAAAGATTGGTATACCCCACAGCTTGAAAAAATGAAAAATGAAATTCTTTTTTTAGTAGATGTATTTAACAAAACTAAAAATGATGACCAGATTTCGTTCCAGTTAAAAATGAAAAGAAAATTGTATAGAAATGCTTTGCAGTCTGCCAAAAGGGATAAAAACATGGAGACGATTGAAAAATCTAAGAACAAGTGTAAAGCTGCTTGGGCAATTATTAATGGCTCTGTAAATAAAAAACACAGCTATGAAAATGATATTCTGCCTGATGAATTTAACAACTTTTTTATTAATGTAGTAGAAGATTTAAGCCATAAAACTGATACAACTGTTGATTTGTCTCCTCAATTTCTCAGTAATAAAACTAAGCCCAATTAGTCTTGAAAATTGTAAATTGCCTCTCTAATTCAACGTCAGTTGATGTGTATGGATTTAATAGTGCATTATTTAAAGAAATTATACACCTTATATTAGAGCCTTTTACATATTGTCTAAATAAATGTATAGTAAGTGGGGTTTTTCCTGCCTGTCTGAAAATATCTAGGGTTGTTCCAGTCTATAAAAAAAGTGATCAAAATTTGCCAAGTAGTTATCGCCCAATTTCATGTATCCCGGTAGTGGCTAAGGTTTTTGAAAAAATTTTAAAGATGCAGTTATGTAGTTATTTTGAAAATTTAGGTCTCTTTTGTCCTAGACAGTATGGTTACAGATGTTGACGTTCGACGATTGCAGCAGTCGACGAACTTGTCAATAATATTCTGCAAAATTTGGAAGATACTTGCTCTGCTCAGTTAACCTTATGTGATTTGAGCAAGGCGTTCGATGTTGTAAGGCATGATTTGCTCTTGCAAAAGCTGCAATATTATGGTGTTCTTAATGCTGAATTTGAATTGTTTAGGTCTTATCTGGACAATAGAAAGCAAGTTGTTGATGTTAAGGGATCCTTGTCAAAAATTATCAATGTCAAATATGGTGTCCCACAGGGTTCTGTTCTGGGACCTGAACTTTTCTTAATTATGATAAATGATCTCAGCTGTAATCTTTCCACATTTTCAACTATATATGCTGATGATACCATATTACTCAGTTCGCACAAAGATTTTACTCAACTTAAAACTTTGACTAAAATTTCTTTAGATTGGTTTCTACAGATTGGTTTCTTGCTAATGGACTGTACTTAAATGAAAATAAAACTCAGAATCTCCTTGTTACTTTAACTTCCATAAAAAATAATGTAAATTCTGATGTTTCGGATAGTGTTAAAATACTTGGTATTACTCTTGATTCTCGGCTCTCTTGGAGTTGCCATATAGATGAAGTATGTAAAAGACTCTCTAGAGTAATATATTTACTAAGTAATTTGAAAAGACCGACGATTGCAGCAGTCGACGAACTTGTCAATAATATTCTGCAAAATTTGGAAGATACTTGCTCTGCTCAGTTAACCTTATGTGATTTGAGCAAGGCGTTCGATGTTGTAAGGCATGATTTGCTCTTGCAAAAGCTGCAATATTATGGTGTTCTTAATGCTGAATTTGAATTGTTTAGGTCTTATCTGGACAATAGAAAGCAAGTTGTTGATGTTAAGGGATCCTTGTCAAAAATTATCAATGTCAAATATGGTGTCCCACAGGGTTCTGTTCTGGGACCTGAACTTTTCTTAATTATGATAAATGATCTCAGCTGTAATCTTTCCACATTTTCAACTATATATGCTGATGATACCATATTACTCAGTTCGCACAAAGATTTTACTCAACTTAAAACTTTGACTAAAATTTCTTTAGATTGGTTTCTACAGATTGGTTTCTTGCTAATGGACTGTACTTAAATGAAAATAAAACTCAGAATCTCCTTGTTACTTTAACTTCCACAAAAAATAATGTAAATTCTGATGTTTCGGATAGTGTTAAATACTTGGTATTACTCTTGATTCTCGGCTCTCTTGGAGTTGCCATATAGATGAAGTATGTAAAAGACTCTCTAGAGTAATATATTTACTAAGTAATTTGAAAAGACATGTAACTTTAGACTAGGTGTACGCTCATTCCTCGCATATAAGGATAATTGAAACACATGATCAAACTTAAATCGAGTCTCATAAGAAATTCAATTTCTGATTTGAGTAACATCATCAGAATACATTCCGTTATCATTTAACTGCCGCCAGAATCCGGGTTTTATGTCTATATAGCTATAGTTTTAGTCACTTCTCCCCTAAGAATCAATTAACGCGGTAGCTGAGAGGGTATCGCACTGGCTCTTGGAGCGTAAGGTCGCAGGTTCGGATCCCGCCGCCGACTTAACATTTTATCCGTACAAAAAACATACATACATTTATCACTTGTTTTTATCAAAGTAAATGTTGTATAAATACGTAAATTTATTTATTTTTAAAATAAATTGAAGATTTCAGGCATGGTTTGTTGTTAGGATTGGCATGGGTGCGTTATCTTAGAACAAACAGACTATTTTGGGCTAAGCAGTGACTTTAGCAGTGTGGTTAATTTAACTTTTAAGAGAACAGCGAGTTTCCTATATGAACTAATGCTAACAATTTCTATAGGCCAAGTCAAAATATCCTTAAGGATTAACAATAAGTCGTCAGGTCGAGTTATTTAGATGAAAAAAATGAGATTTCAATATATTGTTTCAATAACCTAGGCTATCATGACATTAAATGCTATAAACATGGGTTGGCCCAAGTCCGTACATGAAACTTCTAAAATGACAAGTATCCTAAGTGTATTTGCCTACATTTTATAGTCATAGGTCCAAGTTTATGATGAAAACAGCTCACTCTAATCCAAACCTAGGAGATGTCAAATCATTTCAGATAACCTGTACAAAAGGCTTAGTTTGGTTAGAATATTTTAAAGCTTTTGTTTTGGTTCGCTACAACATTCCTGGTAATGTGTTTAAAGTATTTTACAACAGTTGTATTTTACAAAATGATATTTCAACATATTGTTTCAATAGCCTAGGCTATCATGAAATTAAATTCTATAAACATGGGTTGGTCCAAGACCGTACATGGAACTTCTAAAATGGCAAGTAGCCTAAGTGTATAAGCCTACATTTTATAGCCATAGGTCAAAGTTTATGATGAAAACAGCTTACTATAATCCAAACCTAGGATATGTCAAATCATTTCAGATAACCTGTATAAAATGCTTAGTTTAGTTAGAATAGTTTAAGGCTTTTTTTTGGTTCCCTACAACATTCCTGGTAATGTTTAAAGTATTTTATAACAGTTGTATTTTACAAAATGATATTTCAATATAATGTTTCAATATCCTAGGCTATCATGAAATTAAATTCTATAAACATGGGTTGGTCCAAGACCGTACATGGAACTTCTAAAATGGCAAGTAGCCTAAGTGTATAGGCCTACATTTTATAGCCATAGGTCAAAGTTTATGATGAAAACAGCTTACTATAATCCAAACCTAGGATTTGTCAAATCATTTCAGATAACCTGTATAAAAGGCTTAGCTTGGTTAGAATAGTTTAAAGCTTTTATTTTGGTTCACTACAACATTCCTGGTAATGTGTTTAAAGTATTTTACAATATTGTATTGCCAGTTTAATGTCGGCTTACTCTTACTGTAATCCAACCCTAGGCTATGTCAAATCATTCAAGATAACCTTCCGAAAAAGGCTGTTTGGTTAGAATAATCAATAGCTTTTATTGTGGTTACCTACTACATTACTGGTAATATATGTTAGGTAATGTACACAATTTGTATTATTAATTTAGTGAAAATATAACCTAGCAAATAATTGTCCTACAAAATAAATTTTAAGGTTGTTCGCTTACTGTGACTAACTTCATCAACGCTTTCAAGACAAATTGAGGCTTTGTACACTTATTACACATGACAATCACAATATTACCAATTGTCTAAGAAAATGTAATAAAACAAACTATTTTATAAGTTAATATCTTAGTATCTACAGTCATCAAAAAGTTATTTTGAGTTTTTTGATCTGCCACACACGTCGTCTGTCGTCTGCCACTGTTACAATGGTCGCCTCCGACGACTGACAATATTTACACAGAGTAGGCGTACTAAGGAAATATTAATTGTATGGATTTTTTTTTTAAACGTACACTTAATAATTTATAAAATAATAAATATGCTCACAACTTACAAATATACTTAGATTTATCTCGCTTGTGTGTTTTTTGTTGGTAAAAAAACTTTTGTTATCCAGTATAACAAAGTATACTCTAGTAAACTAACTATTGTTACTCTGTTGTTGAAACATAGACGTCGGCTAAATTGTAACGATTCAAGTACCACTAAAATGGCTTCCAATGTTATTCTTATGGAGAAATAAATAAATTTGGTTTTAAGATAATTTGATTAATACAGAACGAAATTATCTGAATAACGAACTTGACCGAGATTTTGACCTGTTAAGTTTTTCTGGAAAATTTTAAGTTTAACTGTGGAGGCATTCTCGAGTTATTGTGGTCACAGACACGCCAGTTGAGTTGATTCTCTTACCAGTCTAAGCAGTTAAGTTGTGTATAAGGATACTTTCACTTCGTTCAATTATCCAATTATCTAAAAGTTGCTTATTTTGCTTTTTTCCAAAGTATAATTCGATATGGCCTTATTGTATGGGGTAATGGTACAGGTATTAATAAAATCTTATTACTGCAGAAAAGGGCACTGAGGATAGTGACTAATTCACTTAAACTGGAACATGGTCCACCTCTATTTAAAGAAACAGGTATCATGACCATAGTAAATCTGTATATATTTGATGTCTTGTTATTAATTAAGTCTAATTTTAACCACTATTTACAAGTGAACTACTTTCATTCTTACTCTACACGGGGAAATGATAAGTTAGCTGTGAGCAGATGTAGACTGACTAAGACTATGAATTATCATACAAATTTAGCTGTAAAATTATATAACAGGTTACCTTCACACTTTTCTCCTTTACCTTTAAATGTTTTTAAAAACAAACTTCATGACTGGCTAATAAAACATCCCTTTTATGATATTAGAGAATTTTTTGAAATAAATCTAAATACGGAGAAATTTTTAAATCTGTATCTGTTATGACATGTGTCTAATCTGTCTGTGCATTTTGTTGTTGTATATATTTTATCACCTACATGTCATACATGTCATATGTTATATGGTTAATTTTATTGTAGTAATAAGTACTGTGACGAGGTCTATTGTAATTGTTGTAAATTACTGAATGACTAATCAATATTGTCTATTGTCTATTGTCTATTAATATTAAACCTTCAATAAATTTTAAAATACCCTATATGAACCAACATAACATATATTTAATTGGTGTTACAGATATGATACATCACAAACATTGTCGTTATACATTTGATGAGAGATATTAAATATGTACAGACTGTGAACAATTAATCTTACATTGATTAAAACTTTGTTATATCTTACCTGTTTTTAATTTTCTTTCAATTTCACCACGGTTTTCCGTGTTTAATTTGTAAGCTTTTAGAAGACACTGTTTAGCACCTCTGAAATCTGGCAAATCAAAAAGTATCTGGAAAATAAATAAATAAATATTTTAGTACACAATTTAGTTTTAATTTAATTTATTCAATAATACTAGGAGTGTGAAGTACTCGAAAATTTTTGGTTTTTGTCAGTTTTCTTGTTATACTCCATGTTTTTAGAAATAGTAATTCTCGCCAATCTGCAAAACATCGCCAACAGTTATAAACTGCTGAATTGTGTAGAATTTGATGTAAAAGACGACTGGGATCATGTAAAATTATGACAGGAAATATGAAACGATCACAAACGACAGCCATTTAACTAATATTTTATACAAACCAGATCCCTCAGAAATCTTGATCATATAACACTAAATAAAACATAAACAATCAACTGAATAAAGAATTTAAACTGTCCAAATAAGGTTAAATTTAGAGAAATGTTAAGGAAGCTATAGGGCAAAATCAACTACCATAGTTCTAAAAATTTCATAATTTGAAAATAAAGATAACAAAATCCTATAATGTCTTCTAACAAAAATGAATTCCTAAAATAAAATATGCTAAAAGGTGAATTTGAAATTAGATTTGTTGATTTTGGGTCGATTCAGATATTTTAGTGTTACAACAAAACCTCCCTGTTTCAAATACTAGGTACTCTGTATAAACAATAAATGAGTTTGCATGCAGCATGCTGACGTGTGGAAAGTGAATTTCCACATAAAAAACTTTAAAAAGCCAAAATGGATGTTAAAACATACATTTATTCCAATTTTTATGTAAATCTGAAAACATTAAATTTGTTGGCTGTTCTGATGCTCCTGGTTCTATGTTCCTGCAATGCTAGGAAACCAATGTTGGGCATTATAAGGTTAGGAGAAGGCCCAGTCAGGATTGAAAGTAGGTATGGTGATACTGGGAATGATAAAACTGCACCAAAATATGAACCAGGCTTTTCTAATATAAATCCCCAGTAACAGTACTGTGTTTAGTCAATATACATTTTGTTAAATAACTCAGTAAATATTTTTGCTAGAATGATGAGAGGACTTAAAAAATGTTGTTTTTTTATTTCCTACAATTTAATATGCATTATTCTTACATTTGGGGCTTTTCTGACACTTGTTGAGCCCAAAAACTCAAAATTTTATAAATTAAAATCCCAAAAGGGGGTTAGAGTTTTCCGATTGTTTTGCCGAACAAACTTGTCTAAGGGATTATGGAAAGGCTACCAAATTTTATGTAAATCAGAGAAAAAATGTGACCGCTAGAGTGCAAACACACACACACACACACACACACACACACACACACACACACACACACACACACACACACACATATATAAAATCTTTAACGACCCCCCCCCCAAAACGTTTTCAGGGTAAATGTTAGGAACTTCTATGGTGGTCCTGGGCTTAAGTTTCACCGTGCAGTTCATACTTATAGTTCACTTTTCCATAGGAAATTCATTAATAATGATAGGGATTCTGACATTTTGATTACTTACATCTGCTTTCAGCTGCAACGAGTCACAAATTTGTTGATTTTTGTCAGGCAGTCGCTGAGCAACGTTCAGCGCTCTGTCTATGCTATCAAGCGCTCGACTGTGATCCCCTCTATTGTAGTGAAGACTGGCAAGGGCATTGTACGACCGGCACAGATAGTCCCATATGTCCATGCTCTTGCAGAGGTTAATGGCCTAAACAAAATGAGTACCACATATTAGCAATTAACAATTATTAACAATTTTGAAATCAAAACTTATCAGTGTACTTCAGTATTTAGTGCAAACCGTCCATACTACTTAAGATGACAGTTTTCTAACACTTAAAGTGGTTTATATACCTGCATTAAGTAATCCAATTTGTTGCTTCATGCTACCGGTTTCAGCTCCATGGAGTCATCATCAGGCCGTTGGTACAAGGATAACAAATCTCTTCATTTGAAGGTCGTCATGATGTTCAACACAAAAAAGAAAACGCATCGGACAACGGATAAAGACATTTAAAAAACACTAATATTAAGGGGGGTGCGACGCATCCAGGCAGATGTGAAGTCCAGACTGCCACGGTGAGTAGTAGTCAGTGACGTAGCCTGTCTTATCTCATGTCACCTGATGGTTGCATTCCCTTCAGCCCTCTCCCCCTCCAATAACTTGATAGCTGTATCGAAAATAAAATTTGATCGGAAGAAAAGTTTGTCATTCAGAAAGTTTTGTTTATCAGATCTCAATGCTCTGAAAATTTTGAACTCTTCTAATGTGTTTCTATAATAAGGGCCCAGTGAAAAATGAAAAATATCCATATTTCTGTATATACTTGTTTAATTACCATTATTTTAAACTAAGTGGTCAGCAAAAGTTCAAGTTTGAGGGGATATTGTTTTTCTTGGGATGTATTCTCTAAACCGTTTCTTGAAAGATCAGGAGGTAGTTTTATAATCTAGCTATAGCTCAAAAAGAGATTAAAATCGACTGGTAATTATTTACAATATCATGCATATAACATTCAATTTTTTAAAGAAATAACAAGTTGTTGCATTGTGCATAATGCTAATACATTAACGAAGAGTTGCTGACAGCAACAAAAATACTGACACCAAAACAGTGTGTTAAGTGATTAAATGTAAAACTCACCCTGTTAAAGTGACTAATGGCAGGATCGATCTCATTCTGCTGCTCAACTACCAAACCCAGGTTTAAGTACAAACGGGCCTGCATCTCTACGAGTTCCTTCTTGTTTATATTTGTAAGTCTGAAATGAAATAATACATTACACTTGTGTCTTTGTGTCTATCTAAGCCAGTGGCATATTTAACGATTTGATAGGGAACGGTCCAAACCCTGGTCTTGTTACTATCTAAGGTCAACCTGTTCATAGAAAGCATAACTAATTAATAGCCCAATGACATATGGCAGCTAGGTCCATTTTCGAACCTTCTCAAAATATTGCGATTTTGATCAGGATCGATCTGGCGAACCTCGAAATTACGAGGCAAGCGTGATAACCACTACGCTACCCATACTTGATTACTATGAAAAAATTAAATAGTTGAACTGAATATCGGCGGCCAGTCTGTAATTATTTTATGTAGCTAAAGAAAATAAATATGCTCAGTAAACGACCTGTCAAGTTAGCTCTTGCTGTATTTTACCTTTTCTTTTTGTGAAAATGTTGGCTGGCTGTGTTATTTCAGACATTTTATTGCTTAATGTTTTTATCTTTAATTTCAAGTTTCCAAATTTGTGTAATTTGAATCTCCAAGTCTGCTGTGAGTTGACATCACATACTCCACAATGCCAGTAGACATGAAACTGATGCAAGGCTTCTTCGCTATAAGTCTAATGATGGGGAACCTATCAAATTGATTGAAAACTTGCCTCAACTTTGAGAAAGATAAAATCTAAAGAGGCTAATGTCAAAAGTATTCAATAAGAATCGAATAACTAAGTTATGTTTGTTATATAGAGTTTTTAAATACATTTTTTTTAATCTAGGTGAGTCTGTTAATCAACAGAGCGTTAAGATTAGCTAGTTTGGTGACGATAAATAATCTGCCAAAAACCAATGTGAGTGCTTGAGTCCAAAATAGTACAATTACAATCCATGAAAATGTTCATACATTAGTATAAGTAACTCTAACCTTTCACAGGTTTGCAAGCTGAGCCGACTGTATTTCTCTGATTTCTCAAGGCATATCTGCCTTTCTTGAGCCGCAGGGTTGGCAAAAGTGTCGGCCTTCAGGAAATACATATGACCCAGGTTAGCCAATGCTCTCTGTTCTTCAACTGCATCTTGCTGCGCTCGTGACAACTCTGGAAAGACAAAGATCAAGTCTTGTGTTATCAACGTTGTCCAGTGTTCACAGAGGGGTTTAAACCTGGCATTAACTATTCAAGATTAGTCCAATATGACCTTAAACAAACAATCTTTGAGCCCCTATTCCTCAAGAATATAATCAGCATAAGATATGCAAGGTTAAGATACAATTTTGTGCAAACCATTTCTTATTGAACTTTAAATAATGCAATGATAAATGATATCATCAATATACAAACCGTACAGAATCAATTGGCACTATATGCAAAGAAAAATCTATCCAGTTCAAGAAAAACATATAAATTCATGAATACAATCCACAAAATTATGAAGATCTAAGCAAAGAATTTATTAAATAGGCTATAGTTACAACAAGAAATTTCAAGAACAGTATCAAACTAATTAGACTAGAAACGAGAAAACTGACATATTCAAAATTAATGTTAAGTATAAATTAATAAAAAGTTTAAATATAAGGGTGGATTTTTGTATAAATCGAAATTAGGGACGAGTCGATAGTAAAATTTATCGATTTTCACTACCGATACCAGAGAAATCTATTCTCGATACCGATACCTTTGACACCTACGATTTTTCAGTACCTAAAGCTGTTAAAACTTTTGTTAAAAACAGTTACAAATTTATTTTACCATTTAAAATTATTTAGTACTGGTAGCTTTTTGTAGTTAATTATCAAACTAATTTTGTAATGCAATATTTTACATAATTTAATGTTAATTTCACTAGTAAGATATAGTAATATAGAAAAACAAAAACTGTTTTATAATGGGGAAAAACGTGGTTGTAAGATAATGACTCAAAGAAATAATGTTGGTCAGCTGACTGATTTATTGCTTAAACCAAAGCTGTGACTACGTCCGCCGTGTGAATATCACGTCTCTTTGTATTTTGTTATAGTGCTAGATTGTTGTGGCGAGGGTCTGGCGCCCTGAAATTAACGGCTTCCGTGCAATGAGGAGAGCCCTTGCATCTGTGGGCGTGAGCCCCGTCTGGCCTGATTTTGGACTTAGGTAGAGGCCAGTGTTTTTTTCCGATTTGCGAGGCGGGTGTTAATTCCCTTTGCTGATGAAATTATGGTGGAGCCGCTGTGGTGGAGCCTGAGTCACCCAGCGAGTCGAAGATCGATCCGTTAGGGCATCTGACTCCTGTTGAGGCTGAAGCGATTAGAGCACTGTGCATTCGTTTCCTTGAAGTGCTGACGCCAAAGCTGGGAGTCACCAATCTTTTAGAATATGAAATTTGCCTGACTGACACCCGCCCCGTACGTTCTCATCCATATAAACTAGCTCCACTCAAGATGGAAATACTTCGAAACATCATTAATGAACTTCTGAAAAATGGGGTTATTGAGCCTTCCTGCTCGAGTTACGCAAGTCCAGCACTCCTCATCCCTAAGCCCAATGGCAATTCTTGGATGGTCCTGGATTATCGCAAGTTGATTGCGCGAATTGAAATCGACTCTGTGCCTCTCCCCGATTTGCATTCGGCGTTCGATTGGTTCGGTAAGGCCAAGTATTTTTCCGTTTTCGATCTAAATCAGGCTTATCATCAGATTCCTTTGAAACCTGAGTCTCGAACTCTCACTACTTTCTGCGTTCCGTGGAATTTGTACCAATTCACGTGAGTTTCGATGGGTCTAGCTGTGGGGGCCCAGACTCTCACCAGACTCCTTTATTCCATCTTTCATGACGTCAAATTCAAATTTGTTTTCAGTTACCTCGACGATCTTCTGGTGTACAGTGAGAGTTCCGAAGACCATCTGGTTAATCTGGAGGAAGTCAAGAGTAGATTGCGTAGGGCTGGCCTCTCGAGGCGTCTGCATCAATCCAGCTAGGACCCAGGCCATCAGGGAGTTTCCTCCTCCCAAGGATGCCAAGGGAATTGCCAGATTCATTGGCATGGTAGGTTTCTACCGGCGCTTCATCCCTAATGTCGTTGAGTTGGCGGCCCCTCTCAATCAACTTCGCAAGAAGGGAGCCAAGTTTGTGTGGGGTGAAGCGCAGCAGACGTCCTTCGATCTTCTGAAGGAGGCCATTATGCAGCCTCCAGTGCTGGCTATGCCGGATTTCAATCAAAAGTTTGTCCTGCAAGCAGATGCTTCCTCCGTCGCGATTGCGGCTGTGCTGTCACAATAGGTGGATGGTGTTAGGCAGCCAATTGCGTACGCCTCACGCACTTTGAATCCCTGCGAAAAGAAAAGCTCTTCCGTTTATGAACTTGAGTGTTTGGCTAGCGTGTTTGGAATTAATAAATTTAGGTGATTTTTAGAACAAAAAGAATTTTTGTTGGAAACTGAAAACCAAGCACTCTCGTGGCTTCTTGCCCATCCCCGCCAGCTTGGGAAAATCGGTCGTTGGGTTGTCCAGATATCGTCCCTCAAATTTCAAGTACAGCATGTCCGAGGCACACAAAATGTGATTGCTGATACCTTATCTAGGATGTACCATTCACCCGAACGACCATCGTTCTGATCCGGAGCAGACGTGGTGTGCCGTGCTCCTGGAGTTTCCCCTGGCCTTTTCGGATTTCATTCCAATCAGTTGAAAGATACCGAGCTGGCTAAGATCATTTGTGAGCTTCAAAGTGGGGGAGCCCACCCCCCTTATTTTCTGTCCCAGGGTGCCCTTTGCTGTCAAGCTTGGCAGCGAGGCGAACCAAAAGTAGTGCTGCCTAGTCTTCTGATTCCGATGGTCTTTGAGTATTTTCATTCTTCCCCTGTAGGTGGGCACTTAGGGATTCACAAGACTAAGTGGCAGTCGAACCCTAACTGCCACTTAATTTTTGTGGAATTAATTGTTAAGCTAAGGTTAGGGAACTGTTCATTTGGAATGGTATGGACCAAATTGCTGCGCGGGTGCGTTCTTGCCAAACGTGCTCGCTAAGCAAGCCCGCTCAGAATACCAAATTAGGGTTGTTGTCTTCTGAGGTGGTGGAGAGACCTCTGGAGAAGGTCTTAATCGACTATGTTGGGCCTCTCCCACATAGCAAGTCAGGAAATAAATTCTTACTTGTTTGTGTGGATGCCTTCTCCAAGTTTTGTTGACTGGTTCCCTTAAGGAATGCCACTGCACAGCTCACCGTGCAAGTACTTCGAACCCAACTCTTCCAACATTTCGGAGTACCCGCCACCATAGTTTCCGACAAAGGAACTCAATTTGTATCCCATCCGTTCAAGAAGATGTGCTTTGGGCCACGGTATCCGCCATGTGACCACTTCCCTTACTATCCACAGCCTTCCCACGCTGAAAGGTTCAATCAAAATCTTCGATCTGCTCTCATAGCTTTCCACGCAGATAAGCAGACCACCTGGGATCAGGAAATCCCCTGGATCCAATTTTCCTTCAACACTGTATGTCATGAGAGTCACAAGGCGAACCCTTTTGAGCTGTTTCTGGGCTATCCGCCTAACAACCCTTTGGCGAATTTGTGGAGGATTGGCGATCTGCTGCCACCCCCTGGTGCAGCTAATGTCAAGGCAACTTGGCAAGCGGCCAGGAGGAATCTTATCAGAGCTAGGGAAGTGGTCCGGAGGGAGCACAATCGAGGTAGGCTATACAACCCTTTCCAGGTGGGGGACTTGGTGTTTTGCAAGGCTCATCCAGCCAGTTCGGCTGTTGACAAGAGAGCCGCAAAGCTGTGTCATCGGTGGTCAGGTCCCCACCGCATCTTGAAGTTCCCCACTCCTGTTACGGCGCAGCTGGGAGACCCGCGGACTGGAGAAGTTTTCCGGAGGGCACACATCTCACACCTGAAGACCTTCCGGGGAACTCTCCCGGTCACTCTTCGTTGCTTATGTGTCTGGGTGGGAAGTGCACTGGGCCAGAGAGCTTGATCACCTCTTCTGTCCCCTGTGTGCTGCTGATGTTTTTTTCCCTCAGTAAAATTCTCCAGCGCTGGCCAGAGCAAACCCTGGAGTATTCCCTCCAGTTTAGAAGTCCCTCGTCGTTCCCCACTCCAGACATTTGAGTTGTTCTGCTGGTGTCGTGTCTTCAGGAGTGGGGAGAGGCTTTGTTTTGTCCCTTTGGAGAGGAGTGTCCTCTTTTGGGGGGGGAAGTTGAGCCGTGACTACGTCCGCTGTGCGAATGTCACGTATCTTTGTATTTTGTTATAGTGCTAGTTTGCTGTGGCGAGGGTCTGGCACCACGAATTTAACGGCTTCCGTACAATGAGGAGAGTCCTTGCGTCTGTGGGCGTGAGCCCTGTGGGCGTCTTTTCCGTGCAATGTGCTCTCTGTCGGCATAGACTGCGTGACTGTCAAACCAAAAGCCTGTTGTGTTGTGCCTGTTGAAGTTTTGTACCTGTGTAAATGTTTAAATTATTCATCATTGTGTTTTGTGTCTACATTATGGCTTTCTAAATACGCCACTCAAGTCTGATGGGGTCCCGGAGGAGAGCGACCGACTGAGCTGGGGCTTCGGCGGAAAGGGCTCTACTGGGGGTTCCTACCCCACTACTTCGCCTGCCACATGGGATCTGGGCTCCCTCTCCTGCCACCTCATCGCCCTAAAGTGGTCGCCACATTACTCGACCCGCCCAGAAATGCCTGCCGCAAGTGTTGAATGTTATATTTATTTATTTTTTATTGATTGAAAGAACTGTTGAATTTGAAAATTTTATTTCTGTTACTTAGTTTTAAGTCACAGTCCATAATTTATTTGGGGCCCCTAAAAATTAATTGTTAAAATCAAATTTAATTGTTATTGTATGTCCATATTGTATTTCTTGTCTTGTTATTTATTTACTTATTTATACACAAACTCAAAAAAAGTTTATTGAAACAAAAGGAGGACCATTGCTAATCTCACATTTTTTTAAACTCAACTTTAAATTTTGAATTCTGATTTAGAACTTTAATTTGCAAACTTTAAAATAAACCCATTGAGTTGTGATTAGTTTGTATTTTTAATTTAAAAGAAATTGTAAACCATGGGAAAGGTGGGAGTTGAGACTGAAAACATGGATACTAGTATTGGAGTTATATTTACATGTGTTTGATGTTGTTTTTGAATACAGTTAGTGCCTCTCAGTGGTGAGTTTATTTGATCTTTTCCCCCACGGACTTCCTAGTGGTTAGGTAGGGCTGTGAGCTGCCCCTCGCCCCGTCTCCATGGGAGCGCGCTTCCAGCTCAGATTTCACTTGGGTGCGGGTGCGGGGGCGTGGTTGAAACCGGACCCTACCCCTCCACTCCCGTCCAGTCTTTCTTCCTTATCTCCAAGGTCAGATTTTTGCCGCCGACCAAAACACTCACAATTACCACTGTACCGAGGGTACATGGTGGGAGTAACTATGCCATTTTCAACAACTACCGGTATCGATAACGACATTGAATGAATGAATCTCAACACTGATTCCAATGTCCAAGAATCGGTAGTATCGAGAATCGACTCATCCCTAATTTAAATCATATTGAATAATAATTAAAAATTTAACATGTTTATACTGTTATATATAGGCTATCTAATGTCAAATAATAAGATTATTATTATAGAAAAATAATTAAGTACAGTAATAAATTGTGTTTTTGTTATTTTTCCCTTGATGGACTTTTTAAAAGCCAAAGTTGAAATGTTCCATGCTTCAGTTAAAAATTGCTCACCCACGTCCCTGTCATCAACTGAGCATAAACAGAATCCCGTCCCGGTTAGTCCCAGACAAAATATATGCGATGCCTGCAAATACGCCTGCAAACGCAAGGTAAGCAACCCCAGCACACAAATAGGCGCCAAGGCATGAGCAGGAGAGAAGGCCAGAGGAGAAAAGAAGAGTGGAGGTAAGCAGGCTTGTGCTCTTTTGTTAGTGCCATCGGACGGAGCAGTCGTGCCTACGATCATGTTCTGCTATAGGGTAACCGTTGGGCCAAGGGATGGGATGTCAAAAAAGATAATGTGACTATATGTAAATAACAATTAGGCCTACGATTAAAATTTCTTAACCCTAGCCGTGGCCATCCGACCAATTTGGTCGGAATTTTATGTCGCCTAGAGTGGCCACCAACCAAATTGGTCGGATATGACTGACACTTTTGTAACGATAAAAAACCAATAATAATAAACTCAAAAGTGATCAATATATATATATATATATATATATATATATATTATATATTAGTTATGTGTCAAAACCAAAACTCGAATCTCAAAACCACCAAAACTTTGGAAAAGTTTCGGTTTCGAGATTCGATCGGCGAGTTTCGAGAATCAAAACTAAAAACTGCCGAAATTTGTTGTGTCATTGTTGTTTTTTTAACAGAAATCACACCCGAGTGTTGATTAATAATGTGAAGGTCAAAAGCCTACTGTCATCGGTCGTCTACCTTCACCTTTTGTGGATTATTGATTTTTTATTTGTGAAAGAACAACTCTAACCAAAGTTTATAATTAAGCTACAAATAATTGGTTCACTAGTAGTTCTGAAACTAATAATTTTCTACGATACTTCGAGAATGGCAGTAAGTTAACTGGTTTATTTGAAGTAACTGGATTTATTTTTCATAACCATAACCAGGCAAGTAAATAGGATTTTGGAATTTGACTTTCGAGTTTCGAGATTCGATTTTTTAAGTTTTGGTTTCGGTTTCGAGATTTGAAATTTCTGGTTTTGACCATCACTAATATATATATATATAATTCGAAAGATCACATTCTGAACTTTCATCTTATTACATAAATGAACCGTGTCGCAGCTGTATAACAATGTTATGATGATTAAAAATCGAATGAATTTTTGGCACAACACAATTGCTGCAGCCGACGCTCTGACAATGGCAAAACACGATATTTTTTAAATTACATAGCTCGGGTAATTTTTCTCGCAGGAAGATGCGGTTGGTACCTATGCACACCTGAAGAGTAGCGCTTTATGTTGTTATTGATTTTTAGAATTAAATATTGATTGGACAGGTTATATGATTTTCTGAAAACAGGTGTTTTTGGTTTTTTGTATAATGGCCTATCTGACCAAATTGGTCGGATCAGAAAATCGCGTTTATATGCAGTGTATGTTATAGTTAAGGTAAATCGCCAAATATCGTGACTCACCCAATCACCGTGATTCGCCACTTTGAACGCTATTAATAAAAAGACCACTACAGTTATGATTGTAAAAATGCCTATATTTGATACTATATCTTCCTGACAACATCGGCGCCAAGCTGTCTGTCACAGCCTCTTCCGTGATCGTGAGTGTTGTTCATATGTTTGGATTGTTTACTTTCATTGTTGTACTCAGCAAAGCGAAGTAAGCTTCGTAAGCAAAGTAAGCTTTTATTTATTATGTATTAAACATTGTTTACCTAATCTTAGTGTTATTTTGTAGTTTATTGTTTATATTTCAATCATTTAAGGTAATTTAATGTGATTTTCAGAATTGCAACAACCAAATTTGGATCACAGTATTTAGCTGAAAAATACCCCCGTAGCAGCAAACCTGCATACTCAGCGAATTTCCAATGCATATTAATTTATCTTAATACCACATAAAGCCACATACCAAGTTTCATCATTATACATTCATAAATAAACGATTTATGACATTTTAATTATTCTCCATAAGAATAACATGGCGGCTGAGTATGCAGGTTTGCTGAAATAAGGAACACTAAAAATGGGCTTTTATAGAAATATCATTATAACTTAACTAGGTAAAGTCACATACCAAGTTCTATTAATTTATGTTCATAATTAAAGGAGATAACACGTTAATTATTCTCCATAAGAATAACATGGGGCTTAGTATGCAGGTTTGCTGCTACAGGAACTATCGGGCAAAAAATGGATTTTTGTGCAAATATCAATAGACCACAATGAAATGAAGCAATATACCAAGTTTCGTCAGGATAAGTTGATAAATAAGCGAGATATACAATTTTTCTTATCCTCCATAAGAATAACATTGGACAACGTACTGTGTTTAGCACTTTCAATATCTCAGTAACCAACTGACGTAGAGCAATGATTAAAACATCAAATTGTGCGTCTTTTTAAGTTGATTACAATGGGAAAAAATAAAATTCTACTTTTTCAAAAATTGTATGTAAAAAACTCAAAAAACCCATTTTTGGGGTACAAAACCCCCCCAAAATACCCCTTCGGATAGGTCGATCCGTCTGGTTTTCGAACTTAAAGTCATAAATACTGCTTTACACGTTTGTACCAAATTTCATCAAAATCGGACCTTTTTTACGAGAGATCGCACCCACGGACACATATATATATATAGATATATATATATATATATATATATATATATATATATATATATATATATATATATATATATATATATATATATACAGTTTCGAACGAATGGTGTTTTTGGGGTCTGGGGACCTCAAAACGAAAAGTTATCATGGTCCTGGGCCTAGGTCTTACCATGCCGACTACGGTAATAGCTTCTTCCCTATAGGGGAAATTTGCTAATACAGCATAAATCAAAGTCTGTGATGATATCACGGAGTTTAGGTTTTGAATCAAACTTGTTAATACGGCTCTAAATGCCTTAATTTTAAAGTATTAAACATAGAAAAACCATAATGTAATCTTCCAAATTCTACTGATGTGATCGCTAAAGTCTGTAATAATTTGTTTGCTAAATTGTAAAGAGAAAATCTCCACGAGTAAAAGATACTGAAGTTAGTTTTTGAAGATGTTTTACTAAAAATCTATCATACTCACGGACGTTGTTCTTTTATTTTTAATGTCAACCCATTGAAGGACCTTAGTAAACTCACCAAATATATTACTTAACAATTTGTACAGTCTTAGGAATGTTTTTCCATATCCAATAAGGCATTTAAAATCAGATTAAAGTTGGTGATGTCCGAAGCTTAACTCCGTGACATCGTTAAATGCAACACTGTTGTGCACAGAACAATCTGTTGTGTCAACATGACTTACCAGGGCCGGATTTAAGCATGGTCTATAAAGTGCCTAGAGGCCTAAACCACATAAAAACCACATAGGCCTACCAAAAAAAGGTAACCAACCTGGGCCGTGGGTGGTAATTCCTCAGGTTGGGCCTAGGGACATACATGTCCTAAATCCGGCCCTGTAACTTACTGATAGTTAAATGATCAAGTTACACTTTTTTTCAGAATACCTGTGCCGAAGGCACCAAGGAGGTCATACACCCAAGAAGTGCTGGAAGAGGCCATCGCTTCCATGCAAGATGGCATGACCGTGACTGCTGCTGCAAAGCAGTACAACATTCCCAGACAAACGCTGAAAGACAAGATCAGTGGGAAGTATGCCGCTGTTTGTAAAATGGGGCATCCCTCCATTTTGACACCAGATGAAGAAAAGGTGATTGTGGACTGGGTAATAGCCATAGGTGCTGCAGGGTTCCCAGTTTCCAAGGAGCAACTGCTCAGTAGTGTGCATCGTTTGATGAGCAATTTGAAGCAGGACAACCCATTTTCTGACGGCGCACCTGGAGAAAAGTGGTTTCTTTATTCACTCAAAGGCGTCCTGAGATTTCGCGGGTTACACAAGCCCTCACAACCTCCAGAGCCAATGTTACGGAGGGGCACATCCGGCAATGGTTTCATGAAGTGTGGCAGTACGTCATAATCAAAGAACTAATGCCGGTTTTTTTATGACCCCAGAAGGGTGTTTATTTGCAACGAGACAGCCTTTTTTCTTTGTCCAAAAGGAAAAAAGGTATTTGTCAGAAAGGGCCAGAAACAAGAATACACCATAACAGGAAACAACGAAAAGGAATGCTTAACTGTACTTTTCACAGCTAATGCAGCGGGAGAGTTAGCACCTCCCATGATACTATATTCTTATGAAAGGGTCCCTTCGTACTGTGATGAGGTAAAAAGACTGGACCATGTTATCAGACTTAAACAGATTGTAGAAAGATAAGGAACGTCCGTCCTGCCGAGGAGTGGGGGGACGCGGGCGAATCCCAGCCCACTCTCGCTGCAGACTTATTGGGGTTAACCGGTCACGGAGGGTGTCTAAGGCAAATTTGGAGCATTAGAAATTGAGGAGGACTGGGTCGTGGGGAAGAATCCGTGTAGGCGAATCCGTACATTATCGTCGTGATAACATAATTAGTGTGTAGCTTCACGGAATTATTTGTTTAAAGTGAGATTAAAATAATCGAACCTGACTTGTTCAAAACGTGTCGCGACCACGACGAATCCAGTCCGCCGAGTCTAAACCAAGTTCTCGCGCTTTGAATTCATTTCCTTGGCTTTTGAATTTCGTTGTAAAAAGTAAAATCGGGCCACCCTCGACCGATATGTAGGTAAAATTCGTCGATAAACGGTGTAAATTTGCGAGAGTTAGGTGTTTTATGTTTGTTGTAACCTGTTGTGTATCGTGTCTTGGTAAGTGTTTGAATTGTATATCTTATATTTAATATGTTTGTACTGTATCGTGCCATCCTAATGAATTGCAAGTTGACTATGTACCTGAAGTAAAATATATATTTAAATAATTAGTTTCATAATCAGAACTTTGCTATTGCTTCTGGTGAGTGATACCACGTGGCAATAAAAATACAATATTAAGTAACAAATTGTTTGATACAGTAAATCTGAGCATTTTGTATAGTATTTTGTAAATTTATATAAAATTGTACATCTAGTTAGATTTAGTATTGCAAAATGTCTTTATGTCCGAAATGAAATGATGAACTAAGTTCGTACGACTGTCAGTATATTTTTAGAAGGATTTGTTGCCATACGCTCATAATCTGGGCATAATATTTGGAGAATTTAATTAGAATTTTGTGTAGCGCAGTCTTGCTCCCATTAAATTCAGCAATCATAAATAGACATATTTTGGGCTCTGCGATAGGAAATCAGCTAAAGTTTAATAACAAAATAAACTGCCTTGGTGGTGATAAATTAAGTGAATCATTTCAATTATGTTGCAATTCATATAGGCTCATAAAAGATGAGAATGTTTGGTCGAGCCAGGTGTTAACGTCTGTCCCCAATTAAATAAATTGAAATAAATATACTGATCCCCATTGGATACATAGGACAGAGTGCTAATTAACTCACAACAATTGGTACATAGCCTCTGAGGATTAGCATAGTGGGTTTTTGCACAACATAGTTCTGGCCAGAGCTAAGTACAGCGCCGACCATGAGCCTCAACTAATACTATTTTGATTAGGGCAAATTACCACTAAGGTTTAGGAACTTTTTCTGATTTTTTATTTATCGCAGTAGAGCCGGTCAGTTGTTAACAATTAAATAAACAAGAGAGGGTCAAGACTGAAAAATAAAATTAAATCGAAAGGATATTAAATTGTAATATCGGATAGTGGGGATTTTATTAAACTAATCTTAAAAGGACTCATTCACTAGTTTATAGGTATAGCAATGTAAAGGTTGTAGGGCAAATATACTAAACTTTGTTAATCAAACGTAGTGTTGTCAATTGAACTCCTGTGTACAGGTAAAACCCCGAATTTAGAATAATTATTGTTTAATATCCAGTGTCACTGATACATGATCCACTCTGGAGCCTCTGGGTAATTAATCTGATCATTTATTAATTGTGTTTTCATAACCAAAGAGCAATTCCACTGCGCTTAGAAACTCTTGCTGAAACTAAATTATATTAGTAGGGGGAAACTATATTTATTTATGTGATATAATTATAAGGTTTATAGAACTGAGATACGTAATTTCTCACATAAATAAAAATGATAGCAGACTAAGATATGAATAAGTATGGTGACGCTGGATAGGATGGCACGCATACGGTTGTTTAGTATATAAGATAATTTATTATTCTGTTATGTGAGTATTTATTTCAGAGAGTATTTCAATGATTGTATCAGTGTACATTTCAATGTTTGTTTCTTACGTGTTTTGTTTAGTATATAAATTATTTATGCGTATGTTAGCTTCGGTGTGACCAGTAAGTTTAAGATGTATAATAGAAATTATCTTACGACTGCGAATGACAGACGTGAACGCCACTTGAGGCGAAATAGAGTTGCATGTTCTGCAATAATAGAAGGTTCAGAACAATCGGCAACGGGTCAAGCTCCTTTGTTGTCGCATACCCCTCCCCTCCTCTCACCACCAAACCCCTATCCAGATATGCTATCGATGAATCAGCTGTGCGAGCAAAATATTCCGGCGGCGCATTCCACTCGAGTAATGCATCAGAACGTTGTTTCACAACAATTTGCGAATGATGACGGTGGTAGTGAGATGTCAATGGTCGACGAAGATCGGCATGGTACTCAGGTCGTTACCTTTAATCCCGTTGCGGGAACCTTTGATATCACACAACACGGAAATGTAGGGCAATCAAATTTAGATTTTTGGAGCGTTGGGGCCAATTCGACGCAGACAGAATATAGGGAAATGCCATCAATGCGTAATCAAACTGCTCAAAATCCGTCGCAAACAAATCCCTTTTTGCCTGGCTATAACCTTGAGGTTCGAAATGAAAATGCGGGTTCTAATCAGCTCGCTTTTGGGGGACATAGCGGTCAGAATTATGTATCATGTCCAAATTATGGACAGGTTCAAAGTTGTGGTCAAACTCAGACAATGGGTCAGAATTGCGGCGAGTTACAGTTAGCCCCTGTTCATAATCAAGGGTTGTTTGAATCAAGTGATTTGACAAAAACTGATAGAACGGTATTGATGGAATTGATAAAAAATGTAAGTGTAGCTGATGGGTCAGATGAAATACAACTGTTACAATTTTTGAAAGAATTAAAACCTCTTTTTGACATTGCGCCTGCGAGTAGTCACCAGATAGTGAAATTGTTGATTCCAAAAACCAAGGGGCAACTTTTTAAGATATGGGTTGAGGCAACAACTTCTAGGGTATCGTGGGATGATTTGCATAGGGCGATTCTTGGCTACTTCCTTCCAATGGGTAGACTACGTGAGTTGGAGGCACTAGAGTTAGATAGGCCGCAGCGACCGGGTGAAAATTTCATTGAGTATGTGGACAACATTGTTGCCGTAGCGTTCGCACTGCGTACTACTAGATCAGAGGAGGAGGTTATCGAGTCGGTATTGTGTAAATGTGATCCGAGCACTAAGGCGCATTTTGCTTTCAATAAAAGGCCAAGAAATATATTCGAGTTGAAGATGTTCGCAAATAAGGTTTCGGGGTCCATTAAAATCGAACGACGGTATTTTGGCACTCCTGCGAGCGTAACTGATAGAAATGTAAGGATGGCGAGTGGTCCAGCATTTTCGCGGCAAAATCCGCAAAACTTTCAGCGACCGAGAGTAAATTGTACCGATAGAGGGGCACCGAAAGAGAGGGTGGTTAGGTGTTACAAATGTCACGGGGAAGGACATATAGCTCGGAATTGTCGATCGGTAAACTGATTACAGATCCTATAGGCAGGCACTGGGATCTGTGTAATAAGTTTCAGCCTGCAAAGGTTAGTGCCGTAGATTTGACTGGTAAATTGCCACTCGTAAAAGTGAAAACTGGTAGTCATGTCTGTACAGCTCTTTTAGACAGTGGCGCAACAAAAAGCGTAGTCAGCAAGAATTACTTTAATAAATTACTTTAAAGGGCGATAAATGTGTCAAAAGGGTGACAAAAATAAGTAATTACTTAGAGGGTGCTGGGAGGTCGAAATTACCTGTGAGACATGTAGTAAAAATGCACATAAAAATAGACGATTTTTCTTGGGATTACATATTTTGGATTGTAAATGACATCCCGTGCGACATGATTTTGGCTTACGATTTTTTTCATTTTTCAAAATTAAAACTTGACACGAATAAAGGGATATTGAAATTTAATTTCTCAGGGGAAAAGCAGAGAATTATGTTGTTGTTAGACGAGGACAATTTAAAGCCAGATAGACTTAAATTTCAAGAAGTAGAAATGTCAGAGGAAGGGAAAGCTAAATTTTACAACTTGTTGAAAGAATACGGGGATGTAGTTACAAATAAGATCGGCAAGGCTAAAGTAGCTCCTTATCAGTTAAGGGTCAGTAAAGATATCAAGCCATTTAGAATGCGGCCATTCCAAATGACTCCGGACAAAGTAAGGGCAATGAGGGAATTAATAAACGAGTTATTAGATAATGGGGTCATAGAAAAAAGCCAAAGTGAATTTAGTAGTAATTGCTTTTTAGTTCCCAAAAGAGAGAAGGGTAAATATCGTTTGGTAAATAATTATAAGACATTAAATCAATATATTGAAATGGATAGTTTTCCGAGTCCCACAGTAGATTCAACTTTTCAGTATTTACAAGGTGCAAAATTTTTCACGTCTATAGATTTGGTTCATAGTTTTTTCCAATTAGAACTCAGTAAAAATTCAAGGGAATACACTGCGTTTAATACAAGTTTTGGTAGCTATCAATGGGTACGTATACCACAAGGATTAAAAATAGGAAGCCAAGCCTTGAACAGGGTGGTAGACACGGTGTTAGGCGACATAAAGTTCAAGTGTGTAATTAATTTTTGTGACGACGTATTAGTGTAAAGCGCCGACGAGGAATCGCATTATCGTGACGTCAAGGCTGTGTTGCAAAAATTGAGGGCGTATAATCTCACCGTAAATCCTGAAAAAATTCGCCTGGCAAAAAAAGGTGTACAATTTTTGGGACATTATGTAACTGACGGGAAATTGTATATAGATCCTTCACGAATCGAACCGATAAAAAATTATCCTGTTCCCAAGACAATCAAGCAAGTGCAACGCTTAGTGGGGTTGGCTAGTTTTTATAACAAATTTATCCCGAACTTCTCGGAAATTTGTTATCCTCTCAATAAACTGAAGAGAAAAGGCGTTAAATTCAAGTGGACAAAGACGGAACAGGCGAGTTTCGACAAACTAATCGAAGCATTAACCTCTCCTCCTGTCTTACACTTGCCCGATTTCAGCAAAAAGTTTATCTTAAATTGTGACGCATCTGACCATAGTGTCGGCTGTGTGCTGCAGCAAGAGTGGAATGGTGGTACTGTAGTAATAGCTTATACCAGCAGAGCACTTCAGAATAATGAAAAAGCTTATTCAATATATAAACGTGAGTTGCTAGCCTGCCTCTGGGGTTGTGAAAAATATCGCGAGTTCCTACTGGATAAACCTTTCATTTTGCGGACAGATAATCAAGCAATTACGTATTTGTGGAAATCGGATAAATCAACCGGTCAATTAGCTAGGTGGAAATTGCGATTGTCGGAGTTTCCGTGCGAAATTGAACACGCGCGCGCTAGTCAGAATGTACCGGCCGACGCGCTGTCAAGACTTTTCGAACCGGTCATTGAAGCAAAAAGTAAAAATGAATCTATGCCCGTGGAAGCGATAAATTTCCTGCAGAATTTTCCGGAAGTATTTGAAGACATAGGACAGAAACAGAGGTGCGATAATAATTTGAGGGAAATCATTGCAAAATTACAAAAGGGAGTAGGTGTAAAAAATTACGTGTTGAGGAATGGGGTTTTGAAATATCAAAAAAACAAAAATTGCGCACCGAAAATTTGTATTCCCGACTCATTGAAGCAAGTGGTTCTCAAGTTTAATCATGATATATCAATATCGGCTCACTGGGGTATTAAGAAAACGACAGCGAAAATAGCGAAAGATTTTGCCTGGAAAAATATGTTTGAGGACATAAAAAATTACGTTAGGTCATGCGAGCTTTGTCAGTTACACAAAACATCACAAAACACAAAGATAGGTTTAATGAGATCGACTTTGCCGGAGCGCAGTATGCAAAGGTTACACATTGATTTGTTCGGCCCCCTAGTAAGGTCAAAAAATGGGAATCAGTACATGTTGGTCTGTGTAGATAGTTTCAGTAAATTCACGTGGTTTGTGCCATTAAAAAAAGCAACATCCGACACTGTAAAAAGGGCATTGATCGAGCGAGTTTTTGCGCAGAACGGAGTAGCAGAGATTATCATCAGTGATAACGGTTCACAGTTCACTTCCGGCAATTTTCGTTCATTTTTGTTTGCCTTAGGGATAAAACATATCACCACTAGTGTCGCCCGACCGCAGGGAAACCAATCAGAAAGAGAAAATCGGAACTTAAAATACGCTTTGAAGGTTTTCCATAGTCGAACGCAGCAAAGGTGGGATGAAAATTTAGATTATTTAATGATAGGCTTAAATTCGGCCCACCATGAAAGTATAGGCATGACTCCGGCCATGGCGTTAATGGGCCGTGAGTTAAATAATCCACTGCAATTGGCTTGGAATCTAGTCGAGGAAGCAGATCCACCAAAAAGTACCGAAGATAGGGTGAAGGAGATCGTACAAAATCTCAATTCCGCGCAACAGAAAATGAAGGCATATTACGACAAAACAAGGCGTCCGTCACCGTTTAAAGTAGGAGATCTTGTATTGTACAAGGTATACATCCCCAGTGACAAAGCTAAGGGGGTTAGCAACAAATTGTCGCAGGGATGGAAGGGACCATGGACCATAGTTGAAGATTTAAATGGGGTAAATGTTAAAATTAGACTAAAAGAAAATGAAAAAGAAGTGAAAGTGGTCCATGTCGCTCAATTAAAACGTTATTATACAAGGGAATGAGAGTGACTCAGCTGGTATTCGCAATCAAATAGCATGTAAGACAATAATGTATTTTCAATTAGTTTATTGCAAAAATCTTGTGTTAGGTGAGGAGTGACCTGGAAACGCTACCATGAGAGTCACACTGCTGGGCGATAGTCAGGTGCGGAGGCTGCACCAGGTGTGGGAGGGTGTGAATAGTGAAATAACTTCAGATTCCTTAGCTGTGGGTGGCCTAACCACTGAACGTTTAAAAACTATCGTGGCAAGACACAGCGCAGTTTTCAATAACATTTGTTTTGTGCTCATAGGAATTAATGACATTTTGCGGGAAACTCATGAAGATCAAATTAAATCCAATATAAAGTCAATTGTGAAATATCTTACAAAAAAGAACTTTACTGTTTTCATCTCAACTTTGCCACCAACCTTACATAAATCAAATAAAATTCAAGAGTCAATCCGTTCCTTAAACATATTTATTCAGTCATTTAATACCTCAGTGAACGTCGAAGTAATATACTTAAATAGACAGTTTAAACCTTATAGTATTAAACACGAACAGTTGTATGTGTACAAACAAAAAACAGGAAAACCCGACCTCATTCACTTGTCGGACCGAGGGTTGCGTAATCTGATGTGCCTTATCTGCAGTGCCATTGACAGCCGGCGCCATCGACCTTTGGTTACCCCGACACCCCACCCCCAGCCGACTGAGCACCACGGCCTACTCGCTCCACACACATGCACAGCCAGCACATCTGACACCCCGACTCCTGACTAGGATGCTGACTGAGAGGGCTACTAGTAATGGTACGCTGAGCAACGTCTGCAAGATGGAGCCATACTGGAATAATTGTGCGCGATTTTCTCTGCCAGAGCTGTTAGTTCAATCAGTTAGCAAGAAAAGATCTCACTCTTAGCTGTAAGAAATCCTCTCAAGCTGTAGCACACAGCCAAAATAGGTCACACCCTAGCAAATAAGATGTAGATTTCAATAATGTATGTGTATAAAAATAAATAAAATGTGAATATCGAAGAAGGAATGGACTTCTAACACAAGCTAAGTTATAGATATATGTAAACAATTTCCTATGTAAGTGTTTTGCTGTATTTGTTTAATTATATGTTTATGTTCTATTAATGTCTTATTACAGTCCGTAAATTGACCCCGAGATGGGAAGTTAGGCGAATTCGTTCCGAAATCGATTTTAGTTGGCCTGAAGCGTACGGTGTCAATTTTCTTGGCAAGGGGATGTGTGATGAGGTAAAAAGACTGGACCATGTTATCAGACTTAAACAGATTGTAGAAAGATAAGGAACGTCCGTCCTGCCGAGGAGTGGGGGGACGCGGGCGAATCCCAGCCCACTCTCGCTGCAGACTTATTGGGGTTAACCGGTCACGGAGGGTGTCTAAGGAAAATTTGGAGCATTAGAAATTGAGGAGGACTGGGTCGTGGGGAAGAATCCGTGTAGGCGAATCCGTACATTATCGTCGTGATAACATAATTAGTGTGTAGCTTCACGGAATTATTTGTTTAAAGTGAGATTAAAATAATCGAACCTGACTTGTTCAAAACGTGTCGCGACCACGACGAATCCAGTCCGCCGAGTCTAAACCAAGTTCTCGCGCTTTGAATTCATTTCCTTGGCTTTTGAATTTCGTTGTAAAAAGTAAAATCGGGCCACCCTCGACCGATATGTAGGTAAAATTCGTCGATAAACGGTGTAAATTTGCGAGAGTTAGGTGTTTTATGTTTGTTGTAACCTGTTGTGTATCGTGTCTTGGTAAGTGTTTGAATTGTATATCTTATATTTAATATGTTTGTACTGTATCGTGCCATCCTAATGAATTGCAAGTTGACTATGTACCTGAAGTAAAATATATATTTAAATAATTAGTTTCATAATCAGAACTTTGCTATTGCTTCTGGTGAGTGATACCACGTGGCAATAAAAATACAATATTAAGTAACAAATTGTTTGATACAGTAAATCTGAGCATTTTGTATAGTATTTTGTAAATTTATATAAAATTGTACATCTAGTTAGATTTAGTATTGCAAAATGTCTTTATGTCCGAAATGAAATGATGAACTAAGTTCGTACGACTGTCAGTATATTTTTAGAAGGATTTGTTGCCATACGCTCATAATCTGGGCATAATATTTGGAGAATTTAATTAGAATTTTGTGTAGCGCAGTCTTGCTCCCATTAAATTCAGCAATCATAAATAGACATATTTTGGGCTCTGCGATAGGAAATCAGCTAAAGTTTAATAACAAAATAAACTGCCTTGGTGGTGATAAATTAAGTGAATCATTTCAATTATGTTGCAATTCATATAGGCTCATAAAAGATGAGAATGTTTGGTCGAGCCAGGTGTTAACGTCTGTCCCCAATTAAATAAATTGAAATAAATATACTGATCCCCATTGGATACATAGGACAGAGTGCTAATTAACTCACAACAATTGGTACATAGCCTCTGAGGATTAGCATAGTGGGTTTTTGCACAACATAGTTCTGGCCAGAGCTAAGTACAGCGCCGACCATGAGCCTCAACTAATACTATTTTGATTAGGGCAAATTACCACTAAGGTTTAGGAACTTTTTCTGATTTTTTATTTATCGCAGTAGAGCCGGTCAGTTGTTAACAATTAAATAAACAAGAGAGGGTCAAGACTGAAAAATAAAATTAAATCGAAAGGATATTAAATTGTAATATCGGATAGTGGGGATTTTATTAAACTAATCTTAAAAGGACTCATTCACTAGTTTATAGGTATAGCAATGTAAAGGTTGTAGGGCAAATATACTAAACTTTGTTAATCAAACGTAGTGTTGTCAATTGAACTCCTGTGTACAGGTAAAACCCCGAATTTAGAATAATTATTGTTTAATATCCAGTGTCACTGATACATGATCCACTCTGGAGCCTCTGGGTAATTAATCTGATCATTTATTAATTGTGTTTTCATAACCAAAGAGCAATTCCACTGCGCTTAGAAACTCTTGCTGAAACTAAATTATATTAGTAGGGGGAAACTATATTTATTTATGTGATATAATTATAAGGTTTATAGAACTGAGATACGTTTTTTCTCACAGTACGTCATCCAGCAAGTGCCTGACAAATGGGGAATAGGCAAATCGGAAAATGGCTGGATGATGGGGGAGACATTCTATGACTTTGTCACCAACATTATCAACCCCTGGTTGCTTGAAAAAAAATTCCCCGGCCTGTAGTTCTATTTTTGGATGGCCACATGTCTCATCTGACCCTGCATGTGAGAGTCCCTTAGGGACCCTTAGGGTCTAAGAGTTCTGCTCAAACAACAAGATAGAGTTGATCTCTCTCTATCCTAACTCAACCCACATCCTTCAGCCTATGGACGTGTCTGTTTTCCATCTGCTGAAGGCCACATGGAGGAAAACTGTGGACAAATGGAGATTTGAGAGTGGAGCTGCTAAAATAAAGGAAGAAGATTTTGCCCCACTTCTAAAGAAAAGTCTAGAAGAAGATATAAATCCTAAAACTATATCTAGTGGCTTCACTACTACAGGATTGGCATCCCTTGACCCCAATAAAATTGATTTAAAAAAATTAGTTAAGAGCTGCAAACAAGTTGTCGAGAAACCGTATACGCATAGCCAGTGGCTAGTGCTGTGTAGCCACCTGACGTACCTAGAGAGCAAATTAAGTAAGGATAAGTTAAAAGAATTCCAGGAAGAGGAAATAAAAGAAGAGGATACATTCCTTTACAAAGTGTGGAAGGAGATAAAAGAAGAAGTGTCCCTCTACAGACAAATCCTAGAAGGAGATGAAGGGAAGAAGGGAGAGATGCCAGTATCTGAAGCAACCGTCGATGAAGCTATAGTGATAGCAGAAGGATCTGAAATACGAGAAGACATCTTTTTGTGTAATGATTTTATTTATCCCATTGAGGTGGAGGTCCCAGTGGTAAATGTGTTTGAACAATTGACTACAAACAATGACATGAGGGAAATATCGAATGACCCCATGTTAGGTCAAACAAGTGACATCGTTCCTTTCTTGGACCCCACACCCCAGACCTATTCTGCCGACCCCTCCACGTTTTACATTCCAGACCTTCCCCCTTCACCTTCATTCAGTTTTTAAGCCCAACAACTGCTTTTGAAAAGTTATCTCCTAGCCCTCTACAACCCATCTGAAGATTCTACATCTGCTTCCCCAAACCCATCTACTACACTAACAAAAAATCAGCCCCTCACACCATCCAGTTCACTCCAATTAATCGCTCCAGTTAAACTGCAACCAACGCCCACGCAAATCCATGATTAAGTCTTTACACCTTTCAAAAAGGCATTATTCTGGCCAAAAGAAAATCCAAAAAAAAGTAATAAGAAAAAATTGCAGTCAAATTTCCAAGTTCTGAAGAATGGAAAAATTACAATTTGAAAAAAGAAGAAGACAAGAAAAAAGCTGAGATGGAAAAAGTAAAAGGAAAACAAGTGAGAGAAAAGAAACAAAAAGAGAAGAAGGAGGCAGAAAATAAGAAAAAGGACTAAAAAGGAAGAGGATTCAGAAGAAAGATGCTGAAGATGATGATCCTGACGACCCAGACGTCCCTGATGACTGAGACGTGAGCATTCTTGAAGAGGAAACTTCACTCGATGAGCCCCTACCTGCAGACCCATCAAACCTTCGACAGAGCCAGTGAGTAGTCGAGCCGTACAATGTCAACGGCAAAAAGAAATGTTTCGTTGGACAGATTATTGAAGTAAATGGCAGTGACAGTGTTACCGTGAAGTTTATAGAGAAAAAACTGTATGAAAAAAATTTGTGTGGCCGAAAGCAGAAGATTTAGATGATGTTCCACTTGGAGAAATTTCAAGAGTCTTAAGGGAACCAACTTTTGATCGTTGGGGATACCTAACATTTGAAGACTTTTAAGTCCTGACCTGTACTTTGTTTCCAAGTATTGTTTATGTGGTATTTTATAAATAGAATTGTATATAGCTAAGTTTTAAGTAAGTAATGTTTCTTTGTTTTGTTTTGGGAAGTTTTAGTTGGATCAAGCAATGATAAATGATAATGCTAATAATTATATGTATTGTATGCTATTGTAAATAGCTAACTTGTAATCTAATGTTTTTCGTTTGTTTGATTGTTTTGTAGATGCAGTTATGGGGTTGTTAGTTAATTGTATTTATTTAATGCTTATCAAGGGTCCATTTCATTTTGAGTAGTTTGAGTAAATTTTGTAAAGTTGAACAGAAGTTTGTTGTATTTAGTAAATAATTGATATTCAACATTGTCATATCCGTTATTTCAATAAAAAAAACCTATTCCGCCCTAATTTACAATAGCTAAACAATAAATGTAATATAAAGTTCATTAAGCATTAAGTTAAATATTCACACATACGGTATAACTTAGTTCACTTCACTTTTTTCCTCTGTGGAGGAGTTTTCGTCAGTTACGCTCCAGTCTGGGTTTGCTGCAGGTGATTTGGGGTAAGTAAATATTGTTTTTTTTATGTTCTATGTTTATTTATGTTTTAATCAATTAATATAAGCTCATATTTAACCAATAGTGCTGAAGATTCCTTGCATCACAGACTTTGGCTGAAAAATCACGGTAATAATTCCATGAATCATGGAGTTAGGTGATCGTGACAAAATGACTTTTGATTTGATTTTATCCTTTATTTGTTTTGGCATATTTTCTTTATCTAAAAGAGTTGATTTGTCCAGAAATTCATGAGGAAAGTGCCGGTACCATTACGTTTCATATACTGTGTTATAATATTTCCTCATAGTACAAAATTAAGAGCAAAATTGCTTAAGGTCACGGAGTTTGGTGATTTACCTTACTAGTCAAATAATATGTTATTTTGAAGAGAAAGAAATGAAGAGTAATTTAGTTTTGCCGTTGGCAGCACTGTTTGCCCTTGGCTTCATCACCAATGAATTGTTTCATTACGTCACATTTTTGCCTAATCGGCAACTGCGCAGCTGTTTACGAAGTCTCAGTCAGTTTGTTTGGCTGGCTCCAAACTGTATTGTATTTGGTATCACTGTAAACAGCAGATTTTAGGCTTTCTTCCTATGTATGTCTCAATGTGTTGTGTTTTTGTTGACAAAATGACATGACATCTGAAATATGCAATGTCCAGTCCCAGTCCAAAATGGCACGCTATGTTATTGTTTGACCGCTGTCTGTTGTGTAAAAGTGTTTTAGTTTTTTATTTAGCCGAATTTACGCAAAAATGGATTGTAGTGACATTCTGGGTACCCTTGAAGAAAGTATTAGTGACATTGATGACGATTTAGAGGGTGATATAGGCGGTTATATTGAGGTGAACGACTTTCCTGATGATGTGTCATAGGGTAATTGGATTATGTATTTGGCAAGCCTAGTGGTGAGTTACATATTTATATGTATATTTCTATGTATTCTTCGTATAACATATTATATATTTCTACGTAGGGAATTGAATGTCCTACAACATGTATATATTGATTTGGGGGTAAAACATTTGGCAAAAAAGTTATATACTAAATACTGTAAAATTTGTTTTTCCAAATACGTAAAAATAGCAAAACATTCATTTATTTACATTTACTTATAAGTGATAACAATTTGTTACCATCAGCTTTATGACTTTTTTGGATTCCTTGCTTCATTAGCTTTACAAATATGTAAATATCATTATTAGTATATCATATATTACATGACCTATTTACAAAACAAACTAACACTGTACAGTTTACACATATTTCGGGTTTCCGTTTATTATTATATTACGCCCCTAAAACTTACAAAAAAATTCTTTCCACAACATGTTATATATTTCTATGTAGCGAATTAGATTGTTTACAAAATGTATATAATGAATTTCCCATAAAAAATCTGTAGAAAAATTGTTACCAAGGCTGTTTTTGAAATTTCTAAAAAAAATCTATTTTTTAATTTTGTTTACTTTACCGGAAAAATATTTTCCTAGATCTTTTTTATTTTAGTATTTCTAAATTCTCCTGTTCTTTCCGATCAAAATTAATAATTAATATGAGGTTGGCTAGGTTTACTTCTACGGTTGAATGTATACGAATTTTCAAAAAAAGGTCTGCAAAATCGCCAAATCT
The DNA here is from genome assembly GCA_963675035.1 of Allygus modestus. Classification (NCBI taxonomy): domain Eukaryota; kingdom Metazoa; phylum Arthropoda; class Insecta; order Hemiptera; family Cicadellidae; genus Allygus; species Allygus modestus. The sequence goes on along the minus strand of OY776112.1, from coordinate 126,543,098 downwards.
GCTTGGCCATTTCCCACTTCAACATTAGGCCACTGCTAGGGTTAATCTCAAATTAATTATTCCGTCCGATCATCTTTTCCTCCAAATGTGAAACCGTTTCATTATATCTGAGTTCAGTAAATTAAATTAAGAGAGTTGGAAAGGAGTCAATAGATTTATTAGCAAATTGGACCATTAGATTAATTACACAACATCAAAAGCTGGCTTTCCAGGGGAAAAATACTACATGTGATGTTGTCTGCTGTCAGGTCCACGGCTTAAAGGGAACTTGTTTCAGTTAATCGGTCAGCTATGGAATATCTAATTTAGCTAAGGGATATAATATATTTTGTAACCTTTCAAATTAGCGAGAGCCAACATTTGTCAAATAGTTTTAATCTGTTTCACAGGTTTATTTATGTTCAAATATGCCAAATTAAAAAAAAATAAATTTTACTTACATTACTTGATACCCTAAATCCTAAAATTGATTGCTTAAAAATCAATTTAACATGTACAGTGTGGCGCGCCGGATTTACGGTGGTTGCGTGGCAAGGAAACAAATGCAATTATCCTGAATATACACGATTAACGCAGTGAATGCCTATTAAGCCTACCTAAATACTTGTTTTGGTGTTTAATCGCCAAATCATAGTTCTGCATTTTTATGTAGACTTCTCCAATCATCCTATGCGAGACAGCCACGTTGATGGTATTGTTTGCAGCTTCTGCAGCTCTTTTAGCTTCCTGAAATTGTAAAAGATCCAAGATATTAAATTGAAATTGAACTACACAGGATGTAATAATATACGTCTTGCCATACTTATTATTGCTTAAAGATATATTTATACTTATACTGCATACAAATATACCATGGTAAATATAATATAAAAGATGGAACAAGGCAATCGATTTCACATTGGTCATCATCTGATCCAATCCCGTACAATGGTTGAATTTGATAATTCTATATCATCTTTTACATGTATTTACTATGATGTATTTTGATACTACAGTATATGAAAATACATTTTAAAGTAATTGAAAGATGCATTTTATTACCAAGAAGTTATAACAACACATAACATGCTATTCAAGAATCTCTTCACTGAACTGTAGCATTGATTATGACATACCAGGTACCATAGACCTAATCAATGATTGCAATAGCGCAATGATGCAGATTTTATCCAATCTTTCCAAATCCCACTTATTGTTACTGGATTCTTTATGAGTATAGGCTTTACCTAATACATATGAAAATCTTGTATGGCAAGAGATAAAATAACATCAAAATGTTAATTTTCATAATTTTTTTAGGTTTGACATTGCAGACAGCTCAGCCCCATTGTTAAGAACAATATTAGTACTATTCAGAGGCGGAGATACCACTAGGCACACTAGGCACGTGCCTAGGGGTGCAGCCTTAGAGGGGTGGCAGGCGAAACATTTCATGTGGCAACATGCAGAGCTTAACCAAAAAAGCGACAATAAGTGTGTCAGTGTGTCAGTACTCAGTACCAGTGTTTCTAGTGCCAGACAAAGATGATGTTGTGTGTGTGTTTATCTCTTGTCAGTTTGTAATTAGTAGGCCTATTTGTATCTTATGTGATTATTATACAAGACATGATAATATTACTTTTTGTATTACATTAAATATATCTGGCCGATATATTATTAAGTATATTTAAACATTAAACTTTAAAAACTCAAAACATTGGATGGTTAAAAATAATTTTGAACAGACCTAAACTAAGCAAATTATAATCAAATTTTGAGAAGAACGATATTCCATCTGATGATTAATGAATTCATGCTTCATTCTCGCTTAAACGGCAAAAATTTGTTTGTTTTTTTATCTCAAAACTCAGGTAGGCTATAAAAAAATTCCAAATAAATTAATTCAATAACTTATGCCTTTCTTGGAAAAGGTATGAATAAAGCATGTAGATGAGGGAGAATTAAAAATCGCCCAATATGTTGAGACTTGCCTTTGTTCGTAAAACACAAAAGGGTCCGGCTGAATTGTGCCTAGGGGCGGCACCACAGGTAAGTCAGCCACTGGTACTATTGCTTCTTGAATTTTATTGCACTACACTTTTCTTTGTCTGCATTAGTTGCAGTATAGATGCAAAATTTGCTATAGTATTAGTCAAAAACACCAGCAAAAATTATATGAGTGACATGATATGGAATCTGTCATCTGTTGTTTATTCTAAATCCCTTTAATTTACTATTCTTTCCTTACCAGCTGTATTTATATTTCATACATAAATGTAAACATAAGTTACTAGATTTAAAACTAAACCTATCATGTAAAAGTTAGCATTGTTTTTAGTTAATTAAAACCTTGAATTATGAATTTCTGAAATAGTTTAAACTTATTACAATTTAATTAACAAAACATTGTAAATATCATTCAGACAAATCTAAATACCCCCGTCGCAGCAAACCTGCGTACTCAGCGAATTTCCAATGCATAATATGTCTTAATACCATATAAAGCCGCATACCAAGTTTCATAAAAATATATTCATATATAAGCGATCTATACAATTTTAATTATTCTCCATAAGAATAACATTGGTGATGAGTACGTAGGTTTGCTGAAACAAGGAACAAAAATAATTGTTTTTTATGCAAATATAAATATAATTTAACTAGGTGAAGCCACATACCAAGTTTAATTAATATTCAATCATAAGTAAGCACTATATAACATTTTAATTATTCTCCATAAGAATAACATGGGAGATGAATAAGTAGGTTTGCTGCAACAAGAATAGCCACATACCAAGTTTTATTAATTTATGTTCATAATTAAGGGAGTCATTACATTTTACTTATTCTCCATAAGAATAACATGGGGGCTGAGTACGCAGGTTCGCTGCTACGGGGATAATCAACAAAAAATTAATCTTTTGTGCAAATATCAATATACCAGTACTACGTGACCCCACGTGCCAAGTTTCATCAATATACATTCATTAATAATCGAGATATCAAATTTTATTTATTCTCCATAAGGATAACATTGGACAACGTACTGTGTTTAGCACTTTGAATATCTCTGCAGCGGTTGGACGTAGACTCACAATTTAAACACCAAAATGATTTTTTTGTGGAGCTGAGTTGATTGGTAAAAGCAAATGTGAAGTTTACATTAAAATTAACTTAGGAAAAGCCAAAAACATTTTTCCCATAAGATTAACATAGGAGATTTTATGAGCAGGTTTTTTTGGATTTTCTCCGCAACCACTTAACCTAGCTTAATAATTCAAAATACCATATTATTTGTTTTTTTAAGCTCTATAACATGGTCTGAACCAAAATTAAGTGTTTTAAAAATTTTAGGGTAAAAAATGAAAAAAAAAACTGATTTTTGGAAAATTTAAAACCCCCATAAACCCCCCTTCCCATGGCCCGATTTTTCTGGTTTTCGAACTTAAAGTCATAAATGTCACTTTACACATTTGAGCCAAATTTCATCGAAATCGGACGTTTTTTACTCAAGTTATCGCATTCACGGACACATATATATATAGATATATATATATATATATATATAGATAGATATATACATATATATAAATTTGAACGAATAGTGTTTTAGTCATCTGGGGACCTAAAAAAAAAATTTGTCACGGTCTCGGGCTTAAATCTTACCATGAGACCTACGGTAATAGCTTCTTCCCTATAGGGGAAATTCGCTAAAATGGATAAAATATCTAAAGCCAGAAAGATTTGAAACAGATTACAATTGAAGCAAAGCTATTAATCTCTTGAGACACTGGAAAAGAACGTTCAAAGCATTTATTGAAGAAGTCAAAGCAATAAAGTCAATGGCAATAAAAACCAACAACAAAGAAATTGAAAGACTCAAACAAATTATCCCTACTTTTCAATCATGTAAATCATAATGTTTATGATTTAACCCTCCGAGCGGCAATCTTTCTAATGGAATGAATGTCAGGTGTTCTGTAAAACGGCATTAGTTTTATTAGAACGAATATCGTCATTTTTTTTTATTTGCATGAATAGCATTGAAAATGTGCTTGAAATCAGATAATCTGTATACCATTCTAAAGATAACATTCCAAACATTCATTTTATTACATGAATGAACCTTATAGCAGCAGTAGAACAATGTAATCCAAAGTTACATTTGAATGAAAATTTGGCGCGAGGTTGACTACACCATGTTTGTGTCAGGAAATGGCTAAACACAGTACGTTTCAAAAAATCATAGCATGGTAAATTTTGTTCCTAACCAAAAACGAGTGGTACCATTGCAATCAGGGAAAAATTCCCGTTTTGCTGGTATCCGGAATAACGCAGATATACCAGCAAATCTTTAAGACAGACATCTGGCAAAATAAGAAAATCATCATATTTAACGTCTTCAAAAAACGGCAATTCGTTCTATTACAACGAATTCCGTCATTTTTTTTCATTTGCATAAATAGCATTGAAAATGTGCTTGAAATCAGATAATCTTTATGCCATTCAAAGATAGCATTCCAAACTTTCATTTTATTACATGAATGAACGAACCTTATAGCAGCAGTAGAACAATGTAATCCAAAGTTACATTTGAATGAAAATTTGGCGCGAGTTTGACTATGCCATGTTTGTGTCGGGAAATGGCTAAACACAGTACGTTTCAAAAAATCACGGCAAGGTAAATATTGTTCCTAACCAGAAACGAGTGGTACTACTGCAATCAGGGAAAAATTTCCGTTTTGCTGGTATCCGGAATAACGCAGAGATATAATCAGACAGACATCTGGCAAAATAAGAAAATCGTCATATTTTACGTATTCAAAAAACGGGAATTCGTTCTATTAGAACGAACAGCAAAATACTTGTTATAAGTAGTTTTTATTCATATTACATGTATGTTCTTATATCATTTAGTAGAGGAAAGAACGCAGAATATTTATCTACGAGGTTGGCAGCCCGTATTGCCAAGGTTGTCAGACAGGAAATTGCGTCATTTAGACCATTCGGTGTTTTGTTTTGGCCCGGTATTGTATTTGATCTTTCGTTTGAAAAACATATAGTATTACATGTCCATTCATTCATCATTTAGTAATAATTTTCCTATTATGTGTTATTTTATATTTAAGTTTCCATATAAATGTACTAATTAATTAATTTCCCCTAAATGTGTTATATGTGTTAATTGCCCTATGTCTATGCCTAACCATAATCACCATTATCATCACTCCTCAGAAAGCTATTCCCCTCTATGTATTTAATGTTTATTTATCTATGCAATTGTATAATAATATGTATTTCATCAATTTAATCACCAATAATTATTCATAGCCTATCCCCATATAATAGCCTACTCACTTAATTTAATATGTTTGTTAATAATAATATTTTAGATATAAGTTATGTGAGAGGATTGCAATAAAATTAAAATTTAATATAATATACTTTTCAAAAATAGTCCTTAAGGAATCTAAATTACAGTGACCAGTGTTAACAATTGTGTGAACATGTGCTTCTCAACAATGGACCATGCTTCCAGACCTCACCTCTCCTAGATCTTTCTTCTTGCTCCAGATGCCCTAGTGTTAAGACCTAGAATCTGTGAAGGACACAGTTCCTATTTTAAATTTCCCAGTATGGCCTAAGTTTTGCATCGCTTAGAGCTCATTTTATTAGGGACTTACTGCTCAATTAATACCATCTTTAAATTCACTCCTTTTTATTTGATTTCCCCCAAAAACTGGTATTTGAGCGAAGAACATTTGTAAGCAGATTGGTAAACTCCTTCCATTGTATTCTATTTAGGGACTGGAAAGAATACAGACATTTAAATAGAACAAGCCTAATGTTCTAAAGTTAAAGTAACCTCAAGAGAGTATTTTTTATATTGAACTATCTTTCCAAATTTAATTTTGAGTATTTTAACCATTCATAAAGTCAGTGAAACCATTGGACTCTCCTTTTGGACAACAACCAAAATTTCCATTGTTGTAATTTTTCAACACATCAGCTTAATTGGACTTAATATTCTTTCAAATATCATCCCAAACGTTATTCAAGTCAGCACGATACTTCCCCCCTGAGAAAAAGAGCCCTCATTTGTAAAGAAACCCCATTTAGAACCCAAAATATGAACATTTAGTTTTAGGCCTACAAGTTTATTTGTCATTTACCTTCTAGGCTAGGCCACATATTTTAACTGTTCCCCCTGAGTTGTATATTATTGTAAATCCCTTTAATTGAGAACCTTTTGAAACATAATATTGTACTAATAGATAAATAAATATTGTATTGTTCCTCTGTAACTCTGTATTTTATTCAAATAGTAAAGAAATCTTAGAAATTGTACACCTACCTTTTGTTGACATCCAGAATAAATACCAAAACACATTCTACTCACTACAATAAAGTAAAGGAGACCACAAGTATAAGTATATTTATTATCAAGTCCAAGAAGATCATTTGTGAGCTATATTTAAATAGCCTAGGGAATTTTGTAAGTAATAACACTGATTTTTGCAAAGAGAAGCTAGGCTTAGCACGTGGCAGCCATTGCCCTCAGATCCCGATAGCATCACTGTTTATATCCACTTTTACTGAGCACATCCGAGCAAACTATTAGTTAAGAGTAAACAATTTAAAAACATAAGTAATTAAGTAAGAATTAAAAGATCAATAAGAATTGGCGACCCAACGTACTGGCTTGAATAACAGTTGATAAACATTGCAATCCTCAACTAGAGTAAGCCTAGAATAAGACCACATTTAATATTAAGTTCCCGTAATTGTTTCCCTCCCCACCAATAATAACAGTGTATAAAGGTACCGCATATTTAATTATCTCGCATATTATAATAAAACGAACACACGATGGCCGAAAACAAGTACAATCTACGGAAAACACGAAACTACCCCGCAGCAGACGCCGATTCGAGCGACGATGAAACCGAAACCAGCAGCCGCCATGTTGCGCAGAACGAAGAAGAAACTGTCAAAAGCAAAGACCACCAAGCTTACACTGACCCCATCAGCCAATCAGAGAACGTCGATTTCGCAACCTCTACGCGAGATTTCTCTCTCAGCCTGCCCGTAGACGCTAACTCTGCTTTCTCAACACCAAACCGAAATATCGCCAGCCGACCGACCCGAACGCTGACGGACACACCCGAAGGTTCCCGAACTGGATTCATTGATCAGAATGAACGAGGACGTATCGCTAGCTCATTGAACAAGTCGACGCTCATTCATTCCTCGCGCTCGATGACTGATGCACACACAGACGACACAACTAGCGGATTAAATGTCACAAACCCGACTACACCGACACCTGCAATCGATATGAATATACTAATTACCCTTATGACTAATTTGGGAAACAAAATTGAGCAAACTAGTCTTGATTTAAATAACAAATTTGAACAAACCAATACGAAGATTGAGCAAACCAATACGAAAATTGAACAGACCAGCGCCAAAATTGAACAAAATAATGCTGAATTAAAATTCGAATTAAAATCCGAAATACAAGAAACTAAATCTGGAATTCAGACGATTAATGCAAATTTCCAACAACAAATAAATCAAACCAAGACCGAATTGACCAAAATTATCCACGATAAGACCAATGAAACTCAACAGGAAATCCAAGCCTGTCGAAATGCCTTCGAATCCCAGATACAAGAAACAAGAGAAAACCAAATCGAAATTCGATCAGAAATTAATGCCATCAAAATGACCCAAAATGCCCAATCTGAAGAAACTGCAAAATTAACTGACAAATTGATACTTAGAATTGAAAATTCACAAACTCAAATGAGACAATTCGTGCTGGACAGTATCTCACAACAACAAACCGCTGCCGAATTTGAAAATAAACAATATCAAGAAAACATTATATCTACTGTCAAAACCCATCTGGAAGAGCACAAGCAAAATTTTGATCTGAAAATAGAAGAATTAACTGTCAAAACGCAATTGGATAATGAACGTAATTCAAAAGCAAACCTAACGGCACTTAAAAATGAAGTTATCCCCAAAATTACATTGCAAACAAAACTAATTGAGGCACAACAAATTGAAATCCAAACCTTGAATCAAAATTTAAACAAATGTGAAACTGAAGTAACCAATCTGAAGCAAGCAAATCAATTAAACGGAATGGCCGGACAAATCAAAGTAATATGCAGTGGAAACGAAGCCAATGATCGCCTAATGCCGAAATTTAATGGACGGAGCGGCAATCCAAATGAATATCTATATAAATTGAGAAGATATTACGAACGAGGAATCGAAAGGAATCAATGTTGCGACTCAACTGAGTACCTGAAAGACCTGCTTGAGACATCCTTCGAAGGACCAGCATCACGATGGCTACAGCTGATAAAAAGTGAAATTATTGATTGGGAACATTTTGCCAGAGAATTCGAACTCAAATACTGGAGCCAGGCAGTCCAACGAGGAATTAAAGCAAAAATCGAGTCGGAGAAGTATAGAGCCAACGGAACGTTAAGCCGGACGGAGTACTTGACAGAAAGAGTATTGCTACTACAATCAATGACACCTAGCCTAAGTGAAGAGGAGATAGTGACTCTTATGGCGGAGCGATTTGACGCAATAATCCAAGACAGCATAAGCGTACAGAACATCACTACGATCCGAGCGATGGAGAGACTACTGCAGAAAGAAGACATAAAAGATGGACCTAAGAAAGCCAGGAACCACAACAACCAGCAAAGCAACCGACCAGCCAGTCCAACCACTTCAAACCAACAGAATTACAACGATCGATATGCTAACCAACGGGCCTATCAACCGAAAATGAACAACTACCACAATTATCAACAGAATAAATACCCTCCAAACAACACTTCGTATCGAAATCAACAAAATTACAGGAATAATGGTAACAACAACCAGCAATACCATCGAAGTCACCATGACAACAAGCCGTATCAACGCGAGCAATATCATCCCAGAAACTATGAACAAAACTACAAAAATGATCGTCAACACCCTACCAACGAACAGAACCAACTCTGCGCCATATTTAGACAGAATCCCAATCCACCTAATGCTCCAACTGTATCTCCAATGAGCCCTCATTCAAGTAACAACAATACTGCTAGTCCACGTTCCTCACCGTCTCAAACGAGACAGGGAAACGACTCGGCGCTGTAGACCACGGCCGAGAAAGGGTTATGTTGTCATGCGATCACCCATTAAATACAGCGCCTACTTACACTATCCTCGGTCAAACTATCAATCACTCTATAAATCTTATGCAGTCCAACAACATAATATGTGATAAAAATTTCCTTTTAGAAGATGAATACGAAAATGATGTCAATTCAAATTATACACAAATTAACTGTCCAGAAATCAATATAATATTAAACAATATCAGCACTAATGCCTTAATTGATTCCGGTTCTTCTGTAACTTGCATAGCCGAAGCTTGGTTCAACGAAAATAAAATGAAGCTACAACCATTTGAAGAATTACCAGTAAATAACACCGTTATCAAAACAGCTGTTGGAGAAAAGTCTAAACGTGTTTCCCGCACGATATATGTTCCCACCACCATTGATAAACATACGATGCTAATTGAATATTTGATAGTGCCACATTTAATAAAACCCATAATTCTCGGAGTCGATGTTCTATCTGCCCTCAAAATGGATTTAAATTTCAACACAAACGAAATAAATATGAAAATCAATAATGATAATATTACTATGAAGTTTAATATGTGTCATCACGAAGGACAGTTGTGTCAAATAATAATTAATAATAGCCATAGGCCAAATAATAATATGAATAATAATTTTGATAATATGATGTACGATGAGTACAATGATGATGTAATATATGATAAATATGATAGCACAGCATACAACTTCAATGAGTTACAAACAAATCCAATAAACGACAGCACATTGACACAAGAAGAAATTAATACATCTTTAGCATCAAATGATTATATCAAGAAAGAAGAACAAACAATTTTAAGTCAGTTATTAAATAAGTATAAACATGTTTTCTCCGAACAACCAGGCATATGCAACAAATATTCTCATGAGTTACGAGTAGATAATCCACAACATTTTAAAAGCACTACTTATCCTGTACCTCAACAATATCAAGATGCTGTACAACAAGAGATCGACAGAATGGAATCCTTAGGTGTAATTGAGAGGAGTAAAAGCACTTTTATCAACCCAATAATTCCAGTTATTAAGAAGACGGGAGAAATACGACTATGCCTTGACGCCCGAAAAGCAAACGAAATTATAATACCTGATTTTGAATGTAACAGAAGTGTAAATGAAATCCTTGGAAAATGCAAAAATGCAAAATTTATAAGTAGTATCGACCTGACAGCATCATATTGGCAAATACCATTAACAGAAAATTCCAAACAATATACGGCATTCCAATTCAGAGGTAAAATATACCAGTACACTGTGACACCATTTGGTATCTCTACATCACAAGCTGCTTTAGTTCGAGCGCTAGACGATGTATTCGATTCTGAAGCTGAGAATTTTACTGCAATCTACGTTGACGACATCTGCATAATTTCACCCGATTTCGAGTCTCACATGAAACATCTAGAGTACATATTCAGCAAATTAGAAGAAGCCAACATGACCATTCGATTTAACAAGTCAAAATTTTGCCAAAATTCTGTACCATTTCTGGGATACACCTTAACTAACGATGGACTCCACATGGACCAGAGCAAAGTAGAACCGATACTAAATTTCCCTACACCAAAAAACAGAACTCAACTTAAAGCTTTCCTTGGCAGCATAAATTATTATAATAAATTCATAGATAAATTCTCTGCAACCACACAACCATTAATGCGATTAACTTCAAAGAAGAACAAATTTATCTGGACTAAAGAAGATGATATCACCTTTATGAAGATTAAACAACTATTTCTGGAAACCAACGTCTTAAAACACCCAGACCCATCTAAAGAATTCTTCTTACAAACTGACGCTTCTGATTATGCTATAGGCGGACATTTGTATCAATTACGAGAAAATGGTGAGAAAGCTGCCATAATGTTTATGTCGAGAACGTTACAACCAGTCGAACAAAGGTATACCACCACTGAAAAGGAACTCCTTGCCATCATTTATTGTCTACAAAAGTCTCGATACATTGTCCTGGGAACGAAATTAACTATAATAACAGATAACCACGCACTCACTTTCTTAAAAACGTGCCGATTATTGAATAATCGCTTGGCAAGATGGATACTCACCATACAGGAATATAACTTCAAAATTGTCCATTGTAAAGGTACAGATAACATCACTGCAGACACGCTAAGTCGCATCTCCATCGATCAATCCGCTATTTCATACAACAATCCAAGAGAATTAACTATCCATTACATTGAGAATATTCCCGATCAAAATCTGAAGAGCGCATTAAGAAACTTACCCCAACTCCAGCGAGAAGACACCAAACTCCAACCCATAATTGAAACATTAGAAAAACAACCAGATTCAGAAGTCGCACAAAAGTTATCATATAATTTCCGCATTCACAACAATACCCTTTATCAAAAACTGAAAAATAAATGGTTAATTACTGTACCTCACTGCATGATTCAAGACCTCATTTGGGAATGTCACCTATTCTACCTACATTGCGGAGCTAAGAAATGCTTTCAATTATTACAAGAAACCTTCATATTTCGAAACATGAATCGAACCATAAGGAAATATTTATCTACGTGCGATACCTGCCAGAAATGTAAGATCAGCAACCGACCGCTGGTGGCCACAGCGAAAGGAGTGCTATGTACAGGAAAGAACGAACAGCTAGCCGTTGATATCATCGGACCTCTTCCTACCAGTGTGTCAAACGTTAAATATATACTTATTGTCATCGATATATTCACCAAATTCATTAAGTTATACCCTATGCAAAAAGCCACCACTAAAACAATATTAAATAAATTATTCACTCAACACTTCCCAAATTATGGATACCCTAAAAGAATCCAATCTGATAATGGAACACAATTCAAGAGCGGAGAATACATCCAGAAGATGGAGCAAAATAATATCGAACTAATCTTCAATCCAGTGTACCACCCATGCTACAACCTTGCCGAGAGACCTATTCGAGAAGTTAAGAGATGTCTACGCACCTATTGCTCCCGTCAACACAAGAAGTGGGCGAAATATATTCCTGATATTAATGCATGCCTCAATGAATTATATCATGAATCGACCGGATTCACTCCTAACGAACTACAATTCGGCGTTCGAGACCACCGCTTTTGGGAAAAATACTTGTCTGAAAATCCATTCATAATTGATACTCCAATAGAACAGAAGTTACTCATCGCTAAACGCAGGTTAGATGCCAAACGAATTAAAAGATCAGCAAAGTTAAATCAGAATCGAAAACCACAAACATTAAAGATAAACGATAAAGTGCTAATAAAATCACATCCCCTCTCCCGAGCTATTTATGGAGAAACTGCAAAGCTTTTCGAGGTTTACGAAGGACCATTCGTCATCAAGCAAATATTAGGAAAATCTACTTTTCATGTAACCAGAGAAAACGAAGACATATTATTTGGACCATATCACATATCTGCATTAAAAAGATACATAGAACCGATAATAGAAGAGGATAATGTAAATAGTGAAGAAGACCCTGACAACATAAACTCTTAAAACAGTGTATATAGTTCATCATCATCATCATCATCCATCAAGTGTAATAATTTTAAATGAGGAGATCGTCATGAACCTTAACCGCGAGTGCGTACCCCTTCCCTATTCCCCAAGTGTGAACAGTGTGATTATTCCCCAAAAACAGTGTTAAATACCAACTTATTTATAAATGCGATGATTATAAACAGTTAATTTTGCCCTTGTAACAAACAGTGTATAAACCAAAGTGTTTTATGCGAGTGAAGAATTTCATCCCCATGCCAATAAACAATTGTTATATTAAATGTTCCCTTAATCCCAATTTCCCCTGTGCGGTCATGAACTATCTTAATCCCTCATCCCATATTTTCCCATTTATGTATTGTTCCTATGTTTATGTAAATTTAGAATAAGAAGTGTACTATCACCAACCAACATCAATCATTTAATGTACCTCATAACTAGCTGTAAATATATTTCATACTAAATAATTCATGTATTCCATTTCATACTTGATCGAAATCTGTCTTTAATTTCATATCATACAGATTTCTGAGGAGATAATTATAGTATTACATGTCCATTCATTCATCATTTAGTAATAATTTTCCTATTATGTGTTATTTTATATTTAAGTTTCCATATAAATGTACTAATTAATTAATTTCCCCTAAATGTGTTATATGTGTTAATTGCCCTATGTCTATGCCTAACCATAATCACCATTATCATCACTCCTCAGAAAGCTATTCCCCTCTATGTATTTAATGTTTATTTATCTATGCAATTGTATAATAATATGTATTTCATCAATTTAATCACCAATAATTATTCATAGCCTATCCCCATATAATAGCCTACTCACTTAATTTAATATGTTTGTTAATAATAATATTTTAGATATAAGTTATGTGAGAGGATTGCAATAAAATTAAAATTTAATATAATATACTTTTCAAAAATAGTCCTTAAGGAATCTAAATTACAGTGACCAGTGTTAACAATTGTGTGAACATGTGCTTCTCAACAATGGACCATGCTTCCAGACCTCACCTCTCCTAGATCTTTCTTCTTGCTCCAGATGCCCTAGTGTTAAGACCTAGAATCTGTGAAGGACACAGTTCCTATTTTAAATTTCCCAGTATGGCCTAAGTTTTGCATCGCTTAGAGCTCATTTTATTAGGGACTTACTGCTCAATTAATACCATCTTTAAATTCACTCCTTTTTATTTGATTTCCCCCAAAAACTGGTATTTGAGCGAAGAACATTTGTAAGCAGATTGGTAAACTCCTTCCATTGTATTCTATTTAGGGACTGGAAAGAATACAGACATTTAAATAGAACAAGCCTAATGTTCTAAAGTTAAAGTAACCTCAAGAGAGTATTTTTTATATTGAACTATCTTTCCAAATTTAATTTTGAGTATTTTAACCATTCATAAAGTCAGTGAAACCATTGGACTCTCCTTTTGGACAACAACCAAAATTTCCATTGTTGTAATTTTTCAACACATCAGCTTAATTGGACTTAATATTCTTTCAAATATCATCCCAAACGTTATTCAAGTCAGCACGATACTTCCCCCCTGAGAAAAAGAGCCCTCATTTGTAAAGAAACCCCATTTAGAACCCAAAATATGAACATTTAGTTTTAGGCCTACAAGTTTATTTGTCATTTACCTTCTAGGCTAGGCCACATATTTTAACTGTTCCCCCTGAGTTGTATATTATTGTAAATCCCTTTAATTGAGAACCTTTTGAAACATAATATTGTACTAATAGATAAATAAATATTGTATTGTTCCTCTGTAACTCTGTATTTTATTCAAATAGTAAAGAAATCTTAGAAATTGTACACCTACCTTTTGTTGACATCCAGAATAAATACCAAAACACATTCTACTCACTACAATAAAGTAAAGGAGACCACAAGTATAAGTATATTTATTATCAAGTCCAAGAAGATCATTTGTGAGCTATATTTAAATAGCCTAGGGAATTTTGTAAGTAATAACACTGATTTTTGCAAAGAGAAGCTAGGCTTAGCACGTGGCAGCCATTGCCCTCAGATCCCGATAGCATCACTGTTTATATCCACTTTTACTGAGCACATCCGAGCAAACTATTAGTTAAGAGTAAACAATTTAAAAACATAAGTAATTAAGTAAGAATTAAAAGATCAATAAGAAACAGTATGTTCCATTATCATAAAGTATGTAAAAACAATGTTATTTTAGCGAATTTCCCCTATAGGGAAGAAGCTATTACCGTAGTCGGCATGGTAAGACCTAGGCCCGGGACCATGATAACTTTTCGTTTTGAGGTCCCCAGACCCCAAAAACACCATTCGTTCGAAACTGTATATATATATATATATATATATATATATATATATGTGTCCGTGGGTGCGATAACTCTCGTAAAAAAGGTCCGATTTTGATGAAATTTGGTACAAACGTGTAAAGCAGCATTTATGACTTTAAGTTCGAGAACCAGACGGATCGACCTATCCGAAGGGGGTCCTATTGGCGTGGGGGGTTTTGGAGGGGTCTTGTACCCCAAAAATGGGTTTTTTGAGTTTTTTACATAAAATTTTTGAAAAAGTAAAATTTAATTTTTTCCCATTTGAATCAGCTTAAAAATACGCACAATTTGATGTTTTAATCATTGCTCTACGTCAATTGGTTACTGAGATATTGAAAGTGCTAAACACAGTACGTTGTCCAATGTTATTCTTATGGAGGATAATAAAAATTGTATATCTCGCTTATTTATCAACTTATCCTGACGAAACTTGGTATATTGCTTCATTTCATTGTGGTCTTTTGATATTTGCACAAAAACCCATTTTTTTCCCGATAGTTCCCGTAGCAGCAAACCTGCATACTCAGCCCCATGTTATACTTATGGAGAATAATTAACGTGTTATCTCCTTTAATTATGAACATAAATTAATAGAACTTGGTACGTGGCTTTACCTAGTTGAGTTATATTGATATTTGTATAAAAGCCCATTTTTAGTGTTCCTTATTTCAGCAAACCTGCATACTCAGCCGTCATGTTATTCTTATGGAGAATAATTAAAATGTCATAAATCATTTATTTATGAATGTATATTGATGAAACTTGGTGTGTGGCTTTATGTGGTATTAAGATAAATTAATATGCATTGGAAATTCGCTGAGTATGCAGGTTTGCTGCTACGGGGGTATTTATATATTAGTATAGGTAACTATATATTTTCTAGTAGGGAAATAACTACTAAATCATATTACATAGCTCATTTAGGAGCATTAGGTGTTATAAACAAATTATCTTACATTGAATAACAAAAATGTTGTTTTCAACAAATAAATTTTATAATTTCATCTAGGCCTATAGTAATATTTTGAAAAACATTTCTTATACTATTCATTCTTATATCATTGTTTTTAGAATTTTATAACCTTCAAATAAAATAAGGTTTTATTGTATTTATGTATTGTTAGAGGTTTTTTGGCATATCAAATTGGTGGCGCACAAATATCCATTTTGCACTTGTCTCAAATTATTCTATATAATTCATATATACAATTTTTTCTTCTATGAATTATCTACATTCCTACGTAGGGAATTAGATAAGTAACATTTGGTACATTTTTATTTTTACATAAAAAAATTGGTTCACTTACTGTAACGTTTTACTTTTGAAATTTATAACCAAAACTTCCAATTATTTTCAATCTTTTCATTTTTTTTCAAACCACCCCTCTAAATTTAATTTATTTTACCATTTTATAATTCCCCTGTTATTTTTGAACAAAACGAATATGTATGTTCATATGTTTACTTAAAAATTGAATTTTATAAAATTTTCTAAAAACTAGTCTGCAAAATCGCTAAAATTACCCTGACACTACAGAAAACACTGACAACAAATTTGCTGCCGCTCGGAGGATTGATAAGTGACTGTCAATCTTATGCCGATGCTATAAGGAAACTTGATTCATTATACGACAAACCTAAAAATGAAATATTTACAAGACATTGTCTGATTACACTACGGCAACAGCTTAATGAATCAATTGATGAGTACATGCAAGCATTATGCACGCTGAGTAAAGACTGTTATGTCAAGACTGTTACAGCTGAGAAGTACAAGGAAGAATACTTATGTGATGCATTCATCAATGGTCTTTCATCAAACTTTATTCGTCAAGGACTATTAGAAAACACTACAATAAACTTAGATGAAGCGCACACAAAAGCTCGTTCTTTGGAATCAGCTGCTTTATACTCAGAAACTTATCAAAGCCCTCCTTCTGGTCAGAGACTTCTCGCTGCACAAAAAAATTTGAATCAATCTACTAAGGACTACATGCTTTCAACTGAGAATTTGGAACATTCTGCCGCAACAAAAGATTTGACAACAATTTCAAAATGTTACTTTCGTGGAAATCAGAGGCATCCTAGGAGAGTTTGTCCAGCAAAATAAGCGATTTGCAAAAATTGTGGCAAAACTGGTCACCATGCTAAAGTTTGCAAATCATCTAAGGTAATCTAAGGTAATCATCTAAGGTAATCCTGTAGCAATATTGCAAAATAATTTATCAACTGTAACAGCATCCCCAAACTGTCGTTCAAAATCTGTTGTTAAGTTAAAAGTCAATAGATTTATCGCTGATGGGCTAATTGATACTGGTAGTTCTGAGAGTTATATAAGTGAAGACTTCACTTCCAAATATGCTTTACAACTTTTCCCGGCAAAACGTGAAGTTGCAATGGCTTCATCATCTCTTGTTACTTCTATAAACTCATTCTGTAAAGTAAATCTTCAACTAAGTGATAATACTTATTAAAACGTAAAACTTAATGTTTTACCAAACTCTTGTGCTGACATCATACTGGGACATAATGCTCTGAATCAACATTCAAGTTTACACATTTCTTTTGAAGAAACAAAACCGACTTTAGAAATATGTGGAGTAGCTTGTGCTAATATCAAACCGGTTTCGTTATTCGAACATTTGGATACTAATTCCAAACCAATTGCGAAAAAATCTAGATGTTACTCAGCTGAAGATGAAAAATTTATCTCATCTGAAGTTGAACAAATGCTCAAAGAAGGAATTATCGAAGAAAGTAAGTCACCATGGCGAGCTCAGCCACTTATCGTCCAAGGAACATATGGGAAACGCCTCGTTATTGATTATTCTCAAACGATAAATAGGTACACCTTGTTAGATGCTTATCCCGTTCCATCTATTGAAAAAGTAGTAACAGAAGTAGCTAAGTAGAATATTCATAGCACTACTGACTTAAAATCAGCCTACTTTCAAATCCCTATAAAAACTGAAGACAAACCTTCCACAGCATGTGAAGCTGGTGGAAGACTAAGGCAGTTTTGTAGGATACCAATGGGAGTTACAAACGGAGGAGTAGCAGCTTTTCAATGCACAATAGATGGAATTATTAAGAAAGAGAACCTAAAAGGAGTTCATGTGTACTTAGATGACGTGAAAATTAGTGTTAAAGGCGAAGAAGATCGTTTCCTACAAGTCTGTGATAGATATAATTTAACCATTAATAAACAAACAGAAGTCATCTTTCCCAAATAATACTATCAAATTGCTTGGATACAGCATTGAAAGTCATATTCTAAAGCCAGATCCGGATCGTTTGAAACCCCTTTTGAATCTTCCAGTATCTGAAAATAAGAGTTCTCTGAAACATGCACTCGGAATGATCTCATACTACTCAAAATGGATACCAAACTTTTCTGAGAGAATTCATGGTTTGATACAGTGTAAAACGTTTCCTATGGAGAAGAAACTAGTAGAAGACTTCCTGGCTATTAAAGAATGTACACAACGATCTTTTGTCATTAAAGTTGAAGATGACTTACCTTTGTGCGTTGAAACCGATGCGTCAGAATTTTCAATTGCAGCTGTACGTACCCAAAATCACCGTCCTTTGGCCTTTTTTCAAGAACCCTGTCAAAATCAGAGAGGCAACATTTTTCAAATGAAAAAGAAGCTTACGCAATAGTCGAAGCCCTGAGAAAATGGAAACATTTCCTGCTTTGTCGTCGATTTAAACTTACAACTGACCAAAAATCAGTGTTTTTCATGTTCAATACAAAGCATGCAGGGAAAATCAAGAATGAGAAGTTAGTGCGATGGCGTCTAGAACTTTCGGCATATAACTACGACAAAATATATGGCCCTGGAAAAGAGAATGATGTGGCTGATGCTTTATCAAGAATTTGTAGCTTCACTCATTCAATGAAAACACTGATCTTCCTCCATAGCTCCTTGTGTCACCCTGGAGTGACAACAAGAAGAAAGAAAACTTAATTAAGGCTACAGCTCCATTTGAACGTCTAAGTTTAGACTTTAAGGGGCCAACCCATCAGAAACTTGAAACAAATATCTACTGACCATTGTAGACGAGTCTTTCAGATATCCTTTTGCAAAACCTGCGCAAACTTATCAACTAACACCATTATAGAGTCACTTAATAAAGTGTTCTCATTGTTTGGATGTCCTTCTTACATTCACACTGACCGTGGCATGTCATTCATGTCCAAAGGAATCTTATGTCCAAAGGAATCGCTATAAGCTATATTACGCCATATAATCCATGTGGTAACAGAGAAGTGGAGAGATACAATGGGATTATTTAGAAAACAATCTCTCTAGCTTTAAAAACAAGAAATCTACAAACATCTCAATGGGAGAGAGTAATAAATGACGCATTACACTCAATACGCTCTCTTCTTTGTACTACAACAAATGCTACACCCCACGAACGAATGTTTACCAACAAAACGAAAATCAGCAATTGGGGTAGTATTACCTTTGTGGTTAATAACCCCTGGCAAATACTCATGAAAAACATGTGTGTCAGAGTAAATATGACCCTCTAGTACAAGAAGTGTACCTTAATCATGCTAATCCAGATTATGCCCTTGTGCGACTTAAAGATGGTCGAGAAACAAATGTCAACCTAAGACATCTGGCACCTGTTGGAGATTCTGGGGTAATGGATGAGGATGATCCTGATTATATTGACCATTCTTTGTCCGACTTACCAGTCAGGTTAGAATCTACTCCCGAAAACCAAAACATGACACAAGAAGACCAACATCCTCCAGTGAGAAATGTTACTCAACACTTTCCACATCATTCAGAATTACAACTGCCCATGAATACGTCAGAGCAAGCTATAAATGCACCACCAGGGGAAGTTATGAAGGACAGACGCATTAACCAACATGATTCTCCTAGAGCAACAAGAAATTATGAATTTCTTTTATCTACATTTCGATAACTGTCCGAATAAGACGAGCCCCTTCAAACTTTGAAGACTACGTTCTTAAGGAAGAGGGGAAGAATGACATGACATGAAATCTGTCATCTGTTGTTTATTCTAAATTCCTTTTATTGACTATTCTTACCTTACCAGCTATATTTATATTTAATACATAAATGTAAACACAAGTTACTAGATTTAAAACTAAAACTATCATGTAAAAGTTAGCATTGTTTTTAGTTCCTTGAATTATGAATTTCTGAAATGGTTTACAAACCTATTACAATGAACATCCAGTTGTACACTGCTGTCGATCGTATTGCTTATTGTTAAATGTAGGTGATCAGTGGTCGATTGTTCTTTGTGATATACCGTTCTTACCATTTCACCGTTTTATCCAGAGTTCTAGGTATCCGGATCAGGACTGGGCCACATTAGTCATATAAGAATAATTAGATAAGTTTTAGATTAGATTAAGATTTTAAGTTAATAAAATATAATAATATGAAGAAGAAGAATAGAGCTATGACTATCACTAGAAGGTACATACCTTGAACTCTTTGAGAGCATCTTCATATTTCTCCTGACTGGTATACAGTGAAGCAAGTTCCGCACAAGCAGCATAAATATCATCAAAATTTCCTTCACTGATGGCTTTATCTTTTTTCTTTTCCCACTCTAAAAATATATATCAATAAAGAATACAGTATTATGAGTTATGTTTAATGCAGATAAACAAAAAGTAAAGACCAACTAAATTCGGTACTTTGGTATTATACGGATGCCACCCTTATACAGCGCGCTGCGGCAGTTATGTTAGGATGGGTTATCATAAAAATGATTGTAGGACTTTCCTTGTTTCGTTACAAATCGAATAATACCTTATGAGTCATACTTCCGGCCGCCAAACCCCCTCCAAATAGGCCAAGGTCAGGTCGTTGACCGGAGCGCGCGCATCACCTGTCACCGCCTGTATCTGGGTCAGTGTCATGAGTGATTTATTGCCGTGCACTACGTTACATTTGTTTTCATAATGAGTGACGTTCTTTTGGTGTGGGATACCTCGAAATGAAGAGGAAACCGTAAGTAATTTTATGATAACCCATCCTATACATAACTGCCGCAGCGCACTGTATATTTGGCGGAATACATGTGGCGATCGGGTGTGGCTGCTAGCGGCGGCGACGCATTCAACACGATCCTAGCGGACACCGCTGCCTTTTGGGAGGCACAACACAAAGACCGCTCACCAGAATGATATAAAATTTTTACAGTAAGTCAATAAAAGTACGTTTTTTCGAATTATGTAGTTATCCTTTGTATCCGGTAAAAATTAACCTCCAAAAATAGTGGCATCCGTATAATACCAAAGTACCCTAAATTCATACAGAATTTATCTGCTATCAAGCTATTACATGACATTGTTAGATTAAGAACCTTAGTAGGCATATATATTTACTATGTAAAATAAACTAAATTTTTTCTGAACAATTTTTTTATCCACTCAATAAAATTCATTAACTACCGGTAACTACGTTTAATCAATAAAAGTGTTGGTCTTCTTTTATTTGTTTCTTTACGAGTGACATTTTTTAAACATTTTGATAGAGGACCTTCACACACTGCTACACCTAAGATAAAAATTTTCTTAAAAAGTAAGGCCTATCATTAAGTTGATAATTTATTCCACAATGGCCTAATGAGGCTACGGTTTCATAAAAGGTTCAATTATTTTCAACCGACATTGTAAGTTTAATAGTTCTAGAGATAATTTTAATCAAATGATTTTCAAGTATTTTTCATTGCTACCCATTTGCTCTAAGTAATAGCCTATTTCATACCGGTATTGTTGTTTTTCTTATGATTTAACAGTATGAACGACATCCAATAGTGAAACGTTATAGTTTTTTGCAAGAGTTCTAACTTTTACGGCACACTACGGCGGTTAGGTTAGGTTATCTTACATTATTTATGAGTAACCCAAACTATCATAACCTTACTAAAGCTCCTAGTATGTCCGTATACCTAAGTTTTTAGCGCTTCTAATTACGTTTTAACTAGACTGCAAATTCATAATGATATACCGGTAACCAATGTAGCCTATCAATTAAGTTATCATTTTGAAACAGTTTTTCGGTAGTAGGCTTCTGTCAAAGCTATGCAAAATAAACAATTTTCAATCAGAATAAACGTTCTCACATGAAACAATTAATATGTAAACTAGTAATTAAACTCTGTTCAATTGAAATATTGGTTGAAAATGGGATTCAAATCGCTTAATAATCGTACCTCCAAATGATAATATGATTTATTTTCAAACCATCGCAAAATTAATTTACATTATGCCCAGGATATGTCTGGTATGTCTCAGATCGTGAGGCAAGCCCTCTAGCTACTATTGGGATATTGCCTATAAACTTACATGGTTCATTTATATTTTAAAAATGAATACCCAACAGTAGGCCTACATTAAAACTATTAAGAACAGCATTAGGCTTATATTCAAAAATTGCAATCAAATAGGACTTTTAAAATCAAATATACCAAAAAAGGTTTTAAGAATGGTCTTTGTGGTCACTCAAGGCTTATCAACACCTATGTTGATGTCTACGTTTAATAAGCCTTAATAAAAATCTCAACATTATCCGCTCCCCAATCTCCAAGATTTCGGTGAATAATACAAGTGAAGTACGGGGAGTGAACTTGATTTAGGTCTTTACAGGTCTACAGGGCTTTTTGGGCTACTCTGCAAAAAAACTAGACTAGGCTAATGGAAAGGTAGGCCTAGAATTGGTCTGGTCGCTAAACTTAAAATTTGAGATGGACACGGTCTTCTTAAGACTCGAATGTCAGGAAAACTTGTTGAGCCTCTTGAAATTATTTTGTCACATGCATTATTGACAAGTTTTAGTTTTAATTATTTGTATATTAGCCCATGTTGACTTGAGTTCCTATGTAAACAAGGATTCTACTGAGAGATGGTCGTGAATAAAGGCATTTTTATTCATCTATTAATTCAACATTAACTGAAATTATGGTTAGGTAAACTAACTTACTCTGATGTGACATTGCAAATTATCGTTGATACAACAGAAAATATATCAAATTAATTTTTGATAGTTTCCCCAGTAAGTAATGACCAATTTAATTTATTTTGATTTCAAATAATTCTAACACTTTCCAGTACCAATAATGCAATACACCCATCCCGACTGATAGTGGCAAATCTAGCATCTGGATCTGGCATTTCCCGCTCCCGCCATATTTATAAGAAGAAGAAGAGTATTGGAGAAACAAAGAATACTCTTGGTATCGTTACACAGAAGAAACTATAAACGATTCTATATAATCAATGATAAAAGATTCTGGTTCTAGTTCCATTGCATTTTTATCTTGAACCCAGGCCCGCCCAGAGGGGGGTCAGTGTGGAAATTGCCCAGGGACCCAGCCTCTTTGAGGGACCTGGGCGGGTAGGTGGATTTTAATAACTAAATATACTCTTGAATTACCTGATTAACCATCTTCTTAGTCGTTAAACCAGCAATTGAATAGGAATAGGCTGTGACAAAACTTTTAAAATTCACACAACAAAAAGCCATAAATTTATAAACATACATAAAACTACAAAAGGCGGTACGTTTTCTTCTCTTTTCACCTTCATCCCGCTGGGTCATCAAGGTTGTCTTTCAGGAATTCGTTAACAGAGTAATAGCGTTCTATCCTGAAAAACGCCCTTGTAGCAGTTTTAAAAACCTCCGGTTCACTAGGGATTTCACAGAGAAAGGGAGCCTGTTAAAAAAACCTGATGGCGGTCACGGTGTATGAGTTGCTGTATATGGTCATTATGCCAAGCCGCTCAAAGAGTGGCTTATAATGTTCCAAGTAATGGCTGCTAGTCAATAGCCTGTTGGCCTTCTTTTGCAGCTTGAGAACTTCGGCCGTTACTGGTGCATGTCCCCAAAGATGAATGCCATAGGAGATGTGGCAGTGGAACATGGCGTGGTAGACCAGGACAAGGTAGGATTCAGTAACGCATCCCTTTAGCCTCCTGAGGAAAATTATGACCCGGGCCAGCTTAGCACGGACATGCTCAAAATGCACACTCCAGTTCAGTTTTGGGTCCAGGTAAAATCCTATGAGTTTCACACCACCATCAATGTTACCCAAGGTGCACTAAGAGTCCATATCATACTATTGGTCTTTGTCGCAATCAGCTGTAGCTTG
Organism: Allygus modestus; assembly: GCA_963675035.1. NCBI lineage: Eukaryota > Metazoa > Arthropoda > Insecta > Hemiptera > Cicadellidae > Allygus > Allygus modestus. The sequence continues at coordinate 126,518,916 of OY776112.1, read as the reverse complement.
GCCGCCTCGAACCAGGCATCCATCTCGTTCAGACTGCCCTCTGCTGTCAAAGCTGCAAGCAGGTCAGGTGCACTGAGCTCTATGTTATATCTGGAGTCCCTACTCTCTGCCTAAATATTGTCAAAAAACGTGCCGTCATTACTGACTTTTTGCTCTATTGTGTTGTCACCTTACCGTTAACTGGACCAATCAAAATGTATTGGGTGGACGATGTCAAAATGCCATCCAATAGGAAATTAAATAACTATACCACCAAAACGTCAAAAACACATAACGACCATAAACACAGCGGCACGCTTTTTCACCACGGAGTGGTGACTCCAGATATAACTTAGAGCTCAGAGGTCAGGTGATGCCCCTGTGGTGAAAATATGGTGTCGTCTGCAAAGAGGACGATGTTACTCTCCCACCCGAAGTCATTGATGGCGATCAGGAAGAGGAGTGGTCCAAGGACAGAGCCCTGAGGACGCCGTGCCGCATATGTACGACTGCTTTTTTCGCCACTTTTAGATCCACTACTTCTTTCTCCAAGGTACAGATACCTACTCAGAGTCGATAGGGTTGCGCCATTATAACACAGTATGCAGACAGCTTGTCCAGCAGGATCTTGTGAGGGACACAGTCGAACGCCCGACTCAATCGCACAGTGTTAGGGCCACCGAGTTGGTTTATTCAGAGGCATTGGCTGCGATAACTGAAACAGCTCCTGTTGTTGATCTTCATTTTCGAAAATCATGGTGTGAGTCGCTGAAGAGGCCATTCCTATCAAAGTAGTCACAATTGCTCCTTACCCCATCAGCACAAATTGTTGGGCCAACGATGGGGAATGGTCGGCAGGATTAGAAGTGGTTGGATAATGGCCGGTTGGCATTACCGCACTTGGGCTAACGAACCAATCGTTGGGTAGTCCGCGTTGGCAAATCCAACCATAACAGACGTTGGGCCAACAAAAGCTATTGTTGGCAAATCCAATCATATTATATTAATATTAATTATATATATATATATATATATTAATTGGTTTACCAAACAATTCAATTGGAAAAATCATGCTTTTAAAAATTAAAATAAACATTTAAATAAACAAATATAAACTCTTGGCATTTTGTTGGGTACAGGTTGGCATTTTTGGATAATGGTTGGTTAATCCATCAATGAGCCAACATCGCGCCTCGCAACATGCCCAACTGTTGGCCTACCATTTCCGCCGATCATTTTCCAACGTTGGCCCAACGATTTGTGCTGATGGGGTAATCACTATTTCCAGGACATTACCTAGGACTGGTACCAAGGAGATTGGCCTGTAGCTGTTCAGACTGGCAGGGTCTCCTTTATTGTATACTGGTACCGCTCTTGAAATCTTCATTTACTCGGAAAAGTTCCTCGTTTTAGGTATAGTGTCATTTATAGCAGCAGTTCGAGGCTATAGGATTAAGTCAACTAGGCCTAACCGGAGAAATTTCGGACCCCTGCACAAATTAGAGATTCTGGGGCCCCTTACCCCTCTCCCAATGCATAAGGTTCAATATGTTTGAATTATATAATAGACGTGTATGTATCGGGCTTGCGTATTGCTTACTATATTGTACAGTAGTACGCAAAAGCCTATCGTCTGTTTTTCTCATACTTCTATGGGCATCGCTTTTATAAAGAAGAATGGTATACTGTAATTTTTTTATCAACCTCCCTTCCCGGGCTCCCAAAGTCAGGCTCCTGAGCAATTGCCCTCTTCCCCCCCTTCTAGGTGGAACTGACTTAGTCAGCAACCACCTCTTTCAAGAGCTTTGTAGACCACCCATAGTAGTCCCGGCTCTTGAGTACTCTTGAGGTTTCTGACGACATCGACAATCTTTGTCTTCATTCACAAGCTTCCATAAAGAGGGAGTACAAAAGCCATGGTTTTCTTGCTTTCGGACTCGGAGAATATCCAGGGGGATTTCCGGGCCATAAGGGATGCAGGAGACAACCCTTATCAGTCAGGCCCGAAGAACAAGACAAAACTGACTATTGAAACAAATATACCTATATGTAAACACACATATACCATACATAATTCAAAATATTGAACCTTATATATTGGAAGGGGTAATTGGGACCCCATACTCCCAGCATTTACCCAGGGGACCAAAATTTCCTTGAGCTGGCCTGTTCAACCTATTAAAGGATAAATATTTGTATAAAATGATCTCATCAAAACTGAATCCAAACCGTATCATCAATATGTTGCCGTGTAGGGAAAGGTGAGAGAAAAAAATCACCCCGTTGCAGAAAACCTGTATAATAATCGACTTTCAAGTGGTACCTTACTAGAGGGTATATCATGAAACCACTTACAGGCAGAATTTCATCAAATCATGATCATAAATAAGTGAGCTATGACATTTCATTCTCCATACATGATCGTATTTAGGAGCTGTGAGCCCCTAGGCTCAACCAGTGATGGGGGCCCCTGCCACCACCGACAGGTCCAGGTTATGGTGAAATTTTGTTTGCTTGTATGAGAGGCTTTTTTGTATGTAATTATGTGTGGTGCGGACGGCGCGGACCTATGAAGTCATGTATTTATGTGGGATATAGGAAAAGCATTCCGACCTTATTATCCAAAAATAGGTTGTGAAGGGAGAAAACAAAGAAAGAGTGAATAACCACCAACGACAAATTACTAACTTCGCATATAGAGGTAATTTACAACAGAGCAGGTGGTTTAGACGTGGTGGAATAGGTTGACGATGAGGGACATGGTTATGGCATGCGCTCCCCTTGCATCGGTAATGGAAGTAGCAATACTTACCCACACAGCATACAACGTCCCCAGGATATCCCATTTGTGTCCCACACATCCCATTTCATTCCCAGGATAAAGAGGATATCCTGCTATGTCCCGGGATATTGTGGACGTCCCAGGGATGTCCACGATCTCCCGGGATAATTTGGATATCTTGGGGACATCCCACGGATATCCTTTATATCCCGAACAATTTTAGTACAATTAATTGCAAGTTTTATTTATAGTTTTAGTATTCAAACCAAATTGAATAACAAGAATAATGATCAGATATCAACAATAAAACATGTATAAAGGAAGTATAAATTTACAGTTTATATATCGATGATATATGCATAGAATTCTGACAATTTATAAGAAAAGGAAATACAAATTGCATTACTTTATACCGGTACACCAATAAAATTATCGGCCAATCCCATCCACAACTACAATAATCCCCTTTTAAAAGAAGAAAAACATCTGGCGCGGTGCCTGCACATCACCTCAGCAACAGGGCAACAGAACAGACGACAGACCAGAGACCAGACTGTCCAGACATGCGTTACGTGGTGGTGGGGAGGGGGTCCCCAGTGAAGTTCGAAAACCTTAAGCCTTACTCCATGGAAATGGGTAAAAACTTCGTGTTCCTTATAATACCTACTTAAACTAACAAACAATGGCTTGGCTGAAGAACAGAAATCTTTTATATTTATGACTCCCACGTATCATAAAACCTATTACCTATAACTTGAATAACCTGAATTTTCGTGTACTTTTTAAAACTGTACTACAGTATAAATGGTGAAACCATTGATAAATTATTATCTTTGTTAGTACAAATATTTATTCTTAAAATTTTTGCACAAAATCGGGACATTGTAGGGAATTTTCGGAAACCGACAGGACGCCCTCAAAAGCGGTCTAAAACGGGACTGTCCTGGCCAAACCGGGACGTATGGCCACCCTATCCAGTAACGAACCTTCAATAAATTTATTCAGTATTTTTCTCAGGATAAATCTTTGGAACTACATATTACAAGTTGACTCCCTCTAGTCCGACCTCGGGTCGATTGGCCGTCGGATGGTCCGGCCGACTTTTGGTAAATGACTAAAAATTATAATCCATATGTAAAAAATGGGTTCTTACGGCAGAAATCTACAGGAATGAACGTGTCTGTTCCTTTTTCCAGCCCAAATGTAAACAAATCATCTCAGTTCACTTGGCAATTACGTTTGATACAGTCGTGCATTCTTTGCTTACGAATTTTAATGTAGTGTTGATAGTATTTTTTAAGTGAGTTTAATATTTAATTTGATTTTTTGGGGTAAGTACGCTTTAAAAAATCGTCAAACCATTTTAGAAATGGTTTGTATTCACAGGAGTGTTATTATGAGTTATAATTTACATGCCGGATGGTTCGGCCGTTTTTTGCTCCGGTCGGGGGTCCGGTCCCGAGATGGCCGAATTAGAGGGAGTCAACTGTATTTATTTTATTTATTTCATCAACGGCAGAACCTTTTTTGCATGCAATACAAATTCATCATATATACTAAACAGTTATATAAATAATTCAAGAATAAACAAACAAACAAACAAACAATGGCATTTGAAAGCTGATTCATTTAATGTTGTAAGATGACTAGATTATTGAGACTTATATAAAATACATGAATTTAAATAACAAAAGGGAATCATAAATAAAGTGATCAAAATTACATAAGCGTGCTAAATACATAGATACAGTTTATAAATACAACGAATTTTGAGTTTTGATTAGTACGGAAAAATAATGTATACCAAACAAAATACAATACTTAGATGATGAGGATTGATTTGGTTTCAGGGAATGGATTTGGAGGATCAGTCGTGGGGGAGAAGAGCAGACGTCATCAGCTTGTGGCGAAATGCAAATAACGTCATGGAAAAAGTCTACTTCCTCTGTTATTAAAATCCCAAGCATTTGAATCCTATGCATTGGAATATGTTCCAGATAATTCGTCCTGTGCTAATTCGTCGCAGTGGAAGCGTGCTGGGCCCATAACCCAGAGGTCCGTGGATCGTAACCACGCTCTGCTACCACTTGTGATGCTCTATTACCACTTGTTATGTGTAGCCTTATTCTTCTTCTTTGCTACTACTTGTTATGTTACCATAAACGAACTGCAATTAAACTCTGTATGCCTGTCAAATTTAAAACCCAATTTATTTCAATTTCATTAATCTGTCAATTACAGTAATGCAGAGCGAGTGTTGCTGGGCCCAAAAACACTCGTGGATCTCTGATTTAGTTGTGGGTTGCTTGAATGAAAAAAAACTGATTGCAAGAAACTATTTTATTTAAATCTAAGAAAACACATTACAACATATACATGCCTAAATCAGAGCCGGAAAAGAGTGTTTTTAATTAATCTGAAATGGATCACCTTAGAGGTTATGGCTTTGGTCGATTTCTGGCCTTTTTAGTTTTAATATTTTTTTATATTTTATATTTTAAATAATCAAAAGCAGTTCTCAAGTGAAAGTATCAATTTGTGGTAATCAGGAAATCCTAGTTAATCAAATGGTGGTTCATAAAAAGAAGCGAGTGGTCGGGAATAAATAATAATATTCTAGTTCTCCTAACTAAACTTCCTGACCTCCGACACACTCTATCCTCCTACATCATTTTATCACCAAATAAAATTACACATTCGGATGATTCATGATTAACTTATTAAAATCTGTTGTGAATCTTGATTTGAGCTCTGAACTGCAAATTAATTAATTTTATACTCTTTTTTTTAAATCAACCAAACAGTAACACTCTGTTATATAAGTACTAAATTTCCTAGAATTTTGGATTCTACTCAATTTCCAGCTCTCACAATTGTTTTAGATTTCAGACAATATTATTAAATTTAAATATTTTTCAAAAGTATTCTTGCTAAAATATAAATTAATTCTTGTACATCAATTACGCTTTCAAGTTAGATTACAATAAATAGAGAGTTGCGTTAAATGATCTGTGAATATGAAATTACATCAAATAAATCAACAATGATAAATGAATTCAAACTTAACAATTATTAAACATTGATCAGTACCAATTATGACATGTGCTCTGGTGAAATATGACCAAGTATGTAAAATAAAAAAATATTACTTACTTGACCATTGTAGAAAATTACATACACAATGCGCACACAATATAAATACACTGTAACACTATTAATGCACTAAATGCTAATAATACCAGTTGTTTAATTTAGATTTATCCCCCAAAAAACGACAAGAATGGCAGTGTTAAAACCTGCTCTTAGCACGTGTAATTTTGAAAAAGTTTAATAAATTAATTAATACGAATGCGAGATTGTACCGCGAATTTCGGCCTTTTCTTTAAAATAATTCGCGAAATAGAGAACGTATGGGATGCACCCCGTTAACAAATCGACGAACTTTAAGAATTGGCAAAGAAACGCGGTATTAATTTAGAAAAAAGTTTTAGATGCTGTTACGCCGAATTGTTCCGGGCTAAGAGAACGAGTAGCCACGGTCGGTCAGTTTTATGAGCGAGGCGGGTCACGTGACTGCATTGTTATCAGGTTCTCCTGTACGCGGTAGTGTCTTCTAGATGTTTCTGATATGGTGGCAAGTTTGAGTTTGAACTTGTAACAGAACGTGACATGAAAACTGCTCGCAGGACCTATTTTCTGACAGGAAATCTAATCTCAATGCTGACCAACAGTTCAAAGCTCTCAGTAAAACCTCGCAGTATAGCTTGTAGAGAAAAATCAGGTCAGCAATAGTTCTTAAAGTTCAAGCCGCTGGGGGGAGACCCATGTTAGACCTGACAATCAATTTCCGCAGATCACACCCCACCATGAAGCTCAGAATTCTCAGAAATCTACCTTGGATGGCTTCAAGTCTGGATATATATGTATGGAATTGTTGGTGAGGTGTTCATACAACACAGGCGGATTCAAGGAATTATCTTACTAGAGCTTTATACTTGTGCACGATCGAGTTAACTGAGAGGCCTGATCGAGACACTCTAAACAAGAGTCCAAGGAGTTTGGATGCTCTAGTGCAAATATGGTGTATGTGATGGTCCGGAGTAAATGAGGTGTTGAAGTAAATCCCAAAGTATATATATCCTTGATAGTGCTGCAACGAGATAAAGCTTCATAGGAGATAAGTACTCAATATGAAATGTATTTTCACTTCAAGAAAAGGAAATAACTTTGCATTTGGAAGCGTTTAACGACATATCATTTTATAAGCACCACTGATGAGAGATGTTGTCCAGGGAGGTTTGCAAATTAAGATCATCCTCATACCCTTTAATAGATCCAAATAAATTGATATCGTCAGCAAAGAGGAGAAACCTGGAATAAACTATATCCTTTATATATCCGTCAGGAAAACATTGAAAAGGTAAGGACCCAGAAGGGACCCCTGTGCGACACCTGATCTCACCTAAAAACACTCAGAGACCGCCCCTCCATACCTTATAATACGAGTTCAACCAGGATTTAGGGGCTTTCCGACACCGTAGGATTTCTATTTGAAAATTAGGTGACTGGGACTAACTTTATCAAACGCCTTACTGAACTCTAAATATATGGCATCTACTTGCAAGCCTTTGGAGAAGCTGGAGAGATTGTACTCCTTGAAAGCCACAAGATTGGTTACAGTGAGCGACCTTGGGTGAATCCATGCTGCTCTTGGAGATATTCAATGGCAGAAGCAAAAAAATAGCTTCAGGCGCATGAGCAAGCACACTAACTACCAATTAGCCCTATGTAATCTAGAGTCACTACTATTGGAGAAATACCTCCTAGACTGGAGTCACTACTCTTGGTTAAGAAAGCATGCCGTTGTGTAGGCCAGTTTTTGCTCAGTTATATTGGCAGTGGCGACAGCTATGGTGGGACGCTGTCAAAATCTCTCATTTAATTCAATCTAAAATCGGTGATGTTCAAAGTCTTTATGTATTAATATCTTGTCCCATTTTAAGCGAAACTTGATGTTAAACTTAACTTTACAATGTTGAGACATATTTTCGATGGAATGGGATTGTTTATTTGAGACGATGGAATTGGCTAACTGCGGAACTCGCTAACCGATGTTCTATGTTGGAACTGGCTAACCACGGCATTGGCTAACCGTCAGAGTCTAGCCTTCATATGTAGTGTTGGCTAACTTGGAACCCGCTAACTCGAAAGTGTCAAGCCGCGGAACTCGCTAACTCTGGAACTGGCTAACCAACATGGTGGCCTCTGACTCCCACCACTACAAAAGTTACGCACGATGGTGCCAACCTTGCAACGACAAATTATTTTTAAACAGCTCGTGCGTAACGTAGTTGTTGATACACATTAATATCTTTAGTTTTGTATGTAATGCCATTTGCCATTGCATTTTACTTAATCGCTAAATATAATTATTAGACTACCACAACTATAGTATGTGTGTAAATTGATGTATCATAAACTGTTGAGTTGTAAACCTTATATAAGAGTTGCAGCTGTTAATCTCATTTAAAAGCATTGCGAAAACCTGACCTACCGCCAGAATTTTACCCACCTCTTCACAGAGGAAAATATATACGTTTTGTAAATCATTCTAAACTGCATTAAATACGAACCCAGTGGTACCAATATTGTACTAATTTTAAAAATATATGAAATAGACCTTTCGGGTTTACAAAATACTTGTCCTTCATCATCTATGGTACACTAAGATGGGTTTTGTAAGGATTACTCCTCCGACACTTCTGAATAGATTTGGATGATTGTTGTATCAAAATAATTTCCATAATCCATAGAAGTGCACAGTTGTTTTTCAATTTTGATACTAACATTCTGATGAGCACATGTCGGTCTCAAAGTTTGTTTCTTTCAATCGTAAACCGTTGACATCAAGAACAGTAAACATAGAAACAGCTGATTACAATTTTATAACGTTCTGAAAAGTAGAAACAAATAAAAAGTTTCATAAAGCGTAAAATATTTCACTTTAACCCGTAATTAATATTAAAATATTAATTTTTAATGAATGATATCAGAATAATTTTGATCGCAATTTTATACAGATTAATATTTTTGTTGTGCCTTGACAGTTTATAATTTTATTCCGATGATATACAAAATTAAGTAAGGAGGGTCGTGTTCTTACAATCCTATACTCTAATACGAGTAAGGTTTGCTTGCTTGCTTGCGACACTGATCTCAAAAACGGCTCCAACGATTTCCTTCAAATGTTCGAAATAACTAATTTCTGGATAAAAATTAGTTCTAGACAGGCCTCATCCCCAGGAAAAATCAAATAATGTAAAAAAAACTATAATGAAAAGTTAAAGAAATTAACATTGGGCTTATAGAGTTTCAAATCAAAACTAAAGAATTGTAACAGCTGTTCATAATCAACTAGGGAACTTACAAAGTATACCATAGAATGTATTATTTATTCTATGGTAATACTCATGTTGTTTAAGATTATTAACATGTGGTTTCCTGAGAGCAGAGGTTAAAATATTTGAGTGAAGATTACATATATAGAGTAGTAAAATAAATCAAAGGGACATTGAGCTATAAATAACAACTGGGGTGACCTTAAAAGTGTAGAAAAGAGGCAAATAAATTATACAAATCTGATTATCAGTAAGGGGAAGTGGTGAAATATACTCCAAGTGATCTAAACACACTGACTGGCCTTCCCCCGAGCAAAGCTTGGCCCCCCAGGTACTGTTATCTAATGTGAAATTCGGCTGCTGATCGGCAGTACAGATTCACGTTACTTTAGTGGAAAGGGGAAGTATGCAGGCCCGTTACTTATCGTAGGCCCCGCTACACCCCACAAGCCTTCATAGTTTCAATGCTGATCTTACGGAAGATCGTTAATTGATTGGAATTGTATTTTTGCCAGCTGCTATAATAAATAAATGCTAGCATTACATCAAGAACAGATGTTTTAGGCATAATGTAAATAAAATACTATACTGACTAGTGGAAGGTATTACACGAGGGCGTAGAGACTTTGTGTAAGTTGAGATCAGATGCTTTAGCTGCAATGAGCGAAACTGGAAATTCTTAAGTTATGTCAAGTGATTTATTTAAGGTAAATTAAGCGTAATATTAAAATAAAATTCCTAACTTTGAAATACAAACCAGTGAACTTCAAATTGTAGCCTACTAGAGGTGTGCCGGAATTGCCGGAGCTGCTACTTCGGAACTGCTCAGACAACTGACCTGCTCCGGCTTGGAACATCTCACCAAACATGCTCCCGGAGCAGTGACAGGAGCGGCAGGAGCCGCCGGCCTTCGGGGTTGAACTTTGAATTGGAGTGAGAGAAAGTGCATTGCTCTCTCGGAGCTGGAATTCCCAGTCACACCCGAAACCAGCTCCACCCAAGGCCCCAGTGGGGCCTTGCTCCACCCCCCACCTGCTCAATTGTCTCTGTAGGTCAAAGTCATATTCAGTGAGTCATTACAACCCTTGGTCTACTCCAGTTCAGGTCAGTTGTCTTTAGTCACTTGACTGGGGAGTTTTACACTGCGATAAGTTTTAGAACCCGTTTAAACTCTTTAAAAGTTGAAAAACTAGTTTTTTTTATGCTAACGGTCCATAAGTATTAGTTTGTGTAATATTTGTAGCTTTATTTTTGCCTTTAAAGTCCAATAATATGTTTTCTTTTTGTTTATAATAAAAAGCTATAATATTTAATGTAAGATATAAGAACTTTTAAAAGAAAACTTCAAAGGTCTTGATGTGATTTTCAATAAGACTAGGAGGAAGTAACTCTGGTCTTGAAATGAGCAGTGTGAATAATCGCGCGTGGCGTTCCGGAATTCATAAATTGGACTGTTCAACAGACATCTTTGCTCACTTGCTCAGTCGGAGCAACTGCTCCGGCTGGAGCTGCTACTTTAACCTGCTCTTTTCACTGAGCTGCTGCACCCGGAGCTGCTCTCTAATCGGAGCTGGTATGGCACATGTCTATAGCCTACAGAGTAAGCAAAAAGGCGGAAGACCTAAACGTGACTAATGTGTTGAGATTCGATTAAATAGCAGCAACGAGCAAAAATAGGAAATAAAAAGCTAAAGTTAAAGAAGTAAAAGTGGAGAAAGAGGAGATGGAATTTCACCTAAAACACTATAACCGCAGCAAGCTGACGTAATGAAAATAAAAAGATCTCAGATTTGAAAATTGTTACAACCAGAATAGGCCTTGGCTTCAAGTTATCAGATTTCGAAAGAGAGGTGTAAATTAAAGTACGTACAGATTATCGTCAGAGCATAAGTATATAAAGATATTTTTTTTAATATTTATATTTAAAAAATACAACCATCTCAATTTCGAAGGATTCAAAACTATAAAACATTCAACAAAAACATTTGATTTAGAAAACATAATGATCGAATTCAATATTACTAACACATTTCATTGTTTACAATGAACAAAATGTCAACAGCTTTAATTTATTAAGGGGCCTAACCCATCTAGGCAGTTACATATTCATCTATATCAAATATACAACTGAACGATAATAATACTATTTACGTAATATTTGTCAAGTACAATATTAGAACATCAACACAATAATATTTGTTGTACGAAAAGTGGTGGCACTGACCAACTTGCGTCATTAACAACCGTTCGGTACTCCGATTGGTTGGAGCTCGAGGCCTCTTATTGGTAGTTAGCGAGTTCCAGCGGAAGACCAAGTTAGTCAGTTCCGCCGTCGTACATACTCGACTCCGGAATTCGCTAACCACCCTTATACAGGGATAACGGGTTCCAAGGTTAGCCAATTCCTGAGATTGACCAAGTTAGTGAGTTCCGCCAACGAACACTTTTGAATATAGGCATAGACTAACTACAGTAGTACAGTACAGTACTATAGTTAGTCTATGGTAATGCTAGTTGTCGTTGATTTTTTAACAGGGTTTACACTACTGAAATATTATAGTGACAGGTTGGATTGTTAGTCTATAGTTAGTCTATGATATAGGGCAATTTAACATGGGGTTAGCGAGTTCCGCGGTTAGCCAGTTCCGCGTTCCCGTTTATTTTGAAGCAAGGTTTTTATTTTAGTTAAATGAAAATACCCTTGTCTTGTGGCCTTTGAAATAGTGTTTTAAACAAGGCCGAATGACAGCTTCCCGTCAACTAGATGACACTACAACAGACAAAAATACGAAATACGACGGCACGCTTTTTGAACGTTATTTGCCAGAGAGCAGTGATCCTGTTTACGATTTAACTCATTGCTAATCACTGCACTACATAAATTCATTATCAACTGTAAATAATTATGTGGCATGTTCTTTATTAATATTATTTTCATTATATATGATAGACATTAAAAATGTTATGGCTTTATAAGATCGTTTAACTACCAAACACGTTATGGTGCAGTGATAAGCACTGTACTTAAATTAGGTTATTTTCAAAATACTTACAAATGTGTGTAAGTTTATAATAATTGAATTATTTAAATTAATTAATTAAAAGGTAATTATATACAAAATATTGCTGTAATAATGAGCAGTAATTCTGCCATTTTTGGATCAAGCCACGTCTTTAAGGCCAACATTTTTTTTAAACACATCAGGAACTTGAAACAGGTGTAGTGCCAAAATGGCGCCTGACCGTGAGAGTGTAGATAGTAGGTCTTTATTTGTTTTCGTTAGTTTGTGTTTATTTTGAATAATTCAGGGAGATAATTAGTTTGAGAAATTGCTTACTTAAATTATTCTCAAATAATTTCTTATTATCTGTGAGTTATTCTATAGTTCGTCTAAGATAACGTTCAGTGCAAGTCAGTTCACCTGTGATTACCATAAGCCTATCGTTCCACCTGAGGAATATATTGAGTGAACTCAGTTTTTGTGTTGTAAAAGTGATTAGTTTTGTTTTTTAGTTTAAAACCAAATGTTATAATGTACAGTTATGTAATGAAAACAAATGAAGTTTTCCTTTGAACTGTACCATTGTTAAGCTGGGTTACAGGTTACTGTAACCCTTCTCACTACTTTACTTTGTGTTAACCTATATGTTTGTGTTATAAAGTCTAGTGTGATTACTCTGTTATGCCATCAAAACACTGAAGCTAATAGTACACCGAGAAGGATGGCTTTTAATGAGGTAAGAATTACTTTTAATGACTTGCCCATGCCTTTGATCCTCCTATCATCTTAAGTTAGTACCTAAAGCCTAGCCTGTAATAGAATTTACCTAATACCTAGATTTTTACTGTGGGTAATGTTTATTATGCTCTTCTGGGATTATGCAAAGGTTCAGAAGCCAACAGTCTTACAGTACCTATTATTATTTATAACAGCAAACAAATTAATAAAAATAGGCTATAGCTAGAGGCCAATCTAATGACAAGGGGTTGGGTCAGGACCGGCGAGAGTAGCTATTAAGGGTTCAACCACTCCCCCTCTATTCATGCTGCTAGCCGGTTTGTGCTGACGTCACAGGGTTGTAGCCCGCGACGCCACTGCCATACAACCACCACTGCATTGCATTAGCCGCAGCATGTATTTAGTAGTAATAGCCCCCTTGATACCCCTGATTTTATTTTTCCTTTTAAACATTTTAGTTGCGATTTCAAGCCTACTATTTAATTTTGTAATGATTCAATAAACCCAGATTTACGTTTACAGTCTTTATAGTTCGGGTCACAGTTCTTGGGATCTGGTTAGCGTATGCTTTGGATTGACTTTTCGGCTTAGTACTGTTAGTGTTACAGTCTACTTTTATTAACAGAAAGCAAAAATCATTTATTTAATTTTAAGCCATTTGAATTGGTTGTTTTTGTAAATGTCTAACTTACTTTTACTTACGAGAAATTTCAGTAGTTACTCGCCTTTCGCAGGTGCCAAGCACAGTGAACAGAACTGTACAACGGATTACGTTTGGCTACATTTTTCTCAGCTTCACATTCGCTGGAATTGTCAGTATCCTCTGTACAACTAGTAGTTTGAATTTTTTTTAGGACTTCACTGTGTCAATCTTACTAACTTATATAGCTGAAGCTTTAACGTTTCTGTTTCTGCTCCTGTCTGCCCCGAGTAGGCTACTGAGGTTGGACTTATAGTAGCCTATTTTCATTGGGCAGATTTTGAGAAGGGACTAGATTTATTTAGTACTCTTTTCAATGGAAGTCCCAAAATAACGGGGTTTCACATAATCTAGATAATCAGTAATTTAGGCAAGAAATGCTTACGTGTATTGTTTATATTAAGACTCTCTTTCCTGTGGGACTTGGCAACCCATTGCTTTGAAATATTACAGTCTATTGGAGATCGGTGGTAGATGATACATACCTCACAGTCCTTGGTGCTGTGGTAGGTGTTTCCACAGTTAAAACAGCACAGTTCATGTTTCATTGCATTCTAAAATATGAAACCATTTTTTATTTAATTAAAGATGAAAACTATTTGGTTATGTTTTTTGTTTTATTTTACTAGCCTATATTGATTTCTATTTACTTCTCTTATCCTAAAATACCCCCGTAGCAGCAAACCTGCGTACTCAGCGAATTTCCAATGCTTAAATATGTATCTTAATACCACATACCAAGTTTCATCAATATACATTCATGAATAAACGATTTATGACATTTTAATTATTCTCCATAAGAATAACATGGCGGCTGAGTATGCAGGTTTGCTGAAGCAAGGAACACAAAAAATGGGGTTTTATACAAATATCAATATAGGTCTAACTCAAGTAGGTAAAGCCACATAAGTTACCAAGTTTTATTAATTTATGTTCATAATTAAGGGGGATAACATATTACTTATTCTCCATAAGAATAACATGGGGCTGAGTACGCAGGTTTGCTGCTACGAGAACTATCGGCCAAAAAATTTTTTTGTGCAAATATCAATAGATCCCAACGATATGAAGCAATATACCAAGTTTCATCAGGATAAGTTGATAAATATACAATTTTTCTTATTTTCCATAAGAATAACATTGGAAAACGTACTGTGTTTAGCACTTTCAATATCTCTGTAACCATTTGACGTAGAGCATTGATCAAAACACCAAATTGTGCGTCTTTTTCAGCTAATTCCAATGGGAAAAATTTAAATTTGACTTTTTCAAAAACCATATGTAAAAAACTTGGGGTGGGGAAATTTCCACTTTTTAAATTTTTCCACTTTGAGCGTGTTTTGTACGGAAACGGTAAGAGATGGCAAAAAATGTTAAATACTGAAGATGTAGAAAATTTAATTTCCAACCAACAATTTTCCGTCAGATTTAAGAGCCGATAATCCGTTTAGCCGCTATTCATCGGAGAAGGAGTAATTTTGAGTATTTTGGCCTATTTAAATGTGTACAGTTTTGGAAAGCCGTTTAAATGAAAGCACACTATCTTTGGCTAAGACCACATGTTTGTATTAGCTGATTTAAATAAACAATAGTTGATTTATTTAGTAGTGTAGGTGATACTAATTTGCTCTCATTAGGTGAATATAAATCAGCTGTTACAAAACAAGGTGAGCACATTATCGCCTACACGGGAGGTTCAGTATCGCGAATATAGTTTGTTACGAGATTGGAAAATGTAATCAAACCGATTGTTTGTTCTATCGAATTAGTTTAGCCCAGTAGGCCAGTGGATATGTTGTCAGATGATTCAAGATCATGTGGTCACGGGTTAGAATCCTACTTTTGATGCTTACTTTTTGAGGTCTGCAATTTATGTTTATTTGACTTTTTTTGTTTTTACAAATTCATTTAATTGTAATTATGTTGCTCAACGAACAGCCACCATACAACGTTCTGCGGAGTTAGGTTAGGTTATAATTTTGTCGTGAACTGAAGTTTAATTTGTTGTTATTTTTAACACGTAAATCCATTTGTAGAAGAACTCCAATTTAACATTGTAACCACAACTTTTTATTTATATCTGATTGACTTTCATTGAGTGAGCACTTTATTTTTTGCTTTTATACACCTCGAAACAACCATCGTAGCCGGGAGTTCATTCGATAAAACGAACAAGCAGCCGGTTGGTAAAATGTTTCGATATCGAACCGATACGGGACCGCCTACGTAGGTGTTAATGACTCACCAAAGGTCACTGTTTTGTAGTTTTTGTTTGGTTAATGAACTACAAGTTTGATTTAAACTTGAGTTGACTAAGGAGTGCAAGTGAGCGAAGCGAACCCCGAAAGGGGGTTTGGGGGCGAAGCCTCCAACTGCGATAAGCCTAGTTCTTTTATATGGTACAGTATGTGAATGACCTCTCTTTACGTGTAGGCCACTTTGGTATTAATTATGTTAGTTATGTTTTAACTTTCTGTAAGTTATGTTTTAACATTTACTATTCTGTGTTCATTGTTGAAGAGGATGTACCTAATAAAATATGTCTTACAACACTTCACTATTCTGTGTTCATTGTTGAAGAGGATGTACCTAATAAAATACGTCTTACAACACTTCAACATATATTTACACTTATACTGTATTCACATATCAGACAGTATAAATATAGCTACAGAATATGGTGCAAGACAATTTTTGTATAAAAAAGCCGTTTTAACATAGTACGTTTTATCTCAACCTTTATGATGCGTTTTTCTGCACACTGTTGCCAGACCCATGACACTGTTGTTAACTTGAGCGAACGGATTTTTGAAGACGTGGTTGAAATATCTTGATAAACTTCTCATTTAATAATAGCTACATTAAAATGTAACAAGTACCGTAACTCTTGTTCCAGGTTATTTTCATTCAAATGGAAAAACTGGCAAATTTATTAAATTTTCCAATGAAAATTCTATCCTAAAATTGATTTGTATGCCAGATTAAGTTATGAACGGTAGCTCTGGTAGCTCTTTTATCCAGATATACGGTCTCATACCTAACAACCATTATTGTTGTTCATAATTTTGTGAATATAATGACGTTTTAACTAGGCCCACCTAATGTTATATCTCATACCGTTACCGAGATATCGTCGTTTTATGCGTAGCGCCCCCTGCCATCTTTACCACCCCCCATGTTGTCGACCACCTGGAAAAGTGATGATATTATTTTTGCTAACACCATGGTTCATATACCGGTAACAATAATCAGCAAAAATATTGCATCATACCTTTATGCATTCTCAACCCCCGTGGATCATAGACTAATTAACTTATAATGTATTTGGGAAAGCGCAGGTTACAGCCCAATGACGTCACACGGCCAACATCCCCCTCCCCTCATCGGCAGCGGCAGCTTCGGTCAAACTTTAAAGGAGTGGTTGAGTCCTTACTAGCTATTCTCGCTGGTACTGGGGTTGGGTTACCAGATATTTTTAAGGCCAACCCAGGATAGTTGGTAGGTTGGGTATCATTATATCCCCAGTCGCTGAATAGTGCAGCAAAATAGATAGCCTAGGCCCCTAATGAAAGAAAAATTCAAATTAATTATAGGGAATTGGCCTATACAAGTTTAACTTATTTTATGTTACCTATATTTTGGTATCAGACTATATATTGTTTTGGATCTAGGCCTATGCTGTTTGCTACAGAAAATCTGTCTGCTTACTGCAGGTTTGCCAACTTTTGTCTTTTTATGTAAAATGTACCTCATCACTCAGAAGGAAAACTTCAAAATGTGAGATGAAACACGCAATTCCGGATGTAAGTAATAAGCTTAATGCTAAACTAAAATGTAACTTTTACCCCAGACAAGTTGCAACCCCGGATCGGTAATTTTTTAAAGAGTCGCATTGGCACACACACAGAAGACACAAGTAAAAAGTATCAAAATCAGTGTTGACCATGTGAAACACAAAGAATTAACCAATCCCAAACAAGCCAGCCACCATTTATTTTACTTGGGCCCTCCCACCAACGTTGCCACAGATCGGTTGACTCATTGAAAGTTGCATGACTGGTCAGTTTTGGTCGTGTCCGAGAACCGAAACTACAAACTTTGTAACAACACCTGGCCAAGGTCTTTCCACGATTTATGAGAGAATGAGAATGTTTTATTTCCAACAAGTAGGTTAATGTGATATATGTCAATGCTTAAATTCTAATTCTAGACATGGTCTAGATACTTAAATATACCTGCAACAATCCATGCAAAGAGAGAAAAAACAAAAACAAAACAGCACTCTGGTCACATGTCAAATAAAATATGTACTTAAATTTACCTTTATGAAAGTTCAAATAACTCATGGACCGAGTTCATAGGATTTGCCAATACAGTGGAACCTTGATAACTCGAACCTCAGGGGAACGGCAAAAATTCAAGTTATCGAATATTTCGAAATATCGAGGTTCGACTTATCAAGGTGATTTTCCACAGACTTCGACTTATTGAGGGTCACGGTAACACAATAGATGGATCATGGAAGGGTATAAGATTTTCCTTACATAAGTTTGAGCTATGTATCAAAAATATTCATACCGTATAATAATTATTACCTATTAAAATTAAAATAGATTTGAAAAATTTTAAATGTCTAAAATAAGCCCGGAAATATATTGTAATGCTTCTTTGGTTAACATTGTAGAGGACGAAATACTTCCTTCAGTGAAAATATGTAGAGGAGGAAAGTAAACAAATATTGACTCACAGTTTGGTATTTTGGTGATGTTTTGTCTGTTCGACCACTTCCTGTCTATTTTCTAGACTTTTTGCTCACTTCGTATCACCTGCCGCAAACAAAACACTTACCCTTACGGAAGTCAGTTCTGACCAACTACGCATCAATTTCATTTAGCTGAACATTAATGTACTGTAGGCTATTAAAATAATTTGCAAAACTAAAAGGGAACAAAACATGATAACAAATAAAATTGCAGAGCATTGTTGGAATTAGGGTGAAGCAGTACGACACTTTTTTATTTTAAAATTGTCGACAGTGTTCACTGGTGTTCCAAACTGCTTCCCGATGACACTGTTTTTATTTCCTGTGTCAATAGCCTCAAATAGTCTTGAACCTCTCTTCATGGGGTAGAGTTTTGCTAACACGTTTTACCAAACTGCAAACACTTCGTAAAAACAACCTAAAAACGACGTTTCACATACTACATCCACATCCTCTGAACTTACACTAACTAACGACTCGGAACACAAATCTAATCAAATGAAAACCATTTTATATTAAAAATATTTATAATTTACAACAATATGAGACAGTTCCTTATTTATAAAATCCTCACATAGGTGAAACCCGTGCGTGAGGATGAGTGTGTTTGATATGCGTGCTGCTCATCAACATAAATTTGTCGGTTGTTTTCCCGACACCAGGAGCACCCGGGAAAGAGATTTATTTGGGAGGGAGGGTTGAAATTTCCGGCTGCAAAGTCACTGGAATGAACAACTTCGACTTATAGAGGTTCTCTAGTCAATACTCCGACTTATAGAGGTACGGAAACTACATATTCGAGTTATAGAGGTTCTACAGCTAAAACCTCGACTTATAGAGGTACGGCGACAGGCTAAGAATACTGCAAAAATTCAAGTTATCGAGGTGTTTCCTGTTAACCCTTCGACTTATAGAGGTAAAATAACATAGCATTAGGTAGGCAAGTTCAAGGGGAATGACAAAAATTCGAGTTATCAAGGAATTCGACTTATTGAGGTTCGAATTATCAAGGTTCCACTGTAGCAGTCTTTCCACCCCATTTTTGAATTTAGCTTCTGGCAGGTTCTGAGCTGTACAGGGAAGTTTATTAAACATCATAAAGCAGTGTAGGCCTACATTGTTACTAAGTTGAACTTTCCTTAACCTAAACAAAAGCAAATTTTATGTCATTCCTTTTCCTGGTATTGAGCGAGTGAATGATGCTTCTGAGCTTTTTGTGCATCCAGCTCCTTCTTGGTTTTAATGAGTGATTGAATTATATACAAATTATAAACTGCCATGAGGGATTCAGCAATAAAAAGTGGCTTACAGTGGTCCAGATATTTAGCACAACCAATGATTCGCACTGCCTTCTTTTGAAGGAGCACGACCCTCTCGACCCCAGCAGCGCCACCCCATAGCCTTAACCCATAAAGTAAGACTCTGAAAAAAGGCCAGATAATCAGTCTTCAGCCAGTCCTTGGGAACACAAACTTTCAGTTTTCTGAGCAGGTAGATTACCCTAAAAAGCTTACTACACACAAAGGCTACATGTGACTATTCCAGTTCAGCTTACGGTCCAACAGCATGCCTAGCAGTTTTACATTGCTTTAGCTTACTCGGCTACCACAACTAGTGGCCTAGTTGCGTTAGGTAGGTTTATAGTCAGTGAGCCCCCCTAGTGAAAATAACCGTAGTTGCCAGCAGTCATTAGTTACAGATTTTGCTACTAGAGTGCCAGCACTAATCGGATTCCGTTGTAGGCTCTGAGGCCTTTAGCGATTAGAATAAAATTACTACCTTAGTGGGTGGACTGGTGAAGTTAAGTTAATTTCTTTTTTGCAATTCCACATTACCGTAGCTCAAAAAGATCACCATTAGTTAAATTCAATTTTGTATTAGGCTTATAACTTATAACTTAGCTGTAATTGGTTAAAATATAAAGTTATTTAGGCCTATGAACCATTCTTGAACTTAGCCTAATTCGTGTTTTGGCGATTTTCCCCTATAGGGAAGAAGCTATTACCGTACTCGGCATGATAAGACCTAGGCCTGGGACCATGATAACTTTTCGTTTTGAGGCCCCCAGATGCCAAAAACACCATTCGTTCAAATTCTATATATATACATATATATAAAGTTATACATATATATCCAGACAGTAAAGAACGTTTGCTTAGCTACTGCACCTAGCACACTACCCCCATCACCGCGATTGCGAGTGTGGCAGTCCACTCACCTCCCCACCATATGAGCCGAGTCTCTTTGCTGTGCAGTCACACGTCTTATTTCTACAGCGATTCAAATTGGCGGCGGCAATCGAGAATCCCACAAATATGAGATACGCAGTGTTATTTGGTTTCTGAGTTAAAAAATATCCAGACCATAGACATTTTTGGAAAAACACCAAAGAAAGTTTATGGCGAACGGGAAAAAACAAGATCTTAAATTTTATGTAATGTGCTAAGATTTAAGCTGAGATTTTAAACTGTTTTCATCAAATTTTACCTCAAGTCTTTCTTTCAAACCATATTTAGCGAGCAGTGACCGGTCACTTCGATCTTCGTCGTGCAAAATGGGTTTTCTTTCATTAAACCTATTGCCCAACTTTTTCCCCCTGAAGACTCGGCTTGAAGACTTATTTGCACTTTCACCATAAACTTTCTGTGGTGTTTTTCTAAACATTTCTATGGTCTGGACATGTTTTAACTCAGAAACCGAATAATACTGCGTATCTCTCATATTTGGCGGGATTTTCGATTGCCGCCGCCATTTTGAATCGCTGTAGAAATAAGACGTGTGATCGCACAGCATCGAGACTCGGCTTATACTTTGATGGAGAGGTGAGTGGACTGCCACATTCGCAATCGCGGTATGGGGGTGACATACAGGGTGTTTCACGGGAACCCTGACAAACTTAAAAGGAAATGGATCCTTGGGTCAAAAGAAGAACAAAATTTCCTATAAACATAAGACCTAATCTCATTCGTTTTCTATTTATAAGTGAAAATATGTTTTTTTTTAGTTTTCAGTGTATCTATTGAACATTTTGACCTCTAGATGAGAAATTGATCAAATATTTTGATACATTTTTCATAGATACATAGAATATTACATTTAAAAGAGATTTAATTTTGTGTAAAAGGTTTGAGTGTGGCTGAGAAAAACGAGTTTGAAAATATATTTTTCCTGAAAAAATCAAGATCCAAAAAGTTTTTTTGTTTACAGCCTTTTATAATGTAACCATTCAAGCATTTATAGGTTGAAACTTTACCAAAAGTTGTATTATTCTATGGAGGATAAGAAAATATCAATTTATGTACACTTTGTATGGGGATTATTTTGCTTAAAACATAAAATATTGTAAGATAGGCCTAACACAAATTGTAAAGGAAAAACCATGGGTTGAGCATAATAATTTTTTTAAATTTTGACTTAAAGTAAATGTGAAAGTCCATTTACCTTTAAATACGTAAAACCTTAAAAGCAAGTGATAGGCAAACCTCGTTAATCCGAATATTTGTTTGTTCAAAGTGTTTGGATTATCAAAATGTTCTGGTAACTAAGGATGTTTTAAACAAAGACCACAAACTCAGTAGAAGCGATTGTAATTACAACAAAATTACATTATAGTAACAAATATTATGAAGGACACAATTTGTACGTAAGTTATAAGAGATAATATTTACAACTAAAGTCAATGAAATCAGGAATTACACTAACTTGGATTCTTTGTTGAAACATGAAAAATCTAAAAATATACCCACCGAAGGTCGTCGGATTACAGGGGTGTTCAAATGACAGGGCATTCGGTCTATCATGGTTCGTTAGAAAATTTGTAATTAATTGTAAACCGAGCAACTACACGCGGAATATCTTGAGCTGTGGCTTAATGCACTGCCCGGAGTGACTAAGATAACCAGCTGGGCTATTGAACATGGCTCCTGTTAATACGTTCACTGCTGAAAATATTGTGACCCCTAAACTGCGGAAAAATTATTGTTGTTGACTTACCGAATAAATGATGTCCGGATATCCAAAACGACATTAGGAGATGGAATGGCAGCCATTTTGTATCCTCGCTGTGACGTCACTTCCGTGACGAGAATACCCGTCATCAGCGTCTGGTGCCGGTTTCGGTTGCGATCTTCCGTATCAGTTGCGGTTTTTCGGCTGAAAATGTCACAAAATAGTTATTAGATCACACGCACTGGCACCCCACATTGTTTTTCAACAAAAAAATCCAAACTAACTACCTGATTACGTATAAGAAATATATATATATAATTATCACCTAAAATGGCTGAGCAGGAAACTACGCCCGCCAAAATAAACAACAAGATCTGCACCTCATGCGGGCAGCGATTAAACCTTCCCCGGCAACAACGGAGCTCAAACTGAATCAATGTATTGGGAGGGACCCAATGACTGGTAAACCCGTCACACGCACCCAGGAGTAGTTTCGCATGACGGGTAACCCCGTCACCCGCAGCGAACGTGTTAATGCAGAAAACTACATTTTAAACTCTGTACAGCGCAAATCCCAAGAACAAGCGTGAGAAAGCTTTTAAGAAAGCATCTGGTATCCATCTCTAAAACATGGAGAATTTTAAATAATGAATTATTATATCCTTATAATTTAAGGAAATTTCAGGCGCTTCACCCTGGCGATGACGAAAGAAGGTCTCAGTTTTGTCGCTATCTAGTGGCAAATCGTCCCCAGATCAAGTTTATACTATTCACCGACGAGGATCAATTTAATCGAAATCGTATAAACAACTCGAAAAATGAAAAATGTCCACATATGGGCTGAAGAAAATCTACATGCCACAGTGGAGACAAACTTTCAACAAAGGTTTTAGTGAATGTTTGGTGCGGCCTTTAAATAACATACTTATAGGACCTTATATTTTTAACGGACCTCAAAATGGTGTCAGTTATCTATAGTTCTTAGACGACATTCTGCCAGAACTTCTCGAAGATGTTCCCATCCAGTCATTAGATGTTCCCATCCAGTCATTAGAAAGGATGTTTTAAAAATAACGGAGCTCTGCTGTACAGGACACAAAATGTGGTTTAATCGTTAAAAAATCGATTTGTAACCCTAAAAAACCCATTTTCGGGGTACAAAACCTTCCTTCGGATGATGCGATTCGTCTGGTTTTCGATCTCCTTCAAATAAATGGTACTTTACACATTTGAGCCAAATTTCATCAAAATCGGACGTTTTTTACTCAAGTTCTCTAAAGTTAATATATGTTAACGGACAGATATATATATATATATACATATATATAATTTGAACGAATAGTGTTTTTGGCATCTGGGGACCTCAAAACAAAAAGTTATCATGGTCTCGGGCTTAAGTCTTACCATGAGACCTACGGAAATAGCTTCTTCCCTATAGGGGAAATTCGCTAAAAGGGGAAAAAACAAATTTTTGTAGTCCCCATGGCAGCAAATCTGTGTAAATCAGCAGCTATAATGTTATTCTTGTGGAAAATAAGAAACATGGGATATCTTGCTTGTTTGTGAGCATAAATTGGTAAAACTTGGTGTGTAGCTTCATCTGGTAGTGATCCATTGGTATTTGCATGAATGCCCGGGTTTTGTGGTCCTTGATGAAGCAAACCTGCATGCTTATTTCTAATGTTTTTCTTATGGAGAATAAATAAAATGTCATATTTCACTTATTTATGAATATGCTTTGATGAAAGTTGGTAAGTGGCTTCATGACATAGTGAAGTACAATTTGAAATTCGCTGAGTATGCAGGTTTGCTGCAACGTGGGTATTTGGTTAGTTGAACTGAACTCGTAAGATGATGCCACCAGTAAATTGACATACCATCGGAGTTCCCTGTAGATTATCGGATTTTCAGGGTAAAAATATACCTCCTGGGGAATTTCCATGAAAAATTAAAAATCTCCTCTTTTTGGAGTTTTTCCTAAAAATGAGTGGAACATTGAAAATTTTGTGTTGAAATCCTATCTGTGAATGAAAATGTATTTACCGATACGTTTGCAGCTTTACTATCATGCAACGATTGCCAAAGCTAAATCCTGACCCCAGTAACTCTAACCTCTATTATTTGTTACTCTTTGGCTTTATTTTGGCGGGAAATATCTCTGACCTTCCCCCATGGGAGTTACTACAAAATTTCCCTCTTTTTTCAGGGGTTGCTAGCTAAAATCTCTTTTTCCCAAACTACCATATGGCAACCTAGAGCCTAGGTACATTGAAAAATATAAGTGTAAATCACTAATTAAAATACCGGTATTATTTTTATGGTAGTGGTAATTTTTAATTACTATTTGTCCATAGTGGAGCTTTAATAATGTTACCTTATTTATTAAATTTAGTTATCGTATGTGGTTAAAAATTGGTAGGGGCCTACTGCAAAAACATAATTTGGAAATAATTTATGATCATCTTAATCATTAGTGAATTTCCTTTGGAAAGTGAACTATTAGCATGACCCGCACGGTGAAACTTAAGCCCGGGACCACCATAGAAGTTCCTAACGTGACCCCCTGAACACGTTTTGGGGGGTCGTTCAAAATTTTATATATATATATATATATATATATATATATATATATATATATATATATGTGTGACTCTAGCGGTCACATTTTTTGTCCGATTTACTTCAAATTTGGTAGGGACGTTCATTTCTGAAATTAGTTGGACAAGTTCGTTGGACAAAAGAATCGTAAAACTCCAAACCCATTTTTTGGGGATTAATCTTTCAAATTTCGAGTTTTTGGGCCCAAAAAGGGTCTAAAAAGCCCCAAATGTAAAATTAATGCATGTAAAAAGATGGGAATTAGTGAGACGAAAGTCTTAAGCCCTCTCTCGTCATTCTAGCATAAATATTTACCGAGTTATTAAAGAAAATGTGTTTCGACTAAACACAGTACGTTGTCTTATGGGGGTTTTACACTAGAAAAGCCTGCTACTCCTTTTTAGAGTACTTTTATCATCCCCAGCAACCTCACGCCTACTTTCAAGCCTGACTGGACCTTCTCCTAACATTATAATGCGCAAAATTATATTCCCAGCTTTGCAGGTAAATGAAACCAGGAGCATCAGAACAGCCAAAAAATCGATTTTTTTGGATTTCAATAAAAATTGGATATAAGTATGTTTTTACACTAATTTTAAGTTTTAAAAGTTTTTATGTGGAAATTCACTTCCCTCACGTCAGCGTGCTGCGTGCGAACTCGTTTTATTTTGTTTACCTCTATTTCTTTCCCTTTATCACAGCTAAGTTTCCAAAACTATATGATGCAAAAGTATTTAACTAAGTAATGATCATATGATCACCCAGTCAATACATAGTATGACATAGTATGTGGTATGTGTGTGTTGTGTGAAAGTATGCTTTTGGCTAAATTAATGAATGTTATTTCAATTTAGTGCTGTCTCACAAGTTCTGCCTCCAAACTCTGCTTAGCATACCAGCAGAGTACGTAATCAACTGCCCACTTTTAATGAAAAAGTTTGCTACTTCATACAGTAAATTAATTGATTACCTAGGTATTACACCTAGATTTTACATAGCCTACAAATTGCAATATTTTTTATAAATTGTAACCTGTCAGCATTGAATTGTTTCAACATAATCTAAACTTCCACTTTAATACTGTGATATCTTATCTTGAGCCAATGAAGACTGATATCGCAATACACCACTTAATTTGAATTAATAGTGCCATGTTGTCAGATAAAACCTTTTACTTAAGCGATTAGAACTCAAAAGATCTATAAGTTGTCTCAACTCAATTGCTCTGGTTCAGTTATTCGTAACTATTATAGCCTACATATTATACAGGGTGATTGATATAAGTGTGCCAGCTGTTTTTCTTGAAAAGTATAAGAGCTATTAAAAAAAGTTAAATAGCAACTTCCCTGGATTTTTGGTTCTGTTTAATTTTATAATTTTGATTTTTAGCGAATTTCCCCTCTAGGGAAGAAGCTATTACCGTAGGTGGCATGGTAAGACTTAAGCCCAAAACCATGATAACTTTTCATTTCGAGGTCCCCAGATGCCAAAAACATCATTTGTTCAAATTTGTTGTATATTTGTATATATATATGTCTGTGTCTGTAAGCACGATAACTCTCGTAAAAAAGGTCTGATCTTAATTAAATTTGGTACAAATGTGTAAAGTACCATTTATTTGAAGGAGATCGAAAACCTGATGAATCGCACCATCCGAAGGGCGGTTTTGTACCCCGAAAATGGATTTTTTGGGATTTCCACTTGCAATTTTTATTTAAATAAAATTTTTAAGTTTTACTATTGAATTCAGCATAAAACAAACAAACAATTTGGTATTTTGATCATTGGTCTGTGAGACGTCAATTGGTTACTGAGATATTGAAAGTGCTAAACACAGTGCATTGTCTAATGTTATTCTTTTGAAGAAAAAGAACAATTTTATATCTCGCTTATTTAAGAATATAAACTGATGAAA
The DNA here is from genome assembly GCA_963675035.1 of Allygus modestus. Lineage (NCBI taxonomy): Eukaryota > Metazoa > Arthropoda > Insecta > Hemiptera > Cicadellidae > Allygus > Allygus modestus. The sequence continues at coordinate 126,492,094 of OY776112.1, read as the reverse complement.
CTTGGTATATGGCTTCATCTGGTTGTGGTTTATTGTTGTTTGTAAAAATAAAACAATTTTTCGCATATGGTTCCCGTAGCAGCAAACCTAGGTAATCAGTCCCCATGTTATTGTTTTGGAGAATAATTAAAATGTTATATATCGCTTATTTTAAAATGTATATGGATGAAACTTGGTATGTGACTTCACGTAGATGAGTTCTATTGATATTTGCATAAAAACCCATATTTTCTGTCCCTTGTTGCAGCAAGCCTGCGTACTTATCCCCGATGTTATTCCTAGGGATAATTGATATCTTAAGCCCCGGTATCGCTTGTTTGTGAATATATTTCTTATGAATTCTGGTGAGTGGCTTAGTGTGTATAAATTCATTGGAAATTCGCTGAGTATGCAGGTTTGCTGCGGCGGGGGTATTTTATTTTATCCGCCATATTTCCAATATGGTGGTCAACTTCAGTTTTTCTAATGTTTTATTATTGAATCAGGTAGAAAATACAATTTTAAAACGTTTTTATTCTTTGTATTTTTTCACTAAACCTAACCGTTAAGATGATTTTATTGTTTTTAGCAATGAGTATCTCACCTTATGTGTAGCTCTGGAGGCTAAACAGTTAGGTTTTGGAAAGAAACCCCAAAAAATAAAAACGTTTTAAAATTACATTTTCTACCACATTAATTAATAAAATTAGGGGAAATCAAATTTCTTACATTTTCCCGCCATTTTTCCAATATGGCAACTAATTTAAATTTGGTTCTTATGACTTTAAATGTAATTTTAAAACGTTTTTATTTTTGGTGTTTCTTTCCTAAACCTAGCTGTTTAGCCTCCAGAGCTATACATAAGGTGAGATACTCATTGCTAAAAACAATAGAAACCACCGTTACGGTTAGGTTTAGTGAAAAAATACAAAGAATAAAATCGTTTTAAAATTGTATTTTTTACCTGATTCAATAATAAAACTATGGGCATTCTGTAAGAAAAACTTAAGTTGGCCGCCATATTGGAAAAATGGCGGATAAAATACAAATTTAAAAATCATAAAATTAAACAGAACCAAAAGTCCAGGGAAGTTGCTATTGAACTTTTTTAAATAGCTCTTATTCTTTTCAAGAAAAACAGCCGGCACACTTATATCAATCAGCCTGTATATCTCAATATTATTTTGATCTATTTTTGTTATAGGCCTACTTATTTTAAGGGCTTATTTTTTACTTGTAAGATATTAATTTAAAAGTACTCTCCCACGATTAACAGTATGGGAGTCGAGTTTCGCTCATAGATAAGTTATTTTGTTAAAAATGCTGGAATTAAATTTTCTATGGCGGGATTCACTTTGTTAGTCTTTCCTCGGAGGATAAATCTCCTATTTAGTAACGTTTTAATCCATCGTGTGTTAGGGCTTACCTATTTTACTCACATAAACAAATTAAAATAAAATTGATCTATTGGCGATCAAAAGTCGTGACGGTTGGGGACATGACAATTTGAGGCCCCTCTGAGCTGATAGCCGATCATGATTGTAATTCAACCATCCTGTTTATGGTTACTCTAAATTTGTCTGGCCCTGAGGACCATTCAACATCATCCTCAATTTTCTATTTGTCCTCGTATGGTTGGTGATGTTTGTCAGTAGGACTACCCTTACTCGCCCTTTGTCGTGATGGGCTTTGGTTCATTCGCTCATCAGTCACCCCAGTGGTCTTCATTGCTCATTGATCTGTCAAGGCAGTATTTTTAAAGATTTTTATTGTTTTGTTGTTATTTAAAACTTCATTAACCCAAAGTTTAAACTTTTCAGGATATATGTGCTTAACAAAATTTTAGTAGAATGCAAGATTTATTTGTACCTACATTAGGGGACACACATATATTACTTAAAGGGGAGAGGGGGTACGGCGTAGCGTTTCTCTGCTTAATAAGGGGGAGGGGCGGGTCTGGCTCAGCGTTAAGTAACTCACTCATTTTAAATACAATGTAGCCCAAGGAGTTAAAAATAAACTTCAGCAATACAATTTGATTTAGTGGTATTTTATTATTCATTTGTACTTAATTATGTTTTTTTGTTCAATTTCTTAGGCTTACTATTTTTCTTATTTATGACTATTATTACTGTTAATTTTTACATGTTAGCTGGGATAGTTTATTTTTTCTTGTCTGAATCTCAAAAGGGTTAATTTAGAAGAAAGATGGAGCAAGTGTTACTTCTATTTTGTTGTTTACCTCAAACCTTATCATCATTGTTTTACTGTTTGGTCGTTGTTATTTAAGGCTTTGTCATAAAATAATTTTCGAGGGGGTATGCTCAGGTGTTATGTGGGAGAGCGAGAGGGTTTCAAATGATGAAAAATGTGTTACGTAATATGTGTTGGTCCCGTAAGGGGCCATGCATAAATTACGTCACGCTATATTCAGCCCTTTTTGACCCCCCCCCGTGTCACGCTCTGTCACGCTGCTCATTACTCCCCCCTCCCCCCTGTCACATCACACTTATTAATTATTAAGTATTTGATTGTGGCATACGGTATTTCGCCACTGTATCTGATGATTTGGCAGGCTTTAACTCCATTAATCGTGACACGTCACACAGTCCTTAACTCCCCCCCCTCCCCCGGGTCACGGTCTGTCATGATTTTCCGCACCCCCTACCCTCCAGGGAGGCGTGACGTAATATATGCACGGCATCTAAGTGTATTTTAATCCAGAAATAAGTTATTTCCTAAATTTTAACTTGATAATTTTAACTTTTTTAGCTTTAGTCAATAACACATAAAATTGTTAAATCTAATTACTATAAATGTTTGAATGGTTTAACTGTGAAAAAATTAATGCATTTGTTTATTGGATTACTGGTACGACTAATCAAAATTATGATTAGCTAAACTTATAAGCAGTGGAAAATTATATTCATACAAGTTTTTTGTAACATTAGGTGAAATTAGTGGCTTGAAGGGGCCATAGCCCTTAACCTTGCTTCAATATTCTGCCTCATCTGATTTGTCTACTGTTTACTGAGGAAAATAAAACAGCACCCCTGTCGCAGCAAACCTGCGTACTCAGCGAAATTCTAATGCATATATATGGGTATCACTACTACCTAGAGCCACTTACCGAGTTTCACAAAAATACATATATTAATAAGTGATATATTGCATTTTATTTATTCTCCATAAGAATAACATTATATACGCAGGTTTGCTGCAACAAGGAAGATAAGAAATGTGTTTTTTTGCAATTATCAATATAACTCAACCAGGTGAAGCTACATACCAAGTTTTATTAATTTAGGTTCATAACTAAGGGAGGTATAAAACTTCACTTATTATCCATATGAATAACATGAGGTCCGAGTTTCCAGGTTTGCAGCTAACGGGAAAAATCAACAAAAACAATTTATTTGTGCTAATATCAATATACCACAACTAGTTGAAGCCACATACCAAGTTTCATCAATATACATACATAAATAATCGAAATATAACATTTAATTTATTCTCCATAAGGATAACATTGGAACGTACTGTGTTTAGCACTTTGAATATCACTGCAACAGTTGGACGTAAGACAACAATTAAAACGCAAAAATTATTGTTTTGTAGAGCTAAACTGATTGGTAGAAAGAAATGTGGAGTTTCTAGTGAAATTATCTGAGGAAAATCTAAATACCCCGTCGCAGCAAACCTGCGTACTCAGCGAATTTCCTATGCATATGTATGTGACTCACTACTACATAGAGCTACTTACCAAGTTTCACAAAAATACATCCATAAATAAGTGATATATAGCAGTTTATTTATTCTCCATAAGAATAACATTAGGGTTGAGGACGCAAGTTTGCTGCAACGAGGAAGATAAGTAATATGTTTTTTTTTGCAATTATCAATATAACTGAACCAGGTGAAGCTATATACCAAGTTTTATTAATTTAGGTTCATAATTAAGGGAGATATACAACTTTACTTATTCTCCATATGAATAACATGGGGGCCGAGTATGCAGGTTTGCTGCTACCGGGACTATCAACAAAAAACTGGTTTTTTGTGCTAATATCAATATACCACAACTAGTTGTAGCCACGTACCAAGTTTCATCAATATACATTCAAAAATAATCGATATATAGAATTTTTATTTATTCTCCATAAGGATAACATTGGACAACGTACTGTGTTTAGCACTTTGAATATCTCTGCAACGGTTGGACGTAGAACGATTCAAACACCAAAATGTTTGTTTTGTTGAGCTAGACACATTAATAAACAGAAATGTGAAGTTTTTAGTAAAACTATCTGAGAAAAATCTAAAAACCTTTTTCCCATAAGATTAACATGGGACACGTTTTTTTGGATTTTCTCCGCAACCACTTAACCTAGGTTAATGATTCAAAGTACTGAATTATTTGTTTTTTAAGCTCTATAAAATGGCTATAACCAAAATTGAGTGTTTTTAACATTTTGCGGTCAAATTTGCAAAAAACCGATTTTTGGAAAATTGTAAACCCCCTTCCCATAGTGCGATCGATCTGGTTTTCGAACTTAAAGTCATAAATGCTACTCTCCACATTTGTGCCAAATTTCATAAAAATCGGGTGTTTCTTTCAAAAGTTATCGCGGTAACACACACATAATATATATAAATTTGAACGAATAGTGTTTTTGGCATCTGGGGACCTCAAAACGAAAAGTTATCATGGTCTTGGGCTTAAGTCTTACCATGCCACCTACGGTAATAGCTTCTTCCCTATAGGGGAAATTTGCTAAATCCGTATTCCCATTAGATTACTATAGGAAATTTTATGGACAGATTTTTTAACTTTTCTCCACAACCAATAAACCTAGCTCAATGATTCAAAATACTAAATTGTTTGTTTTTTTAAGCTCTATAAAATGGCTATAACCAAAATATAGTCATTTTTAGCAAATTTCCCCTATAGGGAAGAAGGTATTACCGTAGGTGGCATTGTAAGACCTAAGCCCGAGACCATGATAACTTTTCGTTTTGAGGTTCTTGGGCTTAAGTCTTACCATGCCACCTACGGTAATAGCTTCTTCCCTATAGGAGAAATTCGCTAATATATATATATGTGTCCGTTACCGCGATAACTTTTGAAAGAAACACCCGATTTTTATGAAATTTGGCACAAATGTGGAGAGTAGCATTTATGACTTTAAGTTCGAAAACCAGATCGATCACACTATGGGAAGGAGGTTTTATGGGGGTTTACAATTTTCCAAAAATCAAATTTTTGCTAATTTGACCCCAAAATGTTAAAAACACTCAATTTTGGTTATAACCATTTTATAGACCTTAAAAAACGAATAATTTAGTGTTTTGAATCATTAACCTAGGTTAAGTGGTTGCGGATAAAATCCAAAAAAACGTTTCCCATGTTAATCTTAAGGGAAAAAGGTTTTTAGATTTTTCTCAGATAGTTTTACTAAAAACTTCACATTTCTGTTTATTAATGTGTTCGGCCCAACAAAACAAGAATTTTGGTGTTTGAATCGTTGTTCTACGTCCAACCGTTGCAGAGATATTCAAAGTGCTAAACACAGTACGTTGTCCAATGTTATCCTCATGGGGAATAAATAAAATTCTATATCTCGATTATTTTTGAATGTATATTGATGAAACTTGGTATGTGGCTTCAACTAGTTGTGGTATATTGATATTAGCACAAAAAACAAGTTTTTTGTTGATAGTCCCCGTAGCAGCAAACCTGCATACTTGGCCCCCATGTTATTCATATGGAGAATAAGTAAAGTTGTATATCTCCCTTAATTATGAACCTACATTAAGAGAACTTGGTATGTAGATTCACCTGGTTCAGTTGTATTGATAATTGCAAAAAAAACACATTACTTATCTTCCTCGTTGCAGCAAACCTGCGTCCTCAGCCCTAATGTTATTCTTATGGAGAATAAATAAAATTCTATATATAACTTATTTTATGGATGTATTTTTGTGAAACTTGGTAAATAGCTCTATGTAGTAGTGAGTCACTTATATATGCATTGGAAATTCGCTGAGTACGCAGATTTGCTGCGACGGGGGTGTTTAATTTTAGGGTAAAAAGTTCAAATACCCCCGTCGCAGCAAACCTGCGTACTCAGCGTATTTCCTATGAATGAATATATTTCTTACTACCACATAAAGCCACTTACCAAGTTTCATAAAAATACTTAAATAAATAAGTGATATATAGCATTTTATTTATTCTCTATAAGAATAACATTGGGGATGAGAACGCAGGTTTGCTGCAACGAGGAAGATAAAGATGCGGGTTTTTTGCAATTATTAACTAACCAGGTGAAGCTATATACCAAGTTTTAATGATTTATGTTCATAATTAAGGGAGATATAAAGCTTTCCGTATTCTCCATAAGAATAACATTAGGGATGAGAATGCAGGTTTGCTGCTAAGGGGATAATCAACAAAAAATTAATTTCTTGTGGAAATATATATATACCAGTACTAGGTGAAGCCACCTACCAAGTTTCATCAATATACGTTCATAAATAATCGAGATATCAAATTTTAAATATTCTCCATAAGAATAACATTGGACAACATACTGTGTTTAGCACTTTGAATATCACGGCAACGGTTGGACGTAGAATCACAATTTAAACACCAAAATGATTGTTTTGTAGAGCTAAACTGATTGGTAAAAGCAAATGTGAAGTTTACATAGAAATGAACTGAGGAAAAGCCAAAAACCTTTTTCCCATAAGATTAACATGGGAGATTTTATGAGCAGGTTTTTTGGATTTTCTCCGCAACCACTTAACCTAGGTTAATAATTCAAAATACCATATTATTTCTTTTTTTAAGCTCTATAACATGGTCAAAACCAAAATTAAGTTTTTTAAAAATTTTAGGGTGAAAAATGCAAAAAACTTATTTTTGGAAAATTTAAAACCCCCATAAACCCCCCTTCCCGTGGTCCGATATTTCTGGTTTTCGAACTTTAAGTCAAGAATGTCACTTTACACATTTGAGCCAAATTTCATCGAAATCGGACATTTTTTACTCAAGCTATCGCGGTAACGGACACACATATATATATATATATAAAAATATAGATATATACATATATATAAATTTGAACGAATAGTGTTTTTGGCATCTGGGGACCTCAAAACAAAAAGTTGTCATGGTCTCGGGCTTAAGTCTTACCATGAGACCTACGGTAATAGCTTCTTCCCTATAGGGGAAATTCGCTAAAACTGATTTAAAAAAAATTTAAACCCCCATAAAACCCCCTTCCTATAGACCGATCGATCTGGTTTTTGAACTTAGTCATAAATGTTACTCTCCACATTTGTGCCAAATTTAATTAAAATCGGGAGCTTCTTTCAAAAGTTATCACGGTAACGGACACACACACACATATATATATATATAAATTTGAAGGATTAGTGTTTTTGGCATCTGGGGACGTCAAAACAAAAAGTTATCATGGTCTTGGGCTTAAGTCTTACCATGCCACCTACGGTAATAGCTTCTTCCCTTTAGGGGAAATTCGCTAATATAAGTAGAGGAACACATGTCAGTTCGTAAACAAAGTAGACACGTAACCCCATGATTTTCTTATGGGAGATGTTTTACGTTATTTCTTGTTTGCTGGTAACTTTTACTTTCTCCCCCTTATACATAGTATATGGAGAAAGCATTGTTTTCGTCAAAATTTTCGAATTTGAGTTGTTAGTGGAAATTTTTGGTTTGGTGCTCCCTGAACCCAAAAAAGTGATTTTTATGTGATGTCTGTGTGTCTGTCTGTATGGATGTGTACAAAGCTAGTGCCCTAACCAATGGTCTGATTTTTATGAAATTTGGTATTTATGTACTAATCCACGATATCTCCAGGCTTTTTTTCATTTATTGGAATTTATTCGAATTTCCCCTATAGGGAAGAAGCTATTACCGTAGGTGGCATGCTAAGACTTAAGCCCGAGACCTTGATAACTTTTTGTTTTGAGGTCCCTAGATGCCAAAAACAATATTCGTTCAATATATATATATGTATTATATATATATATATATATATATATGCGTGTCCGTTACCGCGATAACATTTGAAAGAAGCGCCCGATTTTGATGAAATTTGGCACAAATGTGGAGATTAACATTTATGACTTTAAGTTCGAAAACCAGATCGATCGGTCTATGGGAAGGGGGTTTTATGGGGGTTTAAAATGTTCCAAAAATCAGTTTTTAGCAAATTTCCCCCATAGGGAAGAAGCTATTACCGTAGGGGGCATGGTAAGACTTAAGCCCGAGACCATGATAACTTTTCGTTTTGAGGTCCCCAGATGCCAAAAACACTATTCGTTCAAATTTATATATGTATATATATATCTATATATATATATGTGTGTGTTTCCGTTACCGCGATAACTTTTGAAAGAATCACCCGATTTTGATGAAATTTGGCACAAATGTGGAGAGTAGCATATATGACTAAGTTCAAAAATCAGATCGATGGCACTATGGGAAGGGGGTTTTATGGGGGTTTACAATTTTCCAAAAATCGGTTTTTTACAAATTTGACCCCAAAATGTTAAAAACACTCAATTTTGGTTATAGCCATTTTATAAAGCTTAATAAAACAAATAATTTAGTATTTTGAATCATTAACCTAGGTTAAGTGGTTGCGGAGAAAATCCAAAAAAACGTGTCCCATGTTAATCTTATGGGAAAAAGGTTTTTAGATTTTTCTCAGATAGTTTTACTAAAAACTTCACATTCCTGTTTATTAATGTGTTAGCTCAACAAAACAAACATTTTGGTGTTTTAATCGTTGTTCTACGTCCAACCGTTGAAGAGATATTCAAAGTGCTAAACACAGTACGTTGTCCAATGTTATCCTTATGGAGAATAAATAAAATTCTATATCTCAATAATTTTTGAATGTATATTGATGAAACTTGGTATGTGGCTTCAACTAGTTGTGGTATATTGATATTAGCACAAAAAACAAGTTTTTTGTTGATAGTCCCCGTAGCAGCAAACCTGCATACTTCGCCCCCATGTTATTCATATGGAGAATAAGTAAAGTTGTATATCTCCCTTAATTATGAACCTAAATTAATAAAACTTGGTATACAGCTTCACCTGGTTCAGTTATATTGATCATTGAAAAAAAATATTACTTATCTTTCTCGTTGCAGCAAACCTGCGTCCTCAACCCTAATGTTAATCTTATGGACAATAAATAAAATGCTATATATCACTTATTTATGGATGTATTTTTGTGAAAATTGGTAAGTAGCTTTATGTAGTAGTGAGTCACATATATATGCACTGGAAATTCGCTGAGTACGCAGGTTTGCTGCGACGGGGGTATTTGAACTTTTTACCCTAAAATGTTAAAAACACTAGATTTTGGTTATACCCTTTTTATAGAGCTTAAAAAAACAAATAATTTAGTATTTTGAATCATTAAGCTAGGTTTAGTGATTGTGGATAAAAGTAAAAAAAAATGTGTCAATAAAATTTCCCATGTTAATCTTATGGGAATACGGTTTTAGCGAATTTCCCCTATAGGGAAGAAGCTATTACCGTAGGTGGCATGGTAAGACTTAAGCCCGAGACCATGATAACTTTTCGTTTTGAGGTCCCCAGATGCCAAAAACACTATTCGTTCAAATTTATATTTATGAATATATATATATATATATATGTGTGTGTGTGTGTGTGTGTGTGTGTGTCCGTTACCGCGATAACTTTTGAAAGAAATACCCGATTTTGATGAAATTTGGTACACATGTGGAGAGTAGCATTTATGACTTTAAGTTCGAAAACTAGATCGATCGCACTATGGGAAGGGGGTTTATGGGGGTTTACAATTTTTCAAAAATTGGTTTTTTGCAAATTTGACCCTAAAATGTTAAAAACACTCAATTGTGGTTATAGCCATTTTATAGAGCTTAAAAAACAAATAATTTAGTATTGTGAATCATTAACCTAGATTAAGTGGTTGCGGAGAAAATCCAAAAAAACGTGTCCCATGTTAATCTTATGGGAAAAAGGTTTTTAGATTTTTCTCAGATAGCTTTACTAAAAACTTCACATTTCTGTTTATTAATGTGTTTAGCTCAACAAAACAAACATTTTGGTGTTTTAATCGTTGTTCTACGTCCAACCGTTGAAGAGATATTCAAAGTGCTAAACACAGTACGTTGTCCAATGTTATCCTTATGGAGAATAAATAAAATTATATATCTCAATAATTTTTGAATGTATATTGATGAAACTTGGTATGTGGCTTCAACTAGTTGTGGTATATTGATATTAGCACAAAAAACAAGTTTTTTGTTGATAGTCCCCGTAGCAGCAAACCTGCATATTTCGCCCCCATGTTATTCATATGGAGAATAAGTAAAGTTGTATATCTCCCTTAATTATGAACCTAAATTAATAAAACTTGGTATACAGCTTCACCTGGTTCAGTTATATTGATAATTGAAAAAAAAATATTACTTATCTTTCTCGTTGCAGCAAACCTGCGTCCTCAACCCTAATGTTAATCTTATGGACAATAAATAAAATGCTATATATCACTTATTTATGGATGTATTTTTGTGAAAATTGGTAATTAGCTCTATGTAGTAGTGAGTCACATATATATGCACTGGAAATTCGCTGAGTACGCAGGTTTGCTGCGACGGGGGTATTTGTACTTTTTACCCTATAATGTTAAAAACACTAGATTTTGGTTATACCCTTTTTATAGAGCTTAAAAAAACAAATAATTTAGTATTTTGAATCATTAAGCTAGGTTTAGTGATTGTAGATAAAAGTAAAAAAATGTGTCAATAAAATTTCCCATGTTAATCTTATGGGAATACGGTTTTAGCGAATTTCCCCTATAGGGAAGAAGCTATTACCGTAGGTGGCATGGTAAGACTTAAGCCCGAGACCATGATAACTTTTCGTTTTGAGGTCCCCAGATGCCAAAAACACTATTCGTTCAAATTTATATATATGAATATATATATATATATATATATATATATATATATATATATATGTGTGTGTGTGTGTGTGTGTGTGTGTGTCCGTTACCGCGATAACTTTTGAAAGAAACACCCGATTTTTATGAAATTTGGCACACATGTGGAGAGTAGCATTTATGACTTTAAGTTCGAAAACTAGATCGATCGCACTATGGGAAGGGGGTTTATGGGGGTTTACAATTTTTCAAAAATCGGTTTTTTGCAAATTTGACCCCAAAATGTTAAAAACACTCAATTTTGGTTATAGCCATTTTATAGAGCTTAAAAAACAAATAATTTAGTATTTTGAATCATTAACCTAGGTTAAGTGGTTGCGGAGAAAATCCAAAAAAACGTGTCCCATGTTAATCTTATGGGAAAAAGGTTTTTAGATTTTTCTCAGATAGCTTTACTAAAAACTTCACATTTCTGTTTATTAATGTGTTTAGCTCAACAAAACAAACATTTTGGTGTTTTAATCGTTGTTCTACGTCCAACCGTTGAAGAGATATTCAAAGTGCTAAACACAGTACGTTGTCCAATGTTATCCTTATGGAGAATAAATAAAATTCTATATCTCAATAATTTTTGAATGTATATTGATGAAACTTGGTTTGTGGCTTCAACTAGTTGTGGTATATTGATATTAGCACAAAAAACAAGTTTTTTGTTGATAGTCCCCGTAGCAGCAAACCTGCATACTTCGCCCCCATGTAATTCATAAGGAGAATAAGTAAAGTTGTATATCTCCCTTAATTATGAACCTAAATTAATAAAACTTGGTATACAGCTTCACCTGGTTGAGTTATATTGATAATTGCAAAAAAAACATATTTCTTATCTTCCTTGTTGTAGCAAACCTGCGTACTCGATTATTATGTTATTCTTATGGATAATAAATAAAATGCTATATTTCACTTATTAATTAATTTATTTTTATGAACCTTGGTAAGTGGCTCTAGGTAGTAGTGATATATAGTAGTGATATATATGCATTGTAAATTCGCTGAGTACGCAGATTTGCTACGACGGGTATTGATTGTAAGGGTAATTATCCCCAAAAACCACCAAAAAATATGAAAAATCAAGATTTCTCAAAAATGGCTCTGACAATTTTGATTAAACTTTAGTCGTTCGAGCTTTAGATTTCCAACAAATTGGCACCACCCGCATTTCTGTAAAAATTCGGGTTCAGAAATTACAAGACTTAAAATGTCAAAAATTCAGTTTTTGGGATTTTTCATTAAAAAACATAAATATAAAAAATATTACCACTATTCGCCATTAAAAAGAGCTCAAAAAAACAAATAATTTAGTATTTTGAATTATTATTCTACGATTACTGGTTGCGGAGAAAATTTAAATTTTCATCTTGCTGTAAACGCAGTATGTTGTCCAAAGTAATTCTTATGGGGAATACAAAATTTACTATTTCTCTCTTATTTATTGATCAATTTCGTTCAAACTTGATATGCTTGTCAAGTTAGCATTGACCAACAGAGGAAATTTGAAATATGCTGCCCCTTAAAACCCCTGGGGGGGGGGTGATAGGGGGGATTTCCCCTCTTAAAACCACGTGTGTAGCGATGGATTCTGTAGTGCCTCCTAAACAGGGATTTGGGTGGATATTTTTGAAAACAACTTGTTTACAAGATTTCTGTACATTCTACCGTGCTTTGTATTCCATATTTAGTAAATAAAAAGTAATTTATTCATTAAATTTGGGCTAAAAGGGAGAAAGTATGTGTCAGTTCCCTGATACCGTTTATTTATATTTCATTTGCGGAGGGAAGCCTGCGGCTATCAGCTAGTTATATATGTACTGATTTTATTCGGGATAAAATACATTCCCGAATACATTGTTTATTCGGGATTTTATTCGGGTCATAGATGTATCAATTTTTTATTTTCTTTTGTTTAAAACGGATTTATACCATAACACGATAATGCCATGTTTGTGAACAGAATTCGTCCGTTATTTCTGAATAACGTTTAAAGTAAGAAATAAGTGGCCTTGAAGTTGTGAAAGTGGTTTTAAATTTTCGATACCGGTACATTCATCTTTTTTGAACAACCTGTACATATATTTTGATGCAAATATTTTGAATAGATAGCCTATGCGTTTTAGTGGGGAAGAATTTTGTTTGATGACTTTAGACCAACCCGTTCTCCCGTTATACATGCTTGACGGGTGGTCTGACTCATCTTGTATATACAGGGTGTTACAAAAAAGGTGAACTAGCTATATGTTTTCGGATTCTACACTCAAAAAAATCAAAAACTTTAGTGATGTTTTTTGAAATTCCGCTCAGTTTAGCGCCAGTCTGTCTGTGATTTTTACTAAATTTAGTATTTCTGTTGAACCTTTAAAGGTACTGTTTTGAAACGTGGCATACTTCATGTCTATGCTTAATGATGTTTCAGTATTGAATTTCAAGTTTATATCTTCCACTGTTTCAAAATGGCGGCCTTTTTTGTTTTTCAAAGCTAAATATCTTGAAAACCTTAATAATTAGCAACAAACTGTTGGAATCCAAAAGTTTTGTCCTTTTGTCCCAAAAATAATGGTATGAAGATTCTAACAATAGAATTATAAATAGCTGAGAAATTGTGATTTGTATAAATTAATACCCCCGTAGCAGCAAACCTGCATACTCAACGAATTTCCAATGCATATGAATTTATCTTAATACCACATAAAGCCACATACCAAGTTTCATCACTATACATTCATAAATAAATGATATATGACATTTTAATTATTCTCCATAAGAATAACATGGCGGATGAGTATGCAGGTTTGCTGAAATAATGAACACTAAAAATGGGTTTTTATACAAATATCAATATAACTCAACTAGGTAAAGCCACATACCAAGTTCTATTAATTTATGTTCTTAATTAAAGGAGATAACACGTTACTTATTCTCCATAAGAATAACATTGGGCTGAGTATGCAGGTTTGCTGCTACGGGGACTATAGGCCAAAAAATGGGTTTTTGTGCAAATATCAATAGACCACAATGAAATGAAGCAATATACCAAGTTTCGTCAGGATAAGTTGATAAATAAGCGAGATATACAATTTTTCTTATCCTCCATAAGAATAGCATTGGACAACGTACTGTGTTTAGCACTTTCAATATCTCAGTAACCAATTGACGTAGAGCAATGATTAAAACACCAAATTTTGCGTATTTTTAAGCTGATTCCAATGGAAAAAAATAAAATTTTACTTTTTCAAAAATTATATGTAAAAAACTCAAAAAACCCATTTTTGGGGTACAAAAGCCCCCCAAAATACCCCTTCGGATAGGCCGATCTGTCTGGTTTTCGAACTTAAAGTCATAAATGCTGCTTTACACGTTTGTACCAAATTTCATCAAAATCGGACGTTTTTTACGAGAGTTATCGCACCCACGGACACACACACACATATATATATATACATACAGTTTCGAACGAATGGTGTTTTTGGGGTCTGGGGACCTCAAAACGAAAAGTTATCATGGTCCCGGGCCTAGGTCTTACCATGCCGACTACGGTAATAGCTTCTTCCCTATAGGGGAAATTCGCTAAAACATGACTTTTTAGTCCAGAAATGGCAAAAAAGCATGTTTTAAAATAAAAAAATCACAATTTCTCAGTTATTTATAATCCTATTGTTACAACTTTATACCATTATTTTTGGGACATTAAGACAACACTTTTTTGATTCTTGAAGGTTTTTGCTAATTATTAAGGTTTTTAAGACGCTTTGGAAAACAAAAATGGCTGCCATTGTGAAACGGTGAAAAATAGAAACTTGAAATTTAATACCAAAACAGCATTAAGTATAGCCATGAAGAATGCCAAGGTTCAAAACAATACCTTTTAGGGTAAAAAGATTTAATAAATTTAGCAAAAAACACAAATAGACCAACTGACGCTAAACGGAGTGGAATTAAAAAAAATAAAAAAATTCACTCCAACCTCTTTGCTTATTTTTTAGTGTAGAATCCGAAAATATATTGCAAGTTCACCTTTTTTCTAACATCCTGTATATATGCATTGGAAATTTGCCGAGTACGCAGGTTTACTGCGACGGGGGTATTATGATTTTATCTCGTGTTTACAACACCAAAAAACAATTTCAATTTACAGTATCGTTTTACCCCTTACCATTTCGGTTGTGACGGATAACGGCTCCAAAATCCTCCTAAACCTGTGGGTTCGGGTGAAATTACTTGTATTTAAACTCCATGACAGTCAGCTTCAGGAAGTTTCCAATGACCATCTGCTAGCCTACTTGTTAAATCCATTGTTTACATCTGACATGACGCTGTGTCAAAGCTGAGACTGTAAACTATAATCATAGTCATCTTCCACCCCGCTACCCCCTCCACCACACAGCTCACAGTGAGTTTAGACTAGGGCAGTATCGTAGTGCAACTTTATATGCAACCAATGCCAAAGTAAATCTCCCGGGGAAAATACAATAATTTTGTCGGCCTTAAAACTGAACAAAATTTGTACAAGTCAAGACTTGACGAATCTATGTAACATTGAATAAAAAAAACAAATGTCGTAGTTATTAAAAAAAAACTGTATAAAACAGACCATTCAACTTCGCATCTTTCAAATGTTCCAGAATAGGTCGCGTACAATGTTACGTCGTTTCTGACGGGTATATCAGTCATCTTTAACCTACCCACCCAGCTGTCAAGAGCATTTAGTTTATGCACTCTTATTCAAGGTGTACGCAATCTACCTATACATACTAATAGTATATTGTTCACCACTAGGACCAAAAACGACGCTTTCGGATACAAGCTTAGTTATAACGGCCGAGCAATTAAACTCGTAATCCTGCAAACAATTTTAAGATAGCCTAATTTAACTATAAATTTCGTTTAGCCTACTTTTAGCGAATTTCCCCTATAGGGAAGAAGCTATTACCGTAGTCGGCATGGTAAGACCTAGGCCCAGGACCATGATAACTTTTCGTTTTGAGGTCCCCAGACCCCAACAACACCATTCGTTCGATACTGTATATATATATATATCTATATATATATATATATATATATATATATATATATATATATGTGTGTGTCCGTGAGCACGATAACTCTCGTAAAAATGATCCGATTTTGATGAAATTTGGTATAAACGTGTAAAGCAACATTTATGACTTTAAGTTCGAAAACCAGCCAGATCGCTTTATCCGAAGGGGTATTTTGGGGGGGTTTTGTACCCCAAAAATGGGTTTTTTGAATTTTTTACATATAATTTTTGAAATATTCAAATTTTAGTTTTCACCATTGGATTCAGCTTAAAAAAACACACAATTTGGTATTTTGATCATTTCTCTACGTCAATTGGTTACCGAGATATTGAAAGTGCTAAACACAGTACGTTGTCTAATGTTATTCTTATGGAGGAAAAGAAAAATTTTATATCTCGCCTATTTATCAACGTATACTGACGAAACTTGGTATACGGCTTCATCTGGTTGTGGACCATTGATATTTGCTCAAAAAGACAATTTTTTACCCAACGCTCCCGTAGCAGCAAACCTGCGTACTCAGCCCCATGTTATTCTTATGGAGAATAAGTAACGTGTTATCTGCCTTAATTATGAAAATAAATTAATGAAATTTGGTATGTGGCTTTACCTAGATGAGTTGTATTGATATTGGTATAAAACCCCATTTTTTGTGTTCCTTGCTTCAGCAAACCTGCTTACTCAGCTGCCATGTTATTCTTATGGAGAATAATTAAAATGTCATAAATCGTTTATTTATGAATGTATATTGATGAAACTTGGTATGTGGCTTTATGTGGTATTAATATACATATATATGCATTGGAAATTCGCTGAGTACGCAGGTTTGCTGCTACGGGGGTATTTTACCATTGTTTTTGGCCAAAGTTGGCTTCTATATTGATCTTGCTATTAGAAACAAACAGCTGTTACACAAGTTGTCATTGTTAACAAGTTGAATAATGCGTTCAATTATTTTTTAACAGCTGATGACTTCGACCGAAAAGTGTCATAAAATATGATGTTTTTATCTTTCTGCACGAAATCCATCTGTTTTTTGTTCTCTAAATAGTACGCAAAACGTCACTTTTTTGTCCTAGGACCTAAAAAATCAGCTGTGATCTTTTTTAAGTTCCAGGAGGTAAAAAGTCAGCTGTTTGCTAAATATTATTATTGTTTCATTAATTTTGATATGCAGAATAGTGAAATTCAACGTTATAAAAAGTATTGTTTGTAAATAACAGAAATGTAAACTCTGTATATTACTTACTTTGTAAACACAGCCTCAAAAATACAACTTTATAGTTAAAATTGTCAACGATTAAAAGTCTAAGTCTCGGCTGCGCACGCTTACGCACCAAAAACAGCCACTTTTGCTCCTAGTGATGAAAACTACTATTTTATCATACTGCACGAAAAGCAGCAGTTTTTGGGTCAAATATTGAAGGATTATAAAAATGGGCAGTATGATAAAAAATTGTGTTCATCACATGGAGCAAAAGTGTGTTTTTGGTGCTTAATCGTTTTTCCGAGCTCGGCTTCGCCTCGTTCGTAAAACACGATTGCGCGCCATAAACCACTACTTTTGCTCATTGTGATAAAAACTACTATTTTTATTCTAGGGGAAAAAATATTGTCAAAATGGTTATTTTTATCCTAGGAGTAAAAAGAACAACTTTAGCACCTCAGTGCATGTGTTGAAAACAGCGCTTTTTGTATCAGGATGACGACAAGAATATTTTCATTTCCCCCCGGAGTTTTAGCGAATTTCCCCTATAGGGAAGAAGCTATTACCGTAGGTCTCATGGTAAGACTTAAGCCTGAGACCATGATAACTTTTCATTTTGAGGTCCCCAGATGCCAAAAACACCATTCGTTCAAATTTATATATATATATATATATATGTGTGTGTCCGTAAGCACGAGAACTCTCGTAAAAAAGGCCGATCTTAATGAAATTTGGTACAAACGTGTAAAGTACCATTTATTTGAACGAGTTCGAAAACCAGACGAATCGCACCATCCAAAGGGGGGTTTGGGGGGGTTTTGTACCCCAAAAATGGGTTTTTTGGGGTTTACACATGTAACTTTGATTAAAATCAAATTTTAATTTTCACCATTGAATGCAGCATAAAAAAACAAACAATTTGGTATCTTGATCATTGCTCTACGTCAATTGGTTACTGAGATATTGAAAGTGCTAAACACAGTACGTTGTCTAATGTTATTCTTATGGAGAAAAAGAAAAATTGTATATCTCGCTTATTTATGAACATAAACTGACGAAATTTGGTATATGGCTTCATCTGGTTGTGGTTTATTGTTGTTTGCACAAGAAAACAATTTTTCGCCTATGGTTCCCGTAGCAGCAAACCTAGGTACTCGGGCCCCATGTTATTCTTATGGAAAATAATTAAAATGTTGTATATTGCTTATTTATATGGATGATACTTGGTATGTTACTTCACTTAGCTGAGTTCTATTGATATTTCCATAAAAACCCATTATTTTGTGTTCCTTGTTGCAGCAAACCTGCGTACTCATCCCCATGTTATTCTTATGGAGAATAATTAATATTTTAAATATCGCTTGTTGTGGATATACCGGGTGTCCAAAAAGTCCCGGGTCGGTTAAATATTTGTCGAAATATTTAAAATAGAGCTACAAAACTTTGCACAAAGTTACTGGACATAAAAATCTATTTTAAGACATATTCAGTGATCCGCTACTTCCTCAGGGGGACGGCCCGCTAGGAGTCAGAAAAAATCTTAAATGTAAGCATAGGTTGATATGCATATCAAATAAAAGGTCTTTATTAGTAGAGTACAGAGCCGCAAACCCGACCTCAAACGGATAACCGAGTAAAAAATGACAGCCCTTCAAAGATGGCTTGAATTTGCAACTTAGGTAAATGTAATCAAGTTCATGGAACACAGTATCAGTCACAAATAACTTTCTTTTTTAGGTTTATCATGGCTCATTCATTTTCCTTGTTTGTTTTATTTTCGATCCCTCTCAGATATAATGAAACTTATTACTCTACAACAGTATTAATTTAAACAGTTTTGGGTTAGTAATGTTAAAATCAAAAAGCTCGTCAGTTTATTTTCTACATTAACCTACGTTGCAAACTCAAGCCATCTTTGAACGGCTGTCATTTTTGACTCGTTTCTCCGTTTGAGGTCGGGTTTGCGGCTCTGTACTCTTCTAATAAAGACCTTTTATTAAGAGGTGCTTACATTTAAGATTTTCTTCTGACTCCTAGCGGGCCGTCCCCCTGAGGAAGTAGCGGATCACTGAATATGTCTTAAAATAGATTTTTATGTCCAGTAACTTTGTGCAAAGTTTTGTAGCTCTATTTTAAATATTTCGACAAATATTTAACCGACCCGGGACTTTTTGGACACCCGGTATTTCTTATGAATATTGTTAAGTGGCTTAATGTGTTATGTTATAATTCATTGGAAATTCTCTGAGTATGCAGGTTTGCTGCGACGGGTGTATTTGTATCTCTATTCTCTATTAAATCCCACACTGAGTTTAGTTCTGTTCTGTTTATCACTCGCCAGCGGCAGCAGCGCGGCGGCGTGGTGGGTTTATGCAACACTGCGATCAGCTGATCATCTGACTGGGGTTACCGGGTCACCACCCACTCCCCCTGCCCCCTATGCCCCCCTCCCCACCGACGTGTCGACACGGATAGATTAATAACCCCCCTTGCTGGCAACGCTACGCCGAACGCCCTGTTCTTATCAATCTTGTATGACACATTCGCTGCTAGGCTGAAAGAAATTCTTCTAGAGCTGATTTGACGTCATGCGAGGTTATAGGAAATAAGAGGAAGAAAGTGAATAAATTATCATTGGTTCTAAGTTTTCGGTAGGGGGGGTCAGCTGACCGCATTGTTTCCACTGCCCCCTCCCACCTCCTAGTTCCCCGCATAAGGTTAAATTATTTTTAGTTTGAAGATAAATAAACGGTATCAGGAAACTGACACATACTTTCTCCCTTTAGCCCAACTTTAATGAATAAATTACTTTTTATTTACTAAATATAGAATACAAAGCACGGTCGAATGTACAGAAAATCTTGTAAACAAGTTGTTTTAAAACACATCCACCCAAATCCCTGCTTTGGAGGCACTACAGAATCCATTGCTGCACTCGTGGTTTTAAGAGGGGAAATGCCCCCTATTCCCCCCCAGGGTTATTAAGGGGCAACACATCCACACACAGACACACACACACACACACACACACACACACACACACACACACACACACACACACACACCACACGCACGCACGCACGCACGCACGCACGACAGACAGACAGACAGACAGACAGACAGACAGACATCACGTAAAAACCACTTTTTTGGGTTCAGGGAGCACCAAAACGAATATTTCCACTAACAACTCAAATTCGAAAATTTTTACGAAAACAATACTTTCTCCATATACTATGTATAAGGGGAGAAAGTAAAATCGAATATGCGAATTTTCAGTAGGATAGTATTAAATTAGTATCTCATAGTTTCGTTTGCATACGTTACCACCAACCGGTAGCATAAATAACCCCCGCCGCAGCAAACCTGCATACTCAGCGAATTTCCAATGGGGATTTAAATGTCTTAATACTACATAGAGCCACTTACACATAAAAATATATAAACATATATTCATAAAAATATATTCACATAATATATGCGATAAATACATTTTTACTTATTCTCCATAAGAATAACATTGGGGCTGAGTACACAGGTTTGCTGCAACAAGGAACACAAAAAACGGGTTTTTATGCTAATGTCAATATAGCTCAACTAGGTGAAATCGTATACCAGTTTTTATTATGTGCGGTTTGTAGCACGGATTGATGATGACAAACTAGTTGTTATTTTACTTACGTCGTCAATCCAAGTACTTGACTACCAGTAAAATAACAAACAGTTTTTACTCATTTATGTTCATATCATAATTAAGGGAGGTAGAGCATTTAATTATTCTCCATAAGAATAACATGGGGGCTGAGTACGCAGGTTTGCTGCTACGGGAGACTTTGACAAAAAATATTTTGTTTGGGCATATATCAATAGACCACAACGAGATGAAGCTGTATACTTACTAAGTTTCGTCAGTATACGTTCATAAATAAGCGAGATATACACATTTTCTTTTCCTCCATAAGAATAACATCAGACAACGTACTATGTTTAGCACTTTCAATATCTCGGTAACCAATTGACGTAGAGGAATCAAAATACCAAATTGTGTGTGTTTTTTGCAGCTGAATCTCATGGCGAAAACTAAAATTTGACTATTTCAAAAATTATACATAACAAATTCAAAAGCCCCATTTTTGGGGTACAAAACCCCCCAAAATACCCCTTTGGATAGAGGGATCTGGCTGGTTTTCGAACTTAAGTCACAAATGTTGCTTTACACGTTTATACCAAGTTTCATCAAAATCGGATCATTTTTACGAGTGTTATCGTGCTCACGGACACACACACACACATATATATATATATATATATATATACCATATGTACACATATATTCACACAGATTCACACAGATATATACACACAGTTTCAAACGAATGGTGTTTTTGGTGTCCAGGGACCTCAAAACGAAAAGTTATCATGGTCCCGGGCCTAGGTCTTACCATGCCGACTACGGTAATAGCTTCTTTCCTATAGGGGAAATTCGCTAAAACAGAATCCACTCATAAATAAAGAGTTTATATTTTTTATGTTATTGTGGTAATGCTTTTTGAAATACACTTATGGGCCGATATAGATCGAAATTTATATTATTGTATTAATCTTCGGTATCCCAAAGAGATATCGTCATTTTTTTAATCGTTATTTTGAAGGGTCATTATGCTCCAGTAACATTAAAAATCGATTTTACCAAAATACGCTTTCAGAGAATTGTTATTAAAATGGTGGTGTAAGGGGGTATATAGTGCTGAAAAAACGACACCGCCCGCAGATCTGGAAAATTTTGTGTTCAAAAATTATAAGGCTTAAAATATTTCCAATAAAAAAAAATATTTGTCACAAAACTAACATAAACAGTTTTTATTTTATTTTTGTTTTAGACCTAATTTTTATGCAATGTTATTATCACCATTTAGCAGCGCTTTAAAAACCAAGTATATTAGTACCTATATCTTGGATTATACAGCATTATTTTCCGATTAATGGTTGAGGAAAATATTTAAACTTTTAACTAGCGGTAAACGGAGTACGTTGTACGTTGTCCTGTGTTATTTTCTTAAGAAAAACCAATTATAATTTTCCAATTATTTAGTCAACACTTGGTATACATAAGATTAAGCTAATTTACCGTATATGGTCTAAATATAGAATATATTGGGATATGTTTCTCCTAACCTAGAGTTGAGGAGAGAGTTGGACCCTTAACATACGTGTGTAGCAAATGACTCTGCGGTGCCTTCAAGAAATGGATTTGGGTGAACATTTATAAAAAATCTAAAGCCTATTAGAAAACTTGGCATATAGGCTACCGTATACCTCATACTCTATCCCAAGGAACCTAGGTTCCTTGCTCTATCCTATCCATACTCTATCCCAAGGAACCTACGTTCCTTGCTCTATCCTATCCTATACTCTTATATGAGCAATGTTTGCTTGATTGGTTGGTTCGTTGCCCAATTATCTCGAAAACGGCTCCGAGGATTTCCTTCAAATTTTGGGAATAACTAAGTTCTGGTGTAAAATTATGTTCTAGACAGGTCTCATCCACAGTAACAATCAAATAATGTTAAAAAACGAAATTGAAAAGTTTAACAAATTAACATTGGGCTTATGGAGTTTCAAATAAAAAAAAAAAATTGTAACTGCTGTTCATATTCAACCAGGGCAGGGAACTGTCAACGTAATACTCATGTTGTTTATGATTATTAACATGTGGTTTCCTGAGAGCAGAGAATAAAAGATTTGAGTGAAGATTACACATTTAGAGTAGTAAAATAAATCAACGGGACATTGAGCTATAAATAAAAATTGGAGTGACCTTAAAAATGTAGAAAAGAGGCAAATGAGTTATATAAATCTGATTATTAGTAGGGGGAGGTGGTGAAATACTACTCCAGACAGATCGATCCATCTGAAGTGGTTTTGAGGGGGGGGTTTGTCCCCCAAAAATGTTTTTTTTTTAGCTTTTATCTGCAATATTTAAAAAAGTCAAATTTTAGTTCTTACCATTGGATTCGGCTTAAAACAAACACTCAATTTGGTGTTTTGATCATTTCTCTACGTCAATTGGTTACAGAGATATTGAAAATGCTAAACACAGTACGTTGTCCAATGCCATTCTTATGGAGAATAAGAACAAATTATAGCTGGCTTATTTATGAATATATACTATAAAATAACGAAACTTGGGCTTCATCTGGTTGTAGTCTATTGTTATTTGCATAAAAACGCAATTTTTACCGATAATTCCCGTCGCAGCAACCTGCGCCCTCAGCCCCCATTGTTATTCTTATGGAGAATAAGTCAAATGTAATGTATCCCTTAATTATGAACATAAATTAATAAAACTTGGTATGTTGGGCTGAGTTCTATTGATATTTGCATAGAAACCCATTTTTTGTGTTCCTTGTTGCAGCAAACCTGTGTACTCATCCCCCATGTTATTCTTATGGAGAATAATCAAAATGGTATATATCGCTTATTTCTGAATTTATATTGGTGAAACTTGGTATGTGGCTTCACCTAGTTGAGTAATATTTATATTTACATGAAACCCCATATTTGTTGTTCCTTGTTGCAGCAAACCTGTGTACTCATCCCCAATGTTATTCTTATGGAGAATAATTCAAATTTGATATATCGCTTATTTGTGAATATATTTTTATGAAACTTGGTATTCAACTTTATGTGGTGTTAAAACATAGTACCTGGGGGCCGAGCTTTGCTCGGGGAAAGGCCAGTCAGTTTGTTTAGATGGCTTGGAGTAATATTTCACCACTTCCCCCTACTGATGATCAGATTTGCAACTCATTTGCTTCTTTTCTACATTTTTAAGGTCCCTCTAGCTGTTATTTATAGCTCAATGTCCCTTTGATTTTTTTACTACTCTGTATATGTAATCAGCACTCAAATCTTTTAATCTCTGCTCTCAGGACCTGTTAATGTCCCCACGGTTGACATGTTAATAAACTTAAACAACATGAGTATTACTTTGATAGTTCCCTGGTTGATTATGAACAGCTGTTACAATTCTTTTGTTTTGATTTTAAACTCCATAAGCCCAATGTTAATTTTGTTAACTTTTCATTTTAGTTTTTTTACAATATTTGATTTTTCCTGGGGATGAGGCCTGTCTAGAACTTATTTTTATCCCAGAAATTAGTTATTTATAACATTTGAAGGAAATCGTTGGAGCCGTTTTTGAGATCAGTGTCGCAAGCAAGCAAGCAAGCAAACCTTAATCATATAGAGTATAGGATATTTTTCATTGGAAATTTGCTGAGAACTCAGGTATGCTGCGACGGGGATATTTTACTACCTATTTATTACGTATCTTACGTGGTTCATTGGTCAATTAGTTCAAGGTGATTTTAAATTAATAACAGTCATTACGTATAATTTTAGCTCGGATCGTTTATTTTCCTGTTTTAACCTCAAATAGCTTTTTCCCTGTAGGGTAAATTCGCTTAAATATCCGTGAAGAAAACATTACAGTGTAAATGTCACTTCGATTGTATGGTTTTCCTCAAACCTTAACATCATCGTTTTTATTTTGTTTTAGGGCTTTGTTCATAATAGGTTTTCATAAAATATTTTTTGCCAATTTTAAATAACACGTTTCTTTGTTTTCATTATTCAAATAATTTGTTAGGATGTATAATAGATTTGTTTTAGAAAATAAAAACATCGTTTCATTAAAAAACTAGTTTACTTAAATGCTTGAAAAATGATAATTTCGGCAAGATTTAAGGTTTTTAACATTTACTATGATTACGTTACGCAACACATGAGGGGGTGGGGTGGGATGGGGGAGGATTATGTTCCAAGTGTTACGGTGTGTTATTTGGGGGAGGGGGGTTTGAGATTACGAAAAAATGCGTTACAAAATATGTGTTTGGCCTCGAAGAGAGCAAGCAAGGTCGGAATGCAGATTCAATGAAAATGTCTACAAAACACAGTTTGGATACTTCGTAACCCTGACTGCGGATTCTCCGAGGCAATGCACATTAATATGTAGCACCGCGGAGTGAGGGCGGGTGGTCTGGTGCATTGCCGAGGGACTCGCAACTTCAGCGGGGGGTTCTACGCAATTCATCAACTGGCTTAAACGTTAAAAGTAGTTTTGATGTGGTTTTCCAAATGTCGAAGCAGTGTTAAAAAAATCCTAGCTTCCGCACTTATTTTGGAGGATTCAAGATGTTTAAAGGTCTTGTAAAATAAAGTACAATATGTATTTTAAAGTAAAGAAGAATAAACTTGAGCCATCACATAAGTTATATAGCTGCTTGATGCGAACAAGTTGATTTCGATTGAAATAACTTATTTGAGAAAGCCCGTTCCATATTTGACTTCGGAGATGGAAATTTATCCTTTATTAGGAATTTAATTTTTTATATATCGCTACTTAAGTTATAATCTAGCTGCTGTGATTTTCTTATAGGCTTCACGGGTTATTCTCAGGTTTTACTAGAGTACCTATTCGAATTATTTACCTAACCCACTCCCCTAGCTAACCCACCCCCCAACGCGAAGAATTTTTAAATTTTTTGGTGGCAGAAACCTTACACAGATAACTTTTTTACTTTACAAAATTATAACTTTGAATTTTTGATTAGGACAGACAGCACCACACCAAATTCCGTTCTACATACTTTTCTCATACATCACTGAATTAGGCTTTTTTTACAAGTACTTTAAAGTGTGAATTTACGTTTTACGATTCTTGAAAGTAATTTAGACTCGGTAGGTCAGAAGTAAAGTGCCTGACTAGCAAGTCAGACGTGGACGGTTCGATCCCGGTCCCGGCCGACTCCCGTTCTCACGACACGTGGCTTAGTTAGATCATGAGCGGTCACCTCTGGGTTGCCCATGTGACTAATGCCGTTACGGTAACTCGCTGTCTTTAGTTCACCGCAAAATTCAATAGCCCATGGTGATGGGGAGCTGAGGTTAAAAAACCAAATTAAAAATACTAATACCGGAATGATTTTATATAATTTTGCATTTGTGGCATTGCATTGACGAATTGTTGAATCTTGTTGAATTACTGTCATCAGTTACTGTTATATTGCTGAACTACATGCTGTTAATTTTACAATGCTTATATTTTTATTTGTGGCTTATCTTCAATCATTCGACTTTTCTAGTTTGTAGCGTCACCCCTTGTTGCGTTTTAGCGAATTTCTCCTATAGGGAAGAAGCTATTACCGTAGTTGGCATGGTAAGACCTAGGCCCGGGACCATGATAACTTTTCGTTTTGAGGCCCCCAGATGCCAAAAACACCATTCGTTCAAATTCATTTATATGTATGTATATATATATATATATAGATAAATATATATTCATATACATATATATATATATATATATATATATATATATATATATATATATATATATGTCCGTAGGCACGATAACTTTCGTAAAAATGGTCCGATCTTGATGAAATTTGGTATAAACGTGTAAGGCAGCATCTATTTTCATGACTTCGAGAACCAGACAGGTCGAAATGGGTTTTTAAACCCAAATTTTGGTTTACACCATTAAATTCAGCTTAAAAAACAAACAATTTGGTATCTTGATCATCGCTCTACGTTAATTGGTTGCCGAGATATTGAGAGTGCTAAACACAGTAGGTTGTCCAATCTTTATCTTATGGAGAATAAGTAAAATTGTATATCTCGCTTATTAATGAACATTTATTAATGAAATTTAGTCTGTGGCTTTATATGGTTGGGTTTTAATGCTATTTGCATACAAAACTATTTTGTTGTAGTCCCCATGGCAGTAAACCTGCGTACTCAGCAGCTATAATGTTATTCTTATGGAGAATAATAAACATGTGATATCTTGCTTGTTTATGAACATAAATTGATACAACTTGGTATGTTGCTTCATCTTGAGCCGGGTAGAAGAAATGGGGGATTGGGGGATCAGGGGAAATCTGTTTGGGGCATAAGTCTAAAAAACGTTTGGGGGAAATTAACGCAGAAATATGAATATAAACTAACTGAAGGCAAGTTAGGTATGGGAAGGTAACAGAGAATGTAAACTAGCCTGGTTGGTGACTGGGTTGGTGTTACAGATCACTGAACACCAATAGGTAACTAAACTAAATTAATAAATAACTAGTGGAAGCAATTGCTGGATTTTACCCAAAGGAAGGATCGATCTGCCAGATAAAAACTTGCCATAGGGTCCCTATATAACTAACTTTGATGGGTCCCTACATATTGATATATAACTAACCTGTAAATTGAACCTATTTAAATAATATTGCTGAATCACCTAAAAATACCTAATTAATACTACAACATCCTCACAAGCCAAACATATTGATCCTAAATATTACATTTTTATGCTTTTCCTGACGGCCAGAAGGCCCTGTGGCGGGGGCGGTACCCACGCCAAGGTACAAACTCAATAATTAATCATAACTATATTTAACTACCCTTAACCTGGCTTCACCTAGCTCCCCCCCTTAAATTAGTGTACTTAGCACATCATTTCTGGTAGTTCAAGCTCGTCAAATTAGCAATTTATGCCAACCGGGAAAAGGGCGTCTTGATTACTTGAAGAACTATAAACGAGAGGGAAGATGCCGGAAGGGCCGCGATTCATCAATTTTTGGTACATCATGCCGCTTCCGGTAGCGCCGTTGGGTTGGTGGTGGGTGACCAACAAAATTATTGGCAAAATCATATGTCCAGGGAGACGTGGCGTTGCACGACACAATCTGGAGGTGATCCATTGGTATTTGCATCAAAACCAGATGTTGTGGTCCTTGATGGAGCAAACATGCATACTCAGTCCTAATGTTTTTCTTATGGGGAATAAATAAAATGTCATATCTCGCTTATTTATTAATATGCTTTGATTAAAGTTACTTCGTACAGTGGCTTCGTGACTTAGTGAAGTACCATTTGAAATTCGCTGAGTATGCAGGTTTGCTGCAACGGGGTTATTAACTATTTACACCGTAAATTCATTTATTTAAATGTCAAATCCAGCTTGTAAAAGTCACTGACTGGATCTTCCTGATAAATGACGCAAGTTTGTTCAACGAAAGTTTGTCGTAAAATAACGCTCGTTGGGTTCTACAGTGTCTGCTAAAGTATCCTTGTCCGCCGAATTGTTATGCCACTATTGGCAACGGAATAGCTATACAATTTTTTTTAAGATTTAAAAAAGATTAGTAATTGCCATACAAAATACACTTCCTGATGGAATCGTGTCTTATAGTGAAAGTAAAATGTGTTGTACCTATGTTTGTGGGATCCATGAATGTCAAGATATATTTATTTATCTTTGTTTACAGCCTAAACAATTGTCATATTATAGTTTAATCAATAACAGTTCAAAACAATAGAAACTTCAATATCACTTATACTACAGTTTAAAAAAGCAACAAAGAACAGGCTATTTATATTGCATTAATTTTATGTAATATAAATTACTTTTTTATAAAACTGTCTTTTATAAGTGACTTTGAAAATTGTTTTGGTTTTAATATAAAGCAGGATGATCATATAGAACCGAAGAAAATGTTAACAATGACAATCAACAATGTTAATCATGGATAAGCTACATTCTTATTTTAAACTTCGTAAATACAAATAACATGGAATAATTAAGTACTGACGGGGTTTTTGATGGGAGAAAATCTATTTCATCTTGAATAATGTTTTATTATCGAATGGAATTCAGTTTCTTCCTGTTTGTTATCAGTTGAAAATATCCAAAGAAGTTATCTAGAACTCTCGTCTCAGTCGTCTGGGGTGAACAAATGAAGCCTACATGCTGACCTCAATTTTCCTTAGGGAAACAGTCAAATCCTCTCTTCACAAGTTATATGTTAGTCAGCTGAAAAACCTAAATATTGAAGAGAGGATTTGATTGGTTACTATGGGAGAAGAGGGGAACAGAGGGAAATAAACATATTGAGAAGATTTCAAAAAAGCTTGATTCTAATTCCTCTTGTTTCGTTTAAGAGTTTTAGCCCAATGTGTGGACAAACCCACCTTAAAAGTTGTATCCTTTTCCTTTTTTCAAAGTATTTTAACTTATTGTCTCCCAATTTGGTTTGCGACATCAATGGAAAATAAAAAAAGATTTTTCGGCTACAAAAACGGGCTATTATTAGAATAATAAATAATCTCTCATATGACGAATCATGCTTTGAACATATCAAAGAAGAAAAAATATTAACTATATTCGGATTAAATGTTATAGAATTACTAAAATACTACTTAAAAACAAATTTACTAGTAAGCAATGCCACAGCCAATATGACACAAGAAAAAAAATTATATCCAACATCCAATACATCGAACAACAATGTACTATAAGGAGAAAGTATTGTTTTACTATAGACTTGGGATGAAGCCACTTCTATCGTAACCTGATAATACGAGCAAATCTCCAGTGTGGTCGCCGCGCCTCGAGTTTAATAAAGCGGCTGGTTCTTAATTTTGATTGAATAATTCTTAAAATTATAAATTGATCTGACTCTTATAGCATCGAACGACGCACCGTCTAATTAGATGAAGCAACGAAGTAAACGGGCAGGGTAGGGTGGGGAAGGTTGTTTGTGCGGTTTGGGCCGCATTGATTAATTCGTCTTCTCCTACATTGGCGGGTGCTGGAAACCTTGGGAGGATCAGTTTTCAACCCTCTGTCGTCGAGTCAATTACCCAGTGGAGAACTGAGGGACATCATTATTGTTATATCCGATGATACGTTATTGTTTAACTAAGTGTGTAAATGTTTTTTTATAGTTTAATTCAAACCAGGGACTAGTTTTGCAATTGATTCCGCGTCCAGTTTTCTTCGAATTGAATCATATTACATGTTGACCCATGAAAGGTTTATGGTGAAAACCTTCTGACCCGTGAGAGTTATAAATTATGTAATAATAAAAATCACGAATCATCACATAGCTCAGCTGAAAAACATCATAACAACTTTATATAGATGCCTGTAATATTTACTCACTGGCAAATAAATTACTGCCCGTTTGGGTTTGAAGTTAGCAAAGTTAATGATTTGTGTGTATCGCCGAAGGTGTGTTAAATGGGTAAAACAGTACGCAAAGACGTGTAATGCTAGTGTCTTTGTTTATAACGACGATTAAACTTTGTTGTTACTTAGTTAGAATTAGGCGTCAGTTAAGAAACCCGTACATTACCGAAGTTTCTCACAAAATACTGTACTTAACATATTGAAAAATTACAACTTTTACTAGGTTTATTGGGAAAAATATAACATTCAAGTAGTTTTAAACCATTAAACGTGCCTTTAAAAAAATGTGCATAATTTAATTTGTATTAAATGACCTTTTGACAAATGCGATCTTTCGGAGCTGTGTAAAGGCGCCGTAATATAATGACGAGATAGTTAACCGCCTAAGTAAATGGCTTACATATTCCGGTTATTATAAAGTCTGGCAGTTACGAACCAATTTGGTATCGCCGAGAGAGTGGGTTAATGTGCAGCGCCTGTCGTCGAGTTTGGCAAGCTGCCGGGAAAAATGACATTTTGAACAAGGTCCCACCCTTGACACCTCCGTCTGCTCTAACCTTCTGCCCTTTGCCATGTCGCCCTTGTCTTGTCGAACAGTGTAGGGTAATTTGTCTTCTTTGACGCTTGCCAAACCACTACATCATTTTGCTAGTAGCTTCTATCGTATGTGAAAAAAGTAACGAAAAAACTACTTTTAGTAGCACTGCTAAGTTTTTGTAATTAAAAAGTCTCACAACACTTCAGTACACTTACTTAAACTGAACTCGGTATAAAAAGACGGTAAATATACATTTAGGATGGTTCATGGTAATTCATCTCGATCCATCACACCTAAGGGCCAGTGAGAAATGAATTGGTCGTTGATGTAATCCACGATGGATGGATGGCTATGGATGGTTGATGTAACCGATGCGAATCATGCTCGTATACCATATTATATGTATAGCCTATAAACTCCTTGTATATATTTGTACAGATTAAGAGAAACATTGTGAAGTGTTTTAATACATCTTAAAAGTGTTATTTACATCCTAAACAACTTATACTAGTAGCAATACACAGATAGTATTATTTAAATTATGACTTTTGTTTCTACTTTTTTTAACTACGTAGTTTAAATGGCATAAGATCGAAATAGTAGTAAGTTTTTCTGAGTTCTCTTTTCCAAACATAACGGTGGACTCTGCTTAACATGTTGGGAAATATAGTTTCCGGTTGGTAATATGTTTTTTGTCGGTTTGTAACGAAAGGTTTTCTACCTCCGCCAAGAACTTGCATCCCATTTACACAGTTAGGGGCTCATCATTTATCACATGTAAAATTAAATACGATGCTCACCCAATCACATAATCCTTTGGTCGCCTTGTAAATTTAGGGAATAGTAAAGTGTATGTTTAATTTTTATGGATGTAAATACCCGTCTGCATTTATTTAACTAAACTTTATCATTGCACTACCAATGCAGTTTTTTCTTACCAAGAAAGGTTTGGTTTTTTAACCACATTCGAGAATATTCCCAATTTTATATAAAGCTATCACAAAATAGCGCTTTTACATACATAAATCTATTTTTTTCTTATGAAGAAAAATGCCTCTTTACAAAGATAAATTTCTTAGGAATGCAATTAAACAGTTCTAACAAGTCGCCTATCTAGTAACCATGTTTTAGTGTATTGAAAGGAACAAGAAGAAATTAATCGCTTACAAAATCGGCTAGATGAATAAGCGATAAAGACCAGAACAGTTTCATCATGCGCTAAGCGTCTACACTGCAACAATTATGTGAGTCATTGATAACAGTTGGTTTATCAAACGATATCGCTCATACTGCGTCTCTTGGGCTTATTTATTTCAACACTTTTAATAGTATTGGGATTACTTCGCTGTAGACACATGTCTGCTTATCTGCGACAATATGCGTTGAGATATAGAGATAGTGGTATCAGTAGTTGTCTCATTGTTTTATATTTAATTTACCCAGCCCTTTTAGCAATTTTACGTAAAGGTAAATTAACACTGTTTTAGCTAATTTTCCTATATAGGGAATAATCTATTATCGTCGGTGGAATGATAAGACTTAAACCCAAGACTATTACAACTTTTCGTTTGGAGGCCCCCAGGTGCCAAAACATCATTTGTTCAAATATTATTATGTGTATAATACGTAAATTAAACTATGCATTAGTAAAATCCTGAACAAAATCCGTTATATTTTGCTTGCACGGTTCTTCAAATCCTGGAAAACCCCTGAAAAAAGCTGGGAATGTGTAGCAGACCCCCTTAGCAAAGTCGAAGGTAATTAAGTTAAGTGAACACTTTAAATGACAACGTAGTTTATAAATCATAAATGCTGCGTCCAAATGGCTAGCCAATGTATTTGAATCCGACTTTAAAAATCGATACAATAGTACAATTCAGTAAATAAATAAGTATTCAGTAATAAGTTTAGATTAAAATTATTAAGTCATCACTTAAATGGTCTTTAAAAACATCTAAAAATATTTTATAAACAAAAAAATCTATTAATTTTGTTCATAATGTAAGTCCAATACCTTAATTGCAATTAACTATTGGAAGATAGTTAGGTTTTACTGAAATCGAACAATGCTATAAGTTTTAGAATTGGACTTGCATTGAGCGTACTTCATTGTGCCTTCCTCGGTCACTTTCTTTTAGTTTCGAACAAGGCCTTTGTACAGGCCTGGCACGAGGCTGGGGAAATATCTGTGCTTGGGGGCCCCCAGAGACCCCTATTTTACTATATTGTTTTTTTCCTTTTGACCCGGGGCCCCCTAGGGCAAACAAAATGCAAATAAATTTGAAGCAAATGTCGTGTATAAGAAATGTCGAGTATATAAGTTAATATTATTAAAAGTAATCTTCGGTCTCTACGTTTTAATGGAGACTTTGTAAAACTTTAAAAATTGTAAAAATGTTTTTAAGTTTTGATTAGCACTTAAAAAAGTACAATCTACTATGTTAAGTATCCAAAATACAGTAACAATTATATGATGTTACGTGTAATTCTAGTAATTTCGATATAAAATAAACCATCACAATTCATAGTATACCTATAGTACAAATTGTTAAATAAAATTATTTACTCATCCCAGTAATTCGAGGAATTTCGGGAATGTGTTTGGCCACAGTAGTATGTGGTATAATAAATAAATGGCGCAGAACAAGATACATAAAGAATGCAGCGTTACCCAGGAATACATGTTGTGGGGCGCCGCGACGCAATGTTCGGCGGCGAGTGTACAATGCGGCATATGTTATGCCAGAAACATTCCGTGTTCCTTATTTTCTGCAGTGATCATATTATGTTTGTTTTTTATTTTTAGTCTTTAGAATCCTTGTTTCGTAGTTTTTAGACTTTAAAAAGTATTCTTGCGAAATTAGTTGTATTTAATACCAGGGCCGTACTAAGCTTTCACGGGCCCCTGGGCCCCTGATGGTGTGGGTCCTTGTTGCCGTCCGGATCCTGTCATTTTTTTTAGACATCCATCGGCCCGGCCTGGCCCCCCTCGACGAGCCCGGGCCTACTCCCCTGTCGGGCCCGGGCCCCGGGGCAGCTGTCCCCCCTGCCCTTCCCTGAGTACGGCCCTGTATAATACAAAAATGTGTCCCTAAAATCCAAATTTCTACAAGTCGGCCTAATTTTGTTGAGTAGCATGGTACCTGTTGTTTAATTGATTAGTGAACATGTTTCTGACTCTGGTGTTTTTTACCCTATCGCAACTGATTTCCGGAACTTCAGGTAGTCCAATAGCATTTGTTTTGTGCCCATTTTGTTTGTCATTCTCTGATTGGGCCTGATGACCGGTGTAGCTGGTTGAAATCGAAATTTTGTAGTGTTGTGAGAAGTAGTTTATTTTTTCCTTTCCTGTCCCTAGAAGATTTTTCTTGTTAGTAATTCAACAATATACCTTGCTATAAATAATGTGTGAGAATCAAGGGTGTGATTGAAAGCTTCATTGATACATGTTTGTGCAAAGTTCACAAACAGATTGTGAACAATCACATTTGCTGGGTTGAAATTAGGGTTAGGTGTTGGGGGAAAACAAATTAGATATGTGATTTAAAAATACCCCCGTCGCAACAAACCTGCGTACTCAGCGAATTTCCAATGCATATATATGGGTATCACTACGATCTTGAGCCACTTGCCAAGTTTCACAAAAATACATTCATTAATAAGTGATATATAGCATTTTATTTATTCTCCATAAGAATAACATTAGTATTGAGTACGCAGGTTTGCTGCAAGAAGGAAGATAAGAAATGTATTTTTTTGCAATTATCAATATACGGTAACTCAACCAGGTGAAGCTACATACCAAGTTTTATTAATTTAGGTTCATAACTAAGGGAGATATAAAACTTTACTTATTATCCATATGAATAACATGGGGCCCGAGTATGCAGGTTTGCTGCTACCGGTAAAAATCAACAAAAACAATTTTGTTGTGCTACTATCAATATACTACAACTAGTTGAAGCTACATACCAAGTTTCATCCATATACATACATAGATAATCGAAATATAACATTTTATTTATTCTCCATAAGGATAACATTGGACAACGTACTGTGTTTAGCACTTTGAATAGCACTGCAACGGTTGGGCGTAAAACAACAATTATAACGCTAAAATGATTATTTTTTAGAGCTAAACTGATTGGTAGAAAAAAAATGTGGAGTTTTTAGTGAAACAATCTGAGGAAAATCCAAAAACCTTTTTTCCATAAGATTAACATGGGAAATTTTATGGACACATTTTTTGACTTTTCTCCACAACCACTAAACCTAGCTTAATAATTCAAAATACTAAATTGTTTGTTTTTGTAAGCTCTACAAAATGGCTATAACCAAAATCTAGTGTTTTTAAAATTTTAGGGTAAAAAGTTCAAAAAACTGATTTTTGGAACATTTTAAACCCCCTTCCCATAAACCGATCGATCTGGTTTTCGAACTTAAAGTCATAAATGTTACTCTCCACATTTGTGCCAAATTTTATCAAAATCGAGCGCTTCTTTCAAAAGTTATCGCGGTAACGGACACACACACACACACACACACACACACACACACACACACATACATACATATATATATATATACAACTTTGATCGAATAGTGTTTTTGGCATCTGGGGACCTCAAAACAAAAAGGTAAAAAGTTATCATAGTCTCGGGCTTAAGTCTTAACATGCTACCTACGGTAATAGCTTCTTCCCTATAGAAATTCGCTAAAAGAATGTAGATAAGTAAAAAATTGGCAAAGATTTTGACTTAGTCCTTATCCTTTTGCACTTTTGCCTCCAGCGAATTAAATGAATCTTGGGAAGGATTTTTTAAAATTTGAAAACTTGAGTTAGTAATTTTTTTAGTTTGTGAAATATTCTTTACTCAATTTTAATAATTTGAAATTTTCGTAGAATTTCAGATGACATTATTCCGTATTGTGAGAAACATTGAGAAAATCCAAGGTTAAAAAATAAAGGTTAAGCATTTTTCTTTAACGGAAACAGTATCAAAACGTAATCTTTGATTAAACCTTACATTTTTGGGAATTTGGCTCTATAGAACCAACTAATGTTTAGATTAGTATGCATAATTTCCATTAGTTTGTTGTAACGTGGTAATTCTTATGTATAGTCTGTGCTTCACGCTATGC
Source organism: Allygus modestus (assembly GCA_963675035.1). NCBI lineage: Eukaryota > Metazoa > Arthropoda > Insecta > Hemiptera > Cicadellidae > Allygus > Allygus modestus. The sequence goes on along the minus strand of OY776112.1, from coordinate 126,456,141 downwards.
ACGTTTCTTTAACAGTTTGGCGGTGGCAATGTCGTGTGCAAGTCGCAAGTGACAAAGATGATTTAATTAACCTGGGAGCGGCGAGGGCGCGGATCACATATACGACCTTGTGCGATCGATCCAACGCATTGCACCATTGCCGCGTTGCTGACCTACCCGCCCGAATACTCAGTAGCTCTTGCTGATTGTTTCTTTGAAAATAGTACTTTATGACCAATTTGTAAAGTTTATTTATTAATACTAAAATAGTACATTTTACAGAATGTCATCTTTTTACGCTTTGTTGGAAATTTGGCATCATTTGAACTGTGATTAAACGAAGTACTGTTCAATCGCTTTATTGACCAATTGCATATGGAATTCGCTGCTATTGTTTTCTGCATTTGTCAGCACCTTTTTTCTTGCACATTTCTAGCGTGTAACAGAGGATCTACTTAGTCTAACAGGAAATTTCGGAAGAATCCTGGGAATATTGTATATCCTACTTGAATAATGCGGGGGAAAATCATTCAGGAATTTTTCATTAATTAAAAAAGCTAGTTCGAAGGAATTGACGAATAATTTAAGTTTTATACAGGCTTGCTTCAGTTCCTTACAACAAGGAACTTAGGAAAGTCAAAAGGATTTTATATGGAGAATCGTCGACACCCTGTAATTGTGTGCGTGTTTTACTAGATTCCTATCAACAAGTAGTAATTACTTCTTGACAAATTCTTTAGATATTTCAAACCTCAAAAGAGTTACCAAGGAAAAATATTTCGTTTGTAGGCTTTAAATTAGTGCCCCAAACTAGGATCTTAATCTTCGGTAAGTAAACAAATGTAAATTATGATAAGCCTCCAGCAGCGAGGTATAAACCATGGAGAGCTCGCCAAATGGACAGAAAACGGTCCGGCTAGACCAAAAGTGTAGGACAGACGAAACTGAGTAATCCCGAGCGGTGAGCTCGTTGTCGTTTACACGCTCCTGTACATCTTTATAATAATAAAAATACAATGAAACGTATATATTCATTTTCTGCATGAATTTACGCATGGAACAGTATAAATATATTTTAGTTTAAAATCATGTGTAATTTTTAATAATGAAAATATTAAGATAGTTATAACAGCGTGACGTGAAAAAGTCAGTAAGCGAGAACTTTTTTTAGGTAGAAACAAACTTCCAGCCAGAAATTTGTAGCTAATTAAATGATCTTAAATTTTCACTCAAAACAATTTTCGATAGAACTTATAGTTTCTTCAATAATTCGATGTATATAAGCGCTATGTTCAGTTATACGCGCGCAAATTCGCGCCGTTGTTCGCGGACAACGGCTCCACGCTGTTCTACCACATCCAGCATAGTTAAATGCTCCTCATTTGACTTAGATCTTCACCTAGAAAATATTAATTATGTACACTTTATAGTGTGTTAAGATTACTGTTTTTTACATAGCTTTCAATTTTGATAGAAAATTCAGCTATCGAGATGTAATTAGACTGATGAGGAATCTTATAATTTTACACGTAAAGTAAATTAGGCAGTAAATAAAAAGAAACTTATTTGTTAGAAAGACTAAAATATATGATAAGATAAATATACCTGATTAGTGATTATATTTTACTCGTGAAGCAAACCCCTGTTTTAATCAATAATGAAATAAAATACTTAAGTAAGAAAACATAACGTTGCCTTTTTATATAAACGAAACATACTTCCTTTTAAACTATCTCTTTCTTAACCCTTTCCTTCCTGAATTATGAAAACTGTTTATGAATTTTTTCTTTTTATTTAGGTTCAAATTAGTCATATTTGACTAAAAAATTTTAAATTCCCTCTAAAATAAAAAAAGTGAATTGTATCCATATGGATACTATCGGTTACATAATGCCCTGCAAGTAATGATGAATTGTATAAGTTGTATTGTTGCATTATCACATTTTTCCTGTAGGTGCCAAATGGCACCATATTTAAACAAGTTTGCTATATACCTTTCGTATGTGTTTCATACCTAACTAATCAAACAAATTTGGAAATAAGAAATGAAATAAACCATTATTGCCTGCATTTTTTATATATTTACCTAAAATAACAAAATATAAAAGAGGAATATAGAAAAACAGTTACGACAAATAATTATTGTAGAGACAAATAATTATTTCATCCTCCGAAATATCACTGGAGGGTAGCATTAGCCATTCTGCAATTTCATCCTCTTGGCCTTCCATCTGAAAATAGAATATACATAATGTAAAAAAGCTTTACATACAGTGAAATCATCATTTGTGATCATTAAGAAACCTGTATCCGTTTGGCATCTATAGATAGGTGTAGGTTGAAACAGACTACCATAATAAGAACAACTTGTATCCATTTGGCATCTATAGGCACAAAACAGTGTCAATGAATATTATGATATATTACAAACAACTTGTGCCTGTAGTATCCTTTTGGAGCTAGTTTTATTTTGTTGGTATTCTAAAACTACAATAAATCTGTAACCATGACAATGACTTATTTTCATTCATACATTAAATACATTGGAATTTAGTACCAAAATACAAAGAATTTATTCAGTAATACGATTCCAAAAACCATTTTACAATACAAAATCTCCTCGGGCCTTAAACCTCATTTAACTGAGCACGCGTTACCAAAAACCCATACTGAGCACTGCGACGAGTACTACTACACTTTCAGATTTGACCTTGAGCCCGGCCGGACCGAATTTTGGTCTGTCCCGACTATGGGCGCGAGCTCTCCATGGTTTCTATCTCGCTGGCCTCCAGTAACACAGTATCTCTTGCCACCAACCATAAGACCCCAAAATTCTCGTTTATTTTTAACGAAGTATAATCACGATCCTGTTTAGATTAATGGATCACGTAGCACCGAAGTAGTTTTCGAAATGGCCAGCTTTCAGTTTGCTCGGGTGACAGGTGTTTAAGTTGGTTTAAATTGCAAAAGCGTTTCCATTATCACTGCCGGTCAGTTCAGGGGTATTCTTCCACAGAAAGTGGAGCGATTAAAGGCGAGCCGTGCAGTGCGTTAGTGCTCATTGTCGGTAAGGTCATTTGCAAACAATAACCTTCTCGGGGACGATGTTGAACCCCTATTGTCTTCGAGCTCCATGCTATGGAGAGAATAAAACCGGGCGGAATATGGCTGGGGAGCTTGTTTCGAATACGTTTAGGTTCAAAAATTATCTTGAATACACGGCGTTCTTTATCAATTGGGAAGATTGGGGTTTAAAATGTATTGAGGAAGTCTGGGAATTTGCACTGTAAGCGGTAACATTTTTCACAACAAAGTAAATTCCTTTTGAAATACCTGTCGCTGAACTGATCTATGTTTTAGCGAATTTCTCCTATAGGGAAGAAGCTATTACCGTAGGTCTCATGGTAAGACTTAAACCCGAGACCATGATAACTTTTCGTTTTGAGGCCCCCAGATGCCAAAAACACCATTCGTTCAAATTCATATACATGTATATATATATATAATATATATATATATATAGGTATATATATATGTGTGTGTGTGTGTGTGTGTGTGTGTGTGTGTGTGTGTGTGTGTGTGTGTTGGTGTGTGTCCGTAGGCACGATAACTTTCGTAAAAATGGTCCGATCTTGACGTAATTTAGTACAAACGTGTAAAGCAGGATCTATTTTCATGAGTTCGAGAACTAGACAGGTCGCTCTATTTTAAAGGAGGTTTTGGGGGGGTTTTATACTCCAACAATTTTTTTGGAACTTTTTATATGCAAACCTACATACTCATCCACAATGTTATTCTTATGTATAATAATTAAAACATCGCTTATTTGTTAATATATTTGTATGAAACTTGGTAAGCGGCTTTATGTAGTACTAGCTGACGTACCCGTTCTTCGCACAGGGGTTTTCTTTACCCGTTCTTTAGTCAATGCAATTTGCATTTTAGGTAGCTTGAAACAGCTGTTCTTGCTTCTGCTCTTTAAGCTGTCAAAATGGAAGTGTCCACAGCTGTTCGCATTACAGTTTCTGAATGTTTAATTGTTTCTGAAATGTAAACATTGAAACTTAGGACGTTCACGGGGCGTAGCCCGAGGGGATTTTAAGGAAGTGAATAGGCCTATGTGTTGCATGGGTTCAAGATCTACCTATGTTTAAAGTTTCAGCCCAGTCCGTTCAGTAGTTTTTGCGTTAACCCGGAACATTAGACAGACAGACAGAAACTACCTCTTCTTTGTAATATTACTAGCTGATGTACCCGTTCGTCGCACAGGTGTTTTCTTTACCCGTTCTTTAGTCAATGCAATTTGCATTTTAGATAGCTTGAAACAGCTGTTTTTTGCTTCTGCTCTTTAACCTGTCAAAACGAATGATCCACAGCTGTTCGCATTACAGTTTCTGAATGTTTACATTTCTTCTGAAATGTAAACATTGAAACTTAGAACGTTCACGGGGCGTAGCCCGAGGGAATTTTAAGGGAGAAAATAGGCCTATGTGTTGCATGGGTTCAAGATCTCCCTTTGTGTAAAGTTTCAGCCCAGTCGGTTCAGTAGTTTTTGCGTTCACCTGGAACATCAGACAGACAGACAGACAGAAACCACCTCTTCTTTATAATATTAATAGATTAAAGAATTTTCAGATTTTTTTCGGAAAATTTTGACACCTAAAACTATTATTTTACATACATATTTGTTATTAGTCGAAAGCTGGTACCCTCTAGATGTGCCTTTTGTGGGTTTTAAAAACATCCACCTAAAGGGCTTTGCCCCACAGGGCTATAAAGTTCCAATGTTAATCTTATGGAATTATATTTTTCAGCTGATCATGATGTAAAATTTTCAAAACATGGCTCATTTACGTCTGCTAGATTCCCGTGCGGAGAACGGGAAACCTGCTAGCAGTTTTTATAAATCATTCGCGGGGAGAAGCCTGCGGGTAACATCTAGTCGAGTAATAATATTTTGAATATTTTCGATTCTGTCATCTGTTATGGGATGGTTGAGATAATTCTGCTGGCAGGAATCTCCAGGTGTTTTTAGTTCTTAAAGTGAACCATAAAATAAACGTTTTTGGGTAATCCGAAGAGTTACAGATGTTATACAGGTATATATAACAGTTGATATTTGTCTTGTGGGAGGAGCGGGTAGAAATTCGAAATCTTACGTACCTGCACCCCCCTATTAAACTAGTTTTAAGCTCAAACACAGGACTGTATTTGACTATACAATTTAACCCTGAGTTTAGGATATTTTTTGTATTGAAACAGTTAGGAATTAAGTTTGTTAATGACTAAAACAGTGAGGACATGGTATCTTATCTGATAAGTCAATAAATTAGTACCTCTTAGTAACGGCTGACGCCGACGCAACGTGGCCGATGACGCAACGTGTTTAAAGTTACACAAGGGCCGTGAGATCCAAATCGGCTCTCACGATAGGACCTAACACCGGGCTTGTGTTGGGACCTGAGTCACTTAAGTGGAATGAACGTCGAAGAATTGTGAACAGGCTATTTAAAGCTAAACCTTAGGCTCTGAAAATTATGGGAAAGCCGTAAGTCTGACGATACTGATCAAGAGGGTAGGCTAACGGCAATGTTTGCCTCACTGTTAGAAGTAGCATATCATATATTGTAACGTGAGGTCGTGCTAAACTAAGTATGTTTTAGTTGTAAGGAACGCCGGAGAATAGTTATTTAACAGGCGAAACTTTCGGTATCATAACAAGGTTTGAATTCAGTATATGTAATCCATAACCAACGACGAAAACTGTGCCTTGGAACTTTTTTCCCTAACATCAACCTACAAGTCTGACACGTATCAACTTATCAACTATTTACGTACTAACTTGGAATGATAAGTCTCAGTGATGAAATCTGAGAGAAAATATTATTTTTTCGATGTGTCTTCTCCTAAGGCAGGACTATTAAATAAAGGATCAAATAATAGGGGGTTAAAAATCGTGTATGTGTAATTTATATTGTAATTTATGAACAGGACATAACACCAGGACTCCAGGAGACATGGAGGTAAAAACATTCTTTGAACTGTTCACAATTTCGTGAAATTTCAAAACTTGTACACTTTTTTCTTTGCCTAAACTTTGTATTTTCGCTTGCTCTGGCGGAAAGTTTTAATTTCTATACAAATAGAATTTCTCTTGCGGCGAATCATACCTCGGTTTCGCAACAGAAGGATGTAATACACGAGGTTTCCCAGAGGCACTGAGTCACCGCAAATTGTCGGTTGTGTCCGACGCCGGAGCTTTGTTGAGGTCAGGCGCCGCACCGCCCTGACACATCCTACTGTCCCACTGTGCAACGAGGCCTGTAATTACGGGGGAGTGAGAGTATCAGAGTCTAGTAGTTTTCACGTGATGGAACTTCAGAGGATGGTAACGATTGATGATTTTCACGAAGGACGCACACACCACACACAGCGAACGACATTGGAATACATACTTTGGAACTACTTTTATAAATAATAACAGCTTAGCCATGATATTATATTTTTATATAGAACAAAATATTTTCTTTAACTGAATGCCCAACACGTTCTTATTGCTATCTGAAAGCTGAGGAATTCCTTCTTTTTGTAGCATAGATGGGCGATGTTCTTATAGACCCTAAGCACAGAACAACGAATCTTACGTAAAGATTGGCGATGTTATAATCGACTTTGGGGTTTGGCAAACGCACCATTCTAAGTGTACTATATTTCTCGCTGCTCTGATGCACATGGCTCGCTTACTCAGCTCCGATTGCGAGATGAGAGATTGGAGTTGGAGGATCAGTAGAGAACGGAAGTAAATATCGTAGTAAGATAAAAACAGGAAAAGACTGTGGCAACTTGCTTTTATATATTGGATGTAGCAAAATGCTGTAGATGTTTCAGTCGCATATATACTTAAAGAAAACCCACAAAAAAGAGTTTAATTTGCATTTTATGTGGAAGCTTACGACATCGCAAGATGCGGAATATGCTTTAAAATACGATTTGAGTCAAAATTGACTGCTGATTAGTTCAAAGCTGTTGTGAGTGGGTAGATAAACTTCTCAGGATGTTTATGTGGATGTGAAGGTGAAGGTGAAGGCCTCTCAGCCGCTAAATATGTTTGTAAACAAGCAGAAGCGAGTTCGCCGACCCGCCCGGCGCCCGGGGTGTCTGCTGGCTCGTTAGCGACCCTGGCCTTCACTGGGCGGTCGAGGAGTACTGAGTGGTGAAAACATACTTTTCATCATACTGTGCGGAAAACATCTGTTTTCAGCTGCGAGTGCAGAAAATAACGTTTTCCCATTCAAGAGTGGGAAAATCAGCTGTTGATTTTCTACACTAGTATTTAGTTATGATTCCTAACACAAGTAGCGCTAAGAGTATATATTTATCATAAATCAGCTGTTCTCAATAACTTAATCAGCTGTGTAAACATTGTCACTGTTTTCATTGTACTGCGGAAATCAATTGATTACCTACAGGTTATTTCTTAAACTTATATTATTTCATGCATTATTATTATTAATTAACTACAGTGTTAAGAAAATATCGATACAGGTAGTTTTGATATTTTTACAGGTGGGCAATTTAATACCTGAGAGTTGTTTTAATCAATTTTTTAAATTATCTGATTTATAAAAAAAACATTTTATTGATTGAAGAACATTTTAAGTAAACAAATCAATTCCATTGTAATGAGTATGAAAATACCTTTCCCTCCATTAGATACATCACTGATCTTTGTTTTACTCATTAAGTCTAAAATTGCATATAACATGAATGTGTACAAAATAAAATTCTCTTCTCATTTAGCGTAGAAAACTAGTTCATAGAGTTATAATTGCACAACTTTGCAGGCAAAGAGGTAAATAAATAAAAAAAAAACCTGTATCCATATGGACACCGTATGGAAGTAAAGGGTTTTTCAACTTGTGATCTATGGCAATATAATTTATTTTCATACAGAACTAACTAACATCAGGATGTTTTGATAACAATTTAGGATATAAATATCAATAGAACACCCTCAATTTTGAAATTTAACCATTTCAAAATATAAATTACTATTTTTTTTTAATATGCGCTTACTTTCTGAACTATCAATAGTAAAATACTATCGACCGACTGTCGATAGTATGAAACTACCGATATTATCTATAGTAAGTGTTCACTAATAGTGGGAACGGAACTGAGTGGACGACGGAAATAGCTAGTTCCAAATGTCGACATATGCGTCACATCGCAACCTGTTAAATCTTAGCAGGTCGCAATTTTATTTTTCTAAACTTTAACGTAGAGTAAAGATGGCGCAAAATAAACTAGTCCTCCCGTTTTCCACACGGGATCTCCTAGGCTGAAAGCTAGACGGTTTGAAAATATTACATTTCAAACAACTGAATAACTTAACGAAATTACTCCATAACCTTTATATTGGAACTTTGAAAACTCACGGGGCTGAGCACTAAAGGTGGATGTTTTTCAAAACCTCAAATTGCAAACTTAGAGGGGGAGAGTTTTTTATTAATACCAAATGGTTTTAGAGGCCAAAAATCGCCAAATATCAATAAATTCTTTTAATATAGGGAATTTAGGTTATTGAAAATTATTCCTTCCTTATACCTCTTTTCGTTTATTCAAAATTGTTGGGAAGTAAACATGCAATGAAGATTTATTTTTCAACTACAACTACAACGGACTTGCCGTTACTATAAATATGGTCGATGATTTAAGGGTGACAAATTTTAATCACTAAGATTCAATTCATGTTTCTAAACAGTCGGGCCAATCATTTCTAAACACGTAATAACTTTTCCAATGTTCTCTCTTTTTGCGTTTTGAATCCGTTTCTAAATAAAACCTACACGACATTATCTAGCCTATATCGAAAATTAAAAGAAAATAGAGTGGTACACTTGTCGTTCTATTAGTAGTAACGTATATATTCAAAATCACCCGCAGTGTTGTGTGTAGCAACATAATTTTATCGAAAAAAGACCGATACACGTTCAGTCAACGTAATGCTAGAAGGTGTTAAATGTGAGGTTATCTTTCCAAGGTTATTTCAATAGTATTTCAAAATTTTAAATTGTAGTAACCTTTCTGTAAAAAAGGAAGATCCAGTCAAATAAGTTTCTGAGCACGTTACTGTGTAACAAATTAATTATTTACGTCAGTATCTGCGTCCAAACTGCTCCTTTGCGGCGGGTGTTAGCCAGCCCATTACGCTCTCGTGCGCTTTCGTGCTGCGGCTAAGCGAGCAAAATGGTCAGGCGAAAAACTCGGTTAAGTGCAGGATACAAAAAGTAATGAGGCGTGCGGTCCTTGTCTTCAGCCGGAGCTCGCGAAACTACGAAAGCGGAGGGTTTTTTTTTTTTATTCGATATGGTGTGTTTTATCATTTTTGGACATTCTGGTCACCGCAAATTAAAATATTTTCCACAAAATGTGTGTTGTTTTAAACGTGATTGTGTTGTTTGCGGTTCAACAATTTTGATATAATTGAGGATCGTACCGGCTGAAGTTCAAGTTACACTTATAATTTTCATCTCGAGCTGATTAGTTCTTAAACAGTGGATTGTACTGTTGTTTGTTACAGCTAGTATGTAAGGGTGAATATCTTTTCCTCCATTTTCAAGTCTATTACACTCGCTGCGAAACTATTTTGTGCAGTATGGGGTCGCTTTATCTCTATTTTTGACTTATATTCACGTTAGAACCAAACAGTTATCAATTAAGCTGGGTTACAAATATTGACGTTCATATGAACAGTTATTGGAAGAGTAAATTTGAAGCTTTTTTGTCAATACCAGTACCATTTTGTGTTATTAATCATGGCCCACACCACGAAAATTGTCATTACATCATTTTGGGTGTACATGGTGTACCCGTGTACAATTTTTGATTGGAGGTTTTTGTAAGATTTTGGGATTTACCCACAACTCTTTGTAATGTTTGAGCGTTTCCATTTACAGTAATGTAGTGTTGAAATGTAGACGAAAATGAAGTAAATGAAAGTAGGGTGATTGAGTGAACCAAAGTCATCAAAAATCATCCAGAATATATAGGGAAAGGACGAGAGATCGACGCTCTTTTAGACAGTGGACGTGGCATACCCGCACAGCCCGTATCGTATACCGTAACGGTACTAGACGGTCGGTGCAGCGTGGTGGGACGTAGAATATCGAGGTGTAGCAGCGAGTGGCCAGTCAGCTGAAACAATATGGCGACCGGAAGTGCTCGGAGCCTCCCATCAGCTGATCCTAAGAGCCGGAAGTCCGTGCCGGTTTCACCGGGTTTTACTGTTGTCGTGGATTTTCTCACATTACCACAATTGTCTCGCGTTGTTGACCTGTGGCGTCCGCGGAGCACGAAGAGTGGGAGAAAGTTGTGAAAGGATCTAAGGACGTAAGCAAGAGGGGGTTCCAGTCGTGTAACATTTCGCGTGACATCGTGATTCTCCCGTAAAGCTAATGTCAACTTTCAAATCCCGTCGGTACTTAACTGATTATTTCAAACTGATTATCCGTAGCTCATTTTAAAGAGAAAAATGTACCTAGCAATTTCAGTAGTCGGAATTTTGATATAAATTTAATATTAAGTACTGTAATTTTAATGTTCAAATATATCAATAATAAATTAAAGTCCACCGCTGTTATGAGTTTAAAAAAAAATAATTTTACCCATAGCAAAAATCGCTAGTATCGAATACTTTGTAATTGTATTGAACGATTATTATTTGCGATTCTTGCAAATTTCTGCTTACTGAAATCGCTTGGCAAAAATATAAGCTGTACAAAATGAGCGATAAATCAACAATTTCGGAGAACCCGTTGAGGAGAGACGGGATTTGACAGTTAACATTGGTTTTATGGGAGAAGCCGGTAGATGCATGTGACTGGAGCATGTATTTATTAACATTTACAAGAATAGCTACTTCCAACGCAATCTAGTGCGGAAGATCTATGTATTCCTTTCTCCTCCACTGTTGTCGGAACCAATTGGTTTTAAGGTTCTCCAAGTCAGTTTTAGGAAGCAGTTCATCTTATCTTGTTATAGGGTGTTATTCCTTATATACAAAAACCGATCATCCCCCAGGCCAAACCTCTACACATACAACTACCAAATTTGGCACCTATACTCTTTCCAAAACATAGATAACCGCTAAGAAAGCATTTTAAGAAATCCCCATACGGCTCCGCCGTAGTCACGGGGAGTGAAAGTTACAATCCTGTGTTATTCGTATGAACATTCAAAAACTGATCACCCCCCAGGCCAAACCTCTACACATACAACCACGAAATTCGGCACATACTCTTTCCATGACGCAGGTAACCTCTAAGAAATAATTTTAAGAAATCCCTATAGGGCTCCACCCCACGGGGAGTCAAAGTTTCAATCATGTGTTATTCTTAAGAATTCAAAAACCGATCATCCCCCAGCTAGTAAATTATACATTCACGCCATTCGCTAAATTTGTAAGGCTTTAGTCGCTTTGTGTGTATAACATATTATGAGTTTGGAAATTACAAAGGAATCAGTCTGATGTTCGTAGAAAGTATGACTTGCTCGCTTTTTATTGAACAACTAAAAAAACCTAGGCGAACAACCCAGGGTTGTATAACAGTGATCGTAAGGTCTGATAGTGTTAAAACACTGTAACGGAACTGTACACTTTCTACTACAAGGTTAGGGTAAACGTGGAAGTAGTCGGAGTAATCAGCTTTACAGCTTAGCGTAAGTAGCGGTGCAGACAGGAAGTGGGCCTGTGTAGTGTTGATGATAGCGTTATCAGAGGTGCCACAACTCCCGCATGCCGCATGCCGCGCGTGCACGTGCACGCAAGAGCCCCGTCGCGCCGTTGTGCTTTGTGCTGCGCTCCCTGTATACATCAGGCAGAGCTAGAGTCCCTATAACAAAGACGACATAAACAAGCTTTTGAAATATCGTTAAGTTGGGAGAAAATGTAAAGTCTAGCTACTTTTTGCTATATTAGGCTAATACATTTTCGGACGAATTTATTGGTGAATAGTTAACCTGGAATAACCAGTTTGAAAATGTTAAAACAATGTTCAACTTTTTTAAAGAGTTGCATGTTTGTATGTTTTCAAAATGCGTTGAATTGTTTTTATGTTTGGTTCGGAACGACAATGGCAAACGCCCCAGCAAAGGTTTTCGTCTTGAAAACACAAGCATTGATACCGGTACTTCTTTCAGTGAACCTTGTTGTTATGAATACAGTATTAGTAAAACATGGTTTGAACGTTGGTTTTAGAAAATTACTAAAATGTAAGAAAAAAATTAAAATGAAGAAGTAAAAAAGAAAACTTTTGTTGAGATGTATTGGTTTTAGTTACCTAACTTCAAAGTTCCATTAAATTTTGCTTATTATTTTTGGAATTATTATTATTACTGCCCAAAATTAAAAAATAACTAATTGTATTTAAAGGCTTATTCAGTAGTTAACTATTTTTAGAGTATTTTAATTATTCAGGATTCATTTTGTATTCTACTGGCTTACTAACTCCTTGGTGCAGTCAATATAATAAAGGTAATAAAGGTTAGTGAATAACATAGTGAACAATAGTGAACAATTTGATATTAAATACACAAAAGACTAATTGCATATCTTTTGATAATAATGAAATAGAAAAAGTTGAAAATACTAAATTTTTAGGTCTTTATATTGATAGCCATCTAAGCTGGGACTTGCATAATTAGGCCTACCATATTCTAGCAAAAACAAACTCTGGAATATATGCTTTGAAACAATTAAATAATCTCTGTAATATAAAGGTACTAAGAACTGTTTTCCATGCCTATGTGCAATCGCATATATCTTACGGGATTTGTGCTTATGGAGGAACAACCTGCTAAAACTTAAATCAAATTTTAATCTGCCAGAAGAGAGCCTTAAGAGCAATGTTAAATTTAAAATTTGATGAGTCCGTAAAGCAACATTTTATTGACCAAAAGATTTGAACTGTTTACAGTATGTACATCTTGTATTGTGTAATTCATGTCAGAAATAATAATGTAAATTTTATAACACATCAATATATACATCACTAAAATGCCAGAAATAGGAACAACATAGTCTGACCAATTCATAAGACTGAGTTATTTAAGAAAAAAAACATCAAATCATAGTGGTTCTGCATTTATTAATTATATTCCTACATAAATACGGAGCAAAGAAAATATTAGTACCTACATTGAGGATTTTGTTTACAAATTTATGTTAAAACATGCCTTCTATTTTTTAGATGGATTTTATAATTTAATAATTTCACACAACACATTATTTTTTGTGTTTTGAATGTTATTTGTTCAGGATTTTTTGTTTTTAAAATTAGTTTTTTTTATCCTGAGTTAGATCTGAAGCATAAGTTGTGATGTTATTTATTGTATACTTTGCAAAAATAATTAATAAAGGGGTTTTGGATTTTGCATGTTGCAAAGTTGGAGTCAGGTATAATGCAAGCACAGGGGACCAGGATTAGGGCTGCATTACTCTCTTGCTTGTTTTGCCCGTTGGCCTCTAATAAGTTCTGGTCTTGTTTTATTCCAGACGTGACTTGGTATGTTGTGGTGTTTGAAAAGCAAACTTATTTCCAACTCTCGCTGTAGTGGTGCAAGTTGGCCTTGTTTAACGTAGTGAGATGATTTCTATGTTATAAAACAGAGGAGTTTCCTAAATATTTATTTCCCATCTATAATACATTTCGTCAGTATAAAAAATGCACTGAATTTTAGTTAAATAATTTATTATTTTTTATTATTACCAGGCTTTGTTTTTGGATTTAATTTAAACTGTGTTAAGGGCCAAATTAAGCTTATCTTTTGTAAACTCGTTTTTCGTTTCGTTTATATCGGCGTTTTTTTAAATTAAGTTTGAGCAAATAAAGTAGGATATTTCTACACAGATTGGTTTATAAGCTTTATCCGTAATCCTCTTTAATTTCCATTACAAAATAATGTTGCGAAATAAATTTTCTCTTATGGATTATATAATTGAATATACTAAGCAATTCCATTATACAGTAATGTAATAATCGTAATAATTGCAATACTTTGTTACTACGTACTTTTTTACGTTGTTTGTTTTCACCACAATTGTTTTAACTATTAAACTTATTGTTCTGACTTTTTTCAGGTGAGAGAGTTTTCTGTCGTTACTATAACAGGTAAGGTGTAAACTGCACGTTATTTTTCTTACGAGTTAAATATTAATGTTTAATGCACAGGCATAGTTGTTATAAAAGCGAAACCTAGGCATTATATAAGAAACTATTTGCTAATAAGGTTTTTTATGCTTTATGATTTAAAAGAGGTGGAGGTATGGATTAGACGAAATTCCTTATAATGTACATTGGTCTTCTTAGGGCTCTGCCCTACGGGCCTTCTAGGCTTAACTGTAAATCCTATAGAAATATGTAAATAGAATGAATCGCATTTAACAGTTGTTACATTAACTAAGCACATACAACACCAAGAGCAGAAGTGAGCAGATTATTACTTCGTTAAATGATCTCGTCAGTTTAAGTATTGTTAGCTCCTCCAGAGATAGCTGTGAAAAATCCCACGTAGAGTTTATTTTAAGCTGACTAACATCACGTCACGTGACGAGTCATTGTCTTTTAAAGGTCACTCGCACAAAGCAAACAACTGTTTGAAGATAAAGCAACACTAAACTCTGACGTGGAAATGTCAAGGTGGCAAGGATGAGTCGACGAGGTTTTGTACATGCATCTTGCTTATTACAAAGTATTTTTTACATTACCGGCATTTCGATTATACTTTGTTTCGGTTTTAAGATTCACGTAGATAATGAATATCGCTTTCGTTACTTTTTTCTAATAAGTGAAAAAACTCGACGTACTGCATATAATGTATGGACTAATTAATTGTGGGGGAATTAAAAATAAAATTAGTTTCCAAGTAGTCACCCGATTAAATAAAATAGCGCATGCACCATTAAAAATAAATTTCTATGGTTTTTGTTAGTGTTAGTTTAAATAGAAAATGCGAGTAAAGATGAAAAAGGCACATCTTGAGTTTAAAGGTGCGATAATAGGCTTTCCGCTAATGCGAATTATGTCTACAGAGTTAGATATATTTTGAAAGGCAACTTCTTGATTATTTTTGTATGGTAAATCGCCGTAAAAAAATCAAAATGTTATTTTGGTTTTATTAAAATAAATTTAATATTTAGCTGTAATTAGCCTTATACCAATGCCAAGGCGAGGCTGATTTTAACTATGTTTAAAATAATGAGAAGAATCTTGTTCCGTCTACTTTCATGTTACGCTATAACACCAAGAGTTAGGTTAGCCGACTAAGAATTAACACTGTGGTCATGACTTTAAGGGCCGCTTTCCCCAAGTATAGTTTAACTTAATCTTTGGGTTAAACTTAAGTTTATCAGAAATTCCACTTTCCCAATGTGTTAAGGATAGTTTAAACCTGATGTATGTTAAACCTATAGAGAGAACACTGTTTAATTATTTTATTCTATGATAACATAACCTTCAATCCTGTATAACTAACTTTTGATTTTATTTTAACTAGAGGTTAAACAAACAAACAAAATAATTTGAAACACCTTGTAAACTTGATATTTTGTGGATTAAACTAAACTGGCTTATATCGCATTTTTGGAAAAACAAATTGTGCCTAAATCTTAAGTTCAAAATAACCTCAGGTTTAGTTTAAACTTTAGTTGGGGAAAGCGGCCCTGAGACAAAACATGTTAGTGCAAATATAATTTTAAAACTTTTAACGGGGTACTCATGGTTATTTTCATGATTTTATACTTATATATATGTATATATGTATTTATTCCTTAAAAATATATAAATTTCTCGTTGACAATCTTATTTGTAAAATAATTTTATAGATAACGCCTTTTCGATCCAATTAACACATATAAAGCAGGTCTTTTCACATTTACATGATTATATTATTTATTTCAATGTACTGTTATTTTTGCTGCGGTTGAAACTAGAGTAAAGTTTAACTCGTGTAAAAGTATTATGCAGCTGTAGAAGTACACGTACTATTATTTTATGTAGGCAGGTGGTTTATTTGCCTCGAGCAGTAAAAGGAACAGCGAATTAAAGCGGATAAAAACACACGGCCAAACATAAAACCGTTGTACTTACACACGATAAAACTACCTCATTAAAGGTGACGATAAAATCGTTGTGAATGTTCGCTGCACGATTCTGACGCAAATTTTAAATTAAATTGTTCTAACCCGCTTTGCCTTTACGCTTTCATTTACCGTTTACCAGAAAGTAAAACACTAATATTCCTTAGAACATTCCTCCTGCGTGTTTCAGAGCTAAGGGTTGTTATAATTCGATACAACTTTTTCCCACCCGGCCAAACTATACAATAGTTGCTTGTTTAAGAGTTTGCAGTAACAGCACAAAGAATACATTACATAAGTAGGCTCATATTAAGTTTTTAAGTTTAGAATTGGAACAATACTCGGTTATTGGATAGCTATTACACTATTTGAGCTTAAACAGTTTATTTCACGTTATTTATATTTCGCTGGCGAATCGTTTCGGAAAGTTAATTTATGTGACGGAATAAAGAATACGGTTCAGTTTAAACGTAATGATTGATGATGTTTGGAATATTAATGATTGATCTTTGGCAGCTGTCGAGCAAAACGGATCATCGTTCACGCTGAACCACTACCGAGTAAAACTGTTTAATGTTCAATTGAGACCATTCGGCTAAATAAAACGGAAATAAATAACTAGTTGTTATAAAGCTTCGTAACAAGGCAGAGTCTTTGAATGTCTTATTCCATATCAAATTTGAAGCAGGCATTAACTTTCCAGTTGCCCAATTAGCAAATATTAAAATATAAATACTTATGATAATTATTGCACTATTGTCCGGTGTAACTAAACTGATATCTCACAATCTAACTTAACTATGGGGGTTCCGAATTTAGTGGATGATTTAAGGTGATTCCAGTAATCCTTTTGAAGGTACGTTTCCTGGCATTCCTTCTCACTTATAGACCAGGCATGTCAGTGTGATAGCTAGAAATGTAAACATCACAATTATATTGTGATATTCGTATCAATCATTATATTCTCTTATATACAGTTGTCACAAGAAATGCACAGACTAACTCACTTTATTAGTGTCTTAAAGACATTGTCCAAGCCTGAGCGTCTGACGCAAGGAAAGTGTATAATAAAAAGTAATGGTTCATAAGAGTTGGCATACATTAAAGGTTACGCTCAATTAACTATTTCATTATCTTTGCAATAATATTTTTTATGGCTTTATCCGGGAGAGCTGATCCTCTTCTTTATGGCGTTTTTTATTTACAGGGAACTAATCTTCCCGCTCATTAGCCTAGATGTAGTTTGGCAACAGCTATATTTTTAGTATAGGCGTAATGCGACTTGCGATTTTTGGGGAGCACGTTGGTGCATTATTAAGGGTCTGAGGTTATTTACTGTAAAATTAATTTCTAAATTTTCCTCTTTTGTGAACTTTGGAGTACGTCCCAGGATACGCCTATATGATTATTAGTGAATCGTTAAGTTATATGAAATAATAAACACTCGTAAAGATAAATCACCTAATCAATAGAACTAATTCATAACTGAGCTTGAAATTAGAGCAAGGGCATTGAAGTGGTGGCATTAGGTGGGTCTGGAAGGAGTTGTAAAAACCAAGCAAAGCCTATGTTTGATTCTAATTTATTTATAGTGCATATACACGATTTACGCTCAAACGGTCCAGGTGCGGGATGGAGGAGAATATTAATAGGACTTTATGTACATACTTTTTAAGTGGAAAAACCAACTGTCGCAAGTTACAGTATTTTAAAAATGTTGATGCCTACTGCGTTGGTTTCAGATTCTTCCCTACTGATTACCAAAGTCTTGCATTTATAAACGAGGCATCACAAACACTAACTAAAGTGCTGGGACTCGTTCAAGAAACAAGAATCCCAGTTTTATTTATTTCAATACTGTTTACCATACACGGAACAGCGCAGTAACAGGTAGCAACGGCCTTATCATCAATTTCCCTGTCAAGCGAAGCTTATTATACTTCCAGTTTCATCAATCATGCCGGGATAATGCATTTCCAACTTCATTTTGTCGCTAAATGGTCTGATTGATCGCTTACTTCGCCTCGTGTTATTATGTTCACCAACTCGCAATGCGATTGGTTAAAATTATCTGAACGACAGAATTGGGGATTCAGTTACGAGCTGGAAGAATAAGTCTGTTTCTGGAAGAATAAATCGATTTTGGAAGAGTTTGTAATTTTTAACTGTTAATTTGTTGTCGATTTTACGCGACCTTTAGGTACTGTATCGAGCTGCAATGCAATTTGTGACGGTGAATTGTAACTCCTGTAACATCGATTTCATGGTTTCTAAATGAATTTTGTGTAAAGACTCTAGTAAAAAAAGGGTTCAAAAAATGTGGTTTTCGTGTTGCACTTAATAATTACGGGATAAATGATGCATTTAACACTGTTTTATTTCAGATAAAAAAGTTCGGAATATAACTGTTAATTTGTGGAAAGGTCCATGGTTATTCTAATAACGTATTAGAGAAAATGGAAAAGGAGATCAAGTTAAATTTATTTTTACATGTAGAATCACCGGTTTATGATAAACATGTAGTTAGGAGTGTATCTATCTACACTTATTTAATAGGCGAGCAGGTTTTTTGTGACAATCACTCCTCCTAAACTACTGAACCGATTTTCATGTTTTTGGTGTCATTGGAAAGAGCCTAACAACGTCAAGTTGTGCAGGACACCTTTTTATAGAGAAATAATTTGTGAGTGAGGCCCTGGGGCCCCTTAAAGTTGAGTTTTTTCCCCATAAGCTTAACATTGGGAAATAACTATAATTTTAAGCAATCAGCTGGATAGAGTAAACACAGTTAATCAGCAGGTCATGTTGGCTTTGGAACGGTAACACAATATTTATACGGAAATGTCAGTATAATATTACGTTGTGATCGCGAGCGAAGCCGCGACAGGCTACTAGTAGAGTGTAAAATACGAATAACGGTTTCAGTTTTAAAATAAAATTAACTTTGAAACAAATTAGTATGCTGCAATCAAATCAAGTGACAACACTCTATTCCGAGTTACAAGGAGGGGAGGTTTGTGGTTTTAATCTGTAATGAAATAAAATATTTATTAATACTCGGCATTTAAACCTAACAGCCTTAAAGAGAAAAGGGGTTCATCTTTAAATTACATACATATCAAAATTGAATCATGCTGAAATCATAACCGGTGAATGCTCAAACCAATACTAGTGGTATTAATTGATTACGAATTATGCATTCCAGTATACAATTTCATTACAATTTCCTTTACGGAATTCCTATATACAACCTCCTTACAATTAATTTCCTTTACTGCATTCCAGTATACTATACGCTTACAATTCTCTTTACTGCATTCCATTATACAATATCCTTACGATTCCCTTTACTGTATTCCAATTTACAACCTCCTTACAATTCCCTTTACTGCATTCCTATATACAAACTCCTTACAATCCCCTTTCCTGCATTCCAATATAAAATCCCCTTACAATTCTCTTGACTGCATTCCAATATACAGTCCCCTTCTAATTCCCTATACTGCATTCCAATATACAATTCCCTTACAATTCGCTTTACTGCATTCCAGTATTCAATACTCTTACAATTCTCTTTACTGCATTCCATTACACAATCTCCTTACGATTCCCTTTACTGTATTCCAATTTACAACCTCCTTACAATTCCCTTTACTGCATTCCAATATACAATCCCCTTACAATTCCCTTTACTGCACTCCAATATCCAGTCCCCTTACAATTCTCTTTACTGCATTCCAATATACAGTCCCCTTACAATTCCCTTTACTGCATTCCAGTATACTATACGCTCACAATTCTCTTTACTTCATTCCATTATACAATATCCTTACAATTCCCTTTACTGTATTCCAATTTACAACCTCCTTACAATTCCCTTTACTGCATTCCAATATACATTCCCCTTACAATTCCCTTTACTGCACCCTTCGTTGTCCAATTACAGGATCTGCCGCGTGGAGTGGCAAACAAAGTGATCTATCACGGCGATGACGTTGACGCACGACTCCGAATCTCGGTAATCCGACTGGTTTTGTGTTCTGCAATTGATATGCAAGGTGTAATACCGGTTTTGTTAGTGTCGTCGAATCTTTTATTTGTAGTTTATTTAATGAATAACATATATTTTCTTAAAGTAAAATGTAATAAAGCTATAAATTTAGAAAGTTTTAGTTTTTATGTGTTAGTGTGTTTATGCCTAATGTATTCTCATTCCGAGCTGACTTTGTTTGTCGGTTTTACTAGACGGTATCACTTCACCAACGCCCCACCAAGCAATTTGTTACGCTATTTTTTCCGGAGTTGGTGGATTTGCTTCGCTCATTTATTTTTTTCCTTGTGGTTAGCGTGGCTACTCTAGTTGTAGTTATGAATGAAAAAGTCCAAAACTCGTTGTGGCCAATGCGTTTTATTGCAAAACATTCACTGTTACGTGGTGGTGATCGAAATAACTTCATAGTTTGACAGTGTTTGCTGGTAAAACCTTTTAATTTCATTTTGTACTATTCAACTTACAAAATCACAATTGAACATCACAATTTGGTTTGATTGGTTGTACTTTCAAGGAATTTAAATGTGAATATAGAAATAATTCTGCGTAAAGAGAAGCATGATGGCAGAAACTATTTAGTCGATTTATTATTTCAAACTCTTATTGAATTCTGGTCGTTGACAAAATCGTTTACTCTGTACGTGTTTTTTCAAACCCTGACCGTGTTCAGCTCGTGAATGGCGATTGCCTTTGCGATGTCAATCATAGATACTCATACACTGCGCTGTATACTCTTTTTCAGTAGCCTACATACAAATATAACTAATATATCTAAAAATATAAACTTTTTCGTGAAGTTCCGTTTTAAACTATGTGTTTAATTATATGTTGATATGATTTACTACGATAAATTAAAACTAGTTTGGGAATTGTTAAAAATATGAACATAATTTGGAATTTTTAGATAACTTTGGTGGTAGAAGTGAAAAAAAAAAACTAAAATCAGTTCAAATAAATTTAAAGGCAATATTTAAAATAATGTTTAAAAAGTTCGCAGATTATGAATCCAGCTTCATAAAATCCCGTCTGTCAACCAGTTTTTGGCATTTTACTAAGGTTCCATCCCCAGGAAAAATCCAATTTTGTAGAAAAGATAATTTCAAGTTTAAGTATTAATATGTGGTTTCCCGAGAACAGTGATTAAAACCATTGAATGAAAATTACCTATAGCGTGGTCATATCCAAACTGTATCAAAGTGACATTGCCCTAAAGAAACATCTGGAGTGACCTTAAACATGCAGAAAAGAGGAAATGAGCTAACCAAATCTTCTCGTCAGTAGGGGCCATGGCAAAAAAATTATACCAAGTTATCAAAAATAAACTAGCGGTCCTTTGCCGAGCAAAGATCGGTCCCACAGGTACTATTATATTTAAAGTGTATATATTTTCAAACAGTTACATGAGACTCGATGGATTAAGGCTTCGGTCTACCCTACGGAAAAATCCTCGCCCGCCCTGTGAAATTACGGTTTTAAGATAGGGAAAAGGAGCGTCGCGGAGGTCCGCGGGATTCCTGTTTGCGGAAATGATAGTTATGTTATCAACATACTATGAACGGGATTTGAAAAAATAATGTTAACTCTACTCATGCTCGTTTTTATAATTCCAAAATATGGTTTCTGTCTTTGTTGTAGTTTGTAAAAGCTAATTTTGGTACATTTAAAATGGCTTTTAAATGCAATTCAGTCAAACAAATTAGAAAAGTAAACACGAAAATTTGTATATAATATTGTCTTATTGATGAACGAAGTGAATCACTGTATTGATGAAGAAGTTTCAGTGGCCGTGTGTGGGTGTGTTATCGAAGTACTAAATAACTATAAAACATTTCTTAATGAAATTTTGAAGGAGTCATTTGGGATACGAAAGGGATGTTTTAACTCAGCATTTGTATTTTATTTTGGATTATTAATAATTATTAAAACTAATTTTAATGTTTGATATTCAGTAGTTGAATTGGATTTCGTAGTAAGCTATTGACTATGGTTGTCTTTAAAATGTCAGCTGGGATTTATCTGTGTTTCACTTGAGGGATTTTTATCCCATATATGGGATATTTTGACTGCTTGTGGGATAAGATGGGCTTGTGGGATAAAGTGGGATTTTTTGGAAATCGGCATTTCGTCTGCTAGTTTGCTTAAAACTTACGACCAGAGCACCTTGGCAGTAGCACTTCTAGTGGATTTTCTCGCCGTACTGGCAGTTGCGGGGTTTCCCATTTTTTAACCTCGCTGTCCGCACCTTTTATGATTTTATAAACGTCACAGAACGAACGCTGAATCATGTCAATGTCGCTGGCCGAGCCATGTTGGAATTAACAAGCAAACTATTTGCCATTATTTAGTACCTATGTCGTACTCTTTAATACTACCATTAAAAATATTAGTACCTCTCACGTAAATAAATTATTTGATTTAGTTAATTCACCGCATCATTTAGCCTATGTCACATTGCTCAAAATCCTTTGAGGTACTAAAATGTAAAATACCTATAGGTAATTAGTAGATCTAAATAAGCTCTATCCAACGGTAGAAATATTTTACTAATACATTATTCAATAATCATATAATATTTAACATTAATTGTGTTGCAATGTTTAACAAATCAGTGGGAAAGTATGGGATATGACGAGGGATACTATAAGGGAGAGTCTGGGATAAAGTGGGATTTTTTGTATCAGTGCGTGGGATATTTTTACCGTAGAGTGGAAACACTGCATATGTGTTTATTATCACTCAAATGTAAACAAATTTCAACTATGGAGTTGGTTATGTTTTGTTCCATCAATTTTTGTTATTTTGAAATAGTTTAAAATGTTAGTGTTATGTAAATTAATGGTGTTTTTCGTGTTTAAAACAATGCTTGTATCTATTTAGATTTATTATCAGTTTATTTTTAACTGGAAAACTTCGATGTAAAAGCTAAGTGTTTGGACTAGTGATGATAAATTAATACAATAGGTTTTGGAATTTTTGAATTACTGGGACATTATAACTCCGTCAAGAGTGTTGTAGACCTATAGTAGTTTCTTCACATTGTGAACAAATTTCTTGATGGCAAACTTACTAAACGATCATACGTGCAAACAATCTTTATTACATGTAATGTGCCAAATAAGCCCCCTGTCACCTAATGACATGGGATTAAAGTTTTGTAATCTACCGGTCAGTAAAATAGTCTGGTTACAGTTTATATTTGTTTGCATTTTCTGTGGTTAAATATTGATTCTCATAAACAATCAAGATGTCCAAAACTCCGTAATCCCAACCGCCTACATTGTTCAACTAATTACGATGTAGACAGATTGCCCTCCTGAAAAATTGGCATTAATGTAGGTGGTGGATTTTGCTTTTAAACCTCTCGTGCTGCGATTTCAGTAGCTTGTGTATTTAAATTCAAACTAACATATATTAATGATGTAAACATTTTTAAATTTAAGGTATGAATTTTATAAGACACTATTATATAAATAAATCATTGAATACCTTTTTTTACATTAAATGGGTTTAAAACAAGTATATTCCTGTATGTTTAACCCCCTGATTTTGGAGCTGGAAATTAATAGGTCTAATAATAATTGGCAACTTTTCCCTCATGTGATATATTTAAAACTCGTCGAAAACCATCCGGTGCCAAAAATATATTAAAGTCATTGGCCGAGTCGTAAAAAAGCGTGACCAGGCCTGATGGCCATAGCTAGGACCTGTGACCAAATAAATGCAATCAGTTTAATCTAATTTTCTAGGTACACACAGTGGTTTTAAGAGGTTAATTGCTCCACCTCACTCTCCAGGGTTAGATGGAAACGTATTCCGCATATTCTCTATTCATTGTTGCTGGATTAGGAAACCTCAGCATAGCTGCTATAGGCACATTTTCTACAAGCGGGAATTTTGCGCAGGTTACCTGAAGGTCAGGCTATAGCAGGAAAGGAAAGGGTGGGATGGGACAGGCAGCCAAATTGGCCTTTCATAGTACCTACTCCCGTGCTCCTGTGACAGGCTCCTGAGATCAGGCTCAAACAGGTGGACTCGCTCTGCCCTCCAACTGGCCAACTCAACGGATGGGGTACCCATGTACAACAGCCAGGGACCATACATTCTCAGGTTGGGGACCAACCCCTGAGTTTCCGCCCCGAGCCGCTGCAAGTGAAGGGACCAAAGGTGAAAGGGAAGTTTGTCATAATGGACAGCCAAAAAACTTCATATGTAATGTCAATTTCATTTGCTGTACCCAATGTCAGCATCCAAACTGGTATAGACCAGTTTTAAGGTTGTCCTAGGACGAATATTCTCTATTGGTCAATGCTAACACACCAAGTTTTAATAAAATGAATCAGTATACAAGAGATATGTTTTTTTATTTCTTATAAGAATAACATCGGACAATTTACTTAGTTTACTGCTGAATGGAAATTGAAATATTCTCTACAACCATTAGCCGAATAGCCTACTAACGAAATACTAATTGAACCGTGTGTGGATTGGAGTATTAATTTTTCATCTTTTAGAGCTTTTTATGGCAATGAGTTAAAACTGTTGAAACCTGCTAAAAATATTTTAAGTTTATGGTACTAAGAAAGGTAAAAAAACTGAAGTTTAGGATCTCTTAAGCCCTGTGATTTCTGAACCCGAATTTTTCTAAAAAATAAGGTGGTATATTTTATTAGAAACCTAATATAAACCACCAAATAAAAAATCCAAAGATTTCGAAAGCGGCTCCTCAAAACTGCTCCACCCCTATATACTACGTTGTTGGGTACCAAAATATTATGATACGCCGCTCTACTCAACCATAGACCTCCACCGCACAGGACAATTTTATATGTTATTATTTACGCCTTTTTCAGTAATTTTAGAAAATTTTAAATCATACAAAAAATTGTTGTTATTTTTTTAACCCCGACCTTAGAGCTCCGCCTCCCTGGCTTTAAAAGTTGCCTTGTTAAATTTATGGAGAAAAGATGATCCTTGGGTAAGCGTTCGGGAGTTCGGGTTGAGTGCTACTAGCTGGTCTGACAGACGTTCTTCTGTCCTAATGTCACTGAATTTGTTTTATGTCAAAGATTCTCGTTCTTTTCAAGATGAATTCGTTCGCTTCACTCTCTCGCCTCCAGGATGAGCTCGTTCGCTTCACTCACTCGCCTATTTTTAAATAGAGCTTGTTTCGTATTGAAAATGAGTTGCCATTCAAATAGATTTATTATTTCTATAATAAACATATGTTTATATGCTTTTCAAGTTTGTTTAGATATCATCCTTATAACAGCTGTTTGATGAAACTAAATAACTAACATACAATCCCGACTTTGTGTTATGTATTTAGATAATGAAAATCACTTAATAATATCTTGCCATGACGACGTTAATATACACTAGGCAGCAATACGGATTTTGGCAATTTGAAATTTAAGTAATTGCACAACGCCATCTGTAGAGCCTGATATAAGCGTAGGTTATATTATATAAATCAAACAGGAAAGTTGGCCGGGCTGGTAAGGGCCCGCACTTGCCTTTAGGGTGTAGACCAGGGCCTGTACAGACCCTAAATTCAGCCCTGGCTGTCTGTATGCAGAACTTCAAACATGCTAGAATCCAGAATCATTGTCCCTGTCTCGTGTACACTCTATGTGCCTAAGAGTAAGAATATGTTATAGTCAATCAATAAAAATGCTGAATTATTTTGACTCAATCCTATCCTACACTATAATATGAGTAAGGTTTGCATGCTCGCTTGCTTGGTTGATTGCTCTGATCTTAAAAACGGCTCCAACGATTTTCTTGAAAATAACTAAAGTGTCCTTCCAACTACTTGTGTTGTAAAACCTGATAGCTGGGATAAAAATAAGTTCTAGACATGTCCCATCCCCCAAAAAAATCAAATAATGTAAAAAGCCACTATGGAAAATTAAAAAATTCACATTGGGCTTTTGGAGATTAAAATAAAAGCAAAAGAGTCATAACAGCTGTTCAAAATCTTTCAGCGAAATCTCAAAGTTATACTCATATAGTTTAAGTACTACCTGGGGCTGAGCTTTGCTAGGGAAAGGTCAATCTTGTTTATGACTTGGAGTAGTTTTTCACCATGTACCCTACTAACGAACATTTTTGAGGTCACAACAGTTGTTATTATAATGTACCTTTGATTCATTCTGGATATGACCACTCTACATGTAATCGTCATTCAAAGGTTTTATTATCTGATTTTATGGAACCACATGGTAATACCATAGAACAAAAAATAATATATTATTATTTGTATTATTTATTCTATGGTAATATCCTATACCACTGACTATAAATACTGTAGTATAATATACTCGTATAGTCAATGCGTACTCGTAGGTATACTCTAATATGAGTTAGGTTTGTTTGTTTGGTTGGTTGCTTGCTTGAAACTATGATCTCAAAAACTGCTGTTTTCTGAGATTAGTGACTAAAACCATTGAATGAAGATTGCATATAGAATGGTTACCTGAAGGGACATTGGGTTATAATAAAACCTGGAGTGACTGTAAACCTGAGTCACTTAGTTTGAGTGACCAATCCAAGATTGTTGTTCTTCCAGTTCTGTATTTATATACATTTTAACAATATCATAGAAGAACAATAATAGCGAGGGGAGGGGGTTGGGGACGCAGCCCCTCAGTTAGATGAAGGTGCCATTAACTACTTCGGTAGTTCTTTTTCTGAATGGCTGATTGTCCCATGAATGGCGTATGTCTTTGTATGGGGGAACCCAGTCCGTATTTGACTGAGGGGACGAGTATTCTCTTTATCCGCTTGGTATGACTGACCGATTCGCTTTTAGACCTCATTTTTCTCCAAGTTCATTATTTATGTGTATTTGAAAAATATTGTCGGGAAGCCGTCTAGGTGTCACCCCGACAACCCGTCACCTCGGCATTTTGGCCACAGGCGACAACCTGTCACCTCGTAAAAATATACCGATGCCGTCAAGGTGTCACCCCGTCAAGTTGTCACCTCTTTTATAGAGGTGATTGTTTGTCGTGTGCAGAGATGACAACCTGTCACCTCGCACGCTTGCGTCAAGTTGTCACCCCGACAACCCGTCACCTTCTCTACTCCCAGGTGACGATCTGTCGTCGCCGTTCACGACAAACCGTCACCTCGCACACTCGCGTCAAGGTGTCACCCCGACAACCTGCCACCCCGCTCCATCTGTTTCCGTCTTCTTATAACGCAAAATAGGCTTTCTCCACTTGGCTTATCAGCGCTACCATGCTTAAAACAAATAATAAACTTTAAAAAATTATAAATAATTCACGTTTATAATTACTACCGTATTTAAAACTACATTAATTTAGAGACACGGTCGTGTCTCGTCGCCAAGTCCACCAGCAGACGACGAGCGAACGACAATGCGATGTGAGTAACTATTAACACGAAGGAAAATGAGGCGATTTTTTGACCCACCAACAAAGAAATTTAAAGCCCTAATTTTTTATGTAATTCCGTTTTAACACGTTAAAAACACCAAAGTATACGACAGGTTGTTTTAGAATGGTATAATAATCGAGAAATAAACTTTTTAAGTAGCGACAAAAACTACAAGTTTCGTAAATTTTGCTCGAATCTTACACCTCGATGTTCAGAAAGCCTAGCGACTTTATTTCTCATCAAACCTAAATGAAATTTCAAAGTCACTCATATTTTTTCTCGTAGAAGTGCCTTATGATACTATGAATAAAGTTTAAAATCGAAATATATTAAAAGTAATCACTTTAAAATTGTTCATTTCAATTTTAGTTGACTTTTAAAACGTAAACAAAGAAGATGACACAAAGAGTAGGTTTCGCAAGTAAAAGGCTGAAAAAGCTGACACATCAGGATTCATATATTCTCTGTAACCCGTGCAAAGATCAAGTATGTTTTCAAATAAATTTATGATATGCTAGGAATTGTATCTTTGTGGCTACAAATAAAAGTTTAGATTGGCTTCATTCGACTTTTAAATTTAAAAATCCTATTACTTTAAATGAACAATTTTCGTAACTTTGTTTCAGAAATCTCAACTCCAAAAAATTATATCTTAAAGAATAGCGTGTAACGTCTTCATGATAGGTAGTCGTTTCATAGTCCTTATAAGCCATCTTAATAAACCTTCATAATAGTGTCTTAATTTTTTAACATACCAACTGATAAAACCAAATAAGTAATAACTGTAATAAAGCATATATGTTGCAGTTTTAACTTATAATTTATTTTTTGGGGTTTCGTCTTAAAGGCAACAACAGGAATAGTATATTTCGTCACTAGGATCAAAAGTGGATCTTTTTAATACGAGCTCCAGTTTAACTGCCGAGGCGAAGCCGAGGCTGGGAAATGAGCGAGTATTAAAAAGACACTTTTGATCCGAGTGACGAACTATGTTTTTCGTCATACTGCCAAAAAACTTAAGGTTTAAATAAAAACAAAAGTAAAATTTAGTACTCTGTCTTCATAACCTCAAATGCTTCAGCTTGTCTCTTGAAACAATCAGCTGTTGCACATGCATAACTTCGGTTCATTCATATCTATCGGTTGTTGAGTCGATCACTTCAAACCAATCATTGTGGTTCGAATCAATCGGTTGTTCTTCAAAACAAACATTCGATTCTTGAATTGTTTGGGCTTTTTCTATTATATTTCGATACTAATCGTTAGGCCTACTAACTTCGTCCATCGTGTCACTCACAGTTGTCACTCACCAGTGGTGTACGGGAAACGAACGCAAAAATAATAACAATACAACAATGAATGTTTCGATAATAACAATAAATGTTTCGATTATTTATAATCGAATGAATTTTAATCGATTTATGACGACCTCGAATCAAAAGTATCATCAACAATGATCTTTTTAGTACTAGTACGATAATGATCATCAAAACATATGTTATCATCCAAAGACTAAAAAGAAAAACTTTTGAATCTCAACGCATCTGTCAAAAACAGTTGTTTTTGAAGCAGTGAGACGAAAACTGATTTATAACCTCAGTTTGAGCGTGTGCGTAGCCACGGAAAACTGCTAGTAGGCCTAATCATATAACGGATGGTCCAAAAATAGTGCTCACATTTTGTTTTGTGACAGCACAGCTATTTCATTGATTAGAGAGATGATTTTTGCGGTGAACGGTTCTTTAGATACTACCATTTTTTCATATCAGTGGTTTCAACTATTCAACTTTTCTCATGAAGGCGGCATAGAAAATAAATAATATGTAAATTCTATGCGAAGTGTGATTTGCGGGATTGGTCAAATTCTCACGATAATCAATCACATAACTTTGAATCTAGCAATACGTAATGACAAACTCAACAACATTTCGTCAGTTCCCATCTAGTAACGGAAAAAAATGCAATGATATAGACATAAATGAGTACGCGTGAGTACGCTTTGAAAACTGTCTTGCCTTATGCGTATAAACCAACTGCAGCTTGCACATGAAACACATTTTCATTATGGTCACCCCCCAGTGAAACTTATTTTTAACTACTAAGGGGATTTTGTTCAAATTTTTCGATGATGTTTTGATGAAATTGCAAAATCATTTCTACAATGACTACTTCTGCGGTATTGCGAAAGTTTTTTACCTACCTTAGAATTATTATAAACATGACAAACAGCATTGAAGCGAGCTTAAAAATACGTTTAGTAGAATTCACGCATTATAATTTTTTTATGCCGCCTCTATTAAGAAAGTTGAAATAGTTTAAAACTACTGATAGAACCATTCACCACAAAAATCATCAGCGGTTTTGTTGGACCATACCAAGTATAAAGTCTAAGACGCTGTCTCTATTGCAGTGTTAAACGAATTGATTATGTGTGCAAATATGTCATTTTAGTTCAAAGGGAGGAGCCTAGCGGGGTGGCGATTTGCTGTGGTGTCAATCTGCAATAACAATGGAATTATTGGGTGGTAATGGGTTGTTACCAAGGTGTCGCAGAATATAGTGAGTAGACCATTTTGTTCGTAAAGGTATTTCCATGAGTGCATCCCTTTCTGCGATAGTAGAAACTACTCCTTATACTTGTCATTATGAACATTTAACAACAGCTGTTATTACTATAAAAAAACATAGAACAGAAGCAAAAACAGCTGCTTCAAGGTAACATCTAGAAGGGCATCACTATATAAACTAATCGAACCAAATACGAGATGGATAATGACCAAATATGATTTTTGCCCGATTCGAGCAACTAGATTTGCTTGAATCTAAAAATATTACTAAGCCTTTTTGTTTTTTAACTATGTTTGCAAGTTACAATAACATAGGCAGTGGCATAGCCCTTCAGTAGACCAAAGTTCAAATAACTATGGTAATATAAAAAATATCCTGACTGATTGGATCATGTAGACCTCGTTGTTCTCCATAATATTCTGAAAAAAGAAGTCAAAACATTATAATATTTAAAATTATAAGAAAGAGGGTCTGAGGACGAGTAACTATCCTTGAAGTAATCTTGAAGAACGTGATTTTATCCTTTTCAATGTTTAAGCGTTCCAAACAACTTACAATAAAATCGGGAGGCCTGGGGGGCACAGACCCGTAGTGAGGCCAAAGTAAAAAAAACTAAATCAATAGTTCTTGGCCTGACTGATTTATCTGACCTGACTGACTGACGGACTCTGGTAGTCATTGTCCTCCAAATGATTTATATGTTTATATTTCAACATTATTTTAAAAGTACTACAAAATGGTCAGATCTAGGTGGTGTGGCCCATCCGATGGGTGGAGCAGTTATACTTACTGTGTGTTGCTTGAAGGATTTCAAAACCAATTTAAACTTATTTTTCTTCAAGTTGCGTATTTAAATAATTTTGAAAAACAAAATAAAGCTACAATAACAGTGGGGGTTCTGGGGGGCGTAGCCCCCCAGTAATACAAAAATTCAAATAACTATTTCAATATTACCTGGACTGACAGACCTCATTGTCCTCTCAAAATTTTGCATCTATTTTTGGGGCGTGTCCCCCCCACTTGAGACCAAGGGGGTGAGTAAATACTCTGATTCTGCTTGGTCTGACAGACTTCCTAATTTCAGACCTCACTGTTCTTCAAGATCTTTGTAAAATTGTGTGAAATACACTGAAAAGTCGAAAGAACAATTGAGTTCTCATGAGATATTGCTGATTTTAAAAATTTTTTCGTAATGACAGCTGAGCTCACACACTTACGGGATGACAGAGTGTACTCATCTAATTCTATTTAAAGAAGCTTTAGCATTGATTCTAGCGCCTAAGTGATAGCTATCGGAAGCATTTGTGGTGCAATGTTGCTAAACTAGAGACCGCCCAATGGTCGAAATTCGACTAAAAAATTTAATAATTTAGTTTATTATCTGGTGGGTTCTAGTGCGCTCATTTCCCTCCCTCTCATTCCCACCCCTCCCCCACCCTTCCCAATAGATAATATTTTAAATGTAGAGTTAAAACAGATATCTACAGAGGGGCGAAACCATTCCAGTAGTCAGTAGCGTTTTTTATGGCTTAAACCTCTCTACCTCATCCTCTCCCCGTTTAATGTGGAGTAAAAACGCATATCAGGAGGCCGTTACCATTCTAGTAATCAGCAGCATTTTTATTTATGCCCCGAAACCTCTCCAACTCATCCTCTCCCCGTCACTCATCCCCCTCCACATAAACAGGTTTAATTATTTTTAATCCTATACTCTAATATGAATAAGTTTTGCTTGTATGTTTGCTTGCTTGCCTGCTTGCTTGCTTTTGCTTGCTTGCTTTTGCTTGCTTGCTTGCTTGCTTGCGACACGGATCTCAAAAACGGCTCTAACGATTTCCTTCAAATGTTCGAAATAACTAATTTCTGAGATAAAAATAAGTTCTAGACAGGCCTCATCCCTAGGAAAAATCGAATAATAAAAAAAAAACTAAAATGAAAATTTAAAAAAATTAACATTGGGCTTATGGAGTTTCAAATCAAAACAAAAGAATTGTAACAGCTGTTCATAATCAACCAGGGAACTGTCAAAATAATAGTCATGTTGTTTATGATTATTGACATGTGGTTTCCTGAGAGCAGAGATTAAAAGATTTGAGTTAAGATTACATATATAGAGTAGTAAAATAAATCAAAGGGACATTGAGCTATAAATAACAACTGGAGTGACCTTAAACATGTAGAAAAGAGGCAAATGAGTTATCGAAATCTGATTATCAGTAGGGGGAAGTGGTGAAATATTACTCCGAGTCATCTAAACAAACTGACTGGCCTTCCCCCGAGCAAAGCTCGCCACCCAGGTACTTATAATTATTTAGATATGTTGCATGTGGTCTAGATATTTGTTGACCTATTGTTTGGCAAAACAAGGTGTAAGTTAGGAAAAGCTAAATACGCAACATGTCTATTCAAATATATCTTTAAAAATTCAGTCTTCGTTCATCCTCTTACGGGAAGAATGAGCGTACACCTAGTTTAATATTATAATTTGACCTTAACTAAAGGGTTCATGTATCAGCTGTAAAGAGGGATTCTGAAACCCGTTTCTAGCCGAAGCCTTTTCCGAGTCCGTACAATCGTGGGGAACTCTCGTCAGTCACAGAGTGACGGCCGTTGTGGTTCGCACATTCCACTCGCCACTCGCCACGGCTGTCGATATCGCTCACTGCCACCGTTGTAACCGGCCAAACGTTCACTCGCGGCCGTGTTAATTAGCAAAATATTTCCACATAGGCTAAGGAGCTTTCCACTTTCTTGCCGCGGAGCAGCTGCCTCCCACGTCGAAACTGGCTCGTTATTCTATTGTACATGTTACATCTGTTATCGTTCGAGATTTGATTGAGCGATTATGTGTTTACTGATCACCTATGAAGTTGGTTCCTGAAGGGGTCGCGTGGTAGATATGTTTATCTTGTTGTTGGTAACGTTGAACGGTAACTGTCCCCGTAATATTTAAACGGGAATTTCTTACCAAAGCTGTATGACTCATTTAACATTAAAATTACGCTTTATTATTTAAATGACAATCGGAGTCATTAAAATGTTTGCAACGTTGTTTATGTCTTCGGTTAAACGGTTAAGGAGAAAATGGTTGTTTTATATTGTTGTATTATTTTATCAGTAGGCTAAAAGTAAATGTTAGTAATACATTTCTGAGGTTTGTTTTGGCGCTTGTCCGGTACGGTACAAATTTGGATAGTAACCTTTTGGCTTATTACATGGACTTTTTGCTATCCATCAAGTAAATATTGCTAGATCGATTGTAATTTAGTAAGTATACCTACTGAAATGTAGTAAGTATATAATCTATAATTCACTATATAATATAGGTCTCTTTTCGAAGATGCATGACACCGCTCGATTTTGTTTGGGGTATCACTAATGGTCAGCCTCCGGTCTCCCCTACGGAAAAATCTACGTTGCCGTGTAAAAACGCGTTGTTAAATTAGGAAAATGATCGTTGCTTTGGCCCGCAGGATTACTGTTCACGCCTACTACGTCACTAACAAACTCGAGATGGAATTTTAAAGAAAAAAGTTAACGTTACTCGTATCTCGCCAAACCTTGCATTGCGCCGCGCGGCAGGGTAGACCGCGGAGCCTTAATATCAAGGGCAGAAAGTTTTATTGGAACCTAATGAGTAAAGCACAAACACTATAGCCTATTCTGATAATACCAGTAAAATATATTCTCGCTTCCTAGGTCTGTCGGTTTGTTGGTTGGTTTTGAAGCTTGTAAACGGCACAAACGATTTCCTTCAGATTTTGGAATTAATTTTTGAGTTTAAAATTGTTTTTAGATTGGTCCCCAGAGCAAATATAGTTATGTAAAAAAAACTTAGTTGCCTAATGTAATAAAAATCCCCGGCGCTGTAATTATTTGAAAGAAGCCCTCTTCAGTATTGCATGATATCCGGTATGC
Source organism: Allygus modestus (assembly GCA_963675035.1). NCBI lineage: Eukaryota > Metazoa > Arthropoda > Insecta > Hemiptera > Cicadellidae > Allygus > Allygus modestus. Next base: position 126,422,086 of record OY776112.1, on the reverse strand, counting down.
AGTAACGCAAGCCATGCACAAACACGCCATATTGTAAATCATCAGAGAAATCATCCCGCAAACAATACACGCAGAGTGTACGTTGTTTTGCGGGTGTAAATTTGCCAGACGTTTCACCCTCACCCTGTTTACGGCCTATACGTCATGCCCGCGGCGTTCTATTGCCAAGAATGCAGCGGTTCCCGTCGAGTGGCGATTCACTGTCACGAGGCAAATATGTGCAGTCATTATGGTGGGATGGCTTTGCACCGGCTTGCCTTATCGGGGCTATGTTTGTACGGTGCGAGTTTTTAGACAAATACTGTGTAAATTGAAGGATTGTACGATAGAAATAAATGACATGTTGTACTTGTAAATTTGTATCGTACAGAGATTTCTAAAGCGTATATACCATTAAAGAATCATGCTAAGGTAATAATACCCCCGTCGCAGCAAACCTGCGTACTCAGCGAATTTCCAATGCACAATATATGTCTTAATACCACATAAAGCCGCATACCAAGTTTCATAAAAATATTCACATATAAGCGATTTTAATTATTCTCCATTAGAATAACATTGGTAATGAGTACGTAGGTTTGCTGAAACAAGGAACACAAACAATTGTTTTTTATGCAAATATAAATAGAATTTAACCAGGCGAAGCCACATACCAAGTTTCATCAATATTCAATCATAAATAAGCGCTAAATAACATTCTAGTTATTCTCCATAAGAATAACATGGGGGCTGAGTACACAGGTTTGCTGCTACGGGAATAATCAACAAAAAATCAATTTTTTGTGCAAATATCTATATACCAATACTACATGAAGCCACATACCAAGTTTCATCAACATACATCCATAAATAATCGAGATATCAAATTTTATTTATTCTCCATAAGGATAACATTGGACAACGTACTGTGTTTAGTACTTTGAATATCTCTGCAATGGTTGGCCGTAGAATCACAATTTAAACATCAAAATGATTGTTTTGTGGAGCTGAACAGATTGGTAAAAGCAAATGTGAAGTTTACATTAAAATGAACTGAGGAAAAACCAAAAAACGTTTTCCCATAAGATTAACATGGGAGATTTTATGAGTAGGTTTTTTGGATTTTCTCCGCAACCACTCAACCTAGGTTAATAATTCAAAAAACTAAATTATTTGTTTTTTTAAACTCTATAACATGGTCAAAACCAAAATTAAGTTATTTAAAAATTTTAGGGTGAAAAATGCAAAAAACTAATTTTTGGAAAATTTAAAACCCCCCTTCCCATGATCCGATTTTTCTGGATTTCGAACTTAAAGTCATGAATGTCATTTTACACATTTGAGCCAAATTTCATCAAAATCGGACCTTTTTTACTCAAGTTATCGTGTTAACGGACACACACATATATATATAAATTTGAACGAATAGTGTTTTTGGCATCTGGGGACCTCAAAACAAAAAGTTATCATGGTCTCGGGCTTAAGTCTTACCATGAGACCTACGGTAATAGCTTCTTCCCTATAGGGGAAATTCGCTAAAAGCTAGGAAGTCAAGCTTTTCTTGGGAAGGGCACGATAAGTTTGTTTAGTGTTAATAATTTGTCACTATTTCTCTTCCAAATGACGAGCGGATTTTTTCGCTATTCCCTTATCGCGACAGGCGAATTTGCCTATATCAGTCGCTACTTTTCTAATGTTGGGAATTAAACTTGTAAAAAATTCCAATCTTTGAATGGCTAGCGATCGATAGGTTGTGTTTTCTTTTCGCTAATAGTCACACAAGTGCTAACAACAAGTATGACGCAACCTTTTAAAAAGTTAAATTCGATTGGAATCTCACAAGCCAACCTTTAACATGCTTAGAATCCGTATTTTCACCCCTGAAAATTTTAATTTTTTTATCTTGAACTAAGTTGTTATGATCAATTTGCGATGAGATTGGTTATTGAGTAAGAACATTCAACATGTCTTATATTAGGATATAGGGTTTTTGTAATAGGATTTTAAGTTGAAAACTTGCTGCTGGGTTAAGCAGTGCGTCTGTATTTTAAAATAAACCGGTCATTTGTACCGCTGAGTACAAATACTGTTAAGGTATTTATCACGAAACGAGTTTATTGTAAACAACTCGCTCGCAAAACGAATACAGATGTTACAAAATTTGCACTAACTTAAAAAGAGCGATAGTTGTAATAACGTAGTTAAGTGTTGCAGTTTTGCAGTTTTGTAATATTCTCCAATCGAGTTACGAGGTAGCCCCTCGATATGTAACAGCAGTTACGTGCGGCCGGCCGGCGCGGCGTGGCTCAGCCTCATCCACCGTCATCCAGTTCCAACCACCTCGGCTTCCTCGGGTTTCGCCGCCTATCCTCGTTATTCAATCTGCTCCAGGATTTAATTTGCACCAGTGACGTAATCCTCCACTGCCGTCGCGATCTGCGAGTTTTGATTTGCTCGATGTGAACTACATTGTTCAACACCCGTAGTGTCAGTGCCGACCTCCTTTCCTCTCGGATTGTGGTGCGAAGTTTTCAACACATTATTGAAAGAACAACTACAAATGTTGTGTATCAATGTTAAATCAGTTTTCAGAGAAATCGAACTAGAAAGGAAAATATCGTTACGATTTACGTGATCCGTGAGCAGTGTTTTTGTTCTCCGCGTGACAATTGGCTTTTTCATTTCATGTTCGCAGTTTTGAGCCGTGTTTCATTTTTGATATTTTGTACAATTTGGACGATCAAAGTAACGTTCTGGAAAATTAAAGGAAAGCGGAAAAATAAGTTGTGGACAAAATGTGCGAATGCGGTAGGTTATTATTATTATTATTGTAGTGCGCTTTGAGTAAAATTGTTTAATTATATTGCTCAAATTATTATAAGGCACGTACACGACTCTACTTATTTTGTTTGAGTTTCTCAGTTTTAATTATTCTTTGGGAATTTCACCTTTTCGTGAGTCTGTCCGACCTTTTGTTTGTTCTTTTTTGCATGTAAGATCCTTATAAATAATCTGTTCTGTGTATAATATATATATATATTTCTCTCCCCCGTCCAAGATTTTTGGCCCATTAAATCGGAGCGGTAGTCGCGATTTTCACATATATTCGTAATATGAAATTGTTTGCACATCACATTTTTAGTAGGACAGCAGGTTGCCATTGGTGCTGGTGGGGCCTGTCCGGTTGTGACTACTCTCCCCGAACACTACAGTCGAGTTATCTTTACCTTGTGGGTATGGCACATATTACGTAACCTCGTTACCACAGCCTCATCAATGATATACTTTAATATAGCTAGCGTCAGGAACTAAAAAAATAATCTTGTAGTCTTTCTACACCTTGCCTCTGTGATTACGCTGTGGCTAGTTGGGCATTCGCAGCATTGCATACAACATCGAAAAATTGAACAAAAAGTATCTTTTCAAAAGCCGTGTTGTTAATGAATTCTTGAAAGACCAAAAACGGGCAATCAGGTTTTAGCCTATATGAAGTGTGTTGGCTAGCTGTTTTCAAAAAGATATCTCACAAATTACCTTGTAAACCCCATTTTCAAAATAATAACATTTTAACATTTCCCTCAATATACATCCTAAATATTGTAAACATTTACAGCTATAAACTCAGCGATCATCACCGCCCTCGTTACAATCTCAGTGCAAAAATGATGCGAACCTTCTTTGTCATAAGAAAAACGTTTCATTGCTCTACTTGACGCTACTGAATTAAGAGTAAAGTTAATGACAGGAATAGTATCACGAAGTTGGTCAAACACCTCGTAGGAGAGAAATTATTTTATGGATTAAGGGTTTTGTTGATGATTTAGAAGATGATTTAGTATGAAAAGGTTCACTTGTATGGTATTATTACACAGTGCATGAACTGTCACACTATGGATGTTTGATCCTGATTCTATTCATAAAAAGCCAACATCTTAAAGGGCCCAGAAATGTTGAGTTTTTGTAATTTCAAATGGTCGTATAAGGTATATTATTTGTATATCAACTGTACAATTTATTCATGCATTCTTAAGGGTTAAAATTAGTTATATCCAAACTAAATAGCACAATTATGAAGAACACTTGGTGTATGTAACACGAACTGAATTGGCTTTATAATTTAACAAGAGTCATTAAATAAAAATAAAATAACACTTTCAACCAACCCTGTCACTTGTTAGGTTCTAGAAATGTTGTCTATACAGTGAGAAGCGGTTGTGAAAATATACTATTTGGTGTTGAAACGGAATGGAGTGTAAAGCGGGCGTGAGATTTTAAAAGCGGAGCTCTTAAAGCTCATAACCAATGTATGGGATTGTCTGTTTAGCGGCTGTTACGGCGGCGCCGTACACTTACTTGGGGAGATTGGCCCAGTGAACTGGCTTTATAAAGAGTTTCACGCTCACATTTTTATGCACTTTTACATATTTACCATTTGTTAACATGTAGGCCTACGTTCGTCATATTTGTATGTATTTTAATGCTTATATTTAACGCATTTAGCTTTGCTGGGTAGTGATGTAGACAAGGTCAATCCTAGTGGGTGGAATAAATTGATGGACCTTAGTCATCGAGTAGGTTAGGAATATGTGGTTATTTTTCATTTCTATAGACGTGTTATAATTATTTAACAATCAAAATTTAATAAAATAGCTATCTTACTCACTTGAGTTGTGCAGAATTCCATTGTTTAAATTAATTCTTAATGCAGTTATGTTTTTGACAGGTACATAGAGTTTATTTTTCAAAGACGGGAAATTATGTGCAAGCAAAGCTTTTAACTATCTTAGAATTCTGCCGCAAAACCTCTTAACACTGTCGGGTAAACGACTTTCCAATTTCCGTATCGCTGTCTTGCCCCAACCTCCAACAGGTAGCACAACACAACACAGTAGGTGTAAAGTGATTTCCGATAGAGCGCTTTTAGCGACGCCTCCCTCCGTCGCATGAGCTCGAGCGTGTAACGGCTTTTTGATTAGATTAAAACTTAGTTTCTGCTCTGTACCTTCTAAATAATGCACACTCCCAAGTCTGAACCTGCAAAAACAATTTCTGGAAACTTGTGTAGGTTCGAGGTTGATTTTTAAAGAAAATATTAAATCTGTGTATTTTAATGTGTAAAAGTTAATGTAGCGACATTTACAATTATCACAGTAACAAAGAGTCGATATAAGTAGGAAATTTCGCCAAACATGTCGCAAAGTCGGTTTGGCTATTCTTTTCTTAAGAGGTTATTGGCCTATCTTGCCTTACTTTGCCCGTCCACATAGACTTTGCATACATGTGCGTGGAACGTATCCAGCAAAGCAAGGGGGAGCCGTTACAGTACGAGTTAAACAGTACTGAAACTATTTAATTGCTAGACTGTGATTCAAACCCACGATAGGGCCGCCGCGCCGCCATGGTTTCAATGTTAGACGAATATTGCTGTAGTGTGTGCGATGAAACGACAATTTAATGTTCGAAATGTTTGCAATGATTGAACCACGAACTATATTTTCGTACGCTAACGGGTAATAATATGGAACTACGTGTTTAACCACAAGCCTTTAAATATTATATGAAGTGAAATATAAGAAAGGATATTTTATAGATAAATAAATTTAATAAAATATGTAAATAGCAATAAATCCGGTCGAGGCTCAGCCAGCTAAACGGTTTATACAATTATGGGAGCGACATTGGAAGATTAGTTAAAGGTGCAAGTAGCAAAGCCTTTTAGGCTGTGTTGAACCGAACACAATAACTGGAAGCGGTACACAGAGACTGGCGACAATCCACAATATACTGAGTGGTTTCTATGAAAATACATTGGATAACCTTTATTTCATAAGGTATAATTTAAATTTAACATGAGCACAAACGTGATTCCGTTTAAACCGGTAATGCTGGTGGGGGAGGGAAACAGAGAATTGCAATAAAACTGTTTTGGTAATAGGATTCTTGATGTATTCGTGGTTAAAGAACAAGATTATTAAACTATAAGTGGTTTTGTACTTAAATAACATATTTGTGTTGCCTCGGATGTCGTGAGTACCAGTCGGGGATCGCCTAATGTTTCGGATTTATAATAATGGTTGATTTTATCTAAGCTGCTTTTATATGCTGTTCCGCAGAGGTAAGGACTGTCAGAAAAGGTAGGGGAAAGTGCTGAAAAATAAAATAAGGGGAAACACAGTTTTCCAGTCATCAGTTAACAATTTTATTTTTCTAATTCGTTGTTGGCGGTGAAGTTGTTTAGGCTGTTATGGTTTAGTCAGTACGGACATTTCCCAACACTGGCGGATAATGCCTAACAGCAGATAAATGTATTTCCTGTGTTGAATCACCAAACCCCCCAAAAGCCTTTTCATCCGCAGTTTGATTACTAGCAAACTATAAATATTAAACGTATTGTTACTAAGGTCAGCTACGTTACTAGTTTTAATTTTAAACTAATTTTTCCCTTAATATTTTCTTTTAGGATTCCATTAATGCAATATGTAATATGATTTAAAGATGCAATGATGCAATATGAACGGAGGTTAGTTTTAGCGAATTTCCCCTATAGGGAAGAAGCTATTACCGTAGGTGGCATGGTAAGACTTAAGCCCGAGACCATGATAACTTTTCGTTTTGAGGTCCCCAGATGCCAAAAACACTATTCGTTCAAATTTATATATATATGTGTATATATATATATTAACACATTAAAACAGATGGATATACATGATGAAAAAGAAGTTTTTTGCGAATTTTCGTTTATAATACAAACGTTTTCAAGCAATAAAGGAGAAAGAATGGAATTGAACAGTAAATAAATAAAAATAAACAAATATTTTACATCTGACTTTTAAAAACTAAAACATGTGATTTTAGGTACAGGTAAAGAAATAAAATTTAAATTAAAGTCAGCTGAGTTGAATTATTTTAGACTTAAGAAAATATTTCCTGAGATTTAACCCAGAAGGAACCTTGGTCTTCAATACCAACTGATGTGCCAATTCAGAATTTCTTAATATCAGTTGGTTACATTTTGGATTTTGATGTGGTTTAATTTTGTGGAGTGCTTTTAGTTCATAGCACCCTTCAAAATTTTGGTTGTGGTGAGTTGCATGATTATAAATTTGTTTTCGTTTGTCTTTATGTACCACATCAAAACGGTGGCCAGTCATACGTACTCGCAAGGAATTCGATGTCTGACCAACATAATCTTTTGGGCAGTGTTTACACGATAGTTGGTAAATCACATTGTGGGTGTCACAGGTTGATTTACCAACTATTGGGAAAGTCTTGTTTGTGACACTGCTTTTAAATTCAGTTGTATTACACATAATTTTGCAAATGCCACACCGAGGTTTGTGGCAAGGTTCGCAGCCGTGATTGATTTCCAAATTGTTTTCAGGCCGAGAATTTTGAATTTTGGGTCTCACCAACATATTTTTCAAATTTTGTGGCCGTTTAAACACGACAACAATAACAACCCACATTTTTGGAGTGTTGGGGTAGGCTACCTCACATTAATGCGGGTGGCGGATGGGCATCCAAGGAAGGATGGTGGGGGATGCATACACAATAAATATATCAAATATATATATCACGTGTTTCGACAACCGAACTTATTAGGAATATTTTTGAAAATTGGTTAGGAAATTTCAGGAAATTTGAAAACAATTTATTTCTGCGTCATGATAGTCTAAGTCTGAAATGTTATCACATGTTCATAAACTAAAATATCGTGCACACATTCGTAATCTTGAATCTTTGCAAACTTTCTTATTAGAAGAATGTTGCTTATAATGGACATTACACTCTAATCCGAAGTTTTATTTTTAAAGTGTTGTCTGTGTTAGTTAGGAAATGCAATAAAACCTAATTCGTTTCCAATGGTAATCGTAGTTGAATCCATTTAAGAGCGAAGTAGGCCAAGATCGTCTTTTAGCATGGCAATTTGTATTTATCTCTTTAACCCTTGTACGGAATACTCGTTAAATTGAATTTAAATGGTCTACGGTGTGTTCTAATTTCAGTCGTTCCCAGCTGGTTGTTACACATTACGTATTTATTTCATAACGAATTCCTTATATGGATCCGCTATCACTCTAATACGAACAATGCCTGTCTGTTTGTAAAGTTTATCTCGGAATCTAGCAGAAGGATTTTGCTTAAACTTTGGAATTATGGGCTTTTGGACCTGAAAAGCAGATTTGTGAAAACCTCAACCCCAGGAAAACTCATATTTTGTCAAATGCTCATTCGCAAGTTAGAAATTTTAACATTGGGCCTATGGAGTTCCAAATCAAAACAAAATAAATATTTAACAGCTGTGAATAAATAACCAGTGAATTAACGTAGCACTTACATTCATAAAGTATCAACAAGTGATTTATTGAATACAGAGTGACTAGAACCATTGAATAGCGATTACACATAGAGTAGACATCTTTTTCATTCACGAAAGTAATCAAATATCACCGACCAACCTCCGATAGACGAGGCGGGGATTCGGGCGGTGTTGGTGGTGTGAAAAATGGGGCTAAATATCCCTCCAAGTCCCGGCGATGATTAGGAAAGTTGCTGGCGAAATGTGGGACAAAGCGTTGAAGTTGGGAACGTGTCATCGGGACAGAAACCAATATGGGGCCGGGATGGGGCGATTACGCCCGTATGTGGCTTCGGGCCAACCTACACTGCGCCTCGGCCCTGTAAACTTTCACTGGCCTGTGTGTCGCTGTGTGCGATATTGTTGTGGTACGAGATGCGTTTTGGTCGTCAGGAAATTTGTTTATGAGACTATAATCCCCGTCCCCCCCCCCCCCGGAAAAGAAGGAGAATCTTTGGCAACGAGAAAAGTCGGTTTTTTCACAAAGTCTGGGGAACTTTGGTAAATCTGGTGGTATTTTGAGAAAACATAAAATCTTAATATATTTCTTAAAATAATTATTACAAAGTACAGTTCCAACAAACTTATTTAAAACTCCGTGTTACTTGGTTATATTGTCTGAAACTTACGTCAGTGCGCTTGTTATAACTTAGTAAACAAAATAAAAATACCAAGGACGTTCTTGTAACACGAAAACCTGGACGAGTGAGGAGATTTTAGTCATTTTACTTTGTTTTATCTTAATTTAGTGTATTTAGCCGAGACTATAATGCGTAATACGAAAGAGTTTGGTATGTTTACTATTTTTCTAGGGATGTTTGTTAGCTGAAGGTATATCCAAACTTTAATGTTTTATTTCAAATTTTTATTTCTTGATTTACACCACCAAAGGTGTTGCCAGTTAAAAAAACTGATGGCTCATGTACATGAATTATGGTAAGATAGGTAATTATGGCGCCGCCATCGTTGGCATATATCGCTGAATTAATTTCTAGTTATTATTGAACTGAAATTTCAGCAGCTAGCGTGAAATCCAATCATAATTTTCACTTGACGAGTAATTTAATTCGTTTGGATATTGTTTGAATTTGTCAGAACGAAACTTTGTTGGCGTCCAGTCCACTTTACCACTGCATATACTTAAGATTTCCCGAACGACAATGATACACGTTTAGGTCTCTAAAGTTATATGGCTTCTTACAAACGTATATAGGCTTTAGTTGAGAAACACTATACTATTTTCGGATTCTTCAGACCTTATCAGACCACATATTGTAAGTGTGTCAGCTGACGCCGAGCACGAGCAGAGGATAATTCAAATGTAGGAGTCTCGCCAGTAGCCTCTACCTCTACATTAACCCCGACTTGGGTGATTTGTATAACTTCAAGATGATAATTAAAAGGCACTTGCAAACAAAGACTTAAAACTACTGGACCGCTCGCGCCCGTGGTGAAGCGAACCAAATTTCGGTCCGGCCGCGTTCGAGGTCGCGCCGCAAATGGTGGGCTACCGCGGCAGCGCTTAGCATGGGGGATATAGGGAAAAACACGACGCGCGCTCACTTGAATTTAATTTGCAGCCAGGGAAGAATTTTTATGGTTGAATGGCCTTCTGATCCGTATTTCTGAATAGTTTCTCGAATTTTTAATACCGAAAGTAAATATATTCGCCTAGGGTTAGTTGCGTAAAAATAACAGAAAGTTGGGAGTTTTGTAAAATAATCTCCTTGATGGCTGATTCTTTCATATTTACAGTCATATAAATTTATGTACGATCCACTAGGCTTTAGGTGTTGTTCAATAATGATGTTTTGAAGTTGTTGGTACTGGTATGATTTTTTTATGAGCAGTAATATCGTTCTTTGGACTAGTGAAACTTTGAATTTTAGCATATAAACTTCGACGTTCGCCAAAAGCTGTAGATTGTATGAAAGTTAATTGGCCTATATCATAAAATTTTGTTGATGAATGAATACCAAGACAAATACTTTTTAATAGCAAATGTATTCTTAATAAACATTAATTACCAACATGGTTCGTTCACCCGTCCACGTATAGTATTAAGAACGATTACATAATATTGCATTAATACAACATTTCGCTATTGAATAACAAAATATTATCTTCAGTGTATGATAACAATTGATTATGATTTATTTAAGAGGCGATACAAGGACAGTATAATAATAATGGGGTATAGTATAAATGTATCCGTATCATTAGTCAGTTTTAAGAGTATTTTGGAAGGCATAGGATTAAATGAAATGATTTTTCTCAAAATTAATTTTTATTTACTAATTAACTGTTACATTACACATTACAGTTGAATTGTAGAATGTTGTAAGATTACTTAGCAAAATACGACTAAAACAAAAGTCGTATAACTATGTATTTTATCAAAAAACTAGGCCATGTTGTAACACAGCATCACTGAGTTGAATTTAACAGCGCGGCACGGCGCGTCTTGGATAGAGCGCGGCGAAAAGTTTCAGCATCTTTACAAACGAATTGTAGGCAAACCAACAACTTTACCGAAAAATGTTTGAAATAAAAGTTCTAGAGAAACTAATTATCTACAACTTTCTCGCTGGAAGTTTGTTTCTAACCTAAAAATAAAAAACTTCCTCGCTGAGTAACTTTTCCATGTCCCTCTTTAATAACACGTAAGAGTTTTTAATTATTAAAAATATTAAAAAACGGTAAAATAAAACAATATTTATACTTTCGGATTCCGTAGTTCACGTATACAAAGGATATATAAATGTTATTACAATTCAAACATGGCAGTGAAGTCCAGGAGCGTGTAAACGACAGCGCGTTCATTGCCAGAATCAGCTCTGAGCACACAGTGGCCCACCATTTCTGTTCCGCACAGTCCGACGCGGACCGTTTTTAGCTCACTTAGCGATCTCTCCAGTAGTTTACCTCGATGCTTGCAAAATGTGCTTAGAGGTTATCGTGGAGCAAACGATAGATTTTAAGTCCTAAACCAAATCGTTTTCATGAAATTTCAAAGGAAATAGTGATACAGTTTCCCTGAAAATTATCCGAGGAATTCCTTTAATATTAGTCAAGCGGACCGAAGTGTATAAAATATTCAGACTAGCGGCACATCAAAGTGAAAGAATGGGGCGCTAAAAAGTTCGTCAAAGCCCGTTAAGAACGCCAGTAATTAATTTAATAAACTGCACCAAAGAGGGGAACTTTAGTTAAAGTAATTCGCTGAACCCTCCTCTCAAAAATGCGTCTTTAAACTCTACTTTCTTGGATGATTTGCTTCTATCATAAAAACTAGCTAATCCAGATGCTCGAATTCGAGCAAATACGGTTATGTTAGTTTAAATAGTGATGCCATTCCAGAAGTTAGTTTAAAACAGCTATCTTGATTCTTTGCTGTTTTTGGTTACCTTCAACAGCTGTCAAATGCTCAATTTCAATGATAACTGCTCTTCCACAAGAGTATCATTGCAACTTTGAAGGCCTGTGGGGCGTAACCCTAAGAGGCGGTGTAAATTTTCATGATTTTCTGCAAACGTACGCATCGAGACCTTTCCATATATACTTCAATCATAAAATCGGTCTAGTGGTTGGTGAGATGTCAGCTTGTATAAAATTATTCAACATATACATGTATGTATATATACAATATGCATGCATTATGTATTATGTATATTAGGATTGCAGAAGCATCAGCACATAGGAAACAATTGTGTAATTAGTTCTCACAACATTTTTTTAAATTTGTATGTAGCACATATTCTTGTATGAGATCACGTGAACGCTCGCAACTTTGGGGGAAAATATTTGGTTTTGAGGGTAGTTAAGTTCAGAATTATTAGTTTGAGGATGGGGAAACAATTCGATGCCTAAAGAAAAATCCAACCGGTCATAATAACCATTTTTGTAATTGGAGATTTTAAAGAAAATGTCCCAAACCAATTAATAGATACTGGTGGTGGTGGGGGGGGGGGGGGGTAAGCAAAAGGTTGAATGGGGTTTATTTATAGTGTTAAAAGTTAAACCGGAAAGTAAGTTTCCTATGACTTTCTCCTCCTTATATGGAGGGATATGGAGAAAGTATTGTTTTCGTCAAAATGTTCTAATTTGAGTTGTTAGGGTAAATATTCGTTTTGGTGCTCCTTGAACCCAAAAAAGTGATTTTTACGTGATGTGTGTGTGTCTGTCTGTCTATCTGTCTGTCTGTGTCTGTCTGTGTCTGTCTGTCTGTCTGTCGTCTGTCTGTATGGATGTGTACAGAGCTAGAGCCCAAACCAATGGTCCGATTTGTATGAAATTTGGTATGTAGGTACTAATCCACGATATCTCCGGGCATTTTTCATTTTTGGAATTTTTTATTTTTAAGGGTAATTATCCCCCAAAAACCGCCAAAAAACATGAAAAATCAAGATTTCTTAAAAACGACTGGAACGATTTTAATAGAACTTTAGTTTTCCAACAAACTGACACCACCCGAATTTCTGTGAAAATTCGGGTTCAGAAATTACAAGACTTAAAATATCAAAAATTCATTTTTTTATTTTTCATAAAAAACAAATGTTAACAAATATTACTATTTACCATTAAAAAGAGACAAAAAACTAAATAAATTAGTATTTTGAATTACTATTCTACGATTGCTAGTTGCGGAGAAAATTGAAATTTTAATTTTGCAGTAAACGCAGTACGTTGTCCAATGTTATTCTTATGGTGAATACAAAAATTACTATTTCTCTCTTATTTATTGATCAATTTCGTTCAAACTTGATATGCTTGTCAAGTTAGCATTGACCAACAGAGGAATTTCGAAATATGTTGCCTCTTAATAACCCTGAGGGGGGAATAGGGGGAATTTCCCCTCTTAAAACCACGTGTGTAGCAATGGATTCTGTAGTGCCTCTTAAACAGGGATTTAGGTGGATATTTTTGAAAACAACTTGTTTACAAGATTTTCTGTACATTCGACCGTGCTTTGTATTCTATATTTAGTAAATAAAAAGTAATTTATTCATTAAAGTTGGGTTGAAAGGGAGAGAGTATGTGTCAGTTTCCTGATACCGTTTATTCATACGTTATTATTGAATACTTTTAGACTAGCATTGTTTACTATTGTCGCTGTAGGACAATGTTTTATATAGTCTTCGAAATGTTATATAATATGAAATTTAAAGCCTAATACGTATTTTTGTGTTTTCTCTAAAGGATTTATATATGAACTTTGTGGTTGAACATTGTATTTGAATATTTATGTCTTTAAATAGCAATTCAATGATCAGTACTCAGCCTTTGCACCAACTCAGGCCTCCTGCCCGGAAGGGCTGTTTCAAAGTTCGTTTGTGTTCATTTGATGATGCCCAGTATAAACGAAATCCTGAACAAATACGCGAATCGAAAGAGGCTTTCCCTTTGATCGCCTACCTCTCACTACATTACGATGGTCTTCATTTGTTTCGGTCAAAGAAGGGACGTTTGTGGATCATGTCCAGGTTGATTCTACAAACCAGTCCGAAGTAGATGGGTTTAAGTAGCTTTTTACATTTGTCATTCACATTTTCGAATGACTATTTAAATTTTACATTGAATTTTTCCTACATAAAAATATTATTATGTCTAATTGGTTTTCGAAGGATTTTAATTTGCCTTTTCTTTTTCAGGTATGTATTCCTTCTATAGACGTAGCGAATTGAGTAAGTAGAACTGTAACAGACGTAATGGCTGTAGGATTAATGGCTTGTAATTTCTTGCGACAGATACAATTTAATTTGCTCTGCCTAAATTTCCAATTTCTTAGGGAATGACAATATGTTTAAAGAAAATTTCTTTAAGTTCTTTCATCACGTAATCTTCATCTCTCGAGTCAGTAATGTCAAGACCGACATTGTAATTGGTCATTGCATATGTAATCCCCTAGATGTAAATTACACCATCCTTCTTTGTAATATGTGGAAAATGTGTTAAGGTGAGTAAGGATTTCGTTAGGGCTTGTTCACTGTAGTTATGGTGTGTACTGTACGAACTTTTGAATACATACTGGAACATACGGGACGGAATGTTCAGTGAACATTCAGGAGGTAGCCAACTCATAGTTGGCTACCGATAAAATAATAAATTAACGGTAAAGGTTATAATTTTTTATTTATTTCGAAAAGTATGTCGAAATAAAGTAAGGGGGTCTCCAATTTAATTGCCTGTTACCAGATAAAAATGAAATAGCTAATTTTAGGTAGGTAATCTCGAGGTGAACCCCCTGTAATCTAAACTAGGGTATTTGCGGAAAGTGAAAAATTACGGTAAACTACTAGTGTGCGTACAGCCAGAAGTGACGGTAAAATAGCGGTTTTGACCAGTTCTCAATGACCCATGCATAGCAATTTTCTATCTCTAATCCCATGTCAAAGTTCAGGTTATCAAATTAGATAAACCATGTTTTGGTTCGCTCAGTTTCTTTTCTGCCATTAATTAGTGCTTAGTTGATTCAATATTTTTTCTAGATAACAAGTGATGTTGCAGTGTTTTTCCTGTAAATGCTTTGCAATAGTCCTCTGTGTTTTCAATGTTTTTGTTATGATTGATATTCTGTATGGTTTCTGAATGAGCAAGAGTCGTGAAATAAGTTGGTCAGAAACTGCAAACTTAATGAATTGTTGTTGGTTTAGTTATTCATCTAGTTATTCATACTTTAACTGCAAATTTGTTTAAACATTTGTTGTTGATTTAGTTGTACGTCTTCTCTCTTCTTTAGTTGAGACAGTAAAACAAGTAAAATCGTTAAAAGACAGAAGTGTAAGCTCCGGTTTACGCTTTGAAAAAACATGTGCTTCGCCACCGCCGCGTTAATGATGAATTAACCTCATTGAATGCACTCTGCAATGCGTTATTGCGGCCAAGAACAATGTTTTGGTGTTTTTTTTAAATACGTAGAGAATGTAGCCCCCTCAACCCTAGTATTATTTCTTATTTGTGTGGATTCGTGGAGGAAGAACGGTTCTTGCAGACTAAAGAAGAAGCAAATTTCGTAATCGTATACATTACAGGAAAAATAAATTCACAAACATTCCTTTTGTAAAGATTGTATGGAGGTTTTATTGAATGTTATTGAGAGACGTGTTCTCAGCCGGACGTAAGCGAATGTGTTTGGCTTGTATACATTGCTTTAAAAAGCAACCTGCATCTGTATCATTTCACCTATATTCCGTGCTGATAAGAGATGAACCTTCCCTCACATTTTTTTGGTAAGGGAGCGTGTTAGCTTGTGTTTATCGGTAGTGTAGTGTGTAAGATTGCACCTTATATAATTTCACCTGCATTCGTGACTGTAAAAGGTACGATTCCCTGTGACACTGTAGCGGTAAGGGTTGTGTAAGGGGTAGTACGGGGGCGGGAGGTCGATAGACGGACAGACACGACGCTCAGTACGTCGCGTCGTCTAGCCCGAGTGTGCAACGCGTCCCGCCGCCCCATCGGCTACTGCCCTCGCGTCGTGTAGGTTACTGCTGGCAAAAGTGATTTGGAGACGGTGTTAAGGGTTAAGGGTGTTAAGGGTGTGGATGTGTATCCTTGTTTGAAGTTTATTTTTGGTTAAATATATTTTTTTATCTTTTGTTCTGATTTGCTTTTGTGCTAGTCGTTTTTACTATGTAAAACAATAATCATAGGCTGCACCCTAGTAATTTATAGTATTTAAAGTAACACTATAAAATAATTTTGTTGGCGTTCATTTTGATTATTGACGAAGTTTTTTCACTCTCACATAAAAACAATCGATTTCTCTCCCGCACTTTTAATTTCTGTTCATGGAATTTCACTGATTACCAGTGATGAATTCACTGGAATTTTAAACTTTTGGTTTTCAATAAGGGGTTTCACCCTCTTAATTGGTATTTTCGTTGTCCATTAGGTCTAAACGTATTGCTTGGTAAGTTTCCATACATTATTTACGCACACTGCGTATAATTAACATGATTATCTCAGTTGACGTAAGCTTGCTGAAATATTAAAAGGGTAGACTGTGGACGAAAATGAATTAGTTATAACTTATTGCGTAGTGGGTGGACTCAACGTACATTATCACGTACATTATGGAACATTAATCCTTGTTAAAGATGGTTGCTTCCAATTGCGTCGTCAAAGAGAGCCGTTCAAAAACGGCAACTTTTAAAAATTTTATTAAATAACGTATATTTAAAATATTGATTGAAATATAATATTTTTTTGAAGTGTTATTTCCTTAAATTAAATTTGCGAATGGAAAAATTCGGGTGTCGTGTTCTTTTAGGCATACAAGTTTCGCATATAAAATATTCCATACAAACCTTCCTTAAACCCAAGTTAGGAAAACGATCCTGGTTTTCATCTTTACATAGAGACTTATTCATATCCGTTGGGGGGATTAAATTAAGGCAATTTATCTTAACAAATTTGACGCAGAATAAAAATTGTTATTATGTTTCTCATAGTGACCATACTTTTCTTAACCTACTGAATAATACTAGTTGCCTTGTTGCTTGAATCCGAGAAAGTTTGTACCCAACGAAAGGTTACTTCAGTTGTAAACAAACATAACAAAACATATGATATTAAAACGGATGATAACAACTTACTTTCAATCAACACGTAGATTATACTTCCGCCGTCGGATAGCGCCACTGTTCCGAAAATTCAGCCCTTTACTGTATTTAAGTGATGCTTTTTCTTAAAATTCTGAGACGTTTTGGCAAATCTACGTAAAAATACCTTTAATTTTACGCCTCAAACGTTAAAATCCGTCCAGCCGTTGTCGAGTTATGACTGTGAAGAAAAATCTCCTAGCGTATTAATATATAGATAATTTGTTGTATGCATTTAAATAAGTAATTTGCATATTCTGTTAAGTATGTTCTTAACATTTAAAAGGTGAATTTATGGGTTATATTTAACTCTTTTTAATTCTGCCTCCCCGCTTATTAACGAATCTCATAAATCAGTATGCCGCCCTTGACCCGGCTGCCATGCTGTGGTGGTGCAATGTATTTCCAAATTGCTTCGTGGTAACTTCTTGACAAAAGGCTCATCGTATTACTTTTTTATTTATGAATTATTCAGTAGTTGTAATTAAAAAAACACTGTGCTGGGAGTTATGTTTTTTTTAATACATTTTATTAATATATCCGGAATAATGTGGAAGTGTATTTTGTTTAATTTCCAACATATTCCCTTGTACAGTTGGACAAGTGCGAGCTCCCGATGTTTTCATTCTTTCACAGATCGCAACACTTTTCTGACTTTGACTAAAAAAAATGATACCGCATTATAGCTTAAAACTCTCTGTAAATAAATAAATTCATTTTAAAAACTGGAAAGGAAAAATATACGCCTGTCCTAAGTAATTAGTTTTTCATTATGGTACTATAGAAACCCTGAAATATAGATACTGTACGTTATATCATTACGTACATTACAGTACATAATTTTGTATGGGAGATTATGCGTATAGTTTTAATTAGGGCTTCATTGTTGTATACAAACTTATTAAAATCTAAATAAGCTAGTGATACAATACAATATTACTGAAGATTTGCATTATATCCACTGCAGAGGTGTGACTCGTTCAAGCACAGTTTGCTTTAAGTTGGACGCTGATTGGCTGTTGATGGAAATACTTTGTTGTAAACACATTATCCAAGGGTTACGCTGGTGTTGCAAGTAAAATTAATGAATATCGGATAGTTCTAAAAAATGTACACCGTTAGGAGTATTCATCCATATTCGAAGTGTCTACATTTGTTTTAAATGACTACCTGCTTAAATGTGTTTTAAAGGCGATATTTTGAGATTGAATATAGCCTATGCAGTACAAAATCAAATTTACTTAGCATAATGAAGTAAATAAGGAATTTTTCTTGACTCTTTAAACGCAATATAATTCAGTTGCTCAGAATACTTCTGTGTGTCATTCATTTACCAGAGCATCACTCAATTGGGTATTGTAGGTAATAGTGTAGTGATCGAAAAAAGTTCTGTTGGGGCGGTCATTTTGGAAAATGGCCGCCATATTTGATGCTTTTTGAAAAATAATAAATGCAATGCATATTGGCATTATATTAAACATGATAATCGGTCAATAATCCGCAAATGAAAAGCGGCAATCAAATAAAAAATGTTTCACCAAACCAAATAGTAACACCCTTTCTAGTTCATGTACCATGAAGCAGTAAGAAATTTAATTGTAATTTCAAAAAAATTACAAAATTATATATTTTTCATGAATCAACATTTTCCACATTCACATTTAACGATTTGGATAGACTACTAAATTATACTAGATAAATAAAAAATAAGGCAGTTTAATCAAGTGAATAAATTTTCAACAGCGCTCCTGAGGCTATTCAGAATTGGATCAGATTGGTCACTGTGCATTTAGAACTTGTAGAACTAATATATATTTAACTTAATATAGAAATGCCAATGAGTTACCAATGTCTCAAGGACTATATGTTAAGTATTGTTATAAAATAACACATACAAATAATTATAGTAAGATTTCACGCTTTTTTAACTAGTTGCTCATGTAATACGGACTCATAGCCTAACCAGAAAATTAACAATCAGCAGTTGTTATAAATTACTAAAGGCACATTACTCTAATGTAATTCCTGCTATACAAACAATTTGTTTTAAAGAGTTATTAGTGGTAAATGAATATCGGTATACAGAATGAAAATCGTATCACCGACTGATTTGTGTAAGACTAAATCTGAGATTTAATGCAGCTGATGAATGCCTTCGACAGTTCAGAGCGGGGCGAGTATTAGAAGCAATATTCTTTCCAAAAGAGAATGGATGGCTTTTTGTCAAGTGAGAAAAGCTCGCCCCCCTCTCATTGTACCCCCCGCCTTTCTCTTCCCTTCGTCCTCCCTCTACTCTGAACCCGGCGGATATGATCTAAATCACTCTGATAGGATGCGATTGTTATTTTCTTATGTAACTAAATTCGCCTTTTCTGAAACGGAAAGCTTTGTTAGTGTATGGGTGATGTGTGTACTTATTTTATTATAACTAGCCATTATACTAAAAGAAGTACACCAGTATAGCACCAGTGACGGGTTATTATTTTGTTAGGCCGTAAAAATTAATTTTCGAAAATAGTTTGTTTTAGAGGAGGAAGGTGTTTACTAATGTAATGTTATTGAAGGCGGTACTTTTGTAATTTTGTGAGGTTTGTTCTGAAATGAAAGTATACTTCCAATACGAATGGGAACTAAAAACAGTTATTTATGAAGCCTATACGTAGAAGACGTGGCAGACGCTATTCAGTCGCTGTCTATTGTATTGCCATGCCGCTGTATTGTGCAACGAGATAGAGAACCAGACAGACGGGTGTATCAAGCTCGGTCACGTGATGTTTGGCTATAGTAGAATTCCCCTTACTTTGTGTCCGGCACACGCAAACCCAATGCATTATTCGGCGTTCCATGCGCTGAGTAATAACAACTCTGTTGTAGAATAAACACGGTTGGCGTGAATCGGATGAATAATTTAGCGCCCGGGAAAACCAGACCTTAAATTATGAGAAAATATCATAATTATGTTGTTTTAAAAATGTGTTTAAGTCCCTTTTTAGCTATATGCGTCTAGGATTTTGTCTGGCTTGCAAAAACCAATGACAGGGTTTTTGCAGGGTGTATCAAGAATAAGTACAGAAAATTATTTGGATGTATTTGAATCTATTAATAAACATTGGAGTGATGCTATTAGTGTGGAATCCAATTCAAAGTTAGGGAACGTCCGCCCGCAGTATTGTCACGTAGAATGAATAATTAGAGAACATGATGTTGAATGGCACAGTTATGTGGGCGCAACTTATACAGAATGTCTGAAAATTAAGAACTGCTCTCATAAACATTTTGATCTTTAAAATTTTTGAAATCTGTCCACTGAAATCTTTTTAGGTTTTTTGCCCTCACTAGGAGGGAGGTTGAATAAAAATCTAAAATTTTCAAGCGGTCGTGTAACATCTAAATGTTAAATTGCCTAAGAAGAATAAGAGTAAGAAGATAAAAAGAAAATAAGAAAATATGCATAAGAAAATAAAAATCAGATACCCAAGACAAATTGGCGGTCTTAAAAGTGTATAATTGTATGAAATTTAAAGTCTGCCCCCATATTTTTCAAATACTAGAACACGAATTACAACCATCTTCTGCATCAAATTAATGTCTTCATGGAGCAATATATTTAGGTTAGAGAGGTAGAAAAACAATCAACGATTAAGATTATATTCTAAATTTTAGGGCTCAGGGGAGGCATTACCGTGCTAAAATATTTAATAGTACAAATTCAAAGTAAAAAAAGTATTTAAATAAAATTTAATAATTCAATTAATTAATTCATTTTAGGGCGGCCACACACTACCGAACTTCTTCCCGATCAAGACATCGGATCGGACAGATTGAGCGGGAAAACCACCGAGCGGGGTAAAAACGGTGGGGACGATTTTAGTTGCCGTTGTGCAGGTCGGTCGAGTACTTGTGTGTTATTTGTTTGTGAGTGTTTGCAGTTTTGTTTGTGATGGAAGGGGAGCACTTCTTGTGCTCATTAGTATCTAAAAATATTTCTCATCTGACTAAGTATAGAACATTTATTTTAATCAATTGCAAGTTTTAATAACATACAATGACTCTCCAATCATTATTCCTTTTCACTTTGTGGTTGTGAAGAGGATGAGACCATTCCCACAAAACTGGTCGATTTTTGTATTTTGAAATAAACAACAAAGTTAGCGTAAGTTAGTGGTTCCTGTGACCACTCCATCAAGAAGACTAGTCGAGGCGCTGAGAAGGTTTGAGCATGCATGAGAATGTAACAAAATTTGACTTTTGATTGTTGCGATGGGCTCGTGACGGCGCTCGGGACGGCGCTCGGAGCAACGTATGGAGGTACCACACACTTCCGAATCCCGAGCCAGACCCCGAACAAGACATTGGACCGATCTTTCTTTTATCTTTCGTCAAAAAACCGTCTCGAGAGCGCTCGGTGCTCGGTCCGATGTCTGGTTCGATGTGTTGTTCGGTGTTGGTTCGGAGGCCCCACTAACTACCGGATTTTCTCCCTTCGACATCAAATCCTGCTCGGTCCGATGTCTTGTTCGGGAAAAAGTCCGTTAGTGTGTCTTTAGGTTCTGGATATTGATCATAAATACAGACTAATTCTATCTGTCACGATTTGGGTTCTGATGTCATAAAATTAACAAGAGTTACAGCGGGCATAAGTTTAATTGAATTCAATACGATTAGAGATACATTTTTATGTACCATCAAACGAATCGTTCCATTTAAAATGTGTTACTTATAGCCACCAGGAACATCTTTTCTTCTCTGAAGTAACATCAATATATTAAAAGTTAAATAGCTAAACAGTTAGGGGTGGGTGATAAGTGGTTACTTTTCGGTCAACCTGTAAATTTAATGCGGTCTAATAGTTGCACTTTTGCTTTTTGATTATTTAAAGTTTTGTATTTGTTATCCGTTTACGCTCACAGTGAACACTGGTGTAAACTTCCAAAACAAAAAAGTCTATAACGGCGGGCAAGTGTTGTCTGGGGACCGGCGCGCGGCGTGGCATATGAAACGTTCTAAATTGAAGAAACACGGTAATCCTTTTATGCAGATGCGAGGGGCTTGCTTCTGGTTTTTAACTTCTTTCGACCTGGTTCAAAATGTTTAAAGACATTCTTTGTTTATTGTGATACCTACATCTAATTTAATTATAACTGCGTGTTTCAGTAAAGGTTTTAGTTTATAATGTAGGATAAGTGATAAACATCATTCTTAGATCCGTACACTAATTTTATGTTATTAATTCCTCAAAATATTTTGTAAACAAATAATTATAACCATACATTTTGACAAGTTTATAAGGTGCGGTATACTTTGAAAGGAAGTCAATCAATTTATAAAAGAAAAACTATGCTTTCCATAATTCACGTAAACTACAATACCTCGCAAATCATTGGTGGAACACGAAACATGAACAAATATTGTGTGGCTTAAAAGTATGTTGTTGTGAGTTAACGATTTTAGGAAGAAATCGTTGTTTTAGGAAAACCCGCGTGTTGTCATATTTTTTACAAATTTATGTTGAGTTGTCTGTTTATAACTGAATTTATCACAACTTTACAATCTTGTTTAAATTAAAAATAAATCAGACTAAAAATAAAATACCTCAGCAGCAATTTAGGCACTTTGTTCTCATCATAACTCACCGCATATGTTACAAGCAACAATTAATTTATTACGGGTCATTGAATGGTTAGCGTAGCCCAGTTAGTATTCCAATGTCAAATTCCACACGTTCTCACTCTAATCATACATATTTAGAATAACGCTTCGAATTGTAGATAGATTTTTAAAGGAATTAGTTTAAAATCTACCTGTTACAGTTCGTTTTTAAATTGTAAACTACCGTATTTATTCATATTCCCGCATTTGTATTTCCTAGTTTATAACATTAGGAATATTGCTATAGATTTTTCACCATCTCCTTCGCCATAGCCTTCGGGAATTCAAATTTACAGCATTAAGTATTTAAAAATACGGATTTAAAGTGAAAACTTGGTATTAATTGTTATATAGTATAAAATAAATTACGTCTCACAACACTACAAAATGTATTTACAATTATACTGTACCTACATTTAAGTAAGACGGTAAATATACAAAAAAGATGGTACAAGCCGATCGATTCAACCGGTCACACCAGTCATCATCAGGTCCAATCAGAGATGATGACCGGTGTGACTGATTGAAATCGATCGTTTTTTACCATCTTTGTTGTTGTAAATTTACCGTCTTGTGCAAGTACAGTAACGTGTCAATATATTTTTTAGTGTTGTGGGACTTATCCTGTGTAATTGTAACAATACGTATTATTTTATTCAGGGAATTATTTATTATACTTGTTAACATTTTATGAAAGAACGTAAAACGTCGAATGATTACAACCGGTAACCGACAGTCGGAATGCGGGATGTGCCGGGAATGAGATGTACCATTATAGAGGAATGCTCGTGCGCCCTTGACCGTGGCGGGTAATATTAGCATGCGGAGGTCGACTGTGTTTGGTTACCGTTTGTAAATAAGTGCTATTTTGGCACGGAGCCGTCTCCTTTTTTAACACAGGAACCGTTGGCTTTATCGATCGTAGCGATTGTTTCTGTGCGTTTTAGAAAATATTCATGTTTGCCTATTTTAGAATCGTGTACGAAGGCTTCCTTGTAAGTCTCTCTGTTGGGTTTGCAAGGGCAAAAAAGGTAAAGGTCGGCTGGACAAAAAACTGAATAAGATTATACATTTAAAAATAAAATAATAATTTGCTGAATAAGCAAATATATTTCAAAGGCTAAATTTAAAATTCTCGTAATCAAATATGAAATTTTTCTTAGCAGAATTGAACGTGTTATCTATCGCGATAAATCACCATCATAATTCAGAAATCTTATAAATTCCTTAGGGCTTCAATCCAATTTGCCTCAATATATTTTTCATGCTTATTTGTTGCAGAAAACGATTTTATTTTTTTAATTGCTCAGTTAAAGATGTGTTCACTATAATAATCCTATACTCTAATATGAGTAAGGTTTGCTTGCTTGCTTGCGACACGGATCTCAAAAACGGCTCCAACGATTTCCTTCAAATGTTTGAAATAACTAATTTCTGGGATAAAAATAAGTTCTAGACAGGCCTCATCCCCAGGAAAAATAAAATTATGTAAAAAAGCTAAAATGAAAAGTTAAAAAAATTAACATTGGGCTTATGGAGTTTCAAATCAAAACAAAAGAATTGTAACAGCTGTTCTTAATCAACCAGGGAACTGTCAAAAAAATACTCATGTTGTATATGATTATTAACATGTGGTTTCCTGAGAGCAGAGATTAAAAGATTTGAGTGAATATTACATAAATAGAGTAGTAAAATAAATCAAAGGGACATTGAGCTATAAATAACAACTGGAGTGACCTTAAACATGTAGAAAAGAGGCAAATGAGTTATCGAAATCTGATTATCAGTAGGGTGAAGTGGTGAAATATTACTCCAAGCCATCTAAACAAACTGACTGGCCTTCCCCGATCAAAGCTCGGCCCCCCAGTTACTTAAATGTTAATCAATCACAGAATGCAACAGTTTTCTTTGTTGTGTTAATATAGGTAAAACAGAGGAAATGTGGAGATTATAAACGACTTTATTTTAATTTCTACTATACCCAAGGTTGGTTTTACTTTTAAGAAAGAATGTCACATTTTATTTATTTTTAACTCTGTAAGCTCTGTTACCATCCCTGCATTCCAAGTTTACATTCATCGATCATTGCAATCGATTTATTAGTTTGGTAAATTTGTTGTCTTCATTTTGTATTTTTATTTTCCTTTGTTTTGTTATCTAAATCGTTAAAGGTTGTATATTAATGTCTTTTAGCGTTTCGTGCTTAAGTGACACCTCGTGAAAGTAACGCATATGTGTTTTATCGCTTCAACGGTTACAGCGAATACGTGAAACTACAGCAACCAGATACACATAAGACACGTTATGACGGAGCCGTTTGAAACGTGCTACTGTTGCAGCAGATAACTTTGGATTCTGTTAACTAATATTACAGTGATTGCAGGAGGTCCAGTCGAACTATTACGGATACTTAACAATTGATTATCGTTGAGACGAAACGTTACAAACTCGCGTCGGAATAGGTTATCAAAAATACCTGTTATCCCGGTAACCAGTGACACAGTGGTAACGGGAGGGCCGAAGCCGTTCCTACCCTGGCCCCCAATGCGAGTGAGATTCGTAACCCAACTAACTCGCGAGTAAAACGTTTACCGAAAATAACTGCTTCCCCGGTGACAAGTGAGCGGTAACGGGTGGGGTAGAACCGGTCCTACCCCATCCCCCAGTGCGAGGGTGTTTTGGAACGCTACAAACTCGTGGAACCGTTACCGAGTGTACTGCGATCCCGGCAACCAGTGACACAGTGTCAACGGGTACAGCGGAACTGTTCCTACCCGGGCCCCAAGACGAGGGTGCTGTACTATATCTGCGGGTGTGGGGACGACTCGAAACTCGCCATGGTGTTGACCAAGTGCCACAACAGTCGCTCCCGCCAACAGCGAGCGCCCGTCCCCCCCGCCCCCGCCCCCACCAGTCACATGACCAACCTGGTAAGCATCTCTGTCTCTACTGAGGCCTTTTATGATTAGTTAGTTATGTCGTTAGTGATTAGTTAGTGGCGCTTGTATTTCAATAGTAATTTGAAAATCCAGCAGCTCGAATTCGAGCAAATAAGGTATTGTTAGTTTAAATTGTTATGTAATTTCAGAAGTTATTGACACAGATTGTCTTGCTTATGTACTGTGTTTTGTTACCTTTAACAGCTGTCAAATGCTCAATTTAAATGATTACTGTTC
Organism: Allygus modestus; assembly: GCA_963675035.1. NCBI lineage: Eukaryota > Metazoa > Arthropoda > Insecta > Hemiptera > Cicadellidae > Allygus > Allygus modestus. The sequence continues at coordinate 126,396,320 of OY776112.1, read as the reverse complement.
TTCCGTAAGATTAATATAACAACTTTGAAGGTCTAAGGGGCTTAGCCCTGAGGGTCAATGTAAACTTTAATGATCTGCAAACCTACACATCGAGACCTTTCATAGATCCATCAAACATAAATAACGATGCAGTGGGTCTTGAGAGCTCACCTTGACATAAAATCTGTCTGTGTATAAGTATTAGGACTTGTATTAATTAGGACTGTATTTTACAAACGAAACTAAATTTTAGTTTGTTTAAAGGTTTAACATAAATAATAGCTTTTTTTATGTAAACTATTTTACAACATTAAGATTTTGAATAGCCGCGTTAAGTTGTTCTTCAACAAACCGCATAAGGTTGTTTTTGTCGGAAGTTGTTTTTTCGCAGTAACAAATGTACATTACAAACAATTTATTAATTAGTTATACTTCCAATTATATGCATATTTGATTCCATTGTGTAACATGAGATACAATTATGTAGTTTTTCACTGTTGAAGGTCTTTTAAATTATTCCCAGTAAAGGAAAAAACATATAAACATATTTCAGTAGTTATTTCTTGAGTTGAGAAATATCAACTTAAAAGACTAGAAAGACAAAAGCGGGGAAATAATGGATTAATTAGTAGATGAAAGTGACTTTCTCGCTTTAAAAATTCATTACAATTTCAATTCAAACTCTTGAAGTTTCGCGTGTCTCCAGTTACTACTGTTTAACAACAGACACACTGTTAGGCCCGGTGCACATCAGCGGTTTGCGGCGGCGGCGCGTTCTTAGATACGTGGGAGCAAATGGAGAATTGCCGAGCAGTGCACATCAACGGTTTGCGGCGGCGGCGCGGCGACGCACAGTGGGGTATTTGACTAATATAGCCGGCCAAAAACCGAAAAAATAAAGGTTCACACAGGTAGATTTCAAAGGTTTCTTTTTACAGTTAGACATATTCCAAGTACATCCTTAACTTTCTCTCGACACAGGGAAACCCTATTATCAAAGTATTATTGTTGGAGGTACATATAAGAAACAAAGTAAGATCGCTGAGTTAACCTAGATTGGTAAACCTGTCTTTGTTAACGGTGACATTTTTAATAAATTGGTTGTTTTTTATATTTTTAACTATGGATTGTGATTCGGCAGGTAAGTACGTCTACTTTAATATGGGTTTTATGTAACAACAAATTTATACTAAATTAATAATGTTAATAAAAGAAAATGCTGTGATAACATCGATTTTTATAGAGTAAACTGTACAAAAAAATCCCAAAGTTGGGTTTCCCAAGGTTTCCCGGCACTAATTTTATTTTTAACAGACTGTTACAAGTGTTCTTTTGAAAATCCTGATAATAAGTTCTGCTACTATTTGTTACTCCGTATTTTACATGCCTTAAAACAATAACATGCTAAATCCAAGAAACCATCCACTTACTGACTCAGAAACTTTTTTAATTACAGGAACGGCAAATGTCAGTATTTTTACTAGACAGTAGCTATTCGATTTAATGCAAGAATAAAAAGAATTACGTACTGAAGCTCGCAATAAGCATATAAGACAATATCGGGAAAGCTATGCTCGAAAGTTCTCTAGAGTTGACTGCGACAGAGATGTGCTTAACAGGTTACGTATAAGTTCGGATCTTGTCATAACCGGAAAGAGACCTCTACGTAAAAAAAACTACTCCGTTTACGAAAGTAACCATAGCTTCTTACTGTTCAACCTCGTTTTCAGAGTCCCAAGTAAAATCACCATCAATAAACTTCAGATGAAGATTTCACGGACGATGAACTTTAGATAAAAACAAGATAAATTAAGAAACCAGGTTAGTAAGTTAGTTGTTTTTGATCGTATACAGGGTGTCCGGTAACATTCCTGGACAAAGGTATGTAGCGTTGTTCCTAGGGTTAATATAAACACATTTAACCATATGAACATGTGTCTCCCGTACTTAGTTTTTCGTTTGTCAGTCTGTATGTGTTTTTCACTTTAAAATTCATATTTTTAAAGCCATATAACCGAATTCAACCAAACTTAAGTCAACTGTTTACGGTGATAGAATCTATGAACACAAACGTTATGAAGGAATTATCTGTGATCATTTCAAAATGGTGGCCATTTTAAATGTTATATCGCAAATGGCTCAAAAATAAGTCATTTTACAAAATATTTACCAGTATATCTTCTTTTGGGGCAATTTGAGACAAGTCTAACGATACTTAACTTATTGCAATCGAGTAATAAATAACCGAGCTGATGCAATTTACGTGTGACCGGACAAAGCTCATCTTTGGTTTCTCCACAATTCAACAAGTAGGCCTAATAAATAACAAGAATTGCAACAGCTCAGCTATTTATTACTCGGTTTAAAAAAGATTAAAAACCATTAAATTTGTCGTAAAATACCTTAAAAGAAGTTATTCTGATAACAATTTTATTAAATGGCTGGTTTTCGAGCCATTTAACATAAAAAGCCTAAAATGGCCTCCATTTTAAAATTATCGGAGCTAATTTCTCCATAGCTTTTGCGTTGTTAGATCCTATCACCATAAACAGTTGACTCAAGTTTGGTTGAATTCGGTTGCATGGTTTTAAAAATATTAACTTTAAAGTTAAAAACACATACAGACAGACAAACGGAAAACTAGGCACTAGAGACCCATGTTCATATGGGAAAATGTGTTTATATTGTTACATTCTATCTGTAACCACTTGTTATGTTTGCATGAAAAAACTCTATATATTTCTATTCACATTTAATTTGTCAATTACAGTAATGCAGAGCGAGTGTTGCTGGGCCCAAAAACACTCGTGGATCTCTGATTTAGTTGTGGGTTGCTTGAAAGTAAAACCTGATTGCAAGAAACTATTTTATTTAAATCTGAGGAAAAACATTACAACATATACATATCTAAATCAGAGCCGGAAAAGAGTATTTTAAATTAATCTAAAATGGATCACCTTAGAGGTTATGGCTTTGGTCGATTTCTGGCCTTTTTAGTTTTAATATTTTTTTTTGTATTTTGTGTTTTAAATAATCAAAAGCAGTTCTCAAGTGAAAGTATCAAAATGTGGTAATCAGGAATTCCTAGTTAATCAAATGGCGGTTCATTAAAACAAGCGAGTGGTCGGGAATAAATAACAATATTCTAGTCCTCCTAACTAAACCTCCTGACCTCCGACACACTCTATCCTCCTATATCTTTTTACCACCAAATTAAATTACACATTCAAATGATCCATGATTAACTTATTTAAAATCTATTGTGAATCCTGATCTAAGCTCTGAACTGCAGATTAATTTAACTTTATACTCTTTTTTTTTAAATCAACCAAACAGTAACACTCTGTTATATAAGTCTTAAATTTCCTAGAATTTTGGATTCTACTTAATTTCCAGCTCTTACAATTATTTTAGATTTGAGACAATGTTATTAAATTTAAATATTTTTCAAAAGTATTTTTCCTTAATATAAATTAATTCTTGTACAGCAAATATGTTTTTAAGTTAAATTATAACAAATAGAGAGTTACCTTAAATGATCTGAGAATATGAAATTTCATTAAATAAATTAACAATGATAAATGAATTTAAACTTAACAATTATTATACGTTGATCAGTACCAGTTATGACATGTGCTCTGTGAAATATGACCAAGTATGTAAAACAAATAAATATTACTTACATGACCATTGTAGAAAATTACATACACAAAACGCTCACAATATAAATACACTGTAACACTACTAATGCACTAAATACTAATAATACCAGTTTTTTAATTTATCCCCAGAAAAACGACAAGAATGGCAGTGATAAAACCTGCTCTTAGCACGTGTAATTTTGAAAAGTTTGATAAATTAATTAATACGAATGCGAGATTGTACCGCGAATTTCGGCCTTTTCTTTAAAATAATTCGCGAAATAGAGAACGTATGGGATGCACCCCGTTAACAAATCGACGAACTTTTAGAATTGGCAAAGAAACGCGGTATCAATTTAGGAAAAGGTTTTAGATGATGTTACGCCGAATTGTTCCGAGCTAAGAGAACGAGAGGCCGCGGTCGTCCAGTTTTATGAGCGAGGTGGGTCACGTGACTGCATTGTTGTCAGGTTCTCCTGTACGCGGTAGTGTCTTCTAGATGTTTCTGATATGGTGGCAAGTTTGAGTTTGAACTTGTAACAATATTGACCCAAGGAATAACCAGATAGCTTTCTCCGGAGAGTTATGAAACACCCTTTAAATTTTAAAGAGCTCCATGCTGTTTAAAAAATTGTTACTACTTCAGTATTTCAAGTTTATAAGTACAGTATATTAATTTTTTCATACGGACCCTAAAACAAGGTAAATTTCATTAAGTATAGTATAACTATGATTCTAAAATGCAAACATAAAAATATATGTTTGTTTTTAGCTTGTTTGTAATAAGTAATAATTTTGGCCAGCTAGATTAATCAAATACCCCACTGTGCGACGGCGAAATCTTCGCCGCAGTTTTGTCCAGCCGCAGCCCCGCCGCAAGGTCTGTCGGGGCATAGAATCAAATGGAGCAGTGCACACTCGCGGCGGCGGCGAGTTCGCCGCAGGCTTCGGATTCACTGTTAGTGATGGAAAACTACTTCAACTCAGATGTTTTTATTAGTAAAATTCGGGAGCCCGTTATTTTTACATTACATGGTTTATTAACTAACTATAGTAATCTTTTTAAACTAAGTTTAACTATGTAATATCGTGCAAAACTAAATAGTTTTATGGAATTAATAAAATAATGTATTCAATAATAATAATTCAAATTATTTATTTTCTCGAATGCCCATTCCGTTCTTGCACTGCATTGCATAATTATCTCTATAGCTAAAGCTTTTTGAGAGAAAATACAATCGTAGTTTACTTATTCTTTGTTTTACATTATTATTTTTGTAGAATTAAAACAATTTTCTTGGTCTTACTTATTTAAATTATTTTATTCTGACGGGCATAAACTAAAATTTTACATCCGGAGATTTTAGATCCGGAAATTTTACTGTCTATTGTACTGAGAGGAAGTGTGACGCTACCCAGAAATAACCGTGGGGCGACTGGTCTAGCTATATAATATTGCAGATGCAAAATTTATTACTTGACAAAACATAAAACACATGCTCTAGTATATTTTAAGTTTATATAATAATAGGTTAAGGAAATTTTTGTGGTACTGATTTCTCGGATGTGTGGCATCGTAGAATTATGAAACTTGGCACACTTATTTAGTACTATTAGGGGATGTGCCGAGATGAAAATAATTTTTGTTTGGGTGTGATTTTGGTTTTCAAAGTTTACATGTTATCCTTATGGGAACTTGCGTTCTGCTTTTTGTTGTTTTTCATTTAATAAACAGCTGCGTTTTTCAAATAAATATGTAGCACAACAGCAAGATCAGATGATTCATAAATAAAAAATATGACTGACTACTGGAATGGTAACACCCTTCTCTTAACTCCTCCGTTTTAACTCAACATAAAAAATCTGTTTGTGAGGGGGGAAGAGGGGTGGGGTGGAGAGTTTTCAGGCATAAATAAAAAGGCCACTGATCTTACGCCTTCTGCTATCCGTTTTAACTCCTCGTTAAAAAAAATACCTGGAGTTGAGGATGGTGGAAGGGGAGGGAGAGATGAGCCCAGTAGATAAAAAATCTTGTATATGTATATATATATATATTCGTCGACGTTATATTTAAAATATATTTGGGCGGTCTCTAGTTTGTACATGCCAGCAATAAATTATCATAACAACAAAAACAAAGTTTACAATCATTCATAAATATTGTAAACTAATAACAGTACTTACTGAATATTAAATTAAGTGTAGTATTTACTTTAGATTCGTACGATTATATTTTAAGAAACAAATTAAATATCGAATTCGAAAATGTATCATTTTTTTTTAAATGGTTGTTTATTATTTATTTTGTTACCAAAGTTGTTGTTATAGAGTAACAGATTGATTATTACCATTGATTATTCACCATATGTATAATCAATGCTTGTACTATGTAGTCGCCGCTGCCGCGCGGCCGCCGCGCCGCCGCCGCTGATGTGCACTATCTTTTTCGTCGCCGCACGCCGCACGCCGCGGCGGCGCCGCCGCCGCAAACCGCTGATGTGCACCGGGCCTTAATGTACAATCTACCCAGTGGTTGCGTTTACACACTATGTTTTATTATACCTAACGATAGTATGTTTCGCAGTGTACAGTAATATTATGTTTTACGATATGTACGTGTTTAGACAGGCGGCTGTCGAAATGGATCAAACACAGTGCATGTGTTTAGATAGTCCACGCGGTGTATAGGTAGGCAGGGAGATATTATGCAATTAACTGCAGGAGAACCTTGTCCCCCGGCCGCCCACGTCTCGGCTCTAAAACTCCGCTTTTGTCCCCAAATTAAACCCTCAAGCGACCCCTTCACCTTTTGACAAAGCTTTAAGTAGTTCACCAGCTACTGTTTCACTGTATTTTAAATTTCAAACATTCATCCGCATCTGTGTCTCTTAAAAAAATCTAGGCCTATACCAATCTGCGACTTTACTATTTTCTGATATATTGTTTCAAGCACTGTTAACTAACCACATTGCATGCACATTTTTTGCCCCATTGTTTCGAGATGATATAAATTTATAATTTGTTTCAAATTATATATAACAAGGTTTATTCGGTCAGGGGAAGTCAGGGAAGGTCAGGGAAAGTCAGGGAATGGGAATTCGGTTAGGGGAGGTCGGGGGAAGTCAGGGAAAGTCAGGGAACCCAGAGATAAAGCTTATTTCTTACGTCTTCATACTAATGATATGAAAATATGTTTGTAGCTTACAGACAATATTGATTACTATTCCAACTCAACGCTACTTCACAAAATTAATTTTCTAATCTTTGTTCAGTCTCAAAATAGGTTATGAGAGACATTATCACAACAAGAATAACTTCCTGTGAGTCATCATATACAATTTACTTGAAATACGGTGCTTTTATTATTCCATCTGATCCCCGATGATGAAAAAACAGAGGGGGTGCTTTGCTCCTGGCTGTATACAATCTGCTGTAGCTGTAGCAGTGCTTTTCAGAGAGTCGTAATGGTTGGCTGATGATCTAAGGATTCCTAAGGAGTTTATTCCTAAAATCTTGTAATCCTCAATTATTGAGTTTCTATTGAGATCAATTTATTTAATTTTGTTATACTAACATTCACGACATAAATGATTTAGAAAATAATGTTTTACATATTAAATATATAATAATTGTACACACATGCTTGTTTTTAAAGCGAAAATGCTACGACATATTTCGAAAGTTGGTCAGGGGAGTTTAACAGAAGGGTCAGGGAAATAGAAAATTGAAGTTCTGTAGAAACCTTGTATAAACTTTGAAACCCTGACTTAATATTTCGTTTACTGATGATCGTTTTATTTCCCTAGCAATTTTGTTAAATGTAATAAAACTTACAGCGGCTTATTTACCGGCTTCCATTCAATGTGTATTAGTTATCTTGCCCTAATGCCATATGTAACAAAGTTATTCCAGTTTAAACGCAGCCCATTTGTTTACTGTAGTTTTGATATTTTTCTGTTTAGGCTACATGAATTAACCGAGTTCCTCTCATAGTTTGTTTAACTTAAGGTGTTTATTTCTATAAATTTAAGCTGTGCGAATTACAACCTTTATACAATTCAATTTGCTACGACTAATTTGACCATGCAAGTTAAATACATAATAATACTAAACTTTATCGTGGTTTATCATCGCCAAAAAGAGGTGCTATCTACCTAAACAATTTCGTATATTTTATCTGTAACAAATTAGTCTTATGGTTGTTAAATAAAAGGAATATATATTTGCAATACATGTAACTTCTGTTTTTACATGCATGTTGACATAGCATTTCACTCGGCCTTCTTAAAATTCTTCAATTTGTGTACAGGTTAATCTTATAAACTGTTTTCTTTAACCCAAAGTAAAAATGCTGGAAGTTTTTTTAAAAGTTTTTATGATTCTTTACACGAAAGAGATAGGCGGGTGAAGATCACAATATGGTCCGGTTGCACAGTTTCCGCATTATACTCTGATTGTTACGGGAGTGCGGCTGGCAGAAGGGTGGGCTCTACTCACACACACGCAGGCCTCACACACACAGACGCAGGGGATTAGGATGGACCACTGACCTGCCGCCTGAGTCATCACTGGCTCACAGAAATTTGACTATCAATTTTTTTTAATTTTACCTTGTTGTAAAATCTATTAATGCTTTTGACTTTAGCTCAAAATGATAAGTAAAATGATACCAAACAATATATATTTTGCTTAAAAAATGTATAAGTTACGAACATTTCAATACTAGAAGTTACGAATATTTTCATATTAACTATCACAACCGCGGGATTCCTTTCACAAAGGACTTGAGAAAACCTGAGTTCTATCAACTTGTATACGTCTGAATAAACCGCCGATGCCAACCTATGAAATCGACGATAAGGCTGCCAACGACGATAAACGTTTCTGACCAATCTGACTTTTTATTATCCCCATTCAGTAAACTATTTTTTGTCATAATCATTTCGTGTTTGGACTCATTTTTCATGGAATTAAACAACAAATTTAGTGACACAAAGCTTTTACAGTATATCTATCTTGAAATGAATTGCGATTTTGAGGTATCATACAGCAGGTGTTATATTTCTAGGTAGTGAAGGGGATCGGGGCTTCCAGGCAATTAGGACGGTGGTGAGTGTGCGTCAGTGTGCGTGCGTGAGTTGGGTCCCTCGCAGGTAGAGCGGAGCTCCAGCCGCACTCCCTTAACAATCAGACTATAGGGTGTCTACTGAAACTGGAAATACTTGAAATACTGGAACTATACTGCATTTTTTAACGTATACTGGAAGTACTAAAAAAGACTGGAATTTCATATTGTGTACTGGAATTTTATTGAAACAAGATTTATTACTGATCCGATAAACAAAAAATTTAGTTTTGTCAGTTATTTCTGCGTGAATTTTCAGTTTTTTAGTTTTTTAAATCTAAAATAGGTGGCATTCATTTTCTAACTTAAATTTTGGTGTAAGTTTTGTTGTTGAAGAAATATGTTAATTAGGCAATATCGACAGTTTATAAAACAATTACTTATTTTGAACCATAATAAATTATTGCCGTAATGACAATGTTATTTCATCCTATTTAAATGTAATTTAGCCGCGTAAAAAAATGGACTGGAAATATACTGGAATTCCAACATCATATTCCAGTAAATCCAGTATTCCAAAATTATATATGGACACCCTGAACTGCATTCGTCCAAAAATCACCTAACAGTGGCAACACGCGGTGGCCTTGAGAACAGCTGTGTAGACGGAAACGTTGCTCTGGCCTTGCGCGGGTCGTTGCGGTATTTTAACCCGAGATCTTATCTGCGTTTTATGACCGCAAATTTACAATGGGCATGTTTTTAAATTTCAATGAATCGTAGTTTTTTTGTGTGTCACACTTTCGTTATAACTCATTCGTGGCACTTTTCATTCATTGTTTGTATACTAGCTTTCTTACCTTTACAATACGAGGTGTAGAAATAGGAGTTGTCTCTGAATGTAGATTTTTAAAAGGGATATTTTTTGTATTATTATGTGGATCATAAGTTTCCTTAAAAGTATGTAATTGTGTAAAGTTTGCAAAGAGTTTTATAGTACCTATGTAGTTTAAGAGTAGGTGTTGGTGTCTAGGAATCTTAATCACAATATACAAACACTATCTACGGAAACATGTCTCAACGTATAAACGTGAACATGCCACGAAAGATTGACTCGTGTGTAATAGGTCCAGATTTTATGTTCAGGTCTTTGATTGGCATACAGTAGCCTTGAATCATTAATTGACAACCTAATAAACAAATTGACATTAAAAAAAATGGTTTAAAGCCTTGACAAATATTTACACCACTTTCTTCTACAGTCAATTTTGTTGCTCCAATATAGATCAGTATGGATGTATAGATTTATTAAGATTCGCTCCAAGCGAAAGTTGGTGAATCGGCCATAGTGACTGTTGAACTTATTGACTCCGCAACGTCCATAAAGGACCTCTATGGTGAATCGTCACGCTGATCATTTTGTCGAAGACACAAATCTTCCGCCCACATTTGACCGCCACGCAGTGTGTGTGGACTGTGGACTGGCGTGTCCACTGCCGCGAGTGTAGGGCTGTGGTTGTAGTGCTGGGTGTTAGTTCCGAGGAAAGCACGGCCGCATTAGCATACTAGTGGTGGGGTCAGCTTATCACGGATCTACGCCAATCTGATGCCCCGTCACGCGAACTGCCTACCGCCTCTGGCAGCGGCCGAAAATTGCCATTTCATAATTTCAAATTACGTTACTGGAATCCGTTGGTGGTTGTAGTACGCTCTTACTTTTTGGCGTTTACCCAATCCCTTGAAGCTAGTAAAAAATAAAATAAGGTTATATTAGTGTAGGCGTAGATGTAGGTTTTCTTTGTGTCACTGTTTTAAAAGCTATACAACATGTCAAAACAAAACAAAACGCTATAAAAAAGAGTTTTTCTTTAAGCTATACAAAATGTGTTTTCTGCAGATTAAGTGAGTAACTGTAGTTCAATGCTTGTTAACAGTACCACAGAAAACTATAAAACACTACAAAATGCTGGAATAAGGTGCGCCCCCTTGGCAGTGTCACGAGTCAGGTTGCCGTGAGGGGAGGCACCCGATGCACCCCCTCTGAGCGACTTGGCGCCACTAGCGTTCAAAGCGGCTGATGACCGAATTAGTAGTTTTAATCGCAACTGCCGTTAACATGGCAATCATCCTTCTGTAGTGTTTTTTATAGTTTTCTCTTTCAATGATCTAGACAATCTAGACTGTAAAATTGTTGTGCTTTTGTGGAATATTAATAATATTACAAATACGGTTTGTACGGTTTGAATTCAAAACATTCCGCTATTCACTGTCTACGCCTTTTACACTGACTATTTGATGTGATCTTCGCCCTTAAAACTGACTGGTATATTTTTACGGTGTCGTTTTTTTTACGGAAGACGAATCATTCACCTGTGACAGTTCCAAAATCCAACAACATAAAAAGGGAACGAATGCTAACACCAGATTGAAAAACAGGAAAGAGTAGAGTTGTAAAACCAAAGCCGAGTTATTTCTTCAGGGAATCGGTGCCACGTGTCGCGGTTGTTTGCTGTGGCGAGCGAGTGTTGGCTTAGCGCGCTCACACCCCGCATTACGATTTGTTTGCGCTGGAAATCGAGCCGTTATCTGTTTTTTTGTGCTTTTAGGTCTTAGTGACGATTGTGTCGTAGCGGGAGCAGCTTACTGCGGACGATGCTAAGATAGTGTGAGAGAAATCAGTATAGCGCTAGTGGCGAATAATGTTCAGTATAATGGATTTTTAACCGGTTATTCGAGATGGAAGTTAAATTCAGTTGCCCTCGTACCCCGGAATGTACAACATTACGTTGTCTCGGATCGGATTGCATTGCTATGAGGTAACGGTAACAGTGAGTAGCCCAGAGAGTGTCGGTACTGATCTGTTGGGTACTCGAATACGGCACCAAATTTGATCATCATTACAAGTTTAACCAGGCGTTATTAGACCCACACTTTATACCGCACCAAGGCAGTATACAGGTAGGGTAGAGAGGTCCCCCCTCCACAACCCCATATACTCCTTCCACTCTCTTCCCCCCCCCCCTGAACTCTTTCATTACTATCTCCCTCTGGCTGTCTTAGTGTATTAAAGCTCTGGTTTAACCGTTGAACCTAGAATATTAATAAAATGAACACGCCTTTTAAAAAACAATAGCGAAAATGTCCCCACAGCGTGGATAGGTCCATAAACGTAACAAATGTTTCAAGGGGTGTAAGTGGAATGGGTAAGAGGGGTGGTTGGTGCCGGGTACGTGTGCGTCATGGTGGCCGGTGAAGGGTTTGGTGCCGTATTAATGTTTTTATAACATTTAAGGGTTGGTGCCGTATTCGTGAACCTCGATGTGTTGATGTACGAAAGGGCGATAGGTTCCGCTCGGGAAGATTAAGTCATCCTGCAGCTTCTGAACATGTTGGGCGAAGGAGTGCCCGAAAGTTAACAACAGCTCGACCGGTTTCATTTGATCAATGGGGACAAATTACTCGGCGAATTTTACAGCTCTCCTCATAAAAATTCCGCGTGGATTCCAGCACGGCCAGAGCCCCCGGTATATTATTCCAGTAGACCAACAGACGAGTGACGTCACCTAGCCCTGAGGGGGATCAAGGCTGCGGTCAAGAATCCTAGAGTGTGTTCCACGTTATGTTGGCACAAGGGAGGGTTCCACCACGGCCAGAGCCCCCGGTATATTATATCAGTAGACCAACAGACGAGTGACGTCACCTAGCCCTGAGGGGGATCAAGGCTGCGGTCAAGAATCCTAGAGTGTGTTCCACGTTATGTTGGCACAAGGGAGGGTTCCAGCACGGCCAGAGCCCCCGGTATATTATACCAGTAGACCAACAGACGAGTGACGTCACCTAGCCCTGAGGGGGATCAAGGCTGCGGTCAAGAATCCTAGAGTGTGTTCCACGTTATGTTGGCACAAGGGAGGGTTCCAGCACGGCCAGAGCCCCCGGTATATTATACCAGTAGACCAACAGACGAGTGACGTCACCTAGCCCTGAGGGGGATCAAGGCTGCGGTCAAGAATCCTAGAGTGTGTTCCACGTTATGTTGGCACAAGGGAGGGTTCCACCACGGCCAGAGCCCCCGGTATATTATACCAGTAGACCAACAGACGAGTGACGTCACCTAGCCCTGAGGGGGATCAAGGCTGCAGTCAAGAATCCTAGAGTGTGTTCCACGTTATGTTGGCACAAGGGAGGGTTCCACCACGGCCAGAGCCCCCGGTATATTATACCAGTAGACCAACAGACGAGTGACGTCACCTAGCCCTGAGGGGGATCAAGGCTGCAGTCAAGAATCCTAGAGTGTGTTCCACGTTATGTTGGCACAAGGGAGGGTTCCAGCACGGCCAGAGCGCCCGGTATATTATACCAGTAGACCAACAGACGAGTGACGTCACCTAGCCCTGAGGGGGATCAAGGCTGCAGTCAAGAATCCTAGAGTGTGTTCCACGTTATGTTGGCACAAGGGAGGGTTCCACCACGGCCAGAGCCCCCGGTATATTATACCAGTAGACCAACAGACGAGTGACGTCACCTAGCCCTGAGGGGGATCAAGGCTGCAGTCAAGAATCCTAGAGTGTGTTCCACGTTATGTTGGCACAAGGGAGGGTTCCAGCACGGCCAGAGCCCCCGGTATATTATATCAGTAGACCAACAGACGAGTGACGTCACCTAGCCCTGAGGGGGATCAAGGCTGCGGTCAAGAATCCTAGAGTGTGTTCCACGTTATGTTGGCACAAGGGAGGGTTCCACCACGGCCAGAGCCCCCGGTATATTATATCAGTAGACCAACAGACGAGTGACGTCACCTAGCCCTGAGGGGGATCAAGGCTGCGGTCAAGAATCCTAGAGTGTGTTCCACGTTATGTTGGCACAAGGGAGGGTTCCACCACGGCCAGAGCCCCCGGTATATTATACCAGTAGACCAACAGACGAGTGACGTCACCTAGCCCTGAGGGGGATCAAGGCTGCAGTCAAGAATCCTAGAGTGTGTTCCACCTTAGGTTGGTGCAAGGGAGGATGTCAGCACGGCCAGAGCCCGATATCAGTAGACCAACAGTGACGTCATCTAGTCTTGAAGCGGAACAAGGACTCGGTCAAGAATCCTAGAGTGTGTTCCAGTTAGTGATGGGACAAAAGACTGATTATAGCCATCAGATGAATCATCCGATGGTTTTTCCGTTCATCTGATGGTTTCTCATTGGTAGTGGGGGTACTTCCGATTGCCGAGCTTCCCGTGCTGAGGTTCCTAGGATTCACCTGTTCAGTGGTCGGATAGATGAAACATCCAAACGTGGGGTTCAGTTATTTCGCCTGATTCATTGGATGGCTTGTATTCATTGGTACTGATTTATAACATTCTGATGGTACTGATGGCTACTGATTCATTGGTAGTGGGGGAGCTTGTATGCGCGGCTGTGCGGAGGATTCATCTGTTTAACGGATGGATAGGTGAAACATCCGTACCCTGGTGTTATAGATGTTTCGCATGAATGAATAGGTTTATATATTGTTGATTTGATTGTTGGCTTCAGCTTATTATGCAATCTACTCAGATTAAACTGTTTTAATTCCTGTAACATTTAATTTATTCTGTAAACAATTTTAATTAATTCACATTAAATCTTGCAATATATTTCGTAACTTTATAATACCCCCGTCGCAGCAAACCTGCATACTCAGCGAATTTCCAATGGAGATATAAATGTCTTAATACTACATCAAGCCACTTATCAAGTTTCATAAAAATATATTCACAAGTAAGCGATATATACAATTTTAATTATTCTCCATAAGAATAACATTGGGGCTGAGTATGCAGGTTTGCTGCAACAAGGAACACAAAAAATGGGTTTTTATGCTAATATCAATATAACTGATGTAGGTGAAGTCATATACCAGTTTTTATTAATTTATGTTCATAATAAGGGAGACATAGCATTTAATTATTATCCATAAGAATAACATGGGGATGAGTACGCAGGTTTGCTGCTATGGGATCCTTTGGGAAAAAATATTTTTTTGAGCAAATATCAATAGACCACAACCATATGAAGCCATATACCAAGTTTCGTCATTATACGTTCATAAATAAGCGAGATATAAAATTTTTCTTTTCCTCCATAAGAATAACATTAGACAACGTACTGTGTTTAGCACTTTCAATATCTCGGTAACCAATTGAGGTAAAGAAATGATCAAAATACCAAATTGTGTGTTTTTTTAAGCTGAATCCAATGGTGAAAACTAAAATTTGAATATTTCAAAAATTATATGTGAAAAATTCAAAAAACCAATTTTTGGGGTACAAAACCCCCCCAAAATACCCCTTCGGGTAGAGCGATCTGGCTGGTTTTCGAACTTAGTCATAAATGTTGCTTTACATGTTTATACCAAATTTCACACACACACACACACACACACACACACACACACACACACACACACACACACACACACACACACACACACACATACACACACACACACATATATATATATATATATCTATATATATATATATATATATATATATATATATATATATATATATATATATATATATATATATACAGTTTCGAACGAATGGTGTTTTTGGGGTCTGGGGACCTCAAAATGAAAAGTTATCATGGTCCCGGGCCTAGGTCTTACCATGCCGACTACGGTAATAGCTTCTTCCCTATAGGGGAAATTCGCTAACAAATAAAACATTGACATGTTTTAGACACACCTATTTCAATTCATTCTCCGTAACATTAGAAATGCACATAGATGGACGAATTAATTTGGGAAAATGTTTCATCCTCATGAAAAGTTGGAACGGATGGTTTTACAAGTAGATTTATAAATAAATAGATCTGAACAGATGGTTCACCTGCGGATGAACAGATGATTCATTCAGATGAAAACTTAAGTCCACATCTGATGAATCGTTTGTTTAAACCCAATGGTTCCCATCACTAGTTCCAGTACGGTCAGAACAGTCGTGTGATATCACCGCTCACCCCAAGATATTACTAGGATGACTTGTGGCATGGCCCTGTTGCAATCAGACTCATTGAAGTCGGATTTATTGGATGATTTGAGGCGAAGTTATTTGTATGAAAGTGGTTTAGTTGCGTTCGCTTTTGTATAGTTGCAAGATAGTTTTATGGCTGTGTTGGAGTACAACTGTCCACTGTGTAGTGTACCGATTGAAATCATCATCTAACCGTTATTTTACGTAGTACTGAGGTGTAAACCTTCGGTATCGTGTACAGCGTATCTCTACTGTGGTTCATAATTGAAAATACCCCCGTAGCAGCAAACCTGCATACTCAGCGAATTTCCAATGCATATAATATTATCTTAATACCACATAAAGCCACATACCAAGTTTCATCAATATACATTCATAAATAAACGATTTATGACATTTTAATTATTCTCCATACGAATAACATGGCGGCTGAGTATGCAGGTTTGCTGAAATAAGGAACACTAAAAATGGGTTTTTATACAAATATCAATATAACTCAACTAGGTAAAGCCACATACCAAGTTCTATTAATTTATGTTCATAATTAAAGGAGATAACACGTTACTTATTCTCCATAAGAATAACACGGGGCTGAGTATGCAGGTTTGCTGCTACGGGAACTATCGGCCAAAAAATGGGTTTTTGGGCAAATATCAATAGACCACAATGAAATGAAGCAATATACCAAGTTTCGTCAGGATAAGTTGATAAATAAGCGAGATATACAATTTTTCTTATCCTCCATAAGAATAGCATTGGAGAGCGTACTGTGTTTAGCACTTTCAATATCTAAGTAACCAATTGACGTAGAGAAATGATTAAAACACCAAATTGTGCGTATTTTTAACCTGATTCCAATGGAAAAAAATAAAAGTTCACTTTTTCAAAAATTATGTGTAAAAAACTCAAAAAACCCATTTTTGGGGTACAAACCCCCGCAAAATACCCCTTCGGATAGGTCGATCTGTCTGGTTTTCAAACTTAAAGTCATTAATGCTGCTTTACACGTTTATACCAAATTTCATCAAAATCGGACCATTTTTACGAGAGTTATCGCACCCACGGACATATATATACACAGTTTCAAACGAATGGTGTTTTTGGGGTCTGGGGACCTTAAAACGAAAAGTTATCATGGTCCCAGGCCTAGGTCTTACCATGCCGACTACGGTAATAGCTTCTTTCGTATAGGGGAAATTCGCTAAAACGGTCTGCCAGATTAATTCATACATAACATAATTGGGTTGCAATTACCAAATAAATACGGGTATTAGGAATCTTGAAATTTCAATTAATAAAATTATTTCTTGTTGTCAAACAATCAAAATAAACATTCTTCAGTACTAGTAAATAATAACGCTTTTCTTCGTTCATTTGTAGGGTACAAGCTATCTCTTTAAGGATAATTTTCTGACAGGGTGGTTTTGTTTGCTACCATATTTATGTAGTAGGCCTACTACAGTTCTGTATCAGATATCTTGTTTCAGTTAAGTAGTCGACTCATAAATACTTCTAAAATAAGGTAAAGTAGTTTGGAATGTAACCGATAATTTTAAGATGAATTTTACAACTTTATTTGTGCATGATCTTTAAAACGAAACGTTTTATTTTGGGCTCGCGATGGGGTCAGAAAATACTAATGTAAAGTCAGCCCTAGGCTTACGTATTAGTTACAGTTTACCTCGTCGCAGGACCGGGAGATTCAAGCCGTTCTCTTTCATTGGGTCTGATCACGCACATTGTCCGGCGGCTTTTGTAACTTGTAGATAAAAATAAACTTTTTACGCACCCGTTAGTTAGTAGTATAAAAATGTAGTACCTAGACTGAGCGCCTTTCGTCGCTCCAAGAACAATATTTTCACCATAACATAACGACGGTGGAGTCCTAAGTTTATAAAATATAAAAACGTATCCATGTTAAATAACAACGTGGTATGGTTTGACAGGTTTGAGGGGTCGTTTTCGAGCCATTTAGATATCGTATTTTCTCCATAAGTATAACCACTTTTGAGGCCATCAGTGGAACGGAGCCCTGAGACTTGGGGAGGGGGAAACGTATAAAAATATTGTTGGTCCCCTACAACGTGGTATGTTATTTAAGTAGTTTTAGGAGCCTTTTTTAAATGAACTGGAGGTACTACTTTCTTATTATTGTTTTTCTTGGATTTTACCTATCGCTTCTAGTGTTTAAAACTACAATACGTTTCAGTAGTAAAATCCATCGCTATTATGAGTTAAAAATTACTGCTTTCTTAGTTTAGATCTTTTCCCTATAAGAATAACATGACAACGTTTTAGCCAGTGGGGCAGGTCCTAAGTTTGGGGTTAATAAAAAGGTATTCAAACGTTATTGATCAACGACAACTGGTTAAAATCGGCAACAAATTTGAAAAAATCACATATGAACTTTGCTAGGGGGCGAAGCCTTAAGGTCGCTGGGCGGGTCGCATCCAGGTTGGGGCTTCATTCAAGAAATGCGGGTTTTAAAACTAATCAAAATACCACATGTAATATGTCACATGTCAAAATCAGAGGTCGGGAAGTGATAGTAGAAGCCAGTGGGGTGGAGCCCTGAGGTGTGGGAAAAAATATTCGAAGTTTTTATTCTCCTAACAACCTGGTATCGTCCGGAAACAAATTTGAGGAGCCTTTTTCGCAATTGCCCGGAGTAGGTACTCTGTTCTCCATAAAAATAGCATGGCAGATTTATAGATAACTAGCTGATGTACCCGTTCTTCGCACAGGCGTTTTCTTTACCCGTTCTATAGTCAATGCAATTTGTATTTTAGCCAGCTTGAAACAGCTATTCTTGCTTCTGCTCTTTAAGCTGTCAAGTGGAAGTGTCCTCAGCTGTTCGCATTACAGTTTCTGAATGTTTACTTTCTTCTGAAATGTAAACATTGAAACTTAGGACGTTCACGGGGCGTAGCCCGAGGGGATTTTAAGGAAGTGAATAGGTCTATGTGTTGCATGGGTTCAAGATAAACCTTTGTGCACCTTCAGCCCAGTCGGTTCAGTAGTTTTGCGTTTACACGGAGCATCAGACAGACAGACAGATAGAAACCACCTCTTCTTTATAATATTATAGATTATTAAAGAATTTTCAGAATTTTGTTCGGAGATTTTTGACCCCTAAAACTATTACGTATTTTACGTACATATTTGTTATCAGTCGAAAGCTGTTACCCTCTAGATGTGCCTTTTGTGGGCTTTAAAAACATCCACCTAAAGGGCTTTGCCCCACAGGACTATAAAGTTCCAATGTTAATCTTATGGAATCTAGTGGCACGGTCGTGTCACGTCGCCAAGTCCACCACACGACCCGTGCTATACTAACACGAAGCAGAATGAGACGATTTTTCACTTCTCAAATTAGCGTATTACAGCCTTAAGTGAATCTGGCAGTGCATTTATATGCTAAACCCCTTCAATAAACACGAAAAATCACTAGTGGCACGGTCGTGTCACGTCGCCAAGTCCACCACACGACCCGTGCTATACTAACACGAAGCAGAATGAGACGATTTTTCACTTCTCAAATTAGCGTATTACAGCCTTAAGTGAATCTGGCAGTGCATTTATATGCTAAACCCCTTCAATAAACACGAAAAATCACAACAGTTGGTTTAAGAAAAGTCTGAGAAGCGAGAAATTAACGTATAAAAGTAGCCTAAATCTTGTAGTTTTGGCACTTTTCACAAATTGTCCACTTCATTTTGTTCATTAAGCCTAAGAACTTTATTTCTCATCAAACTTGAACGAAATTTCGCACAGACTTCTGTTTTTACTCACATATTACACTTTTGATACTAAATTGTAAGTTTGCAAACGCAATATTTTAAAACAAATTATATTAAATTCCACTTTCAAAATTGTTACTGAATTTGATGTCTGCTTTGTTTACATTTACTACGTAAACAAAAATCCAAGTATCGCATGTATTCCAAAACAAATCTGATCAGCTGGCTTGTAAATTCAAATTAATCATTGAGTGAATTTAACCAAACAAAAGGTATAGAGGTAATGAAAATATTTTAATTCGTTTAAGCTATACATACTATAATACATCGAACATAACATAATATGCAATAAACATAATATCAAATCTAAAAACAAAGTTGGGTTAGTATGCTATTTAGTTATATAAGTTAGTTTCACCAAACAGCTGTTATATAGATAAAATATATCTAATATATATAGGCGAGTGAGTGTAGCGAACGAGCTCAACCTGGAGGCGAGTGAGCCAAGCGAATAAGTTCATCTTCAAAATGAACGAGCATATTCTCACTAAATAAAATTACTCAATAAGCACATTTTCAATAATTTAAAAGTCCATTCTAGAGGTTAGCTTTAAAACTGTGTTCTTGCTTCTTTACTGTGTTTTGTCAGTATTAACAGCTGTTATATGTTCAATTTAAATTTATTTTAATTTTGCCATAATTTTAAAATTGTAACTTTGAGAGCTTAGGAGGCTAAGACCTGAAGGAGGACGTTTTCTAAAACCACAAAAGTCACATCTAGTCGTTAAGGGGTTTCAAATAACATACAAACGATAATATAATACATAATAGTTTCGCCTAAATAGACTTTTCACCAAAATTGGCATAATTTTTAATAAATAAGTCAGGGTCTTGTTATTAATGGTTCAGTGGGTGTTGTAAAAGACTTTACTAAAGATGCTCACGATGCAATCAAAAACATTATTATAACTTTTAAAGACAGAGGTATTGAAATTCAAAGATCGTCCACAAAATTTGAAGTAATTCCTGGAGCATTCGTTTTCCGAAAGCAGTTTCCTATTGCAGTAGCATAATATGCAATTACAATTCACAAAAGTCAGGGATTAATGCTTAACAGTTGTATTGTTGATGCTGGTTATGCAGTATTTTCATGTGGCCAAACATACGTAGTCTTTATATCGCGTGACTTCACTCTCTGGTCTATTAATTCTAAACTTGACCCTCAAAATGTTAAGGCACAAGCATCAGCTATATCTGAAAATAATAGGTTCAAGGAGTGAGTACCGACCAGAATTAAAACAATTAAAAATTGGAATAAAATCTCAAGAAAAAATCCCTGGTCAAAGCTGGCAAATTCATAATACTAAATTAGGAGCCATTCAAGACATTACTAACAATACAGACGAACTGGGAAATCTCGGTTTCAAAGAGGTTTATGGCGTGTCATGCTATGCAAATGTAGTTTTATAATGTATTTTCAACTGCCCACCAATCGTGACGTTAACAAACAATTACGACACCAATGCTCCACTAAAAAATGGTAATATCCTACCGAATGATAATTACCAGATTTTAAATTCTATAGATATTATAAATCGACTGGGACCACAATGTAATACAGTTGAACAACAAGACTGTGCGGAATTTTAAATTGCCTTATTTCGAATCATCAACCCCTGGAATTTCAATTCAGGCACTCAATACAATTAACCACAAATGTTCAAACTGCAACCACATAACAACCAGCTACGACAGTAAATTTATATTCCATATTTTCATCCTAATCATCTTAAAAGAAAAGCCAATTTCGATTAACTACTCTGCAGTCAATTTATCGCCTGGTTCCCTCTTGCTGACTCTATATGCACAACTTGTGAAAATGATCACTATCCAACACTCATTGAGTAAGGTTTGCGTGCGTGCGTCCGTGTTTGTTTGCGACACTGATCTCAATAATGGCAGCAACCTTAAAATGTTGGAAATAAATAATTTCTGGGATAAAAATAGGTTCTAGACAGGTCTCATCTCCAGGAAAAATCAAATAATGTAAAAATACACCCGTTGCAGCAAACCTGCATACTCAGCGAATTTAAAATGTTACTTCACTAAGTCATGAACCCACTTACCAACTTTCATCAAAGCGTATTCATAAATAAGCGAGATATGACATTGTATTTATCCTCCATAAGAAAAAAATTAGGGCTGAGTATGCAGGTTTGCTGCATCAAGGACCAAGAAAATCTGTTCTTTATGCAAATACCAATGGATCACCACTAGATGAAGCAACATACCAAGTTTTACCAATTTATATTCATAAACAAGCAATATATCACATGTTTCTTATTCTTCATAAGAATAACATAGCTGCTGAGTACGCAAGTTTGCTGCCATGGGGACAAAAAAGTTGATATTGTATGCAAATATCAGTAAATCCCAACCATATGAAGCCACATACCGAGTTTCATTAATATATGCTCATTAATAAGCTATATATAAAATTGTGCTTATCCGCCATAAGATTAACATTGGACACAATATTTCGGTAACCAATTGACGTAGAGAAATAATCAAATTGTATGTTTTTTTTAAGCTGGATTCAATAGTAACAATTTAAATTTGATTAAAATGAAAATTAAATGTGAAAACCCCAAAACCCCCCCTTCGGATGGTGCGATTCGTCTGGTTTTCAAACTTATTCAAATAAATGGTACCTTACACATTTGTGCCAAATTTCATTAAGATCAGACCTTTTTTACGAGTTATCGTGCTTACGGACACACGGACACACACACACACACACACACACACACACACACACACACATACCCGGTCCGCTATATTTGTGAGGCCCTGGTCGCAGACTCAATTGTGGGGTTTTTCAAAGTACAATCGGATTCTTATGTAGTTAGTAGTCCTATTGTTAATGGCAACATCAGTTTTCCTAAACACACCAACAGTTTCACACAACTACTGTATAAACCCCACTTATGGGGCCATGTCGTGTGTAAGGCACCATATTTGAGTATATTTCACACACAGCTAATTATGGGGCCTTAAACCCCCATATAGAGGCGTCTGCACACACACGTCACGTTTTTTTTAAAATTAAATGTCCTTAAATAATTATCAATTAATTGTAATTACGTTACATGTGTGTATCGATAGTAATGGTGCTCACGTTGGCTACGGATGATCCAGCTGTGTAAGTTTTTCTATATTTACGGGGCTGGATGTGTGAGTTTGACCGTATTCGGGGGTGTGGGCGGTGAGAGAGAGGGGGCATAGCTGGCGTCTAATTAGTTTGATTTGTTTTGTGTTTTGTTTTTTAGGTTATGTTTAAAAATGTTGAAGTTTCCAAAAATATTGAGTTTTGTGTTTGGTGACATTAAGTAAAAATACAACATTTTAGGTGTTTCCTTGAATCAAATTAAATGATAGTGATTCTTATTAGAATCTTTATTGCCATGAAACATTACATTAATGTATAGACATTGTCAGGTACAGTCTTAAATGCTATTAGTGTAAATAGCATTTACAAATAAATAAACATATGCTATACAAATATAGTTGTATAGAAATAATTTAAAATATATTTTTAAATATTACATTATCCACCACAATGTCTGACAGTATCAGATTATGAGTAGAGTGAGAACTTATTTGTTCCCAATTATTAGGTTTTTGGAAAGCTCCTCCAGAGAAGGCGAAGCGAATAACTTATTTAGTAGTCTGTCTGTTGACAACCATTTGATTTTCTACACTATCTCAATTGCAGCAGAGGCATGCCGGTTAGGTACAGTTTGGGGAGGTCGTCAACTGTTTTAAATCTAAGTTAGTCCAAATACAGTTGTAAAAAGTTGTCATGGAAAAGCATGATGCTTGTTAACGACTATATAGAAACTTCAATATCATACGCCTACTTCAAATGAAGGTATGTACATGTATTGTATTTAGTCTTTATTTACCATAGTCAAATTCAATTTCTGATAACTTATAACTATATATATCTAACCGCATTAGACTAGTCTATAAAATAAATCTGGAGTAAATTTCATTAAAGCAATATGAAAGTTTAAAATACATTGTCCTAGAGACTGTTGTATTTGTTTAAAACGGGCTTTGCTGCTAGTCTGATAATAAAACAGATGATAACAATGTACGGTACTTTCAATTAACACGTAATTTAGACCTACGCCGTCGGATAGCGCCACTGTTCCGAAAATTCAGCCCTTTGCTGTGTTTAAATGATGCCATTTCTTAAAATTCTGAGACCTATTGGCAAATCTACGTAAAAATACATTTAATTTGGCACCTCAAACGTAAAAATCCGTCCAGCCGATATTGAGTTATGACTGTGAAGAAAAAACTCTAGCGTATTAATATAATATAGAAGATTAAGAATAACGTAATAAATTAATTTGTATTAATTTAGTATCAAATAATTTTCCGTTTGACTTGTCACTTTTAACGAGACGAGAAAAGTGGACCCTATTACATTTGATAAGTTGTCCCGGCAGTTTATAGCAGGACGTGAGTGTAAGCCTCCTACTGACTTGGAATTTCCCAGAGTGGCATTGCTATGCAGACGGATATGAAAGAAGGTATCGCCAGCCGCCCAACAAAGACAATGACACGGTACCCCCCTGCCTCGGTCAACATGTGAGGGTAGAGGGTGGTGTTCCACAACCGGTGGCTACGAGTGTACCCCCCCTCAGGCCATGACCAGTTCACAGTTTTCATTGATAAGAGAGGTAAACAAGTCACTTCGATGGCTGGTTCTCCTGCCTATCTCCTTCCACGCCTACCCTTCCGCCGCCGCCGAGTTTGTTATGATCTATATAATTATACAATTCGAGGTTTTGTCTGTCTGATTGTCTGTGTGTGACGCTCGAGGAACCTACTTTGTCGGCCTTTCACAAGGTAATGGTTTTCTGAATTGTGTCCAACGGGCAAGCGGTACGGTAATTTTCTAAAGTAAGTAACATCGAATGTTACTTGGGGGACCAAGCTTTGCTCGAATAGCCAGTTAGTTTTTTTTAAATTGCCTAGACTACTTGGGGCCGCATACACATATTACGTAACGCATTTTTTCGTAATTTCAGCCCTCTCCCTCCCCCATTTAACGCATCATAACACTTGGCGATAACTCCCCCAATGTGTTACGTTACTCAATCGAAGTAGGCTTTAAAACAGCTTAAATCTTTTAAACATAGTTTTATTAGCAGTTTTAATCATGGATTTAAATTAAATCATTAAACTTTAGATTACTTTCTTTTAACAACATTTGTTCATAACTTATTTCAAAGCAAATACTAATAATATATACAGAACAACAAAATAAATTATCTCAGCTAAACCGTAACAAATTTAATTTGTAACTAATACAAATACAATACAACTTAGAAAACTAAGTATGTGGTTGGCATTGCGCAATACTATATTAAGTCATGATTTTACACTCTAAAACAACACAAAACGTAGGTGTAAAGCAAAACAAAACTTACTAAAAACCTGTTACGTATTTATTTTTAGTTTAACTGTTATTAAAATAGTATGACGGAAATATTTGTAATATCACTAATTGTAACTTTGATTTAGATTTAAAATATGATTATTTTTTTAATTTTAAAAGATGTATACCACCATCAATAGATACGGGAGTGCGCCAGCTATTTGCACTATTACGTATGAGTTACATAACCTTTATCCTCCCCCATATAACGCAGCATAACGCTACGCCATACCCCCGCCCACCTTAACTGCGTTACGTAATATGGGCATGGCCCCTTATATTCACGGTTTCTCTCCAAGGCGAGCATAATTGCTTTGCTTATCCGTTTTATATTCAATCTTCAGTTTGAATGGTTCTCATAATGTATACATTACCTAATGGTGTATATTTAAAGTTATGTATATATTGATTCTAATCACTATTCTAACTTCTAACAAAAAGTACATGATACTTTACCGAGTGAGTGTTATTAGTGAATTTCTTATAAAAAGTGAATAACTATCAGCAGAACCCCCACGGTCAAACTTAAGCCCGAAACCACCGTAGAAGTTCCTAACGTGACCCCCTGAACGTAAACGAGATCGCATGCAGCACGCTGACGTGAGGGAAGTGAATTTCCGCATTAAAACCTTAAAAATATCAAACGAGTTCGCACGCAGCACGCTGACGTGAGGGAAGTGAATTTCCACATAACAACTTTTAAAACTCAAAATCAATGTAAAAACATACATTTGTAAAATTTTTATTGAAATCTGAAAACACTGATTTTTTGGCTGTTCTGATGCTCTTGGTTTCATTTACCCATCATTTACCTGCAAAACTGGGAATACAATTTTGGTCATTATAAGGTTAAGAGAAGGTCCAGACAGGCTTGAAAGTAGACTTGAGGTTGCTGGGATGGTAAAAGTACTCTAACAAAGGAATAATGGGCTTTTCTAGTGTAAAACCCCCATAAGACAACGTACTGTGTTTGGTCGATACACATTTTCTTTAATAACTCGGTAAATAGTTATGCTAGAATGACGAGAGAGGGCTTAAAACTTTTGCCTCTCTAATTTCCATCCTTTTCCATGCTTTGATCTTACATCTGGGGCTTTTCTGACCCTTTCTGGGGCCAAAAACTCGAAATTTGAAATATTAATCCCCCAAAAAAGGGGTTTAAAGTTTTCCGATTGTTTTGCCCAACGAACTTGTCCAACTGATTACAGAAAGGAACGTCCCTACCAAATTTGAAGTAAATCGGACAAAAAATGCGACCACTAGAGTGCAAACACACATATCCCTTAGATATATATAATTTTGAACGACCCCCCAAAACGTGTTCAGGGGGTCACGTTAGGAACTTATATGGTGGTCCCGGGCTTAAGTTTCACCGTGCGGGTCATGCTAATAGTTCACTTTCCAAAGGAAATTCACTAATAAAGGGTTTAAACCAACACTGGTTACATTTTTTTGAAAATTGAAAAATGTTATTTTTGGCTGTTCTGATGCTCCTGGTTATATTTAAAATCACTAATAGGATGCTAATGCTGTACATTATAAAGTTAGAAGGAGGTGTAGTCGGGATAACAAGTTGGTATGGGGGGTGATAAAACGATATTAAGATATGAAAAACAGCCTTTTCGAGTGTAACATTCCCATAACACAACGTACAGTATTTTGAAAATTAACATTTTCTTTAATACCTCGGTAACTACTTGTGCTAGAATAATAAGAGAAGGCTTAAAATTTTGAGCTTTTTATGTAAAATAAGTTAATGTGCAATAAGTGTATGTTGGGGGCTTTTCTGACCCTTTTTGGGCCCAACAACTCAAAATTTGAAAACTTAAAATCCCAAAAAAGGGGGTTAGGGTTTTCCGATTGTTTTTCCCAACGAATATATCCAACTCATTATAAAAAGGAATGTCTCTACCAAATTTGAAGTAAATTGGACAAAAATTACGACCGCTAGAGTGCAAACACACATACACACATGTATATAGTTTTTAGAGACCCCTCAAAACGTATTCAGGGTCACATTAGGTCACATTAGGAACTTCTATAGTGGTTCCGGGCTTAAGTCTTACCGTGCGGGTCATGCTAATAGTTCACTTTTCCATAGGAAATTCACTAAAAATTATATATATTAAGATACATGTATTTTTGCACTCTAGCGGTCGCATTTTTTGTCCGATTTACTTAAAATTTGGTAGGGACTTCCTTTCTAGAATCAGTTGGACAAGTTCTAAGCCCACTCTCGTCATTCTAGCGTAAATATTTACCAAATTATTAAAGAAAATGTGTATCGACTAAACACAGTACGTTGTCTTATGGGGGTTTTACACGAGAAAAGCCTGTTATTCCTTTGTTAGAGTACTTTTATCATCCCCAACAACCTCACGCCTAGTTTCAAGCCTGTCTGGACCTTCTCCTAACCTTATATTGGGCAAAATTGTATTCTCAGCTTTGCAAGTAAATGAAACCAGGAGTATCAGAACAGCCAAAAAATCAGCGTTTTCAGATTTAAATAAAAATTGGACAAATGTATGTTTTTACACTGATTTTGAGTTTTACAAGTTTTTATGTGGAAATTCACTTCCCTCACGTCAGCGTGCTGCGATCTCGTTTTTACATTTGAATGGTTGCTTTTGAACATCTGTTATGATTCTTTTGCTTGTATTTACAAATCTTAACCATAACCCCAATGTTAGGTTTTTTTTAAAAATATCTTTCTACACAATACTACAATTTTCCATTGTTGAGGCCAATTATTGGATTAACCAATAATCTCGATAGTTCCAACATTTGGAAAGCCCTAAAGTAAAGCACTTTTGGAGCAGGAGAAAGCAAAGGTTTCATTTTGATGTATTAACTATCCCCCTAGCAAATGTACTCTATGCTCAATCGGTCCAGTTAACTACTAACGTCAGTGATGATACATTTTAAAGGCCGATGGAGCTCATAAGTCCCAAAGGACATACGGGATGGAAAGAATAGGCTTGTTTTACAGTTCATTGCTTGCTGTCTTTCTATCAAATATTTGCTCAATCGGTCTAGTAAGTATATAATTAACATGGAAATGTTGAAGGTCGTTTAGGGCCGAGCCTCATTGGAACGGGAATAAGCCCATAACTGTTGTTTTGGGATGGACATATCTTCTTCCAAATATATGTTCAATAAGACCTTAGTTTGTTGGACTTATTAATGTTGGACTTAAAAACACAAAAATATTAGTATTATAATCACAATGATTACCTAGATAAACTGAGCTTTAAATACCACGTTGTAATGGCTTATGTGTTTTGTACCCAATGATTCATTGCCGTACAGTTATTTAATATTCTCAGGTATACTCTTGTAATTTAGTAAAGCAGACGTTTTTCCTTCTTTCTGTGATAACATATAATTGTCTGACTAAATGCTCATTAGAACAAATACGGTGCATTTTCTAGTGAAAGGTTGAGTAACCCTTAAGATCGACTTTGTAGCAGTGCCGAACATAGGGGCATAAACCTAACGACGTACTGTACTATGGCTTTAAACAGCCAAAAGGTCCCCTCCTTCACAAGAAAATGGGCAAAAAATGTTATTTAATTCAGTACAGTTTTGTTTTTTGAAACGCGTTTGCAGCCACAAACTGCGTTGTGTGGATTTTCAACAGACAGACGGATAAACAAATGTTAAGTACAATTTTAATATATACGTTGCATACAACATTTCACTCTTCAAAGCGACGTAGTAAAAGATTTGTTTTATTTATATAGATGTTAAATATATTCCTTAACTGTAACATATGGTATCCTATACTCTAATATGAGTAAGGTTGGCATGTATGTTTGCTTGCTTGCTTGTTTGCTTGCGACACTGATCTCAAAAACGGCTCCAACGATTTCCTTAAAATGTTCGAAATAACTAATTTCTGGGATAAAAATAAGTTCTAGACAGGCCTCATCCCCAGGAAAAATCAAATAATGTAAAAAAACTAAAATGAAAAGTTAAAAAAATTAACATTGGGCTTATGGAGTTTCAAATCAAAACAAAAGAATTTTAACAGCTGTTCATAATCAACCAGGGAACTGTCAAAATAATACTCATGCTTTTTATTATTATCAACATGTGGTTTCCTGAGAGCAGAGATTAAAAGATTTGAGTGAAGATTACATATATAGAGTAGTAAAATAAATCAAAAGGACATTGAACTATAAATAACAACTGGAGGGACATTAAAAATGCAAACTGACTGGCCTTCCCCCGAGCAAAGCTCGTCCCCCGAGGTACTTGCTAATAACTTGTCCATAACGTATTGGCAGCCGCAATTCAAATCAAATTATTCCCCGTGTTAATCTTATGGGCAACAAGTTAACTTTAAGGGCTGCCCGTGCCTATCAGATTTTAAAAATCCAACAATGAACACCTTTATGCACAACTACGAATATTTTGGTACCTCAATCGATAAAATCAGTTAAAATCGGTCAGAAATAACGGAGGAGTTCTTTTAACAAAAATCGGCTCAGCGTATTAATATATAAGATACTTTATTAGTATGGTTAATTAACCTTAATAGGGATTCGGGTTTCCGGGATCTCGGGATGTCGTAGTCCCGGTCAATTTTGGGTACCTGATAATCCCGGGATTAACGAGATTGCAAAAAGGTCCTTATTTTCCATGGTGTTGTATGATTTGTATGTTTAACTACTTCAAAACTCGTCTTTACGAACATATTTCAAACCTTAGGAACTAATATAGAGTTAAAATCATTGAGGCTTTTTTTTCTTAACATAATTATTAATTTGGGCTAACATGTCAAGATTATCTAAGGAATAAATATCAATGGAACCGAAAAAGATCTAATATTTCCAAGAACTGGAGGCGCGTGAGTAGGTCAACAACGGTACTGCCAAAATCACATGTGGCAAAACAATATTTGCTAGCTGCAAAACTATGGTTTAAAATTGCGTCAAGTGTCCCGAATTTGGCGAGTTTGCTAGACTCGACTGTAGTTAATTTTAAATTTGAATAAAAATTATGTTAGCTTTGAGTATATGTCTTGAGGACATATTGCATATGTCATTGTAGACCTAAATAATGAAATAAAAAAATAATTTTAAGGTTTGGGGGTGACCGCCCCTATAACCCCCCTATAATCTGCGCCTGATCTTATTGCTGGTTTTATTCAAACTCTCAACACCAATCACAACGCCCTGAAGTTGTCACAGAACGACAGAGGTAAAACAACTTTCTCGATATGGAATGGAGGGGAGCGGAAGTTTTGTTATCTGATGCAATAATTTAATATTTAGGTATAATGAAGGTGCAACATGGAGAATACTCAGCTTTCTTCCCCAATAATGCCTTTCAACAAGCAAACTGCCCTAGAGGCACTACTGCATATAAACTCATATGTAGCTTTGCTTGTTTCTCCATGAGAATAACATAGAAAACATGTTTTTGGATTTTATCCATAACCAGTTGAGCTATGTTGATAATTCATAATACTAATTTATGTTAGCTCTTTCAAATTGTTTTTGTTTATATTGTTGTATTTTTGTATAAATTGGAGTCAAAAAATGCCAAAAACCCATTTTTTATGTTTCAAACCCCCATGCCCCAATAATCCCCCAATAATCCACCGGTGCCCCCATACCCCCTCCCCCGGAGCTGCCGTTAAAGGAATATAATTTGTTAAATTTATCAAATACATGGAATATAGTATAGAGAAACCCAAACTACTAAGTGTAATAGACTGTTGACGTAACAGTACAAACTAACATGACTGACAAGAAAAATATTTATAGTTAAGATATTAAATGAACCTCTGAGCGAGCGAGGGCTACCCTCCAGAAAAATTATCTGAGAATAAGAAAAGAACCGGAAGCCGACTTCCGGGACAAGGCCAGTGTCGCGAGCTAGTCGTAGTTCCCCAGTC
The DNA here is from genome assembly GCA_963675035.1 of Allygus modestus. Taxonomy (NCBI): domain Eukaryota; kingdom Metazoa; phylum Arthropoda; class Insecta; order Hemiptera; family Cicadellidae; genus Allygus; species Allygus modestus. Next base: position 126,365,472 of record OY776112.1, on the reverse strand, counting down.
CGCCGCCGCCGGCCGAAATTCTAGGAGCGCCACTGTACAGTCAGAACACACGGCCCCACAACTGAAACGCGCATAGTACCCAATACAGGGGCCGTCCAACAAATGAGCACCAAAGACTTGGTCTTAGAAAAATCTCTCAGAAATTGACTAAAAGAACTACGGGGCCGTGTGTAAGGCCCCGTAATTTGTGGCAGCCCCCGAGTACGGCCAAATACACACACATGGCCTCGCAAATATAAGGGAACATGAACACACACACACACACACACACACACACACACACACACACACACACACACACACACATACAAATTTTACAGAATGGTGTTTTTGGCATCTGGGGACCTCTAAATGAAAAGTTATCATGGTCTTGGGCTTAACTCTTACTATGCCACCTACGGTAATAGCTTTCTTCCCTATAGGATAAATTCACTAAACAAAAATAGAAATTTAAGAAAATTATCATTGGGCTTATGGAGTTTAAAATCAAAACAAACGAATTGTAACAGCTGTTTATAATCAATCAATGAACTGTCAAAGTAATACTCACGTTGTTTATGATTATTAACATGTATTTTCCTGAGAGCAGTGATTAAAACTGTTGAGTGAAGAGTAGAATATAGAGTATATATAGAGTATTAAAATAAAACAAAGGGACATTGAGCTATAAATAACAACTGGAGGGATCTAAAAATTTAGAAAAGAGGCAAATGAGTTTAAAAAAAAAATCCAATTATCAGTAGGGGATAGTGGTGAAACATTATTCCAAGTTATCTAAACAATCTGACTGGCCTTCCCCGAGCAAAGCTCGGCCCTCAGGTACTAATCAAAAACATCCATCTCAGTTACAAGTAACTTCATAATTTTTTAACTTCAACTTCGGCAAACACATGATAACAAAATTTCAAGTCTAATAATACCCAGTCTACAAATTGCAAAAATCAAAATTAATGGAGTTCTATACAAATTAAAAAATGCGGTGTTCCATTTAGGAAACAGTTCAGCATCAGGGTATTACATAGCTTACATTCAAAACAAAAATAAGTGGATAGATGCAGATGATGAGAAAGTGAACGTCAAGAAATGCCCATATGGTGCAAAAAAAATTATATTATAATGTTTAAAAAACTGCCAGAAAATTCTAAAAACTATCTAGGTAATATTAAGGTAAATTAGTCTTAATTAGTGTTCAAAATATTATACTATTTTATCCTTGATATATATTTTGTTTTATTTCAACTTGAAATCTCATTTATAAAAATTTTGAATAAACAATTATATAAAAAACAAATGATATCATACCCAAAAACACAAAGTGTTGACGGGTTGCCAAGTCCTAAAATTATATGATATCAAAATGTATTCCAAGTCAAAGATAGCACCTTTGATCTGAGATTGTTTATCACCACAAATTACTTAAATATGTTAAAATAACAACGCTCGAAAGATTGTTGGTTATTTTCTATCTGTTCTTGGCCAGCAGCTTCACTGATGCAAAATCTTTATTTTGAAATTTAAAAATCTAAATAAAGTATAGTTAAATATTATAATTGAATATTATAAAAATTTATTATCTGCTGGCCAAGAACAGATAGAAAATAACCAACAATCTTTCGAGCGTTGTTATTTTAACATATTTAAGTAATTTGTGGTGATAAACAATCTCAGATCAAAGGTGCTATCTTTGACTTGGAATACATTTTGATATCATATAATTTTAGGACTTGGCAACCCGTCAACACTTTGTGTTTTTTGGTATGATTATATTTTTCAGCTGATCATGATGTAAAATTTTCAAAACATGGCTCATTTACGTCTGCTAGATTCCCGTGCGGAGAACGGGAAACCTGCTAGCAGTTTTTATAAATCATTCGCGGGGAGAAGCCTGCGGGTAACATCTAGTCGAATAATAATATTTTGAATATTTTCGATTCTGTCATCTGTTATGGGATGGTTGAGATAATTCTGCTGGCAGAAATCTCTAGGTGTTTTCGTTCTTAAAGTGAACCATAAAATAAACGTTTTTGGGTAATCCGAAGAGTTACAGATGTTATACAGGTATATATAACAGTGGATATTTGTCTTGCGGGAGGAGCGGGTAGAAATTCGAAATCTTACGTACATGCACCCCCCTATTCAACTAGTTTACCGCGATAGAAATTATCCAAAGACCTTTAGTCCCCTAACAACGTGGTATGGTCCGGGAGCAGATTTTAAGTGTCATTTAGGAAAAACCTTTTCTCCTTAAGAATGACATGGCAGCTTTTGATACAGCGCTGAGGTGTGGTGAAAAACAATAACAATAAGTACCTAAAATGTGTTGGTCCTCTACAACGTGGTATGGTCCGGGAGCAGTTTATAGAGGTGCCGTTTTCGAAATCATCTGGGACACACACACAAGCGCGCACGACTAGTTTATTAGTATAATCGATAAAGGGTAAGTCAGGAGGGAATGAAAATTCGATCAGGGAAAGTCATGGAACCCAGAGATAAAGCTTATTTTGTTACATCTCGATCCTACGTACTAAAAATATGAAAATAAATTTGTAGCTTATAGACAACATTGATTACTATTCCACCTTAACGCTACTTCACAAAATTAATTTGTAATCTTTGTTAAGTCTCAAAATAGGTTATGAGGTACATTATCACAACAAGAATAACTTCCTGTGAGACATCATATACAATTTATACATGACAATTTTGTGCTTTATTATTCCATCTGGTCTCTGATGATGACAAAACTGAGGGGATGGTTTGCTCCAGGTTGTGTACAATCTGTTGTATTTGTTGTATTGTTCAGGTGGAGTCCCAATAGTTGGCTGATGGTCTAAGGATTCCTAAGGAGTTTATTATAAACATCTTGAAATCCTCAATTATTGAGTTTTATTGATATTAATTTGTTTAATTTTGTTTTACTAACATTTATGACATACATGATATAGAAAATAATGTTTTACATATTAAATATCTAATAATTGTGCAAACATGCTTGTTTATAAAGCGAAAAAACTAAGACGTATTTCAAAAGTTGGTCAGGGTTCCCGAGTTTTACAGAAGGGTCAGGGAAAGTCAGGGAAATAGAAAATTGAAATTCTGTAGAAACCCTGCCAGGGTTTCTACGGTCAAGCAAAGTCAGGGAATGGATATTCGGTCAGGGAACCCATCAGAGATAAGGCTTATTTTGTTACGTCTCGACCCCACGTACTAAAGATATAAAAATACATTTGTAGCTTAAAGACAATATTGATTACTATTCCATACAGATTTGATTAAAAATTTGATTAAAATGACGAATAAATATATGTTTTATATAAAAACTCAAAACTAATCCTCTATATCAGCAATATAACCAATCCTATACAAATGTGTTTGGCAGCGGAACGTATCAAGGAACTTGAATACAAAGGATACTTAGTTCAGGGTTTCTACAGAATTTCAATTTTCTATTTCCCTGACTTTCCCTGACCCTTCTGTCAAACTCCCCTGACCAACTTTCATTATACGTCTTCGCAATCTCCCTTTATAAACAAGCGTGTGTGCCAAGTTATTATATATTTAATATGTAAAACATTATTTTCTATATCATGTACGTCACAAATGTTAATAAAACAAAATTAAATAAATTGATCTCAATAAAAACTCAATAATTGAGGATTACAAGATGTTAAGAATAAACTCCTAGGAATCCTTAGATCATCAGCCAACCATTGGGACTCCACCTGAAAAATACTGCTACAACAGATTGTATACAACCTGGAGCAAAACATTTCCTCAGTTTTGTCATCATCGGGGATCAGATGGAAAATAAGAAGCACCGAATTATCATGTAAATTGTGTATGATTCCTCACAGGAAGTTGGAAGTATCACTGAGTCTTGTTGTGATAATGACCCTCATATCCTATTTTGAGACTTAACAAAGATTAAAAAAATAATTTTGAGAAGTAGCATTAAGGTGGAATAGTAATCAGTCTATAAGCTACAAATTTATTTTCATATCTTTAGCACTGGGATCGATACTTATTAAAATAAGCTTTATTACTGGGTTCCCTGACTTTCCTCGACCTTCCCTGACCAAATTTCTATTTCCCGACTTTCCCTGACTTCCCTGACCTCCCCTGACAGTTGTAACCCTGTAGTTGTTAATAAACCTTTCTACCGAAAATATAAACTAAATAATATAGAATCAATGTTTTTATCTCAAAACTCAAAACTAAGCCTCTCCAAAAGCCTTACAATAGTTGTTATATGGTTTGGTTTCATGTCAAAAATTGAGGAATGTATCGATTAAAGCAAATATGGCAGATATTGAGTCGTAAATTATTATTTTTTCGATAAAAATCAAGGTTAAGTACGTGAAGATCGAGATATTTATACTAATATTGAAAACTACACGTTTTTACGTCATTATTAGAGGTTAAATACATTTGAATTTAGTACCAAAAGAAAAAGAATTTATCCAGTGATATGATTCCGAAAACTATTTTAAAATAAAAAATTCCTCGCGCCGTAAACCTCATTTAACTAATTTATTTATTTATTTTACCCAAAAAGGGTACTCCGTTTAAGAAAGTATGCTAAAACCAAGATATAGATATCTACATATTTAACAAAATTCCAGATTTTTGATCACTCACTTCATGAAGTTAATACTTAACCGATTTTGATGATTCTTTTCTATAATCAATATAAAGTTCGGACCAGACATCAGACCGAGCAACGAGCACTCTCGAGGCGGTTTTTTGACGCAAGATCAAAGAAAGATCGGTCCGCTGTCTTGTTTGGGGTCTGGCTCGGGGTTCGGTAGTGTATGGTACCTCCATACGCTGCTCCGAGCGCCGCACAGTGGGATATTTGATTAATCTAGCTGGCCAAAATTATTACTTATTACAAACAAGCTAAAAACAAACAGATCTTTTTATGTTTGCATTTTAGTATCATAGTTATACTATACTTAATAAAATTTACCTTGTTTTAGGGTCCGTATGCAAAAATTAATATACTGTACTTATAAACTTGAAATACTGAAGTAGTAACAGTGTTTTAAACAGCATGGAGCTCTTTAAAATTTACAGGGTGTTTCATAACTCTCTGGAGAAAACTATCTGGTTATTCCTTGGGTCAATATAAACACATTTTACCATATAAACATGGGTCTCTAGTGCCTAGTTTTCCGTTTGTCTGTCTGTATGTGTTTTTAAATTTAAAGTTCATATTTTTAAAACTATGCAACCGAATTCAACCAAACTTGAGTCAACTGTTTATGGTAATAGGATCTAACAACACAAAAGCTATGGATTAATTAGCTCCGATAATTTTAAAATGTCGGTCATTTTAGGCTTTTTATGTTAAATGGCTCGAAAACCAGCCATTTAATAAAATTGTTATCAGAATGACTTCTTTTAAGGTATTTTACGACAAATCTAATGGTTTTTAATCTTTTTTAAACAGAGTAATAATTAGCTGAGCTGTTTCAATTCTTGTTATTTACTAGGCCTACTTGTTGAATTGTGGAAAAACCAAAGATGAGCTTGTCTGGTCACACGTAAATTGCATCAGCTCGGTTATTTATTACTCGATTGCAATAAGTTGAGTATCGTTAGACTTGTCTCAAATTGCCCCAAAAGAAGATATACTGGTAAATATTTTGTAAAATGACTTATTTTTGAGCCATTTGCGATATAACATTTAAAATGGCCACCATTTTGAAATGATCACAGATAATTCCTTCATAACGTTTGTGTTCATAGATTCTATCACCGTAAACAGTTGACTTAAGTTTGGTTGAATTCAGTTATATGGTTTTAAAAGTATGAACTTTAAAGTGAAAAACACATACAGACTAACAAACGGAAAACTAAGTACGGGAGACCCATGTTCATATGGTTAAATGTGTTTATATTAACCCAAGGAACAACGCTACATACCTTTGTCCAGGAGAGTTACCAGACACCCTGTATACGATCAAAAACAACTTTAACTTACTAACCTGGTTTCTTATTTATCTTGTTTTTATCTAAAGTTCATCGTCCGTGAAATCTTCATCTGAAGTTTATTGATGGTGATTTTACTTGGGACTCTGTAAACGAGGTTGAACAGGAAGAAGCTATGGTTACTTTCGTAAACGGAGTAGTTTTTTTTTTTTACGTAGAGGTCTCTTTCCGGTTATGACAAAATCCGAACTTATAAGTAACCTGTTAAGCACATCTCTGTCGCAGTCAACTCTAGAGAACTTTCGAGCATAGCTTTCCCGATATTGTCTTATATGCTTATTGCGAGCTTCAGTACGTAATTCTTTTTATTCTTGCATTAAATCGAATAGCTACTGTCTAGTAAAAATACTGACATTTGCCGTTCCTATATTTAAAAAGTTTCGGAGTCAGTAAGTGGATGGTTTCTTGGATTTAGCATGTTATTGTTTTAAGGCATGTAAAATACGGAGTAGCAAATAGTAGCAGAAATTATTATCAGGATTTTCAAAAGAACACTTATAACAGTCTGTTAAAAATAAAATTAGTGCCGGGAAACCTTGGGAAACCCAACTTTGGGATTTTTTTGTACAGTTTACTCTATAAAAATCGATGTTATCACAGCATTTTATTTTATTAACATTATTAATTTAATATAAATTTGTTGTTACATAAAACCCATATTAAAGTAGACGTACTTACCTGCCGAATCACAATCCATAGTTAAAAATATAAAAAACAACCAATTTATTAAAAATGTCACCGTTAACAAAGACGGGTTTACTAATCTAGGTTAACATAGCGATCTTACTTTGTTTCTTATCTGTACCTCCAACAATAATACTTTGATAATAGGGTTTCCCTGTGTCGAGAGAAAGTTAAGGATGTACTTGGAATGTGTCAAACTGTAAAAAGAAACCTTTGAAATCTACCTTGGTGAACCTTTATTTTTTCGGTTTTTGGCCGGCTAGATTAATCAAATACCCCACTGTGCGCCGGTGCCGTCACGAGCCCCGCCGCTAGCGCTTCGCATGATTCTTTTATATGTGAATAAGTTTTGTTGTAACATTTTAAATGTTAGCAAAGTTATGGTATTTGTTATGTGTTCGTTTATTACATTCAATTTATATTTTTTTACCATATTCAATTTGTTATAAATTACATGTCGCATTAGCTTTTATTTACTAAATTATTACAACCTCGTTATTGTTGTTACAATCCTTCTACATAGAACTCTATATAGTTGATGAAACCCTTATTTTAATATGTGGTCAGTTAAACCATATGTTTCAGTTTACAGTGTAAAAAGCGTATTATTGTAAAAATCAAAACCAACCAAAAAGCGTAAACACCAACCATTTAGGCCGATTGTAAACTAATTTATGAATTTACATTTAATAACTCACCTGTTACCTTCTTTGTGACCATTACAAAAATAATTGAGATTCTTGCACTTTAGGTGTTCCCCAAAAAGATGTCAGAGCGTCTCAAAGGAGGGTTAGGGGGGTCGAAACGGGCTGTTTATAGCATGGCGTAATTTATGCATGGCCCCTAACCTAAAAATCAGGATGAAAAGTATTGTAATCAGACAGTATTTAAGTATTTAAGGGGTGATTTCAACAGTTTGGGGTGAAACCGTCTAATAACACTTTTATTTCTAAAATTACTCGTTCTGCTGAATATATAAACGTATTGAGTAAAAAACTAAAATGCACTCACCTCGTACGTTGTTGTGGGCGCCATTTCACAATACCAACATTTATAATTATTTTTTTACGCTTGCCGTTTAAAAACAACCCACCCTTTTTCGACCGTCTCCTTCCCATGCTTCACATCGACAAAAACTACAGGAAATAAAAAAAATACCCCCGTAGCAGCAAACCTGCATACTTAGCGAATTTCAAATGCATATATATTTATCTTAATGCCACATAAAGCTACATACCAAGTTTCATCAATATACATTCATAAATAAACAATTTATGGCATTTTAATTATTCTCCATAAGAATAACATGGCGGCTGAGTATGCAGGTTTGCTGAAGCAAGGAACACAAAAAAATGGGGTTTTATGCTTATATCAATATAACTCAACTAGGTGAAGTCACTTACCAAATTTCATTAATTTATTTTCATAATTAAGGGAGATAACACGTTACTTATTCTCCATAAGGATAACATGGGGCTGAGTACGCAGGTTTGCTGCTATGGGAGCCTTTGTCAAAAAATTGTTTTTTTGAGGAAATATCAATGGTCCACAACCAGATAAAGCCGTATACCAAGTTTCGTCAGTATATGTTCATAAATAAGCGAGATATAAAATTTTTATTTTCCTCCATAAGAATAACATTAGACAACGTACTGTGTTTAGCACTTTCAATATCTCGGTAACCAATTGACGTAGAGAAATGATCAAAATACCAAATTGTGTGTTTTTTTAAGCTGAATCCAATGGGAAAAAATAAAATCTGACTATTTCCAAAATTATATGTAAAAAATTCAAAAAACCCATTTTTGGGGTACAAAACCCCCCCAAAATACCCCTTCGGATAGAGCGATCTGGCTGGTTTTCGAACTTAAAGTCATAAATGTTGCTTTACACGTTTATACCAAATTTCATCAAAATCGGATAATTTTTACGAGAGTTATCGTGCTCACGGACACATATATATATATATATATATATATACAGTTTCGAACGAATGGTATTTTTGGGGTCTGGGGATTTCAAAACGAAAAGTTATCATGGTCCCGGGCCTAGGTCTTACCATGCCGACTACGGTAATAGCTTCTTCCCTATAGGGGAAATTCGCTAAAAACTGAAGATCTGCGAACTGAGTACACTTCAGACTGCACGTTATCCACGGCACAGAAGGAAATACCCCCGTCGCAGCAAACCTGCATACTCAGCGAATTTCCAGTGAATTATAACATAACACATTAAGCCACTTAACAGGGATTCATAAGAAATATATTTACAAACAAGCGATATTTAAAATATTAATTATTCTCCATAAGAATAACATTGGGGATGAGTACGCAGGTTTGCTGCAACAAGGAACACAAAATAATGGGTTTTTATACAAATATCAATAGAACTCAGCTAAGTGAGGTCACATACCAAGTTTCATCCATATACATTCATAAATAAGCTATATATAACATTTTAATTATTTTCCATAAGAATAACATGGGGACCGAGTACCTAGGTTTGCTGCTACGGGACCCATAGGCAAAAAATTGTTTTTTGTGCAAACAACAATAAACCACAACCAGATGAAGCCATATACCAAATTTCGTCAGTTTATTTCCATAAATAAGCGAGATATACAATTTTTCTTTTCCTCCATAAGAATAACATTAGACAACGTACTGTGTTTAGAACTTTCAATATCTCAGTAACAAATTGACGTAGAGCAATGATCAAGATACCAAATTGTTTGTTTTTTTATGCTGAATTCAATGGTGAAAATTAAAATTTGATTTTCATAAAAATTACATGTGGAAACCCCAAAAACCCTATTTTTTGGGTACAAAACCCCCCCAAAACCCTCCTTCGGATGGTGCGATTTGTCTGGTTTTCGAACTCCTTCAAATAAATGGTACTTTACACATTTGTACCAAATTTCATTAAGATCGGACCTCTTTTACGAGAGTTATCGTGCTTACGGACATATTTATATATTTATACAGGGTGTCACAAAAAAGTGTGATGGGCTATACAGGACCTAATTCTACATGCAAAAATAAGTCAAAAATGAAGAATAACAATTTTTGGATTTCGGCTTAGTTTAGCCGTAATCCGCCATTTTGTTTTTTTGGGAAAATATTTATTATTTCAAAAACCCAATGAGATATTTTTACGAAACTTGGCAAAAGTGTTTACACTAAAGTAAGTAACATTTGTAAAAAAATTTTTTTTATCTTTCCAAATTTCAAAATGGCGGCCATTTGAATTTTTTTATGCCAAATTTCATAAAAACCGGTACCTAAATCAAAATTTTTCAAGACACAAAATTTTTTGTATTTATTATAACAAATCCAACAAAACAAAAATGAATAAAATCGGTTCATAAATAAAGAAGCTGTGTTTATTTTAGTAATTTAGACTGAAATTATTAATGTAATAATTTATGTAATGTAATTAAGTAATTTCAGTCTAAATTACTAAAATAAACACAGCTTCATTATTTATGAACCGATTTTATTCATTTTTGTTTTGTTGGATTTGTTATAATAAATACAAAAAATTTTGTGTCTTGAAAAATTTTGATTTAGGTACCGGTTTTCATGAAATTTGGCAAAAAAAAATTCAAATGGCCGCCATTTTGAAATTTGGAAAGGTAAAAAAATATTTTTTTTTTTACAAATGTTACTTACTTTAGTGTAAAAACTTTTGCCAAGTTTCGTAAAAATATCTCATTGGGTTTTTGAAATAATAAATATTTTCCCAAAAAAACAAAATGGCGGATTACGGCTAAACTAAGCCGAAATCAAAAAAATGTTATTCTTCATTTTTGACTTATTTTTGCATGTAGAATTAGGTCCTGTATAGCCCATCACACTTTTTTGTGACACCCTGTATATTTATATATATATAAATTTGAACGAATGGTGTTTTTGGCATCTGGGGACCTCAAAATGAAAAGTTATCATAGTCTCGGGCTTAAGTCTTACCATGAGACCTACGGTAATAGCTTCTTCCCTATAGGGGAAATTCGCCAAAAGGCGGGAGCGGGAAACTACTGTAGCGCGCCCCGTGGCATTGTGTAAAAGCAGCCCTCGATATATTTGTCGGTGAGGTATTAGGAAGTATACTTATATCACGAAAATCACTGTCTACGAAATGTAGCAGAGCGATTTAATGAGCAGGAAGATCCAAACGGAACGTTTACCCAAACCTGTCAGACTTATATATTCTTTAAAACATAAGAACTAGCCTGTTATAGACATTTTTCTATGGTAGCCTCTTGCCTACATGTTTGGTTTGGAACTAAAGCAAAATCTCTGTGCACATTATTTTATAGGTGAGATATTTGAAATAAAACAACGTTTTTAATTAATTACTGGTTTGTAATTAATTAAAATTAATAAAATAAAGATATTATTGAAAAATTAATAAAATAATTGATTTCTTACGTAAGATGAATCGCAACCATAGCACTGACGCAAATTTGTAATCCTCATATCCACCTTTGGAACACGGACGATGAATCTCAGAGATTTCGAACGCGTGTAGGATGTTTAAATCTATCTTTGTGTGCTTGTGTGAGTGAAAACGACAATGTTTATGGAAAGGCTAGTAGCACCGTAGACGGCTTTGTTCGCCGGCCCCGTTTTTGCCTAAAACACGCTCTCGTAGTAGGCTACCCTGTTTTTCCGTCGCAACATACAAACAATTGTTGATGGTATAAATTTAAATAATTTTGAAAATCAAGTAATTTTGGCTAATTTTGGTAGATTTTCTCGATGCTAAATTATATTTTTTCAATATTATGAGGTTATATAAAAAGGGACACACTCTTCGTGATAAGTTTAAGAGTGTTTATGTGAAAATCTGTTGAAAAATGGTGTCAGAAACAGAGTACTACGAAAACATGTTTTTAGCTTTTTCGCGAGGGTGATGAAGACTCTTAATAGACCACAACCAGATGAAGCCTTATACCAAGTTTCATCAGTATGCGTTCATAAATAAGTGAGATATACAATTTGTCTTTCTTCCATAAGAATAACATTAGACAACGTACTGTGTTTAGCACTTTCAATATCTCGGTAACCAATGATCGGTAGAGGAATGATCAAAATACCAAATTGTGTGTTTTTTAAGCTGAATGCAATAATAAAAACCAATATTCGACTTTTTCAAAAATTATATGTAAACAAATTTTAAAAAAACTTTTTGGGGTACAAACCCCCCCCCCAAATACCCCTTCGGATGGAACGATCTGGCTGGTTTTCGAACTAAAAGTCATAAATGTTGCTTTACACGTTTATACCAAATTTCATCAAAATCGGATCACTTTTACGAGAGTTATCGTGCTCACGGACACAGATATGTATATATATACAGTTTCGAACGAATGGTGTTTTTGGGGTCTGGGGACCTCAAAACGAAAAGTTATCATGGTGCCGGGCCTAGGTCTTACCATGCCGACTACAGTAATAGCTTCTTTCCTATAGGGGAAATTCGCTAAAAGGCAAATCCCTGGCTGACTGACTGACTCACTCATCACTAATTCTCCACCTTCCCATGTAAGTAGAGAGCTGAAATTTTGTACACTGATTCTTTAGGCATAAAATAGGAAAACTAAATGGTTTTCATTCTGATCTGACCTTAGGGCTCCGCCAGAGATCCCGACAAAGTTCCCATGTATTTCTTATGGACATTCATTTTTGTTTGAGGTAATGAAAATACAAACAGCTGTTCTTGATTCGTAGTGTTCCACGGGCTAACCACAGAATGCAGTACACACAACTGTCATAGTTTTATAAATTATTTGCGGGGCGAAGCCTGCGGGAACAGCTAGTCTTTATATATAATTCTGTAAGCGAATTTTTTAATTCAAAATTGTGAGTTTGGCAAATTCCAAAAAATTGAGAGACGGCTTAAATTAAAGGTCTTGATCCCAGGGACTCGGTAAAAATAGCAGAGTTTTCAAAATGTTAACAGCAAACGAGAAATAACTTAAAACATCCCCCACAAGAAAAGCATGGGGATTTAAAAACGTCTGCTTTGTTTACATTCAAACATGTGATTAAGTGTCAACTTTGTTTACGAACTGACAAGTGACTTGTTCTGTTTTATTTTCCTCAGCATGTAAAGAGTGAAAAAAATCAGATGAGGCAGATTATTGGAGCAAGGTAAGGGGCCATTTGGCCCCTTCAAGCCACTAGTATGATATGATTCTGTAAGCGAAATTTTAAGTAAAGATTGTGGAAGTTTGGCAAATCGCATGATGATGGGAGTTAATTAAAGGTATTGATCCCAGGGACTCGGGGAAAATAGCATTATACCTAAAATATAACCAGCAAACGAGAAACGTCGTAAAACATCCCCCATAAAAAAAACACGGGGATTTAAAAACGTCTGCTTTGTTTACATTAAAACATGTGATTAAGTGTATATTTTGCTTACGAACTGACATCATGTGTTACTAATTATATAGTTGTTTTATTTTCCTCAGTATGGAAAGAGTAAAAATATTAGTTGAGGAAGAATATTGGAGCAAGGTTAGGGGCTATGGCCCCTTCAAGCCACTAGTATATAATAATTGTGCACAAATGCTTGTTTACGAAGCGAAAATGCTAAGACGTACTTCAAAAGTTGGTCAGGGGAGTTTTACAGAAGGGTCAGGGAAAAGTCAGGGAAATAGAATATTGAAATTCTGTTGAAACCCTGCTGGCAAATATCCACCAGTAGGCCTAGTTCCTCGCGTTGTCAAACTCCAGCACAGAACAGTGATGGGCAATGTGGGTGTTCCCCAAGGCAGCATGGTCGCCCTAGTGTACCACCCACAGTCCGGTACAGTCTGGTCCGAGCTGGTCCTAGACCCCACTGAATTATTGTAGGTCTTTATTGTTGATCGCTGCTGTACTGTCACGTTTGATCGGGTTCGGTTTATTGTCTGCAGATTTGCATGGGGACTGGGTACGTATCGCAGATGTACTAGTGTCGAGTGTGTGATTGGTAGGAGTTTATAGAATTACAAAGAAGTTAATCAAGAGGTTAAATTACCTGTACCTGTCAAGTGATCCAACGTCGCTCTTAGGCGACCGGTTTCTACCCAGCTAGGGGGTTATTTTCAAGCCAGGCGAAAAATTTCACTCACGAAGAGGTCGTCAAAAAGTCTTTTAAACACATCGAACAAATACATACGGACGAATATGGAGTTTTTCTATCTAGATTAGTATAACTTTGGACAAATTTACAATAACAAAATATTACTCAAGTTTTTGTGTGGATAGTATATGTTTTAGATTTTAAATAAGCCTTGACTATTTTTATTCGAACAACTAGTAACCTCGTTGTTTGTGTTTAACATCTCTGCAAGAGAGAATTGATCATGATAAAATTGCCGACAGCTCATAGTATAACAGATCCCCCCCAAGAAATATTATACGCATCCATCGTTATTTGTACCTACCTGATTCCATTTTCACCTAAAGTTGTAAAGTGTTGGAAATATGTCCGGGATCATGAGTTATTGTTAAGAGCTAAACCGTGACCAATATAGTTACAGTATACAGTTCTATTTAAAAATAGGTTCTTCTGGTAAATATTATAATTTATAAACCCTGTGATGTCATTGGGTATTTTCTCTCGGCGGGGCACAATTGACAATAAATGACGGCGACATTGGCACAAAGCGACGCGATGCAGCGACGAAGACGACCACTAGGACTATAGTAGAAGACTTCTTACTTGTGTCTGGAGCGCCGCATAACTGAATGCTAGACCTTGCACAAAGTTAAAAGAACTACTTTACACTGACTGGCGCTGGCTATACCGTTGCGTCGTTTTCCTCATTCCTTGTGTGCAATTGCACTTATTGCAGAGGATCATGTTTCGTCTCTCTCCCTCTTTGTATTAGTTCTTTGTCCCTCAATCCTTTAGTATTTAGACTATTGATTTTCCAAATAGTTTAATTATTTGTAGTTTTAGTGTTTGGAACTCAGCTTCTTTAGTTTCAACACATGTTGATAATATTAGCACGACTCTCGGACTTATTTATGCGAGGGTTTTCATTGAGTAATTATATTACAGTACTGTCCTGGATACAGCGTATGCAATTTAGAATTCATATTTTATCCCTGTTACATATTTTACACTAAGAGTTACAAGTTGTATTTTCATATCCGTCATTTTAATGGCATTTGTTTCAATATCCTTTCTGTCTTTAACCCTAAACACACATGTAAGGTTTCACTCTCTCATGTATAGGGGTAAATTGAAATTAAACATTGTTTAAAGTCAGTATTTTACTCCCTCTCTTTCATAAAAGGTAAATTAAGTGAGTATTTATTAAAATATATTTTTAGTTGTTTTTAATCATAATGGCCAAGTAAAACTTACATTACGGTTTTAAAACATAATAATTGTATGAAATCCCTAAAGAAGTTTAGGAGATTATTACAAACAAACGAGTTAAAATAATCTAGTCGTGTGTATTACAATGTTTGAATGTTTGTTCAGATATTGTTTCGACTTTGAGTAAAAACACTTAAAATATGTAACATAAATGAGGCATTGCATAATTTGAGTAGACTCTATAAATACAATTCATTGCCTTAAGACGAGTTTAAGTTCTGTAGCAGCAAACTGAATCACACTGAACGCAGTTTTGAAGTTTTAATTGCCAGTTATGGACAGTTTTTAGTTATGAACTTTGCTCTTTTACACGGAGATTTCCCCATGCGATATAGTGTTCCCCCTTTAACATAGATCTACGCAGTTTTGAAGTTTTAATTGCCAGTTATGGACAGTTTTTAGTTATGAACTTTGCTCTTTTACACGGAGATTTCCCCATGCGATATAGTGTTCCCCCTTTAACATAGATCTAGAGGATATTCTTATCTCTCAATCGCAACGTTAACAATTCTCTATTTTCTGTACAGAATAATTGAAGACGCTATTCGTGTCAATTTGGTGCTAATAATAAACCGGATACGCCAAAATTAAGGTAGTACTAAAACATGTAACTTTAACAAGATAAAAACATTCGTGAAACTTTTCCGGTGTTTCACGATCATTGTTAAACTTTCTCTATGTATTTTGGTTTTAGTAATATTTTCCTTATTTTTTAACAATAGATTATTCGTATTATATAAATGCAGCCATTTTGCACAATTATTACTCCATGCAGATTACATTGTTTATGTTACAAATTAGTTGGAGACAGAAACATTAGCCTATAAAATTATGTCGATGAAAAAGTGTTTCTCGTTTAAACAGTTATATTTTAGTTAGCGAAACTCGCCAAAACAACCTTCTTTTAGGAAAAGTATTTAGTTTATCCCGTCTTAGCTTTCATCCTCAATAGTTAAACTGCCACGGTACCACCCACAGTTTATCCCGTCTTAGCTTTCATCCTCAATAGTTAAACTGCCACGGTGCCACCCACAGTTTACCCTGTCTTAGCTTTCATCCTCAATAGTTAAACTGCCACGGTGCCACCCACAGATTATCCCGTCTTAGCTTTCATCCTCAATAGTTAAACTGCCACGGTGCCACCCACAGTTTATCCCGTCTTAGCTTTCATCCTCAATAGTTAAACTGCCACGGTGCCACCCACAGTTTATCCCGTCTTAGCTTTCATCCTCAATAGTTAAACTGCCACGGTGCCACCCACAGTTTATCCCGTCTTAGCTTTCATCCTCAATAGTTAAACTGCCACGTTGCCACCCACAGTTTATCCCGTCTTAGCTTTCATCCTCATTAGTTAAACTGCCACGGTGCCACCCACAGTTTATCCCGTCTAAGCTTTCATCCTCAATAGTTAAACTGCCACGGTGCCACCCACAGTTTATCCCGTCTTAGCTTTCATCCTCAATAGTTAAACTGCCACGGTGCCACCCACAGTTTATCCCGTCTTAGCTTTCATCCTCAATAGTTAAACTGCCACGGTGCCACCCACAGATAATAACCCCACTGAGTAATAAGGCTAGTGTAAACTAGCCCTCAAAGGCAAGAGGTGAAGCTCCACTTTTCCGGAGAGAAATAAAATCACTCCGTCCAATATGAAGCGTTCCTGCGCTACAGAAATATTTACTCCGGTCGGGGAAAGAATTCCACTTGCATGACAGCCATTCCGATTATTTTCACCCTTCATTTCGCCTCTTACAGCGAATTACACAGTAAAATAACGTCCCTATTATAATATGACTGTCCAATAGTAATCTCTTGCTATTAAAACCATTGACTATAAATACGTTATAGTCCATGTTAAAACTAACATACGTATGGTTTTCTTCACGAAGATAAGTTTGGGGTGTTAGAGCAAACGATTTGATTAATTATACGATAAGAAAAATAATCTGTTTTCGATAAGATCAAAGTTAACCGCTATCAAGCAATACTATTTTCACCGGTTTGACAAATTTTGGTAAAGTTTTATTGAGCATGCTAATTGGTATTTTAATCAGTGTTTTCTTTTATTTATACCTGCAAAGCTTTGTTCATGTTGTTTGTACGATTAAAACAATGAAAGAAATCAATACAAATATTTACGGCACAAATAAATCTTTGTCTTTATGCTCACGATTTATAAACATTTGTCTAGAATATTATATATATTCTATACTTATTTAATAGGCGAGCAGCTTTTTTGTGACAATCACTACTCCTAAACTGCTTAACCGATTTTCATGTTTTTGGTGTCATTGGAAAGAGCCTAACGTGAAGTTGTGCAGGAAACTTTTTTTATAGAGAAATAATTTGTTAGTGAGGCCCAGGGGCCCCTTAAAGTTGAGTTTTTACCATAAGCTTAACATTGGGAAACAACTGTAAGTTTTAAGCAATCAGTTGGATAGAGTAAACACAGTTAATCAGCAGGTCATGTTGGCTTTGGAACGGTAACACAATATTTATACGGGAATTTCACTATAATATTACGTTATGATCGCGAGCGAAGCCGCGACAGGCTACTAGTATATTATTAATATGCTACATGCAAACTTTGTAAGCATTAGGGTTTTTGTTGTTTTAAGAGTTACCCCCACATATTATACACTAAAACGTCCGTCTAGGTGTGCAGAAGCAAATTGGCTTTAGATTTTCGATTTAGGCCTCAGGACTCTGACCCACGGAACTTCCAAGTCCCCATGTTATTCATATGCAGGGTCCATTCATACTTTGTAAAGATTTGCTCAGTCGATTTATTTATGGTTTTCTAGTCAACCGGAAGAGACCTCGTAAAAACCGCTGTAAGGTCACGTGATAAGCAATCCAATCTGCAGTGTTGCTGGAAACACGACATTTATCGTACGCGTACCATATTTTCCTCATCATTGTAATTAAAATAAACATTGTTTAACTAATTACATAATTTGATCAGCTGTTATTTTATGAAACTAATTATTGTTTTGATTTATTTGTATTATTGAGCGAAGCTCTCTTTCCCTCACTTAGTCACTTCTTTGTAACGGCATCACAGTGTAAAGGCTTTACAGACTGGTACGAAGTTTGGCTAGTAGCTAGGTGATACCGAGGAGCAGATTTTTCTTTAGAGAATATTCCTTAAGGTTACGCAAAATTCCTCTTAGGTTACGCCCCACTGGGTCTTAAAGTTCACATGTAATTGTAATGGAAGAAATATTTTATTGGGTTTATGTCACATGTTTTTAACTGACTTCATTTAAATTAAATAAACAGCTGTTAAAAACTGTCATTGTTTTGTTTACATTATTTTAAGTTTGTTTACTAAATGTAGCGTTCTTCCCCGTAGATCTTCTTTGTTCGCGCTTCAACGTTGTAACTGTTACTTGGCTCATTTATGTGTCTAAAGTGTAACGGCAGACCATTCTAGTTAGATTAATGGATTATGGGTTTAAACTTTCTTTCTGCATGTCCAGTGACAATTTAAAATACCATTATGATCCCCTGTAAGGTTGGCAATACTTATACTATGTTGTTGATTTATGCATCAGCTGGACGCCCTCGTAAGGCATCTTTCCTGCTAACATTACTCTCTGGAAATGATCATACCTGAGTTGAAAGCTCTACGAACATTGATTCATATGGAGGAGACTTTTATTTGGTTTATGTCACATTGTTTGTTCTTAATTCGATTCAATTAAATAAACAGCTGTTATAAGGATTATATTTAATTAGAGACTGTTGTTGTTTTGTTTACTATTTAACTATTTACTAATCTCGCTTCACAAAACGGGATGCGCACGGGATGCGCAAGCTACGCATACTAAATTCTAAGAATATTTGTTCAATTATAACTGGTTTTACAAATTTGTTTTATCGGTGCAAATTCACTTTGGGGACAACTAATAGTTTTGTTGTCTCATTTTAAAATGAAGCGATTGTCATATTGTTTTTGGATCAATTAACTAGGTGTACGCTCATTCTTCCCGTAAGAGGATGAACGAAGATTGAATTAAAAAAATATGTATTTAAATACACATTTTACGTATATACCTGTGCTAAAAAATATGCAAAATTTGTATTTAAATATATTTTTTTTAAACATATATATAATTCAATTACAATATACAGCATATATAAATAATAATAACTTCTGTTATTTGTAAACTGACAAAGAATGTTTACAAATGATAAGGATTAGAACTCAAGTTTTCCATCCTATAATATAATATATATCCATGTTAACTCAATAAATCTGTAAAAGCACCTAACACACGATGCTCTCCTGATACCATTGACTATAATCAATGCTGATATTCAAGATAAACCGTGAAAACCCCTGAAGGATCAGTTACTATATTATTATGTGTGATGTCACGGACGGTCGCAAAAGGGTAATTCAACATGTATTCACAAGAGGGCGTTGGAGAGCGGCCATGTTGGATTTTACCCCCATAAGAACAATGTTAAACTTAAAACCATATATCTAGCTTATTTATCAACATACGATTATGAAAGATGTCTCAAATTAAAGGTATTTTGAAGACGCAAGTTTATTGCTCGCTATTTTCTAAATAAAATAATACATTTCCAAAAATATAGTAATTTAAAGTCTATATTTCTATACATATTTTGTAGTTTTTTCTCGTCATTGAAAAATAAAACTCCAAGCAAACACTAATCAAAACTTTATAAAGATTCAAAAACAAAATTTATTCCAAATCAATAGGTCAAACAGTAACAAAAAAATATGTTTTTCAGTAAATACATGTTTTGTGCGTTTTAACATTGAAATAGCCCGTAGCGCTAGGGTCAGCGATTAACGTCCTCTTAAGTAAAATTTTGCGAGGAATCCGATGGTTTAATCAGGTTTTCAATCGGATCTATGGTAGCGGAGTTAATTTTTCAGCCGATTTCAAAGGGCCGCCATACGGAAATGGTGTAGTTGATAGGCCAGTTAACGAACTTGACCTAAATATCTAAGAAATGGATTCGTGTGCCAAATTTTACTGAAATAGACTAAAGCGTTCTTGAGTTATTCGACCAAGACACAAAATATCTTGAATGAATTTTGTTGAGTATGGGGACTCACTTCGTTGATCCAATTAGGTATTTATAATCGCGTTAAACTGTAATATAAGCATATTTTACATATTTTATTGGCAAAGCATGTCACTGGTATAGAAAAAAAAAGTTTTTTTACATTAAAGTGCATATTAGCCCTTTAAGGGCTAATGTACCTTATTTAATAATATTAATTGCGACGCATCGGACGGTCGCAAAAGGGTAGTTTAAAATGTATTCTTATGTACGGTGTACGTAAGGTTATAGTACGTTTTTCTTCAGTACTCGAATACATTGGGTATTTGTACACGCAGTTACCTCTAAATTTCCAGTTAGGTACTGAAACCATTGACTTTGGATACTGAAGTAGACTTCTCATTGCTATTGTAATAGCTGTCCCTTCTTTTACACTACTTTTACACGAATCATCAATATAGTATACTTCTGTAAGCCTATGGTAGCTGAGATACATGTTTCAGTCGATTTCAAAGGGTCACCATACGGAAAAGGTGCAAGTGGACAGGCCAGTTAATTAACTTGACCTAAAAATCAAAGAAATGTATTTGTCTGCCAAATTTTACTGAAATAGACTAAAGCGTTCTTAAGTTATTCGACCAAGACACAAAAAATGTTTTTGACTATAGGGACTCACTTCGTTCATCCAATTATTTACTCGATAATGTATTTATAATTTAGCATTTTACTACGATTCCTAATAGGTTTAACCCATTATTTCCTAACATTGTTTCAGATGCCCTTATTTAGGTCTGGTTCCTCATACTTAAATTTGGTTGGAACATTCCTTTCTATATTCAGTTGGACAAGTTCGATGGGCAAAAAAATGGGATAATTCTAACCCATTTTTTTCAAATTTTGAGTTTTTGGGCCCAAAAAGGGTCAGAAAAGCGCCGGATGTAAAATGGTTGAGCTTAATGAGGCGAAACTTCTAAGCCCTCTCTCATAATTATAGCACAAATATTTACCGAGTTATTAAAGAAAATGTATATTGACTAAATACAGTCGTTGTCTTATGGGGATTTTACAATTGAAAAGCCTGTTATTCATGTGTTGGTCTAGTTTTATCATCCCCAGTTTCCCCAAGCCTACTTTCGTTACTGATTGGACCTTCTCCCAACCCTATAATGCGCAACATTGTTATTCCAGCATTGCAGGTAAATACAACCAGGATAATCAGAACTGCCAAAAAAATAAATGTTTCCAGATTTCTATAAAAATTGGAATAAGATTATGTTTTAACATCGGTATTAATTTGTTAAAATTGTGTTTGTCGAAATTCACTTCCTTCACGTCAGCGCGCTGCGTGCGAACTCGTTTTATTTATTTAAGTTAACTTGTAAAAACTCTCCACCCCAGAAAGCAAGTGTTGATCAACTTATGTTTGCTTTCTGGCCCACCAACAATTGTATCATCCCCTCTTGAGAGAATAAGTAATAGTTTACAGAAGTATACTATATTGTTGATTCGTGTAAAAGTAGTGTAAAAGAAGGGACAGCTTTTACAATAGCAATGAGAAGTCTACTACAGTATCTAAAGTCAATGGTTTCAGTACCTAACTGGAAATTTAGAGGTAACTGTTTGCG